>CM054940.1:15987173-16508394 GCA_029168755.2 Tillandsia fasciculata | reverse complement strand
CACGCTCGTGGAGAAATAAGGTGTCGAGGGATTCAACCGCCTGAACTTCGACCACTGGTAGCTGCCGGGTAATCTGGAACTCCAAGGGCGCGACCCCCGGCGCCACCAAACATATTGCGTCCCCCTCCAAACAAGCACCGGCCAAAGTACTCTTGTGTATTTCGGGTCATGAAGAAGTCTGCGGAATAACTTCTCCATTGATGCTAACCACGATCCAATCTCCCAAGGGTGAGTTGCTCCGCCCCGAGAACCTAGGTGGTTCTCGCTTACAGAACCGGGCGAGTTTGTCAGCAAACTCCTGCTCCTCTGCTGGGGTCAAAGGCTGGTCACTCCCTGAGCCCCACTGCTAGACGACGGCGCCGTAGGGACTAGGGGAATAGCCTGCGGTACAACTGGTGGTACAGGGGCCTCTACAGTAGTAGGGGGAGGGGCCCCAACCTGGGCAAGTAACCGCTCGAACCTCTGCTCCTGTCGGCGGTGGCTCTCTGCCAACTGGGGCACCATGGCCCTCAGCTCACTGATCTCAGAAGGCCCGGACTGCTCCGGCCTCCGGGGGTATAGGAGTCCCCCGGGTAGGAATCTGCCGCCTAGGAGGCATCCTGCCACACAAGAAAACCACGGGTCAGTAAACAAACCACACACGACCCAATCCAGCGAAAGTCAGGACATCCCCTATTCCTGTAACCTTATGTTGTCTGCAGCCAACATAACAGTCCACCAGAAATAGGCTATGCCGGTCCCTCTCCACTCACAGGAAGAGTTTAATAACAAATCGCCGACTTCGCAAAAATATCGCGTCACTCACGCCCTGCCTTCCTAGGGTCTGCCAACAGCCTAGGGTTTCCTAAGTCCCAACTGACCTATCCCTAAGCTCTGATACCAAACTAATCTGTCAAGCCCCGGGTGTAAACCAGAACCCGGGCTCGTCCACAGATCCGCCGTGCACACGGTATTTCCCGTGTACACGAAGCGCTGGTAAACCTGCTCAGATATAACAGTAATAATACAAGAGCATAAACAGAGCTAAACTGAAACTAGTACATCTCAGACAAATGCTGGAAATAAAAGTACAACAATCTCTCATGAATATACAAGTGTCTCTCCCAGCTCACGAAATAAATACAACCAGCTGGCCGCAGCCAGACCCAAAAATAAAAGAAAATACAACCGTCTGAGTGTACGGGGATACAACAAAACTACTAAACTCGAGCCCGGGGTAGCAGCTATCTAGTCAGCGATCCTCTTACCTCGATCCAGGGAGGAGGGTCCCGCAACTCCAACAGATGACTCTGCAAAACAAAGGGGACAAGAAAGGGAAAACAGTGGGAGTCAGAACTACGATAAAGACAGTAGCCTCCCCTAGTGGGTAAACCTCAACTCGACCTGCCCACTAGGACTACCAGAGGCTAAGAGAATAAATGTGGTAAACTATAAGTATGACTACTGATAAAGCTACCACTAATATGCCTCTACCTGCCCAGCTAAAAGATAGCTAAATGAATGCATCAGAATATCGAAGCCTGTCACATCGGGTATGCCAGCCTACGCATAACACCGATATAGGATAGGAGTCTCAATGTCTGCCAAACCGGTAGTGCCAGCCTACGCATAACACCGATATGGGCAGGAGTCTCAAGGTCTGCCAAGTCGGGTATGCCAGCCTACGCATAACACCGATCTGGGATAGGGGTCTCAATGTCTGACAAATCGGGTATGCCAGCCTACGCATAACACCGATATGGGACAGGGGTCTCAATGTCTGACAAATCGGGTATGCCAGCCTACGCATAACACCGATATGGGACAGGAGTCTCAAGGTCTGCCAAGTCGCGCACTCTGATCTATAAGGAAAAGCACCATCCGCCAAAGGAAGCCCAAACCCTCTCCCCGATCTGATGCAATAACAACTGTCCGGTCAACCGCCCAAAATCCGCGGTTGCCGCATTACCCTGCCATCACAGCCTACCCGTTCCGAATCCCTAGTATCTGACTATACTATCCCAGCCCCTGCTCTAACCCGAGCATACTATCCCCTATGTCTAAGTGACTGAAGAAAGAATGAAACATGGTTTCTCCTAAGTCAATTCCAACATGATAGTGTAGCAGAAAAAGGTGGCCTAGCTAGATGACCATACAAGCATGCAAAATCCTTTACTTGTTAAAACCCCTTTTCAATTACTCTAACATATGCAACATTAAGTGTTTGGAACCTCCGATGTACATGTGGCAGGATATATGATACATGATACCATTAGATGCATAATCTACTAATAAGTACACTTTTAACAACATGAATTCTAACCACATGCCCAAACCTTCCCTTAGACATATGACATGATATGGTTTCCATATTATTTCCAGGTGATTAAACTGCATATCTAAGCATGGTAACCCAACTTACTAACTCGTAGTTTGCTAACAATGCAAATATTAACAAGAAAAACCATAATCTCATACAAGCATGCTAGATCCATTCACAGTTTAATAACACATGATCAAGAGCCTTGTAATAGGCCTAGTGACATTCACAAGTAGGAGGTTCACAATATCACCCACCTCGAGCGCTAATCCAAGTTCCCAAAAAGCGAATCCCCACGCTCAGTCCAAAAACTCACCACTAATCTGTACAAATACCCCAAGGAATGCACATAAGCTAATCATTCATAAATTCCAAAATCTGTCCCTTAATACCACAGTCCAGAATTCTCCAATTTTTACCTGCGAAAAATTCCCAGAAAAATCCAAGAAAAATACTATCGCGATCCTCGCGACGAAACCCGTCGAAACGAGTACCTGCACGCCCAAATCAGAGTTTCCTAGGCTGAGATAAAAATCCGGCAAGGCGAACACCCCATTCCAAACTGTACCAAATTTCTGCAACAAAGAATCACAGAAAAAGGAGATTCTCACCCTCGAGAAAAATCCACAAAAATCTGAGAAAAATCCAGGAGACTCCTTGCGAAGTGTAGATGAAAATTGCCTTTTGAATCGCCTCGATCCGATGTCTGAGCGAAAAGATATGGCAAGAACACCGTGGTGCTGTCCAAAAATCCGCGAAGATAAATGGGTCAAATGGGTGCTCGGAAAACTCCAAGGTCAGCACGGAAAACGAGGAGGAACCTCAAAACACAGGAGTTGAAGTCCTACCTGTCGTGAGTCCAACGGCGCAAGAATCGGCGAATTTCGATGTCGGGGTGAGTCGGGGGAGCCCAAACACTGAGAAGGGGCGAAGCGGGTCGCCGGAGAACAAGCGTCGCGCCGCGCCGTAAAATGGTGAACCTCGGGAAGCGTGCCTCCAAAAATCTTCAAAATCCTCCAATGGATTGTGCACGGTGTGAGGCAAAACTCCTCTGAAGAACTCACTGCGAAAAGGGGTCCAAAAAGACCCAAAAAGGAAACAGGGAGCCTATTTATAGGCCCAGCCCAAAGCACTAACGGGCCGGGTTTTCGGGCGCAAGTTTCGGGCGCACTGCGCCCGGAAACCCGGTTGCACACCTCCCGTCCGACGCGCCCGGAAAGCCCTGGTGAGGCCACGTCACCCCAGAACAGGGGACAGCGGTGCAAGGGGCCTGCAGCGCGCCACGTCGCCCCCCCCGCGGTCAGCGGGGTAGGTACGGCCCGCCTATCGCGTGCCGACACGCGTCGCACTCGAGTGCGGCCGACCGCCCGCCTGGCGCCACTGTGCGCGTGCTGTCCCGAGGCGCCCCTCTGCGCACACCGTGGACCGCGCCCTCGTGAGCCAGCAAATCCAAAGCCGCCACGTGTCCTGCGTCCGGTCCACCGCAACCCCGCAGGGTCCCTGCGCCGTGCCGCGTGCGCCGGCCATTCCGGGCACGCCACGCGTCCCCCATCCGCGGTCCATGCACCGCCGCGCCTCCCCGTGGACCGAGCTGCGTGGGCCGGCCAATAATAGGCCGCCACGTGGCTCAGGCCGGTCCACGAGCCTCCCCCATGCTCCGAAAATTCCCGAAAACTTCCGGAAGCCCGTTTTTGGTCATCCGGACTCCAAATCTAACAAGCAAATAGCCGTTTTCAAGCGTTTTTCCGCGCTGAATCCAAATCCAACCTCAGATTGGTCCCAAACCTTTTCTAAAATTCGGCAAATGCAGCCGAAGTCCAAATCAGCTATCAAAGTCTCACAAGGTCCATCTGTGGCACCCCTTTGGTGCACCATGGGCCAGGCACACCAATACCAGGTGTCCTATACCGTGGATTCATCGGAAAGTTGCATGGGAAAAACCAGAACACTACAAAATCAATAGAATTTATTCTATGTTTCTTCATCTATATTGATTAGTTTGATTCTAGGTTTTCTTACTCACATCTTGAGTTGAATCAAACTAATGAATACTTAGATGGTATTTCCTATCTATCCTTGATATAAGTATTCGGCGGATCATCACCACCCAAAACAACGATATACCCCATATCGGCGCGTGGACTCGCATGGCCTTGTGGATTCAAGGTGCAACCGCTCTCGTGGATTCGGAGCGAGGTACGTTCGTGGATTCGAAGCGTGCTACTGGGTGAAGACCGTGGATTCGGTCGGACGTCGTGGACTCGACGTTGGACGCTGTGGACTCAGCGTTGGGCGCAGATCGTGGATTCGACTAGCGTCATGGAGCGAGCGGGAAGATCTACTAGGAGCGTATGAAAAAGGTTGAGTCGTCTGTGAGTACGTTATATCACCTTGTACGTGTGTTAATTCTAGTGGATTTCGCCGTGTTATCAGTCCCGTGGTTTTTTTACTCCGGTTTGGAGTTTTTCCACGTAAAAATCTTGCGTGTTCTTTTATTTTTCCGCATTGGGTTTTATAGCGCAACGATTTTTGAGTGTTTATTGTTTACACCTATTCACCCCCCTCTAGGTGTTTTTTCCCCTATTTAGATCCAATTACTTATAACCCAACAAGTGGTATCAGAGCGGGAATAGGGTTGTAAACAATGGTTGAAGGTGGAAACATCAATCGACCCCCTTTCTTTGATGGAACAAATTATGCGTACTGGAAAGTGCGGATGAAAGCCTTTTTAATTTCCATCGACGAAAGGGTGTGGCAATCAATTGAATTAGGATGGTCTAATCCAACTGAAATTATAGATGATGTTCGCACCTTAAAACCTAGGTCGAAATGGACCAAGGAAGAGATAGATTCTTCTTCTTACAACGGCAAGGGAATTAATGCTTTATTTAATGCTTTGTCACAAACAGAGTTCTCTCGCGTCTCGGCATGTGAGACTGCGAAAGAAATCTGGGATGTTCTTCAAGTTACGCATGAGGGAACTAACCTTGTGAAGATTCAGAAACTGCAAATGCTTACGAGCAAATTTGACTCTATCTCTATGGCAGAGAATGAATCTTTCACTGACTATTACACACGATTGCAAGACATCGTAAACTCATGTGCTAACTTGGGAGAGAAGATTCCAGAATTTAAAGTTGTAAGAAAAATTCTAAGAACTCTTCCTGAACGATTTCGCCCGAAGGTCGCAGCCATTGAAACAATTAAACACCCGGACGAAATGCGTGTAGAAGAATTAGTTGGTGCATTACAAACTTATGAAATGACATTTCCTACTAACTATTCTTCTGGAAAAGCATCCTCTTCTAAGTCTTCAGGTTACGCATTGAAAACTACGAAAGAAGAAGACGCGGATTCATCCTCCTCGGACGACGACGAGAACCTTTCTATGGAGGACTTTGAGAAGCAGCTCGCTCTCTTGACAAGGAAGTTTCGCCGCAACTTTCGAAGGGGTAATCCAAGCAAAACTCCATCCTTCGGAAAGTCGATGAAAGGCAAGGGTTCTTCAACTTACAAGTCAAGGAAGCAAGAGAACTTCTCAAAGGATAAGAAAAGTTCAGAGGGACAAGTACAGTGCTTCAAATGTCGAGGCTACGGCCACATTTCAACGGAGTGTCCCAACAAGAATCCGGCAAAGAAGAAGGCGATGCAAGTCGTCACTTGGGATGACAACTCAACGTCAAATGAGTCATCCTCAAGTGATGAAGAAGACAACGCGACAGCATTCCACGCGTCCACCACATCTTCACCCTTCATGTGCTTGATGGCTAGTACATCCGATTCCTTGTCCAACTCCTCCCTTGGTGAAAAGAACGCAACGGACAATGAATCAGATGATTCGGAAGGTGAAGATTTTGTTTTAGCCTACCACAGACTTTTGAGGGATTCAAAGAAACTGGCTAAGCAAAACAAGGGGTTGAAAGGGAGATTGCAGGATCTTGAAGAAGAAGTAAAAAGGGTAACCTCTCTCTCAACCGATCTTGAAGTGGAAAGGGATAATCTGATTAAAACAAATGTTTCCCTTCAAGAGTCCAATGAGCAACTCGAGAAGAATTATATGGATATGGTGAACAAAGCGAATTACTTCTTGAAGCTCAACGGCGAGGCTCGACAGGAAAAATTGGAAATGACGGAGACCATTTGCCAACTGAAGGATGACTTAAAGCGATTCACTTCAGGAAGGAGTAAGTTGGATAGACTTCTTGGTCTTGGTCAAACAAATAAGTTCGGCCTCGGGTACACTCAAACTGGAGACATTCCAAGTTCGAGTGGGACAGTATTTGTGCCTCAGTCGGTATCTCCTCCTCCGACACCGGAATTCACGACAATCAACGACAACAAGCCTACCACATCCTCCACGGGATCGTCAAGACCTAAGGTATGTTTTCGTTGTGGCATTTCAGGGCACATAAGGAGAAATTGCAAGATGGAAGCCAAACGCACACATCAAGCACCTCTTGCAATGACTACCAAAAGGGCTATTCCTCAGAAATCAAGTGCAATTCATTCAAAGGAAAAGAGCCTTGGTAGTACACCGCTCAAGACGATATCATCAAGGAGCAGCAACTCTTCAAGCAAGACGCTCTCACCTAGGAGATCAACTTCACGATCATTACCGACGCACTCCAAAAAGGGTTGGGTGCGCAAAGGTGAAATTTTCCCTTGTCTTGCTACCAATGTTTCCTTGCATGCATATGATAGTTCGTCTTGGTATCTGGATAGCGGGTGTTCCCGTCATATGACCGGTGATAAAAACTGTTTTCAAACATTTGAGAAAAACTCCGGAGGACTTGTTGTTTTCGGAGATGGTCGGTCTTCCAAAATTGTTGGAAAGGGAACGGTAGCTATTCCAGATGGCCCGGTTCTAAATAATGTGTTATTTGTTCATGGCCTTAAGACTAACCTCATAAGCATAAGTCAACTTTGTGATAGTGGTTATTCAGTTAATTTTTCATCTGATAAATGTACTGTAACTGACAAGAACCATGCTTTCTTTTTAAAAGGGGTTAGATCAGAAAACAATTGTTATGTAGTTCCTCATAAGATTTCTGAAAAATGTAACCTAGCATCTTTGAAAAATGAAACACTTTGGCATGAAAGGCTAGGTCACATAAACTTTAAGGAACTTGCTAGAATTTCGAACAAAGATGTGGTCAAGGGGGTTCCGAAACTTTCTTTTGAACAAAACATTGTGTGTGGCGGTTGCCAAAAAGGAAAACAGTCTAGGACTGCACACAAGAACTTGAACCACATAGGTACAAAACGGCCTTTGGAACTTTTGCATATGGACTTAATGGGGCCAACTCGTCAACCATCTCTGGGAGGTAAATGGTATATTTTCTTATTGGTTGATGATTTTTCTAGATATACTTGGGTAGCATTTTTAAAAGAAAAAGCTGATACCTTTGATTCTTTTCTCGAAATCTGCCATCGTATTATGACTGAAAAGAATGATAGGATTACTCGAGTTAGAAGTGATAGAGGTGGGGAATTCATAAATTCCAAATTCATTGATTTTTGCACTTCTAATGGCATTAAACATGAATTCTCAGCACCTTTTACACCTCAACAAAATGGTGTAGTCGAGCGCAAAAACAGGGTCGTACAGGAAATGGCACGTGTTATGCTTCACAGCCGGAACTTACCTTTTTATTTTTGGGCTGAAGCGGTGAACACTGCTGTTTATGTTATTAATCGCGTGTATTTGCGCCCGGGGACATTGAATACACCATATGAACTTTGGTTTTGTAGAAAACCTAACATCAAGTATTTTCGTATCTTTGGGAGTCGGTGTTTTATCTTGCGTGATCGCGAAAATCTTGGAAAATTTGACTCTCGAAGTGACGAAGGGATTTTCTTAGGTTATTCTACAAACAGCAGAGCTTATCGAGTTTTTAACTTAGAATCTAAAACGATCGTAGAATCGATAAATGTTAAGGTAGATGAAGCTTTTCACTTTGAATCTGAAAAATCTACCCTCGATATCTCTCTAGATGATGATACACCTGCTAATGCATCTTCTTCTAACAATTCTTTCGATAATAATGTTGATGCATCTAACGGTTCTTCAAGTTCAACTGATGTGCAGGAATCATCTCGTGTACCTCCGTCTACTCCTCTACCTCAAACGTTACGTATCTCCAAGGATCACCCTGAATCGAACATCATTGGAGATCCACAAGAAGGAGTCAGAACACGGAGACAATTGGTTTGCGGATTTGCTTGCTACGTATCTCAAATCGAACCAAAGAACATCGATGAAGCTCTTCAAGATGACTACTGGATTAAAGCAATGCAGGAAGAGCTCCATCAATTCGAGCGAAACAAAGTCTGGGAATTAACGAAGCCTCCGAAGCAACACAATGTGATAGGGACCAAATGGATTTTCAAGAACAAGAAAAATGAAGATGGTACTATCATCAGGAACAAAGCAAGGTTAGTTGCTCAAGGCTACTCTCAAGTAGAAGGTATAGACTTTGATGAAACTTTCGCCCCTGTAGCTAGACTCGAGTCCATTCGTATCTTATTTGCGATAGCTTGTCATTTTAAAATCAAATTATTTCAAATGGACGTTAAGAGCGCCTTTTTAAATGGGTTTTTAAATGAGGAAGTTTATGTGGCTCAACCGAAAGGTTTTGTGGATCATAAACTACCTAACCATGTTTTTCGTCTGAAAAAGGCTCTTTACGGTCTGAAACAAGCACCGCGAGCATGGTACGAAAGGTTGACAAAGCACCTTTTGGAAAAGGGCTACACTCGAGGGGGAGCTGACAGGACTCTCTTTGTGAAGCATTATCAAAACAATTTCATAGTTGCTCAAATCTATGTCGATGACATTGTTTTTGGCGCAACAAGAGATAATGATGCTTCAAATTCGCGGAGACCATGGAAAGCGAATTTGAGATGTCCATGATGGGCGAATTGACTTATTTTCTTGGATTACAAGTTAAACAAAACGATGAAGGTATTCACTTGTGTCAATCCAAGTATGCAATGGAGTTGGTCAAAAAGTTTGATCTAGAAAATTCTAAGGATTTTCCGACTCCAATGGGAACTAGCCATAAGGGACTTGGAAGTGAATCACATAGTGAGAATGTAGACGAGAAACTGTATCGCAGTATGATTGGAAGTCTACTATATCTCACGGCTAGTCGCCCGGATATATCCTTCAGTGTTGGGATTTGTGCGAGATATCAATCAGCACCGAAGGAGGTTCACCTGAAAGCGGTGAAACGGATCATCCGATATATCAAAGGTACAATCAGTTTCGGAATTTGGTATCCTATGGGAACAAGTTTGGATATTGTTGGATACTCAGATGCCGATTGGGCTGGATCAGTGGATGACCGAAAAGCACGAGTGGTGCATGCTTCTATCTTGGCCATTGCCTTGTTGCATGGCACAGTAAAAAGCAGAATTGCATAGCACTCTCGACGGCCGAAGCGGAGTACATTTCAGCAGGAAGTTGTTCAACTCAGTTGATTTGGATGAAAAGCGTGTTGAGCGATTTCCGGATTTCAGCATCTTCGGTAACCATTTTATGTGACAACACTAGTGCTATTAACATTTCAAAAAACCCTGTGTTGCACTCTAGAACAAAACATATTGAACTTAGATATCATTTTCTTAGAGAGCTAGTTGAATCAAATATTCTTCAACTGTCATATATTTCAACTGAGGATCAATTAGCTGATATCTTAACAAAACCTTTGGATCAAAAACGTTTTATTCACTTGCGTAAAGCAATTGGCATGCTTTCCTTGAAATAATCTTTTTGAAACCTTTGCTTAGGTTAGGTTTTGTTTTTGTTTTTGTTTTGTTCTTTATCTATGTTTTGTACATAGGACATTAATTGAGCATAAATCATAATTGACTTTAATTGCATCCTTTTATGCATTTAGAAATTTATTATGCTTTTGATATCATAATATTTCAATGTTGCAATGATCATTTACGTTAATTAAACCATCTTTTAAGTGATCAAAGTCAATTTCTCTCTCAATGATCTCTTGGTATAGTCATTATCATATTTGATTGCTTAGTCGAGTATGAATTCGAGATCAATGGTTTGGTTGAATACCTTATATATTAAATAATTGATAGCCAATTGAGGGGGAGTCAAAGAAATGTAAAATGCTCAAAAGATGTGGAAAGAGTTACATCCCAATGAGGAGTGTGAAAACTACCACCACATGGAGAAAATGAAAGAAAAAAAAGATACTCCATGAATGCAAAGCAAATTTTTGTTTAAAAATGTTGATGAAATGCATATTGAAATACTTGACTCAGTCGTATTTCATGGTTGGTATAAGGTGGGATTTTTGATAAAAGATGCTCAAAGAGCCACTCCTTCAACAGATTGTCTAGATATATTATCTAACTTATCTGGGATTTCAAACATCTATTGATCTTGGTATTTCATTTTCTTTACCAAAATTGATGATTTGATAAAGGCATTACACATAAGATCAGGATAGATGTGATTGAAGTTGTTCAACTTTAAGTGTTTTAATTTCGTAAATTTTCGTTTCATTTTTGAGTATTTTTGATAGATTTTGCATAATCTATTTCTTGTTGTATGAAACGATGATTTTTGTTTAAAGTTGACATGGTAAAGTGCTTACATACTTTTTCTGGATTTTATGGAATTTTTCCAAAATTTTTCTGGAGAAAAAGTTGAAGCCGATCCGGATCGGGGTAAGTGATCCGGATCCCGAACGCAGGATTCTTCCTGCGGGTAGCCGATCCGGATCACATTCACGATCCGATCCGGATCACGGCTAGGGTTTTATAAGAACAAAGAGGATTTGATTTCTTTTACCCTAATCTTTTGTTCTCAAGTCTCTAGAGCTTCTCTCTCTAGATTTCTTGCATCTTGGAGCTTCCAAACTCAAAGTTCTTCGAATCCAAGTAAGTTTTATTGATCAAAATCTCGGATTTTCACTGTTTTTGCTTATTTTATCAAAACGTGGATGGAAAGCATGAATTCTTTTCGTTTCTAAGTGGTTTTTGATCAAATTTCTTTTGAAATAAGAACTCTGGGTCGATTTGTTTTGTTTTTATGCTGGGTTTTTACCTGATTAACGAGTTTTTAGGCTTCGATTTCTAAAAATTCTGTTTTAGGGCATAAAAGAGGAATTTTTGTAAATCATGGAATTGATCTATTTTTAAAATTCTTTTTGGAAAACTAATTTGATTCTTGGCTTCTCTACATGATTATGATTGTCTAGGTACAATGTTTCAAATTTTTCAAAATTGACGATTTTTCATATGTTCTTGAGTTGGTTTTTCACAGGACACCTTTTAAACTCAAAGCACTTTGTTCAATGGCTCTCTCTTGGTTCATTCTGTTGTTAGTCACTATGGTGCACACGAGTATATCTGTTAAAACGGAACAGGATGATTCAGCTCAAAACAAGACGAAAGACGCAGACGAAGACAGCTCAGACTATGATGAAGAAGAATGGGACGAATTCTTCAAAGATGTTCAACGAAAAATTGATGAGGAGAACAGGAAATTTACCAAAGGAAAAAGACTAATGAAGTCTGCATCAACAACCAAACAGTATACGAGGAGGAAAAATGTGCAAGGGAGTGCGAGTCAGCATAGTGGGCCCCTTACCAGAGCACGCTCACTTTCTGGGGTTCTACAAACTGAATCTCCATGGGTTCAGGGACTGGATGCACCATCTACTTCTACACAACATCCATCACACTCGAAGAAACACACTACGGACACAGATATATTGGAATCAGTTCGCCAGGAACAACAAAGAATCTCTGCTGAACAAGAAAGAATCTCGAAAGAACTTCAGCAAATTTCTTCTCAGCAAAAGAAGATCAAGAAAAAGTATTCCAATTTTTCAAAAATGCTTAAAGGGATTTTAAGCAAGCTGAGCTGTACCAATTCAGACTCTTCAGACTAAGCAGCACCATCTGAACATTACTCTCTTGCAGTTCTCAGTTCTTCGGTTCTTAACTTTTAGTTTCGATTTATAGGACTTAGTTTCTGTTTTAATTTCTTAGTTCAGTTCTTAGATTTTTCATGTTAATACAACTTTTTAACTCTCCTCATATTTTGTAGCTTTTGCTACGTTTTTGGCTTTGTTTTGTGACAAAAAGGGGGAGAGAGTTAGAGAGAACTCTGAACAATTGAACAATGAAACAATGAACTCTGAACAATGAATGATGTGAACTTTGTAAATATCAAGGTAAGTATGACTTCAACTCAACTTTGGTTTTTCTCTTATTGATTTGTGACATGCCTCTATACTAACTATTCGACTAACTATTTGGGCATGTAATATGACTAACAAGTTGATGTTGGACTAATTTTTGTGACATTTGGTTTTTGAATGCTTAGAAGATATGTTGGTCCTTATCTATGATTCTCTTACATATCTGAATTCTTCCAATGTCATGATGAGAATAAACTCTATCTCTGTACTTGGTTTTGTATGTTTCAATTCTTGAGGTATCTAACGATTTCTTTTGTCAAGAATGATTTCTTTGTGCAGAGATTACAGATGTCTAAGTCTAGAGTCTGTTTTAGGAGTTTATCTCATGTTTTTAATTTCTGGATCTCTTTTGTAAATTTTTGTTGTATGGTGATAGCAACAAAAATATCTTTTTGAATTTTCTTTTGTGGATTTGTGTTTTGTCACGAAACCGCCAAAGGGGGAGATTGTTACGGAATTTGAGTTGGCGTATTTCGTGAAGGTATTAAGTCTTGAAGATTGAAGATGAAGAAACTTTGGATCATATACCTCAATCTCAAGAAAGAAGAATTCAAAGGGATCAGGTACGTTTAACTAAAGATTTTCGATGATCCGAATACTTCTTATAGTGTAGAAACACCTGGAAGAATTTTTAATTGCTTAAACATCAAAAACTGAACATGGGACATGTTCAGGATCCGGATCGGACTCGGCAATCCGGATCCCGAAGGGTGTTGGTTCATACACTGGTTCAATCCGGATCGCAGCATCCTCCGATCCGGATCCCGAACACTAGTTTTACCTGTTTGCTTCCTCGATCCGGATCAGGATTTGCAATCCGGATCCCGAACATTGATGTTCTGGTAAAACTGTATGAACGATCCGGATCGGACTTTGTGATCCGGATCCCGAACTACCATTTTTCTGGAAATTGTCTTTCTTGCTTCTGCAATCCGGATCGCCAATTCCAATCCGGATCGCCGTCGGTAAATATCTCCAGAAAAGGCAGTTTTTGATCCTATCTTCTTCCAATGGTTTCTAACCTATAAATAGGCCCTGTATTCATTGCTAGGGCATCCGCTATTACAGAAAAAAAATAGCCGAAAAGAAAAATCCACATATATAGAGAAGAAAGGAAATCAATAGAATTTATTCTATGTTTCTTCATCTATATTGATTAGTTTGATTCTAGGTTTTCTTACTCACATCTTGAGTAGAATCAAACAATGAATACTTAGATGGTATTTCCTATCTATCCTTGATCTAAGTATTCGGCGGATCATCACCACCCAAAACAACGATATACCCCATATCGGCGCGTGGACTCGCGTGGCCTTGTGGATTCAAGGTGCAACCGCTCTCGTGGATTCGGAGCGAGGTACGTTCGTGGATTCGAAGCGTGCTACTGGGTGAAGACCGTGGATTCGGTCGGACGTCGTGGACTCGACGTTGGACGCCGTGGATTCGGCGTTGGGCGCTGATCGCGTCCCGGTGCCGCCGTTGGCACCTCTCGCATTGTCGCTACAACTTGTGTGCTCTGACTGTCTCAAAGAACAAGTCTCTAATGTCTGCCATGCAGAAGATCATAATCTTCTCTCTCCGCAGTCATACACCATGTGGCACTATGCCAACCAATCCCACGCACTAGGTCAAACACTGACCAGATACAAATACCAATAAACCTGCCGATACCACTCGGGGTCTCAACTGCACTGGACATGATCCACAACCTCCTCCACATGCACCATCCCAACAGGAATCTGTACCTCTAGTGCATGTGGTAACAATTCTACCTCTAGTCCATGCAGGAATGCAACATGCTCTAACTTCGACTGCTGAGATGAAATCACACCTGCGACGACCCGATCCACTGCCTTGGTGCCCTCCACCCAGGCAGCACAGTCTCAATCGCTCGCTGTAGGTGGTCGTCACTTAATCTGCCTAAAAACCAAGGCTACCCGTAAAAAGGAGCACAATTCTCCGCCTTTGCTCACACTGAGGCAAGGAATAAAGCCCTTCGCAGACAACAATCCACGCTACCGCTGCGCCACTCTGATGACGATGCTGATGCTGCCACCGGGGTCCACCTGACCTCTGACATCTCCGAAAATCCATTATCGCAATCGTCATATAACAAAACACAATTAATTCCTGCAATTCCTCATTCAATTTTCCTTACTCAGCTCACCCCTCAAGCACATCTATTGTACCCCAAGCATGCAGGTTAATAATCACAAAGGGTAACCTTCCTTTGGGTAAGCTTTACATAATCCATCCACAAGGACATCCACCATCTAGGAAAGAAAACGAAAGTGCCTCGGCCAGCCGATCTGTCCCCCAACACTTAGCGCCAGGCGCCTCTATCCAGAACTCGCCTCTGGCGGCAGATCCCTATCCACAGGAACTGCAACAGTACGCTCCATACACAATGCCTACTCCATCGAGGCATCCAAAATCCATACTCAAAAACGAGGGATCAGATAAACTAAAAGGGTATTCTGGCGCAATCCACTACCAATCACACACATCCTACGCGCTTCGTCCCTCGAAACCTGGAGCATACAGTTCAACAACTGCCTCAACTCCTCAGCACAGGGGAACCCTCAATTGATTACTCCATCACCACCAACCACGATTTTGCCTCCAAGGGCTCCATCTCAAATCCATAAATCAGGGTGGTTCATCTGCCAAAACTGGCTCTATCCATCAATGATGTCCCACAACTCATCAACTATCACAATCCACCCCGCCTCGGTGCTGCAACACAAAACAGTAGCACGGAGGGGGCCACTCGCTCCATCGGCGCCTCCGAAATCACTGCCGCTGAGGATACTGTAACCAGGTGGTCTCAGAAAAAAACACTATTGGGCTGCCCACTGCTCCGACAGCTGTGTCACCCAGACCAGCGGCTCACTCTACCGCTGATATACCTCAGACAATCCTGCCATCGGGGCCTGAAGCTCTCTAACCTCAATCCGGATATCCGGCCCCAAAACAATCCGCTCGAGCTCCACTGCTGCAACGAGTGCGCACCAATCCGCACAACGCGTCGGGGAGACACCGCTCACCACGACTAACTGCACCACAGCACAAAACAAAACTCGACCCAATCCGGCGAGAGTCTAGAGCATGTCAACCGTTCCGCCGCATTATGTTGTCTGCAGCCAACATAATTGCTTAGGAGAATAAACATGCCAATCACCCATCCCACCACTTGGGAGAGGTATAAAACTCAATCAGGACTCTCGCAAAACTCACGACTCTCACGAAGTCATCCTAGGGTCCAACCATAAGCCTAGGGTTTCTACAGTCCCAATTGACCTATCCCTAAGCTCTGATACCAACTTAATCTGTCACGCCCCGGGGTCGAAACTGCGACCCGGGCTCGCCAACAGATCCGCCACCTATGCCAAAACCCGCATAGGCGAAGCGTCTAACCTGCAAAAGATAGTACTATAGCTACACAAATATCAGAGCTGAAATAAAATGCTGTAAAATAAAATCCAATCACTATACATCATGAAATAGAGTACAATATCCATTCCCTCAAATACAGATAATCATCATACAATGTCCTCAGTACAGCATCTCTCGACTATAAAAGGAGATAAACTAAAACTATAGTACATCAGTCTCTCCAAATACAAAAGATCTCTCTCCTCCAGATAAACAGTAAAAGCCAGCCAACAGCTACGAGGAATCTCCAACCAGGGGATACAGCTACACTCCTCGGGTGGTAACGATCTAGCTCGTGACTCCCTCGCCCCGAACAACGACCGAAGATCAGCAACTCCAATGAGGACTCTGCAAAACAGGGGGGAAAAGAAGAGGAAACAACAGTGGGGGTGAGAACCACTAGTAAACCAGTAGCCTCCCCCTGTGGGTAAAGCCTCAAGCTCCGGCGTACCCACTAAGTCTACTAGAGGCAAGAAAAGGGCAAGGGGGTAAAGCTGTAACAGAACTACTGAATAAAAGGGGAAACCACCACAAGTATGCCTCTAAATGCAATACCGAAGGAAATGACGGTATGAATGCATCAGGAAACAGTATCTGACCAAATAGACCCAATCTAGTACCACCAGTAAACTGGTACTGCCTGCTCTGCCATCGCTCACAACTCACCAACTGACAGGAACCCAACACGGTCTAAAGCCTACTCCGGAGTGGCACTCGAGGGGAGCGACCCACACGAGTAAAGTATCACTGTATCAAGCATCTCTGCAACCAATATCTCACAATAGCAGGACTGGATTATGACAATGATCAAAGTGGGAAACTCCGTCCACTAATGAAACCCCGATCCGATACAATAATACTCAAAAGTGGGAAATACCATCCACTAGAGAAATCTAATACCCAATCTGATGCAATAGTAAACATCCGGTCAACCGCCCAAAGTCCGCGGTTACCGCAATAACCCCCAACCCACAATTGGGTGAAATAATCAAGATCTGGTCAACCGCCTACTGTCCGCGGTTGCCGCAATAGCCCACAATCCAACATCAGATACACCCTATCACTGACCCTCAGGTCCCAGCTACACTATCCCAAAACCTCTGCTCGAACCCGAGCAACATGACTCAAAAGTCTAAATAAAAAGGAGAAATAGAGCAATCATGGTTTCTCCTAAGTCAAATCCCAATATGATAGTGTAGCAATAAAATAGTGGCCTATCTAGATGTCCAAATGAGCATGCGAAAGTCCTCAGCAGTGTGAAAGAGAGAATATATCAAATAACAGTTTTACAGTGTAATACATAATAATATCCACATAAATATCACCATCAGGCTAAAAACATCAGTGGACTACACATGTATAAGATCCCTGTTCCATAATAAATTCCCAGAGTGAAACCCGCACATTGATATATCATTATGTCCCAACAGTTAATCTATTTAATCCTCTTTCATACAATTCTAGGTGCTAATGTGGCATGTTAATCATCACTTATTAAATTATTCCAAAGACCATGTTCCAACAGCAATATTATCCCAATAATATCCCCAACATGCTATATCCACTAAATTAACCACAGATAGATAGGCTCACATGTATATCAGTCAATCATGCATATTAATCAATCAATATGCTCAAAGGGGGTTTTCTAATAAACTTAGTGAGTAAGTCAGATATAGAGGCGAGCAACAACCACCCACCTGAAGCGCTAACTGTCCGGGTCCGTACAGCTGAAAATACCAAAAAACTCCAATCCTGCGCTCCAACAAGTACAGTACCCCCGAAACACTCCTGGCACAACACAAAGTCCACTAAATACACTTAGGCTCCCAAATATTGCTTTTATTAACCCATACAACATCAGTCCCGAAACTGTCAAATTATCACCTGTAGAAAGTGCCCAGAAAATTCCCAGAAAAATATCACGGCGATCCTCGCGTCGATAGCTTCGCAACGGTACCTTGCACGCCCAAATCAGAGTTCGGTAAGCCAAGTTATAAATTCGGCAAGGTGGTAATCCAAACATCAAACTGTGAAGAAAAACTGCACACTGTACACTGAGAAAACAGTAATTTTCACCTTCGAAACAATTTCCTAAAATCCCAGAAAAATCACCACTGTGTTCCTCGCGACGAGTAGATCAAAATCGAGTCCTGAAACGCCTCGATCCGATGTTCCTAGGCTGAGATATAAAATCGACAAGTTGGTGCTGTCCAAAATCCATCACAGAAAAATGGGGGTCAAAGATGCCTCGGGAAACGTGCCAAAAGTGCGAAACGGAGCGAAGCGATCAACACGAAAATCGAAGCCTTACCTCTTAGGAACACGCTGTCGAAGAAATCATCCAAAAACTCCTCCTGGTTTGCCCACAGTGAATTTTTGAATGATCTGCGACGGTAATGGGCCGAAATGGGGGAAAACCGAGGCGAACTGTAAAAATGTTATCGCCGATGCCGAGCTTCCAGAAATTCCGGGGATCCACCAGTAGAACCAGAGCACCAAGGGGAACAAACTTTGTATACAACTCTCCCTCTCATTCCCTCTCTAACTCTCGGAAAAGGAAGAAAAGAGAGGAGATGGGCTGCTTTATATAGGCCCAAAAACAATTCAACTAATACCCGGCGTGTCCCTGGTTTCGGGCGCCCGAAACTTTTGGGCCCCGAAACCGGGCGCGCACAGTAACTCAGCCCGGCCCGGCCCACACCCCGCACGCGATCCGGTCGGACCGCACGGCCGTCCGACCCGCTCCACCCACTGACACGTGTCCCAGAACACGGAACAGCGGATTCGGCCGCTCCTCTCACGCCACGTGGTGCACCCAGGTCAACGGGGCCGTTGGCACCCGCCAATGGCGGGCCGCCACGTGGCGCCCGCGTGCGCCACCCTGCTGCCGTGCCCGCCACGCCAGCCGGTCGCCGCCTGCCCCGCCTGCCGGCCGCCTGCCACCGCCGCCTGCCACGCCGTACGCGCACAGTAGCACACCCAATCCTCGCTCGCCACGTGTCCACGCCACACGTTTGCTACACCCGGTGCACGACACGCCGTACACCGAACCACTGATATAATGCCACGTGTCTCCAACCGGTCCACCGTGCACCACGCTACCTGCAACCTGCGCGCACAGTAGCTAGCCCAATCCTCGCACGCCACGTGTCCAAGCCACGTGCTCGCTGCACCCGGTGCACACAACCACAAACACCGAACCAATGCTACGCTGCCACGTGTCTTCCCGCCCAGTCCACTGTGCACCGCACAACTCCGTAGACCGGGACCAGTGAACCACCCAATCCAGACACGCCACGTGGCACCCCGCTCTGGTGCACGCCTGCGCGTGGACCGCGCGCCTGCCCGCGCCCCTGCCCGCGCGCTGCGCGCTGCCCGCCGCCGCGCTGCCGCCTGCCCGAGGCCGCGCCGCCGCTCTCCGCCGCTGGCGATCGCCGGAATCACTGTTCCGGCAGTGAACAGTAACCCGAGCCCAAAAACATCAAGTGGGTAGTCCATTTTGACCGTTTTCGCGCGCTGAATCCGAATTTGACGTCCGTTTCGCCAAATTCCAACTCTAAAAATTGCCGAAGGCACCCGAAATGCGTTCTTAGTCCAAACTTCGTGCGGAGCCCAATTTAAATATCCGATTCGCGCGAAACCACTTCTAAACCCTCCACGGGGTCCTCCGATCACTCACATGATCCATTTGGGCCCGAAGTCCAACACTTGTGCCCAATTATGCCCCAAACACCTCCAACACACCATGTAGGCCTCCAACAACCACCCCAACGCACTGTAGCAGCTCTGCGGAGATCCGGGTCCTCACATCCTCCCCCACTAAAAGAAAGTTTCGTCCTCGAAACTAAAGTCGTTCCTCAACACGGAATCTCAACCAAATAAAGGGGGGAAACATCCAATCATCCACCACTCAAGCTCCCAAGGCTGACAAGTACCTCCTCCAAAGGCGCGATGCGGTCCTCGGGTCTCCATCTAGAACAACATAAAGGCGGGCACTCCAGAAAAACCGCACCAACTCAACCAAGTGCAGCTGGGCTAACTGCTCGAGCTACCAAGTAATCTGCATCGGTACAAGCCTCCGCTCTTCCCAGGGCCTCAGATGATCCAACCACAAGTCCATCGGCACAACAAGCTCGATCCAAGTACCTCTGTACTCCCGGGCATCCAATATAAGTCCTCCAACTGATCACGTAAACTCTGATCTCTAATCCAAAAACCATCAGGGTGTAGAAACACCTCCCCAACTCTCGGGCATCAGCACACAACTATAAGCAGTCGAAAGAACCAGATCGCAAATCAATCTTCGAGAGGATCCAGTACCCTTGCAGCTGGTAAATCCAATCCTCCAGGCTCGAAAAATACCAGCTCCAGACGATCACTTCATCAAATTCCGGGAGTTGTGCCCTCAACTCCCAAACCAGTGACGTGTTAGGCACTCCGAAAGGAAAAGAGCCCTCAGTGACACCATCATACGCCACGTCTGCCTCGACAGTCCACACAGCGCCAGCTGTGGCATCAACAAGCTCGACCTCTGACAGCTTTCCTGCTCCAGGTATCCGCCACCACAGTGGCCCTATCAGGGTGATATTGGATGCTTGCCACAAATCCAACTGTAGCTTCATAGCTACTATGGGAGGCATCACAGTATATCACAATTCCATCTCCCAACACTGGCGATGCAGAAATCAGGGCTGGTATCAATCTCATCACCAATTCGTCAAGCTCTGCTGGCACTATCCGGCTCACAAGCTCCTCACCTCAACAAATAACTGCCGGTCTCAGCCATTCTCGCATAGCATCCATTTTGGCCGGACTTCCACCACCGCCTCTTATGGCTAGACTAAGTAATCCAAGAAGATATGCTCTCGAAGCTAAAACTCGTACCACAACAACTTGGCATACAGCTTCTTCCTCACAGACCTTGTTACACCATCTACAAGTACTCCACCAGCTCTAAACCATACAGAGATGGGGTAAAATACAAGATATCCCGGAAGAATATCTCAAATAATCCTTCCAAGTGCAGCAGGAACACACAATTCCTCAAATCCTAAGACGACAGGGCCTTAGTCATTCCATTTGTCCTCACTGTACTCATAATGCCCCTACCGGGTCCTGAACACCATCTTGGTAAATACTCAGCTGTATGGTCCCAAAAGATACATGCATCAATAGCGACAACTGCCGGAGTATAACTCCATCAAAAGGTCCTAAATAATATCCAAACTTGCCTGCGGTCACACCATACAAGGACCCTCACTGTCGTGTGTCCACGACGTGACATCATCACCGTGTATCAACGGTGTGGCATCACCACCGTACAACAACGGGGTGGCACTAGGTCGAACAGACCCTCGATCCATCAGATCCTGCGACTGCGCCATCAGCTCTGTCAGCTCTACAGGTGATATCCAATGAGGTGCTATCGGGGTTGGCGTGGTTCCCTGAACCACGTCAATCGCAATCTCAATCTCCCTAATCGGCGGCATCATCATCAGCTCCGGTGGAATCACACCCGGGATCTCACGACAACAGGAATATCCTCGCGTCCCGGTGCCGCCGTTGGCACCTCTCGCATTGTCGCTACAACTTGTGTGCTCTGACTGTCTCAAAGAACAAGTCTCTAATGTCTGCCTTGCAGAAGATCATAACCTTCTCTCTCCGCAGTCATACACCATGTGGCACTGTGCCAACCAATCCCACGCACTGGGTCAAACACTGACCAGGTACAAATACCAATAAACCTGCCGATACCACTCGGGGTCTCAACTGCACTGGACATGATCCACAAGCCTCCTCCACATGCACCATCCCAACAGGAACCTGTACCTCTAGTGCATGTGGTAACAAATCTACCTCTAGTCCATGCAGGAATGCAACATGCTCTAACTTCGACTGCTGTGATGAAATCACACCTGCGACGACCCGATCCACTGCCTTGGTGCCCTCCACCCAGGCAGCACAGTCTCAATCGCTCAATGTAGGTGGTCGTCACTTAATCTGCCTAAAAATCAAGGCTATCCAAAAAGGAGCACAATTCTCCGCCTTTGCTCACACTGAGGCAAGGAATAAAGCCCTTCGCAGACAACAATCCACGCTACCGCTGCGCCACTCTGATGACGATGCTGATGCTGCCACCGGGGTCCACCTGACCTCTGACATCTCAGAAAATCCATTATCGCAATCGTCATATAACAAAACACAATTAATTCCTGCAATTCCTCATTCAATTATCCTTACTCAGCTCACCCCTCAAGCACATCTATTGTACCCCAAACATGCAGGTTAATAATCACAAAGGGTAACCTTCCTTTGGGTAAGCTTTACATAATCCGTCCACAAGGATGTCCACCATCCAGGAAAGAAAACGAAAGTGCCTCTGCCAGCCGATCTGTCCCCCAACACTTAGCGCCAGGCGCCTCTATCCAGAACTCGCCTCTGGCGGCAGATCCCTATCCACAGGAACTGCAACAGTACGCTCCATACACAATGCCTACTCCATCGAGGCATCCAAAATCCAAAATCCAAAACAGAGGGATCAGATAAACTAAAAGGGTATTCTGGCGCAATCCACTACCAATCACACACATCCTACGCGCTTCGTCCCTCGAAACCTGGAGCGTACAGTTCAACAACTGCCTCAACTCCTCAGCACAGGGGAACCCTCAATTGATCACTCCATCACCACCAACCACGATTTTGCCTCCAAAGGCTCCAACTCAAATCCATAAATCAGGGTGGTTCATCTGCCAAAACTGGCTCCATCCATCAATGATGTCCCACAACTCATCAACTATCAACAATCCACCCCGCCTCGGTGCTGCAACACAAAACATTAGCACGGAGGGGGCCACTCGCTCCATCGGCGCCTCAGAAATCACTGCCGCTGAGGATACTGTAACCAGGTGGTCTCAGAGAAAAACACTGTCGGGCTGCCCACTGCTCCGACAACTGTGTCACCCAGACCAGCGGCTCACTCTGCCGCTGATATACCTCAGACAATCCTGCCATCGGGGCCTGAAGCTCTCTAACCTCAATCCGGATATCCGGCCCCAAAACAATCCGCTCAAGCTCCACTGCTGCGACGGGTGCGCACCAATCCGCACAACGCGTCGGGGAGACACCGCTCACCACGACCAACTGCACCACAGCACAAAACAAAACTCGACCCAATCCGGCGAGAGTCTAGAGCATGTCAACCGTTCCGCCGCATTATGTTGTCTGCAGCCAACATAATTGCTTAGGAGAATAAACATGCCAATCACCCATCCCACCACTTGGGAGAGGTATAAAACTCAATCAGGACTCTCGCAAAACTCACGACTCTCACGAAGTCATCCTAGGGTCCAACCATAAGCCTAGGGTTTCTACAGTCCCAATTGACCTATCCCTAAGCTCTGATACCAACTTAATCTGTCACGCCCCGGGGTCGAAACTGCGACCCAGGCTCGCCAACAGATCCGCCGCCTATGCTAAAACCCGCATAGGCGAAGCGTCTAACCTGCAAAAGATAGTACTATAGCTACACAAATATCAGAGCTGAAATAAAAATGCTGTAAAATAAAACCCAATCACTGAACAATATGAAATAGAGTACAATATCCATTCCCTCAAGTACAGATAATCATCATACAATGTCCTCAGTACAGCATCTCTCGACTATAAAAGGAGATAAACTAAAACTATAGTACATCAGTCTCTCCAAATACAAAAGATCTCTCTCCTCCAGATAAACAGTAAAAGCCAGCCAACAGCTACGAGGAATCTCCAACCAGGGAATACAGCTACACTCCTCGGGTGGTAACGATCTAGCTCGTGACTCCCTCGCCCCGAACAACGACCGAAGATCAGCAACTCCAATGAGGACTCTGCAAAACAGGGGGGAAAAGAAGAGAAAACAACAGTGGGGGTGAGAACCACTAGTAAACCAGTAGCCTCCCCCTGTGGGTAAAGCCTCAAGCTCCGGCGTACCCACTAAGTCTACTAGAGGCAAGAAAAGGGCAAGGGGGTAAAGCTGTAACAGAACTACTGAATAAAAGGGGAAACCACAACAAGTATGCCTCTAAATGCAATACCGAAGGAAATGACGGTATGAATGCATCAGGGAACAGTAACTGACCAAATAGACCCAATCTAGTACCACCAGTAAACTGGTACTGCCTGCTCTGCCATCACTCACAACTCACCAACTGACCGGAACCCAACACGGTCTAAAGCCTACTCCGGAGTGGCACTCGAGGGGAGCGACCCACACGAGTAAAGTATCACTGTATCAAGCATCTCTGTAACCAATATCTCACAATAGCAGGACTGGATCATGACAATGATCAAAGTGGGAAACTCCGTCCACTAATGAAACCCCGATCCGATACAATAATACTCAAAAGTGGGAAATACCATCCACTAGAGAAATCTAATACCCAATCTGATGCAATAGTAAACATCCGGTCAACCGCCCAAAGTCCGCGGTCACCGCAATAACCCCCAACCCACAATTGGGTGAAATAATCAAGATCTGGTCAACCGCCTACTGTCCGCGGTTGCCGCAATAGCCCACAATCCAACATCAGTACACCCTATCACTGACCCTCAGGTCCCAGCTACACTATCCCAAACCTCTGCTCGAACCCGAGCAACATGACTCAAAAGTCTAAATAAAAAGGAGAAAGAGAGCAATCATGGTTTCTCCTAAGTCAAATCCCAATATGATAGTGTAGCAATAAAATAGTGGCCTATCTAGATGTCCAAATAAGCATGCAAAAGTCCTCAGCAATGTGAAAGAGAGAATATATCAAATAACAGTTTTACGAGTGTAATAATAATAATATCCAGATAAATATCACCATCAGGCTAAAATCATCAGTGGACTACACATGTATAAGATCCCTGTTCCATAATAAATTCCCAGAGTGAAACCCGCACATTGATATATCATTATGTCCCAACAGTTAATCTATTTAATCCTCTTTCATACAATTCTAGGTGCTAATGTGGCATGTTAATCATCACTTATTAAATTATTCCAAAGACCATGTTCCAACAGCAATATTATCCCAATAATATCCCCAACATGCTTTATCCACTAAATTAACCACAGATAGAAGGTTCACATGTATATCAGTCAATCATGCATATTAATCAATCAATATGCTCAAAGGGGAATTTTCTAATAAACTTAGTGAGTAAGTCAGATATAGAGGCGAGCAACAACCACCCACCTGAAGCGCTAACTGTCCGGGTCCGTACAGCTGAAAATACCAAAAACTCCAATCCTGCGCTCCAACAAGTACAGTACACCCGAAACACTCCTGGCACAACACAAAGTCCACTAAATACACTTAGGCTCCCAAATATTGCTTTTATTAACCCATACAACATCAGTCCCGAAACTGTCAAATTATCACCTGTAGAAAGTGCCCAGAAAATTCCCAGAAAAATATCACGGCGATCCTCGCGTCGATAGCTTCGCAACGGTACCTTGCACGCCCAAATCAGAGTTCGGTAAGCCAAGTTATAAATTCGGCAAGGTGGTAATCCAAACATCAAACTGT
This sequence comes from Tillandsia fasciculata, assembly GCA_029168755.2. Taxonomy (NCBI): domain Eukaryota; kingdom Viridiplantae; phylum Streptophyta; class Magnoliopsida; order Poales; family Bromeliaceae; genus Tillandsia; species Tillandsia fasciculata. The sequence goes on along the minus strand of CM054940.1, from coordinate 16,482,868 downwards.
GAAGAAAAACTGCACACTGTACACTGAGAAAACAGTAATTTTCACCTTCGAAACAATTTCCTAAAATCCCAGAAAAATCACCACTGTGTTCCTCGCGACGAGTAGATCAAAATCGAGTCCTGAAACGCCTTGATCCGATGTTCCTAGGCTGAGATATAAAATCGACAAGTTGGTGCTGTCCAAAATCCATCACAGAAAAATGGGGGTCAAAGATGCCTGGGGAAACGTGCCAAAAGTGCGAAACGGAGCGAAGCGATCAACACGAAAATCGAAGCCTTACCTCTTAGGAACACGCTGTCGAAGAAATCATCCAAAAACTCCTCCTGGTTTGCCCACAGTGAATTTTTGAATGATCTGCGACGGTAATGGGCCGAAATGGGGGAAAACCGAGGCGAACTGTAAAAATGTTATCGCCGATGCCGAGCTTCCAGAAATTCCGGGGATCCACCAGTAGAACCAGAGCACCAAGGGGAACAAACTTTGTATACAACTCTCCCTCTCATTCCCTCTCTAACTCTCGGAAAAGGAAGAAAAGAGAGGAGATGGGCTGCTTTATATAGGCCCAAAAACAATTCAAAATACCCGGCGTGTCCCTGGTTTCGGGCGCCCGAAACTTTGGGCCCCGAAACCGGGCGCGCACAGTAACTCGGCCCGGCCCGGCCCACACCCCGCACGCGATCCGGTCGGACCGCACGGCCGTCCGACCCGCTCCACCCACTGACACGTGTCCCAAACACGGAACAGCGGATCCGGCCGCTCCTCTCACGCCACGTGGTGCACCCAGGTCAACGGGGCCGTTGGCGCCCGCCAATGGCGGGCCGCCACGTGGCGCCCGCGTGCGCCACCCTGCTGCCGTGCCCGCCACGCCAGCCGGCCGCCGCCTGCCCCGCCTGCCGGCCGCCTGCCACCGCCGCCTGCCACGCCGTACGCGCACAGTAGCACGCCCAATCCTCGCTCGCCACGTGTCCACGCCACACGTTTGCTACACCCGGTGCACGACACGCCGTACACCGAACCACTGATATAATGCCACGTGTCTCCAACCGGTCCACCGTGCACCACGCTACCTGCAACCTGCGCGCACAGTAGCTAGCCCAATCCTCGCACGCCACGTGTCCAAGCCACGTGCTCGCTGCACCCGGTGCACACAACCACAAACACCGAACCAATGCTACGCTGCCACGTGTCTTCCCGCCCAGTCCACTGTGCACCGCACAACTCCGTAGACCGGGACCAGTGAACCACCCAATCCAGACACGCCACGTGGCACCCCGCTCTGGTGCACGCCTGCGCGTGGACCGCGCGCCTGCCCGCGCGCCCTGCCCGCGCGCTGCGCGCTGCCCGCCGCCGCGCTGCCGCCTGCCCGAGGCCGCGCCGCCGCTCTCCGCCGCCGGCGATCGCCGGAATCACTGTTCCGGCAGTGAACAGTAACCCGAGCCCAAAAACATCAAGTGGGTAGTCCATTTTGACCGTTTTCGCGCGCTGAATCCGAATTTGACGTCCGTTTCGCCAAATTCCAACTCTAAAAATTGTCGAAGGCACCCGGAAATGCGTTCTTAGTCCAAACTTCGTGCGGAGCCCAATTTAAATATCCGATTCGCGCGAAACCACTTCTAAACCCTCCACGGGGTCCTCCGATCACTCACATGATCCATTTGGGCCCGAAGTCCAACACTTGTGCCCAATTATGCCCCAAACACCTCCAACACACCATGTAGGCCTCCAACAGCCACCCCAACGCACTGTAGCAGCTCTGCAGAGATCCGGGTCCTCACATTATGCGTACTGGAAAGTACGGATGAAAGCCTTTTTAATTTCCATCGACGAACGGGTGTGGCAATCAATTGAATTAGGATGGTCTAATCCAACTGAAATTATTTCTGATGTTCGCACCTTAAAACCTAGGTCGAAATGGACTAAGGAAGAGATTGATTCATCTTCTTACAATGGCAAAGGAATTAATGCTTTATTTAATGCTTTGTCACAAACAGAGTTCTCTCGCGTCTCGGCATGTGAGACTGCGAAAGAAATCTGGGATGTTCTTCAAGTTACGCATGAGGGAACTAACCTTGTGAAGATTCAGAAACTGCAAATGCTCACGAGCAAGTTTGACTCTATTTCTATGGCAGAAAATGAATCTTTCACTGACTATTACACACGATTGCAAGACATCGTAAACTCATGTGCTAACTTGGGAGAGAAGATTCCAGAATTTAAAGTTGTAAGAAAGATATTAAGAACTCTTCCTGAACGATTTCGCCCGAAGGTCGCAGCCATTGAAACAATTAAACACCCGGACGAAATGCGTGTAGAAGAATTAGTTGGTGCATTACAAACTTATGAAATGACATTTCCTACTAACTATTCTTCTGGAAAGGCATCCTCTTCTAAGTCTTCAGGTTATGCATTGAAAACAACAAAGGAAGAAGACGCGGATTCATCCTCCTCAGACGATGACGAGAACCTATCTATGGAGGACTTTGAGAAGCAGCTCGCTCTCTTGACAAGGAAGTTTCGCCGCAACTTTCGAAGGGGTAATTCAAGCAAAACTCCATCCTTCGGAAAGTCGAAGAAAGGCAAGGGTTCTTCAAGTTACAAGTCAAGAAAGCAAGAGAACTTCTCAAAGGATAAGAAAAGTTCAGAGGGACAAGTACAGTGCTTCAAATGTCGAGGCTACGGCCACATTGCAACGGAGTGTCCCAACAAGAATCCGGCAAAGAAGAAGGCGATGCAAGTCGTCACTTGGGATGACAACTCAACGTCAAATGAGTCATCCTCAAGTGATGAAGAAGACAACGCGACAGCATTCCACGCGTCCACATCTTCACCCTTCATGTGCTTAATGGCAAGTACATCCGATTCACTGTCCAACTCCTCCCATGTTGAAAAGAACGCAACGGACGATGAATCGAGTAATTCTGAAGGTGAAGATTTTGCTCTTGCCTACCATAAACTTTTGAGGGATTCAAAGAAACTGGCAAAGCAAAACAGGAGTTTGAGAGGGAGATTGCAGGATCTCGAAGAAGAAGCAAAAAGGGCATCTTCTCTCTCAAACGCTCTTGAAGTGGAAAGGGATAACTTGATCAAAGCAAATGTTTCCCTTCAAGAGAAAAATGAGCTTTCGAGAAAGAACATGTAAAATTGGTGGATAAAGCGAATTATTTCTTGAAGCTCTACAACGAGGCTCGACAGGAAAATATGGAAATGACAAAGACCATCTCCAACTAAAGGATGACTTAAAGCGATTTTCTTCTGGAAGGAGTAAGTTGGATAAGCTTCTTGGTCTTGGTCAAACAAACCGTTCGGCCTCGGATACACTCAAACTGGAGACAGTCCAAGTTCGAGTGGGACAGTTTTTGTGCCTCAGTCGGTATCTCCTCCTCCGACACCGGAATTCACGACAAACAACGACAACAAGCCTACTTCATCCTCTTCGGGATCGTCAAGATCTAAGGTATGTTTTCGTTGTGGCATTTCAGGGCACATAAGGAGAAATTGCAAGATGGGAGCCAAACGCTCACCTCAAGCACCTCTTGCAATGACTACCAAAAAGGTGATTCCTCAGAAATCAAATGCAAATTATTCGAAGGAAAAGAGCCTTGGTAGTTCACCGCTCAAGACGACATCATCAAGGAGCAGCAATCTTCTAACAAGACGCTTTCACCTAGGAAATAACTTCACGACCATTACCGACGCATTCCAAAAAGGTTTGGGTGCGCAAAGGTGAAATTTTCCCTTGTCTTGTTACTAATATTTCCTTGCATGCATATGATAATTCGTCTTGGTATCTGGATAGCGGGTGTTCCCGTCACATGACCGGTGACAAAAACTGTTTTCAAAATTTTGAGAAAATCTCCGGAGGACTTGTTGTTTTCGGAGACGGTCGGTCTTCCAAAATTGTTGGAAAAGGAACGGTAGCTATTCCAGATGGCCCGGTTTTGAAAAATGTGTTATTTGTTGATGGCCTTAAGACTAACCTCATAAGCATAAGTCAACTTTGTGACAATGGTTTTTCAGTTAATTTTTCATCTGATGAATGTACTGTAACTGATAAGGACCATGTTTTCTTTTTAAAGGGGGTTAGATCAGAAAACAATTGTTATGTTGTTCCTAATAAAATTTCTGAAAAATGTAACCTAGCATCTTTGAAAAATGAAACACTTTGGCATGAAAGGCTAGGTCACATAAACTTTAAGGAACTTGCTAGAATTTCGAACAAAGATGTGGTCAAGGGGGTTCCAAAACTTTCTTTTGAACAAAACATTGTGTGTGGCGGTTGCCAAAAGGGAAAACAGTCTAGGACTGCACACAAGAACTTGAACCACATTGGTACAAAACGGCCTTTGGAACTTTTGCACATGGATTAATGGGGCCAACTCGTCAACCATCTTTGGGAGGTAAATGGTATATTTTCTTATTGGTTGATGATTTCTCTAGATATTCTTGGGTAGCATTTTTAAAAGAGAAAGCTGATACTTTTGATTCTTTTCACGAGATTTGCCATCGTATTATGATTGAAAAGAATGAAAAGATTACTCGTGTTAGAAGTGATAGAGGTGGAGAATTCATAAATTCTAAATTCATTGATTTTTGCACTTCCAACGGCATTAAACATGAATTCTCAGCACCCTATACACCTCAACAGAATGGTGTAGTCGAGCGCAAAAACAGGGTCGTACAGGAGATGGCACGTGTTATGCTTCACAGCCGGAACTTACCGTTATATTTTTGGGCTGAAGCGGTGAACACTGCTGTCTATGTAATTAACCGCGTTTATTTGCGCCCGGGGACTTTAAATACACCATATGAACTATGGTTTTGTAGAAAACCGAACATCAAATATTTTCGTATCTTTGGGAGTCGGTGTTTTATTTTACGTGACCGCGAAAATCTTGGAAAATTTGACTCTCGAAGTGACGAAGGGATTTTCTTGGGTTATTCTACAAACAGTAGAGCATATCGAGTATTTAACTTGGAATCTAAGACGATCGTAGAATCGATAAATGTTAAAGTAGATGAAGCTTTTCACTTTGCATCTGAAAAATCTACCCTCGATATCTCTCTTGATGATGATACACCTGCTAATGCATCTTCTCATAACAATTCTTTCGATAATAATGATGCATCTAACGGTTCTTCAAGTTTATCTGATGTGCAGGAATCATCTCATGTACCTCCGAGTACTCCGTTACCTCAAACGTTACGCATCTCCAAGGATCATCCTGAATCGAACATCATTGGAGATCCACAAGAAGGAGTCAGAACTCGGAGACAATTGGTTTGCGGATTCGCTTGCTACGTATCCTTAATCGAACCAAAGAATGTCGATGAAGCTCTTCAGGATGACTACTGGATTAAAGCAATGCAGGAAGAGCTCCATCAATTCGAGCGAAACAAAGTCTGGGAATTAACGAAGCCTCCGAAGCAACACAATGTGATAGGTACCAAATGGATTTTCAAGAACAAGAAAAATGAGGATGGTACTATCATCAGGAACAAAGCACGTTTAGTTGCTCAAGGCTACTCTCAAGTAGAAGGTATAGACTTTGATGAAACTTTCGCTCCTATAGCTAGACTCGAGTCCATTCGTATCCTTTTTGCAATTGCTTGTCATTTTAAAATAAAACTTTTTCAAATGGACGTTAAGAGCGCGTTTTTAAATGGGTTTTTAAATGAGGAAGTTTATGTGGCTCAACCGAAAGGTTTTGTAGACCACAAACAACCTAACCATGTTTTTCGTTTGAAAAAGGCTCTTTATGGTCTAAAACAAGCACCGCGAGTGTCACGCCCCGGGGTCAAAACTGTACCCCGGGCACGCCAACAGATCCGCCGTCCCTACAGGAAGCCCTGTAGAGGCGTAGCGTCTAACCTGCAAAAATAGAACAATTGTACTAACAGATATCAGAGCTGTAAAAGTAACTAACTATGAACAGAAAGTAGTACAGTCACTCATAAAATATACAAAATATCCTCACCAGAATACATAAGTCTCTCCAAAGAACAAAAGAGTACAACTCGATACCTCACTACATAATCTCTCAAACATGACACAACCAAAATATAAGGGTACCTCTATAACACACTGAAGCTGAAGGGGGAAGGAATCTATCTAGCGACTCCCTTACCTCGGTCTGGAAGAGCTGGATCAGCAACTGGTGCAACAGGAACTGGAGCTGAAGTCCTTGGGGAAAAGACACCACGACGGGTGTGAGAACTACCTCCCACAGTAGTTCTCAGTGGGTGCCGCCAACAAGCCCGACGGCCTGCCCACTAAGTCTACTAAAGGCAAAAGAAAGCAAATGCAGTGCTGAAGAGAAAAGAACTGGAAGATAAACTCTACAACTACTATGCCCCTATCTATATGCTTAAACAAAACGGGACAGATGAAAATATGATGCATCTGCTCGGAAGAACTCAATCCTCAACAACCGGTACACCAACCCGGTAAATAGCTCAATCTCAACGCCGGTACTACAACCCGGTAAATAGCTCAATCTCAACGCCGGTACTACAACCCGGTCTCGCCTACTCCGGAGTGGCACTCGAGAGGAGCGACCCGCTCGAGTCAAATAACTGCGCAACACTGTCGAGCACAAATGTGGCACATGCAGACTATGATCCAATCACTGTCTCACTCACTGGCTAAAAATCCACACTGTCACTATGACCATGTCCCAAAGATCCCAGATCCACTATCACTATCACTCACTGTCATAGTGCAAACTGGTCTACAGACTGCTACAGACGCCACTCGGTCCCCAGACGCGAGTGCAAATGCAATCCCCAGCTAATAAACCTCCCAGCCCACGACTCGTGGAGAATCACTATGCCCAGAATGACGAGGGTACAACCACTGTGGGGAAGCTAAGGTGATGAACAAATCTGAATACATGTTCACATTTTCTGTAGTCTAATTGTGCATAAATAATTAATTAACTGACAATTAAGCTAAGTTGAGTTTTCATGTTGTAAGAGTTCAAATATTGCAAGTGGTTCAATGAGGTCATCAGATTTAACAGCTATCAACTGTGGGTACTAACATACAGTTCTCACATAGTATTGGGGTCATAAATTAACATGCATGCTACTACATTCGTAGAATTAGAGTGCAGTCCAAAGATTTTGAAAGCAGGATCACCCACCTGAACGCGCTAACTGCCCAGAGTCGTACAGATAAGAAAGTCCATAAACGACCAAAACACGATATCCCCCAAGATAACAACACTGTAGTAGTGCTCACAGCGCCCTGGATACAAACACAAACCAATCCTACACTTAAAATCCACAAAAATCCAAAGTTCAAAATCCTGCATGAACAGTCCACTTGCCACGAAATTTTCACCTGAAAATATTCTTCTAGAAATTCCGATAAAAATACCACAGTGATCCTCGCGAAGTGTAGATGTCGATAGGCTCTTGAATCGTCGAATTCCTATGTCCGGATGATGAGATAAAAATCCGCGAAGTGGGTGCTGTCCAGGAATCTCACAGCAAAACAGTGGCTCAGTAATGCCTCGAAAACCGTGCCAAAAACCAAAATCTAGATAAAACACTCAACATGAAAGTCGAAGATTTACCTCTCGTGAATCCAACGCCGCAAAAATCGCTGAAAAAGATCGTCGGGGTAGCTCTGTGGAATTTTTAGACCGAAAAGTGACGATAACGGGCCTCCAACTGTAAATCGTCGCACTGCGCTATGATGCCGGAAACGTCGTCGCCGGAGCTTCCAGAAAATCCGGGCCTCTGCCAGAAGATGCGCGACTCGAAGATCTACAACTTTCCTTAAGGGGCCAAGAGTAGAGGAGCTTCGGAAAGGGGGCAAAAATGGCCAGCAAGCCAGCTATTTATAGGCCCAGCCCGAAAATCAGCCTTTTTGGACTTTTGGCCCAAACTTTCGGGCGCCCGGTCATTCCGGGCTGCTACAGTAACGGGCCCGGCCCGTTACTGTTCACGCCCGGAAATCCCTCGAGCCGCCACGTGTCCCCGCCAAGCTCCCCACGCCCGGCGCACGCGCGCCCGCGAACCGCACGACGCCACGTGCCCCGGCAGGGGGACGTGCGCCGGTGCGCCCGACCAACCACGGGGCGCCACGTGGCGCCCCCACGTCGCCCCGGGTCAACGCACGTCGCACGACGTGCGCGACCACGCCGCCGCCGGATCCGGGTCGGGCACGCCTCCCGAGGCAGCCGCCTCAGCCGAGTGGACCGAGTGCACCAGAACCCGCCAACCACACAACGCCACGTGTCCCCCGGTCTACCGTGCACCAGAGCCAAAAATTTGTGGACCGCGTGCACAACACCGCACCAACCACGAGATGCCACGTGGCCTACCCTCGGTCCACCGTGCACCCCGCCAAGGCCCGTGGACCGCGCCCGCTGCGCCGGCCAACCGCAGCGCGCCACGTGGCCCGCGCCCGGTGCACGCGCCCCGCGGTGGACCGCGTGTAGTACACTGAACTTTAGCAAATTGCGAAGTTCGAGTGTGTGGAGGGTTGAATGATACCCTTAGAATGTTTTTGTAAGCTTCCGGAAGGTCCTAGAAGTTTTCCGGAGAGTTTGGGCGCAAATCGGAAACTTTCGAAAATTTTGAATTTTTGGGGTTTCTGGCTTCGGGATCCGGATCGGATAGGGGCGATCCGGATCGTCCGCGCGAAATTGGAAATTACACGTTCGGGATCCGGATCGGATAGGGGCGATCCGGATCGTCCGCGCGAAACTGGAGATTCCATGTTCGGGATCCGGATCGTATAGGGGCGATCCGGATCGTGCGGGTCTGGACAGCACAGTAAGAAACGAAATAACGTTTCTTGCAAGGGGCTTTCGGGATTTTGTTACATTAGGGCTTTTAACCCTCTTCATCTCTTCGTTCCCTCTCATTTGGAGAGAGTAAGAGAAAGTGTTAGAGAGAGAGAGAGGGAGAGAGAAATCTTGGATTTTCTTCTCCAACCCATCCCTCTACTTGGATTCTTCTTCAACCTCCTCTTCTTCACCATTGAAGCTTGCTACAAGAGCTTGGAGGAAGGCTTGAACTTGAAGGAGAAGGAAGTTTGGAGCTCTTGTGCCTATCCTTTGCTTTTCCAAGGTGGGATTTGAGCTAAAAGAGGTTTGGAACACTTCTTTTTCCTTTCTTTTGGGATTTTTGAAGAAAAAAACCTAGGTTTTGGAAAACTAGGGTTTATTTTGGGGCTTTTTGATTTATAGCTTTTGGGGTGGAATTGATGGGTGTAGAACACTCTTGTAGGTTGGTTTTGAAGCTTTTCTTGTTTGGATTTCAAGATTTAGCAAGATTTCTCAACCTAAGGTATTTTTCACTTATTTTCCTTATAATTTTAAGGGATTTTGTGATTAGGGTTTTGTGATGTTTTAACCCTTTGGAAACTTCTCTTAGGGCATAAGAGGAAGTGTGGGCTTCTTGGTTGGAATCCTTCGCAAGGATTTGGCAACTATCCGGTGGGTCTGTCCTCACCGAAATGGGTGAATGTTGGCATATAAAAAAATTATTATAATAAAAAAAATAGGGGGAAAGATTATGTAAAAGCCCAAAACTTTTAATATATTAATAATTTGGGTCCAACAAATTCAATTCTTTAATAGGCCATTTGTGAACACAAGCTTAGGCCATTTTTGAACGCAACCATATAGGTCTAATCAAAGTCCGTCGATTTTTTTTAGTCACCAAATCAGTCGGATTCTATTTTTTTTCTGCCACGCGGGGCCTTACATTATAATCAACTTCTTGTTTAAATATTCAATTTCAAAAATTATGTTCAAATTGAACTTTGAATTTTGAATTTTGAATTTCAAATTTTTAACGAAATTTCAAAATATCTCTCAAATGTCACCTATACTCAAAGTTGAAAATATCTCTCAAACGTCACTTGTACTCAAATTTGAATTTTAAATTCAGCCGAAATCCTTCATCCATCAATTATCTCAAAATATCTTTCAGCCGATTTATCCAAATTCATATTCGAAATTTAAATCCCCAACCAAATTCCAATCAAATTTTGAATTCAAGCAAACTCCCTCATTCGTTAACCGTTAAAATTTGAAATTCAAACACAATCATACTTCCTCAAATTCGAATATAACCGTTCAATTTTGAAATTTGAACACATATTGAAATTTGAACATAATCGGTAAATTTTAAAATTTGAAATTTGAATATAACCACATTCTCACAATTTTGAAATTTGAACATATCTTTTCAATTTTGAAATTTGAAATTTAAAATTCGAACATATTCAATTTTAAAATTTGAATTTTGAAATTTGAACATATCTTTTCAATTTTGAAATTTGAAATTTAAAATTTGAACATATTCAATTTTAAAATTTGAATTTTAAAATTTGAACATATCTTTTCAATTTTGAAATTTGAAATTTAAAATTCGAACATATTCAATTTTAAAATTTGAATTTTTAAACTTGAACATATCTTTTCAATTTTGAAATTTGAAATTTAAATTTGAACATATTCAACTTTAAAATTTGAATTTTAAAATTTGAACATATCTTTTCAATTTTGAAATTTGAAACTTAAATTTCGAACGAGGTTCCCACGCATTTTTCTCAACGATCGTTCCTCAACGAAACCACGTTTTCTCGCTAAACCCACAACAAACCCAACGAATCCCACACGATATTTATCTGCCCCTCCCCACTATAAAAAGGAGGGATCTTCCTTTCCCGAGGGGTACTTTTTCCATATTTTTCCACCACAGAAAAAAAAAACGTCCGATATTGTCCTATATTCCACTACAAAAAGAAAAAAATCCGTCCCTCATCCTCAAGCGTCGATCGCCTCAACCTTCTCCGGTCAACTTCCTCAACCTCCTCCGGTCAACCTCCTCCGGTCAACTTCCTCGACTCTTCCGGTCAATAGCCTCAACCTCCTCCGGTCAAACTTCCTCGACTCCTCCGGTCAATCGCCTCAACCTCCTCCGGTCAACTCCTGCGCTCAACTTCCTCGGCACCCGCATATTTCTCAGGTAAATAAAAAATAATAATAATAATAATAATAATAATAAATAAAAAATTTAATTTTCTTTGAAAGCCGGTTTGAGACCTCTACGGACGTCCCTTACTTCAGGTTGAAAAGAAAAGAAAAGAAAAAAATAAATAAAAAAAAAAAAAAATTAATTTTCTTTGAAAGCCGGTTTGGGACCTCTACGGACGCCCCTTACTTCAGGTTGAAAAGAAAAGAAAAAAATAAATAAAAAAAAAAAAAATTAATTTTCTTTGAAAGCCGGTTTGGGACCTCTACGGACGCCCCTTACTTCAGGTTGAAAAGAAAAGAAAAAAATAAATAAAAAATAAAAAAAAAATTAATTTTCTTTGAAAACCGGTTTGGGACCTCTACGGACGCCCCTTACTTCAGGTTGAAAAGAAAAGAAAAGAAAAAAATAAATAAAAAAATAAAAAAAAAAAATTAATTTTCTTTGAAAACCGGTTTGGGACCTCTACGGACGCCCCTTACTTCAGGTTGAAAAGAAAAGAAAAAAAAGAAAAGAAAAGAAAAAAAAAAAAAAAAAAAAAAAAAAAAAAAAAAGAAAGAAGGAAAAGAGAAAAAAATTAATTTTCTTTGAAAACCGGTTTGGGACCTCTACGGACGCCCCTTACTTCAGGTTGAAAAGAAAAGGAAAAAAAGAGAAAAGAAAAAAAAGAAAAAAAAAGAAAGAAAGAAGGAAAAGAGAAAAAAATTAATTTTCTTTGAAAACCGGTTTGGGACCTCTACGGACGCTCCTTACTTCAGGTTGAAAAGAGAAAAGAAAAAAAAAAGAAAAAAAAAAGAAAGAAAGAAGGAAAAGAGAAAAAAATTAATTTTCTTTGAAAACCGGTTTGGGACCTCTACGGACGCTCCTTACTTCAGGTTGAAAAGAAAAGGAAAAAAAAAGAAAAAAAAAAGAAGAAAGAAAGAAGGAAAAGAGAAAAAAAAATTAATTTTTTTTGAAAACCGGTTTGGGACCTCTACGGACGCTTCTTACTTCAGGTTGAAAAGAAAAGGAAAAAAAGAGAAAAGAAAAAAAAAAAAGAAAAAAAATCAACAAAGACCCAAAACCGATTCGGATGATTTCTTCGGACATCCGAACTTAGGCTAAGTCAAAGTGGATTCGGATCCCAAAGCGGATTTCCTTCAGATCCCAAGTCAAATAAAATAAAATAAAATAAACCTATTCGAATCCCAAATAATTTTTTTGACGGATCTCAAATAATTTCTTCTTCGGATTCCCGATAATTTCAAAAATAGAAACTTTCTCAGATCCCAAATATTTTTAAAAAGGGTCCCACATCAAAATAAAATAACGGTATTTTCTCCTGACCCCAAAACAAAAATTAGTGGATTCATTCGGATCCCAAGTCAAATTATAAAATAAAAGGGATGGAATCCCGAGAAAAAAAAAAAAAGGGAATTTATTCAGATCATACCATCAAAATAAAATAACTGAGCTCCGAAACCCAAGATAAAATAAGGGATTTTCTGTGAATCCCAAGATAAATTAGAAAATTCTCTTCGGATGCAAAATAAAATAAAATAAAAAAGGGGATATTGAAATAAATGGGAATTCCTTTGAATCGAGAAAGAATTCAAACGAGTCCTAATCAACTGGGAGTCTAAGTCCGATTCAAAAAGGAGTAATCATTCCAACCATATACGGATCTCAAATCCGATCCACATACAGATCTCAAATCCAACCCACATATGACATAGGCCCGATCCACGTACGGATCTCAAATCCAATCCACATATGACATAGGCCCAATCCATATACGGATCTTAAATCCAGTCCACCCACAAATAAAATCCAAAACCCATTCGAGTCCATAAATAAAACCCAAAAATCCAAAACCTATTCGGTCCACAAATAAAACCCAAAAATCCAAAACCCATTCGAGTCCACAAATAAAACCCAAAAATTCAAAACCTATTCGATCCACAAATAAAACCCAAAAATCCAAAACCCATTCGAGTCCACAAATAAAACCCAAAACCCAAAACCTATTCGAGCCCATAAATAAAAAACCAAAACCTATTCGACCCACAAACAAAACCCAAACCCCATTCAATCTCATCGCCTTAACACATATAATTAAGGCAAAACTATATCGAAACCGACTAGATTCTAAAATCATATACTTAGAATTTAGTCAAATCAAACTCAATCGGGCTCTAACACATATACTTAGAGTTCATACAAACCAACCCAACTAACCCTAATACATATACTTAGGGTGCAGTTAATCTTTTACTCTAGCACATATATCTAGGGTAGAACCAAATCAACTCAACTAATCCTAATACATACACTTAGGGTTAGTCAATCTCTCATTCTAGCATATATAACTAGAGTGAAAAACATATCAAACTCGGCCAATCCTAATACATATAGGACTTAGCCACCTCACACTCTCGAGTAGCATCAAATCCGACCCACCTCAATACATATCTTTGGGGTTTGGTCATATTTCCACTTTGGAACATACACCAAATATGAAATTAAATATAATTGGACTCTAACACATATACTTAGAGCCAATCGAACCCAATTAAACTCTAACACATATAATTAGAGTTTAATATCGACTTGTTCTCAACACACATAATTGGGATCAAGTTAATTTCAAACCCAGCTAAATCCTAACATATATACTTAGGATTTGTCTAATCATTAGGATACGATTTATTCTATCCTTCCCATAAAGGTCTCTTAATCGAAGGTGCCCCAATCACAAGGGGGTAATTAACAATAGATGCTTGCGTCTATTGGAAGTCATGAATCCGCAATACCTGATACCTACATACACCCATCATCCACATATAAATATAAATCTGAATCACGAATACCATCCGACGGAAAACTCGAAAAGAGGTGAACCGCGCGGGGTGAGTCATTCGAGGTGGCAGACAGTGAACTCCCCCTATGTCTTCTATAGACTTTTAGGGCAGCATTGTTATATTAAACATGCATTGTTTAATTTATCATGATTTATGATCATGCATTTGAACCCCTTCATGTGTAGAAAATTTATACTCTATTTAGTAGAGGTAAACATTGTAGGTGCATGGGCACTTTGAGGGGGGATTGAATAGGAATTTTCGTGAACTTAAGCTTTTGGATATGAATAGAGAATAACTATACATGTTATAGAATTATTGAGATATGTTATGCATATGATCATGAAGAAAATGGACATTATGACATTAGTGCCATCTAGTGTAGTGAGATACAAGTAGAAAACTTCTAAACTTGTACAATCAAGATGAAATAGTTAGATTCCATGTTTGAGACATGAGGATAACTTGTAAATGTTTTACTCTTTCATTATGCAAAATAATGTTAATATGGTACAAGAAACATTGACACTTGAGATACTATACCCCGACCTAAAGGTCGATGATGCTTTTCCGTGTTTTAGACACGATGACTTGCCATTTCCGTGTTTCAGACACGATGATCGAGACTTGCTTGCTTGCCGTTTGTGCTCATTCGCACATGCTTGGTAGGGTCGCTCCCTCCAAGCCGGCACTCCGGAGTTGGCCATTTGCGACATTACGATCGCCGTGCGGGATTGGGTGCCGATTGGGACGCCGTTGGATTGGCATAGCTCCTTGGGGGGTGCCACCACGGGACCATGAGGCGTGGCTCAAGCTTAGACTCAAAGAAAGTCTTCAAGAGAAAAGGATTAAGTTAACCAAACTTAACATTGAATATCACATAGATGATACATTAATGGTAATTGGACATACATGATAGCAAACTTGACATTGGACACCACATAAGTAATACTACTCATTGTAGTTGGACATTATGATAGCATGATAGATTCATATCATCATCACCTTATACATGAGCATAGAGGCATGATAGTAGTAGAGTACTTTACTTTACTTCAGTTGTTTATTTTCTGCATTTCATTTCAGCAGTTTACTATCTTATGCCTCAGTTGACCTAGTGGTGTATTTCGCTTCTCTCGGCGGCTTACCCACTGGGAACTATTGTTTAATAGTTCTCACCCCATTTGGGATGTTGTTTTCAGAGCCGTCCGCAGCGGGAGGGGCTCGGGACCGTGGCAAGGGGTTATCGCATAGCTAGCTAATCCCCGTCGCACCCCTCGAGGTGGTTACAGGACACTTTTTCTTTTGTTTTTGTTAGAGAGGTGTTGGTGTATTTTGGCATAGAAACCACCCATGTATTTTGATAAGTTGTATTTAAGGGAACTACATGTGTAATTTGGATTTTAACTTCTTGTATGATAGTTGTTATCTACTTTCCTCTTTATGTATAGTTTAGTTGTGTTGTGCTCTGATTACTAGTAGGATGTGTTTATTGCCTTCCTTCCGCTTGTTGTTGTAGACGCCTTGTGTGTACCGGGGGGTACCTTGTGCACACGGCGGGTCTGTGCACGTGCCGGGTAGGCTTCCGCTGGGGCCTGGGGCGTGACACCGCGCGCCTGCGCCGCCGCCCGCCGCCGCGCTCCGCCGCCGCCGGCGCCTCTTCGGCCGCCGGAACAGTGCCCCACACCTCGAAATCCGTGTTTTCGCGTCCGGGCTCCGAAAAATTCAAGTAAATAGTCCATTTCGCTCGTTTTCGCGCGCTGAATCCAAATCCGAGGTCCGTTCGGTCAAATTCCACTTCTAAATTTTCCCGAAAATTCTCGGAGAAGTAAACTTAATCCATTTTTCATGCCGGGTCAAAAACTTGGTTCCAATAAGCGCGTAAAAACTTCAATCATCCAATATGGACTTCCAGAAAAGAAAACAAGCTCCACTTTCACCAGAAAACCAATTCTTGAGCCCGACACGCGCACACACTCACCCCGAAGCCACAATTCCAATAGAAAACCCTTAAGTGGGGATTCGGGTCCTCACATCCTCCCCTACTAAAAGAAAGTTTCGTCCTCGAAACAAACACGGCTCAAAAGGGAGTTTTCAAGCCTAAAGATAAGCATCCAACAACACAATCTCCAACTCCCCAGTCACTACACACTCTCCACAAAGCGAGTCCAACAGTTGGATAAACCTCAGGAATTCCAAAAAAACTGGGGACGGGGAAGAACAGCCAACTCTACGCGTTCAAACTATACGAATTACGCCGCAAAACTTAACAGAAAAGTAATGGCCCCACCAGCAGGAAAGTCATCAACCCCCAACTCTCCAATTTAGAAAACAACTGAAATTAGCGAAAAATTCGAAAGTTTCGAAAGACCAGTGCCCTCGCCCCAATCAAACAAGAACAGGTTCGGGCACCGTCTCCATTTCTAGAGTAGTCTTTCGAATCTTTCGTCCTGTTCACGAATTTCAGTACAAGGGCGAGAAAATGGGAGAGAAGTGTTGATGCCGTTCCTACTGTGGCAACAAAAATGGAAACTACGATCTACCCGTGCCCCTAAAAAGAAACACCACTCTATCCGAGACCCCTAGAGACAAACCCTCTAGTCCTAGGCGTCACCTACGCTCGACAAGTTGCACCTAACCCAAAGCCGCTGAAGCCACTGCTGCAGGAAGGATGCCTCGGTAACCAGTGGAAATGATCCCCCGTCGTCCATCTCGCAGACAGGCCATTGTTCTCTATTCGCAATCAAATGTTGCACGATACCGCACCAGCTGGTCCATCCCAAGTGCTCAATCCGAGTCGGCGAGCTGCAACTGAACCATCGCAACAATCGGCGTACCTCTCAAAGTTCCAGCTATTCTGATGAATCCAAACACTAATGCAAGTCGCAAACTTCCTATCCCTTAATTATGTATAGATGCACATGCCCTGATATCATGCAGATGGATGTGGCGGTACCAAAAACTCACCCAGCTTAACAGAAATTAAAACCATACCATGCAGGGATGCAAAAGCTCTACTGATGAATAAATGAGATGCACCGGTATCAAAAGAAGCCCGAGCACGGAGTGCTAAAAATCAGAATAATACCTGCAATGACCTGCTCTGCTGCTGTAACGTCCTCGACCTGAGCGGCATAAACTCGACCGCTCGGCGCCGGGGGACGTCGCTCTGGCTGTCGGGAAGAAGATGAGGCAACATCTGGCCTGCTGTAGGCCGCAGAAGGATCGGCTGGCTGGTAAGGAACGGACGGTGCTGATGCTGATGAAGGAGCTGGATGGCCGGCTCTAGGGCACACGCTCGCAAAGTGACCGGCCTGCCCGCAGCGAAAGCAATGGCCCTGTCTCTGCGGGCACAGAGTCGGTAGGTGTGAGCCTCCACAGATAATACACCGATCTGGGCGCTGCTGCTGAGAAGTCTGCTGTGAAAACTGCTGCTGTCGTGGGGATCGACGCTGCTGCTGTATCTGGCGAGATGCCCCCGATCTCTGATGTCCCTGGTACCCCCGGCCCTGTGAGTGGGAACGTGGAGGTCTCGGGGGTCCCTGCCTGCTAGACTGCCCCTCCTCCGGAGAAGCCGGGCGCTTCACCCCAGAAGTCGCTACAGGGGCCGGAGATACCTCATCCATCACGGCCTCTCCACACTCCACGTACAAAGCCTGCTCCATCGAGGCCTCCAAGGTCTGCAGTCGGCGGGAGCGGACAAACTGGTAAATGTCTCGGCGAAGTCCTCTCTCAAACATATAAACGCGATGGCTCTCATCTCTAGCCACATGAGGCACACATGCCAATAGCTGGTTGAATTCCGCTATGTACATGTGCACAGGCCTATCTCCCTGGTGGAGATTCTTCAACTGCTCCTCCAGTCGCTGTCGAACGCTCTCAGGAAAGAATGCTCCCAACAACATGCTCCGAAACTCGGTCCAGGAAAGAAGCTGCGTCCCAGGTGGACCAGCTGGTCGCACACGCCGCCACCACGCCTCGGCGTTGCTCTCCAGAAAGTGAGTAGCCAGAATAACCCAATACCTCTCATCCACAAATAAGCTCTCGAAGTGGCGCTCCATGGTGGTAATCCAAGTCTCGGCTGCCCACGGCTCAGTACTCATGCCCGAAAAGCGAGGCGGATCGAACTGCCGAAATCTCATCAACAAATCTACAACCTCCCGCTGCTCCGTCGCAGTCAAAGACCCCGTCACCCCGGCCGGTGGCCTACTCGAAACCGGCTGAGCAGGAACCGCCGGTGCAGGCTGCACCACAGAGGGTGCCACAACAGGGGAAGAAGGCACCGGCGAAGCCTCAGGGGGTGCCACTGCCGGCTGTGCTCTCTGCCCCATCATGAGCATCAGCCGCGCCATTGCCTCCTCCTGGCGTCGGGTCGCCTCCGCCAACTGTGCCATCTGGGCACGGAGCTCCTGAATCTCAGCCTGTGGTCCTCGCCCCGAATCCTCCTGCTCGGGCTCAGAGGACGAAGGCTGCGAGCGCGTCACCATCGAACGTCGAGGAGGCATCCCCACCTGAGGGACAAAACAAACAATCAAAACCAGAAGCAACACTCGACCCAATCTAGCGAAAGTCAAAAGGCATGTCCCCCTTCCCGAAGCACTATGTTGTCTGCAGCCAACATAGTCGCCACAGAAGGAAGGCATGTCTATCACTCATCCCAATCCATTCGGGAGAGTTAGATACCCAATCCAGACTTTCGCTAAAAATCTCGGCTCTCACGTGGGTCATCCTAGGGTTTAACCATAAGCCTAGGGTTCCTAAGTCCTCAAGACCTACACCCTAAGCTCTGATACCACTCTAATCTGTCACGCCCCGGGGTCAAAACTGTACCCCGGGCTCGCCAACAGATCCGCCGTCCCTATAGGAAGCCCTGTAGAGGCGTAGCGTCTAACCTGCAAAAATAGAACAATTGTACTAACAGATATCAGAGCTGTAAAAGTAACTAACTATGAACAGAAAGTAGTACAGTCACTCATAAAATATACAAAATATCCTCACCAGAATACATAAGTCTCTCCAAAGAACAAAAGAGTACAACTCGATACCTCACTACATAATCTCTCAAACATGACACAACCAAAATATAAGGGTACCTCTATAACACACTGAAGCTGAAGGGGGAAGGAATCTATCTCGCGACTCCCTTACCTCGGTCTGGAAGAGCTGGATCAGCAACTGGTGCAACAGGAACTGGAGCTGAAGTCCTTGGGGAAAAGACACCACGACGGGTGTGAGAACTACCTCCCACAGTAGTTCTCAGTGGGTGCCGCCAACAAGCCCGACGGCCTGCCCACTAAGTCTACTAAAGGCAAAAGAAAGCAAATGCAGTGCTGAAGAGAAAAGAACTGGAAGATAAAGTCTACAACTACTATGCCCCTATCTAGATGCTTAAACAAAACGGGACAGATGAAAATATGATGCATCTGC
The DNA here is from genome assembly GCA_029168755.2 of Tillandsia fasciculata. Taxonomy (NCBI): domain Eukaryota; kingdom Viridiplantae; phylum Streptophyta; class Magnoliopsida; order Poales; family Bromeliaceae; genus Tillandsia; species Tillandsia fasciculata. Next base: position 16,463,606 of record CM054940.1, on the reverse strand, counting down.
TCGGAAGAACTCAATCCTCAACAACCGGTACACCAACCCGGTAAATAGCTCAATCTCAACGCCGATACTACAACCCGGTAAATAGCTCAATCTCAACGCCGGTACTACAACCCGGTCTCGCCTACTCCGGAGAAGCACTCGAGGGGAGCGACCCGCTCGAGTCAAATAACTGCGCAACACTGTCGAGCACAAATGTAGCACATGCAAACTATGATCCAATCACTGTCTCACTCACTGGCTAAAAATCCACACTGTCACTATGACCATGTCCCAAAGATCCCAGATCCACTATCACCATCACTCACTGTCATAATGCAAACTGGTCTACAGACTGCTACAGACGCCACTCGGTCCCCAGACGCGAGTGCAAATGCAATCCCCAGCTAATAAACCTCCCAGCCCACGACTCGTGGAGAATCACTATGCCCAGAATGACGAGGGTACAACCACTGTGGGGAAGCTAAGGTGATGAACAAATCTGAATACATGTTCACATTTTCTGTAGTCTAATTGTGCATAAATAATTAATTAACTGACAATTAAGCTAAGTTGAGTTTTCATGTTGTAAGAGTTCAAATATTGCAAGTGGTTCAATGAGGTCATCAGATTTAACAGCTATCAACTGTGAGTACTAACATACAGTTCTCACATAGTATTGGGGTCATAAATTAACATGCATGCTACTACATTCGTAGAATTAGAGTGCAATCCAAAGATTTTGAAAGCAGGATCACCCACCTGAACGCGCTAACTGCCCAGAGTCGTACAGATAAGAAAGTCCATAAACGACCAAAACACGATATCCCCCAAGCTAACAACACTGTAGTAGTGCTCACAGCGCCCTGGATACAAACACAAACCAATCCTACACTTAAAATCCACAAAAATCCAAAGTTCAAAATCCTGCATGAACAGTCCACTTGCCACGAAATTTTCACCTAAAAATATTCTTCCATAAATTCCGATAAAAATACCACAGCGATCCTCGCGAAGTGTAGATGTCGATAGGCTCTTGAATCGTCGAATTCCGATGTCCGGATGATGAGATAAAAATCCGCGAAGTGGGTGCTGTCCAGGAATCTCACAGCAAAACAGTGGCTCAGTAATGCCTCAAAAACCGTGCCAAAAACCTAAATCTAGATAAAACACTCAACACGAAAGTCGAAGATTTACCTCTCGTGAATCCAACGCCGCAAAAATTGCTGAAAAAGACCGTCAGGGTAGCTCTGTGGAATTTTCAGACCGAAAAGTGACGATAACGGGCCTCCAACTGTAAATAGTCGCACTGCGCTATGATGCCGGAAACGTCGTCGCCGGAGCTTCCAGAAAATCCGGACCTCTGCCAGAAGATGCGCGACTCGAAGATCTACAACTTTCCTTAAGGGGCCAAGAGTAGAGGAGCTTTGGAAAGGGGGCAAAAATGGCCAGCAAGCCAGCTATTTATAGGCCCAGCCCGAAAATCAGCCTTTTTGGACTTTTGGCCCAAACTTTCGGGCGCCCGGTCATTCCGGGCTGCTACAGTAACGGGCCGGCCCGTTACTGTTCACGCCCGGAAATCCCTCGAGCCGCCACGTGTCCCCGCCAAGCTCCCCACGCCCGGCGCACGCGCTCCCGCGAACCGCACGACGCCACGTGCCCCGGCAGGGGGACGTGCGCCGGTGCGCCCGACCAACCACGGGGCGCCACGTGGCGCCCCCACGTCGCCCCGGGTCAACGCACGTCGCGCGACGTGCGCGGCCGCGCCGCCGCCGGATCCGGGTCGGGCACGCCTCCCGAGGCAGCCGCCTCAGCCGAGTGGACCGAGTGCACAAGAACCCGCCAACCACACAACGCCACGTGTCCCCCGGTCTACCGTGCACCAGAGCCAAAAATTTGTGGACCACGTGCACAACACCGCACCAACCACGAGATGCCACGTGGCCTACCCTCGGTCCACCGTGCACCCCGCCAAGGCCCGTGGACCGCGCCCGCTGCGCCGGCCAACCGCAGCGCGCCACGTGGCCCGCGCCCGGTGCACGCGCCCCGCGGTGGACCGCGCGCCTGCGCCGCCGCCCGCCGCCGCGTTCCGCCGCCGCCGGCGCCTCTCCGGCCGCCGGAACAGTGCCCCACACCTCGAAATCCGTGTTTTCGCGTCCGGGCTCCGAAAAATTCAAGTAAATAGTCCATTTCGCTCGTTTTCGCGCGCTGAATCCAAATCCGAGGTTCGTTCGGTCAAATTCCACTTCTAAATTTTTCCAAAAATTCTCGGAGAAGTAAACTTGATCCATTTTTCATGCCAGGTCAAAAACTTGGTTCCAATAAGCGCGTAAAAACTTCAATCATCCAATATGGACTTCCAGAAAAGAAAACAAGCTCCACTTTCACCAGAAAACCAATTCTTGAACCCGACACGCGCACACACTCACCCCGAAGCCACAATTCCAACAAAAAACCCTTAAGTGGGGATTCGGGTCCTCACAGCGAGCATGGTACGAAAGGTTGACAAAGCACCTTTTGGAAAAGGGCTATACTCGAGGGGGAGCAGACAGGACTCTCTTTGTGAAGCATTATCAAAATAACTTCATTGTAGCACAAATTTATGTCGATGACATCGTATTTGGTGCGACAAGAGATAATGATGTTTCTAAATTCGCTGAAACCATGGAAAGCGAATTTGAGATGTCCATGATGGGCGAATTGACCTATTTTCTTGGATTGCAAGTGAAACAGAGTGATGAAGGCATCCATTTGTGTCAATCCAAGTATGCAATGGAGTTGGTCAAAAAGTTTGATTTAGAAAATTCTAAAGATTTTCCGACTCCTATGGGAACTAGCAATAAGGGATTAGGAAGTGAATCTTTTAGTGAGAATGTAGACGAGAAACTTTATCGCAGTATGATTGGAAGTCTACTTTATCTCACGGCTAGTCGCCCGGACATATCCTTTAGTGTTGGGATTTGCGCGAGATATCAGTCAGCACCAAAGGAGGTTCACCTGAAAGCGGTGAAACGGATCATCCGGTACATCAAAGGAACCATAAAGTTCGGAATCTGGTATCCTATGGGAACAAGTCTTGATATTGTTGGATATTCAGATGCCGATTGGGCAGGATCTGTGGATGATCGGAAAAGTACGAGTGGTGCATGTTTTTATCTTGGCCATTGCCTTGTTGCATGGCATAGTAAAAAGCAAAACTGCATTGCACTCTCGACTGCCGAAGCGGAATATATTTCAGCGGGTAGTTGTTCAACCCAACTCATTTGGATGAAAAGTGTGTTGAGCGACTTCCGGATTTCAGCAACTTCGGTAACGATTCTTTGTGACAACACTAGTGCTATAAACATTTCTAAAAACCCTGTGTTGCACTCAAGAACAAAACACATTGAACTTAGATATCATTTTCTTAGAGAGCTAGTTGAATCAAATATTCTTCAACTTTCATATATTTCAACTGAGGATCAATTAGCTGACATTTTAACAAAACTTTTGGATCAAAAACGATTTGTTCACTTGCGTAAGGCAATTGGAATGCTTTCCTTGAAATAATTTCTTTTTGAAACCAATTCTTAGGTTAGGTTTTGTTTTTGTGTTTTTGTTCTTTATCTATGTTTGTACATAATACATTAATTGAGCATTAGTTATATTGACTTTAACTGCATCCTTTTACACATTTAGAAATTTATTATGCTCTTGATATCATAATATTTCAGTTGATGCGATGATCATTTATATCAACTAAGTCATCTTTTTAAGTGACCAAAGTCAATTTCTCTCTCAATGATCTCTTGGTATAATTATTATCTTATTTGACTATTTAGTCGAGTATGAATGCGAGATCAATTTTTGGTTGAATACCTTATATATTAAATAATTGATAGCCAATTGAGGGGGAGTCAAAGAAATGTAATATGCTCAAAAGATGTGAAAAGAGTTACATCCCAATGAGGAGTGTGAAAACTACCACCACATGGAGGAAAGAGCTACCACCTCGGTCGTCCGAGTACTGTGTGCAGCTACCACATGTATACCAAGCATGGTTTTTCATTTTTTGAATTAAATAAAATGCATACTGAAATACTTGACTCTGTCAAATTTCAAGGTTGATATAAGGTGGGATTTTTAATGAAAGATGCTTAAAGAGCCACTCTCTTCAACAGATTGTCTAGATACATTATCTAACTTATCTGAGATTTCAAACATCTATTGATCTTGGTACATCATTTTCTTTACCAAATTGATGATTTGATAAAGGCATTACGCATAAGATCATGTTAGATGTGATTGAAGTTGTTCAACTTTAAGGGATTTAATTTTTATAAATTTTCGTTTCGTTATTTGAGTATTTTTGATTGATTTGGTATAATCTATTTCTTGTTGTATGAAACGATGATTTTTATTTAAAGTTGATACACAAAAGTGCTTACAATCTTTTTCTGGATTTTCTGGAATTTTTCTAAATTTTTCTGAAGAAAAAGTTTGGAGCCGATCCGGATCGTGCAAGCCGATCCGGATCCCGAACGCAGGTATTTCCTGCGGGTAGCCAATCCGGAATGGATTCACGATTCGATCCGGATCGCGGCTAGGGCTTTATGAAGAACAACAGGGTTTTTGATTTCTTTTACTGCAATCTTTTGTTCTTAAGACTCCAGAGCTTCTCTCTCTAGAATTCATCCATTTTGGAGGCATCCAAACTCAAGTTCTTCGATTCTAAGTAAGTTTTTCTTGATCAAAATCTCAGTTTTTCCCGGTTTTTCCTTCTTTGCTCAAAACGTGAGTTGAAATCATGGAAGAATTTCATTTGTGAATGGTTTTTGGTCAAATTTCTTTTGAAATAAGAACTCTGGGTAGATTAGTTTTGATTATATGCTAGGTATTCTCCTGATTAACGAATTTTTGGGCTTCGATTTCTAAAAATTCGGTTTTAGGGCATATTTTCAGAATTTTTGAAAATCATGGAATTGATCTATTTTTAAAATTCTTTTTGCAAAACTAATTTGATCCCTAGTCTCTCTACATGATAATGATTGTTTGGGTACAATTTTTCAAATTTTTAAAAATTAACATTTTTTTTTCATGTTCTTGAGGTGTGCTCACAGGATTTCAAACTTCTTTAAGAACTAGCAGCAATGGCATTCTCTTGGATCATTTTTCTGCTAGTCACAATGGTGCACACTCGACCAACAAACAAACTGAAGAGAGCTAAGAAAACTCAACAGAAAGGTGAATTTCATCTTGTCAGTGATTCAGAAACTGAAGCAGATAATAATGAGGTAGATTGGGACAAATTGACGGATGATGATGAATCAATGCCCGTTAAACCTAAACAAAAGGCTTCCGATGCATCAAAAGGAAAGGCACCCATGGACAAAGGAAAAGCACCTATGACTTCACCAACCATCTCGGTGAAAAGGAAACGACTAGCACGACGCTTTGGACAAGCACGAGATGTTGATGTTAGCAAGCCAATAGTTCCTGATTCTCCGCCTCGCCTGGAAGAAGTGTTCATTAACTCTGATCGCCTTCGAGCTTTTGAACATCGTGAATGCATCGGCGAACGACATGTCAATATTGGTGCTCTCCGCGATCACTCACCGGAGTTCGGGATATTGATTGAACAAGCTAATCTTATTCAAGTTTGCCGATTTCCGGAATTACTCGGATATTGCTTGCATCGAGTAAGGACCTTTTATACAAATGCAAGACATCTTCAAGAAGATGAACATGGCTCAATGCAGTTCTATACAAATATTCAAGGGATGAGACTTAAAATCACTCCGCAGTTAATCGGCGAAGTCCTTGGTATGGAATCCAACAGATCGGGGATCAACTATTTGAAGGGAAGAAGTTTAACGAGTACCATGTGGCAAACTGTTTTGAAAGGAATTTGTTTGGAAGGAACTGAATCACAAGATGGTAAAACTGTTAAATCCAAACAACTCCGACTTGAATATCAGTTTCTCAACTTCATTACTTGCTATAACATTCTCCCAAACATGCAAACAAAGGTGGTGAGATGGGATAGAATGCTGTTCTTATATCTTCTGGGGCATCCATCTGAAGCAGTTGGTTTGAACATGAACATCCCATACATTATTTGGAACAGGATGTCTAGATATGTTGAGCATCCTCACCCCTCCGAAAGACTTCCGTTTCCGTTGATAATTATGAGGATTCTGAAAAAGTTTGAGATTGACATCACCGCAATATTTTATCAACATTGCTTGGGAATGATTAATGAATCCACCATTGTCAAATCTCTTCATAGACTACCTCATGTCTCCCCAACTCCTTCAACCGGAAAGAAACCTGGTGTCGGCACCTCTGCCTCGCCATCAAGACAAGCACCCGGAGCAGATGATGAAGCATCGGTAACCTCAATTTTCAAGCAACAACAACGCCTATCGTTTGAACAAGAGCAAATAACCAAAGAACAGCGGCGAATTTCCGAGGAACTTGAGATTATCACGGCATCCCAGATCACATTAACTAAAACAGTCACCTCGATGAAGAAATTCATGAAGAAAATGTTTTCTAAGATGGGATGCAGTGCTTCTGATGAGTCCGACTCGGATGATTAATTTTTGTCTAACCTCTGTCATTTTTTTGTGCAGTTTTTCTCTTTTGCAGGTTTTAGTTCAGTTTTCAGTTTTTCTTTTCTTTTAGTTCTCAGTTTTTTTTTTTCTAGATCTTGCACCTTTTTTTTTAACTCTCCTTACATTTTGGCTGAGTTATGTGACAAAAAGGGGGAGAGAGTTTAGAGAACTTTGAACAGTGATTGAACAGTGAACTGTGCTCTGTGATTGACAATGCTTGAGAGAACTTGAACTATGAAGGTAAGTATAACTGTGATGATCCTGGTTTCCATGCACTGTTTTTCCGTGAATCCAAGGGTGGCACACCTATTGATGGTGTTTGACCCACAGTGTGTCAAAGGGACAGCACAGATGGGTCCGTGGCAGTATTTATTGTTAGTTTGGCCTTCGGCGGGATTTGCCGAATTTTAGAAAAGTTTCTAGGCCAAACGGATGGCGTATTTGGATTCAGCGCGGAAAAACGCTTGAAAACGGCTATTTATTTGCCGAATTTGGAGTCCGGATGCCCAAAAACGGACTCCCGGAAGTTTCTGGTAACTTCGGGTGCATGGGGGGAGTCGTGGACCATCGGAGCGCCACGTGGCGGGCCATCATTGGCTGGTCCGCAGCATCCGGTGCACGGAGTGGCGCGGTTAGGTGCATAAGCCCGGTGCGGGGCCACGTGGCAGGTCAGGATTGGGCGGTCCTGGGTGCGCGGTCCACGGAATTCGGGCGGCCGGTGCAGGGTTCGGTGCGGCGGTGCACGGCAGCGGGCGGGGGCCACGCGTCGGCTGCGGAATGGCGCGGTCCAGGGCGGCGGTCTACGGAGTCCCCTGCGCGGGTGCATAGGCCCGGTGCAGGGACACGTGGCGCATGCCTATTGGCGGGCTCACGGGAGACGGCGCACGGGGACAAGCCTGGCGCATGTCAGGCGGCCGGTCAGGCGGCGCCGCCCGCGCGCCTGACCGCACAGTGCCGGGACGCGCGTCGCCTCCTGATTGGCGGTCGCCTGCGGGTTGACCGCGCGGTCGGGACGCGCGTCGGCCGCTGGCGCGCCCCGCACGGCTGTTCGCTGTGCGGGATGCGCGCCGATCCCCTGTGGGGACGCGCGGCGCTTTTTGACTGGCTCCGCCCGGTCGGACGGGGCGCGTCCGACCCGGCCGAGCGGATCCGGGCCCAAATTCGGCCCGAATCCGATAAAAAGGGGTATTTCTCCTTTTTAAGCTTCCTAAGGCATTTGAGAGGGGTTTTTCTCTCTTTCGGTTTGGTTTTAGCCCGAGCTCCTCTCTGAGACATTTCTTCTTCTTCGAGTCCTCTATCTACTGTAGCTTCCCCGAGATTTGTGGAAGCTCGGATCCCGAGGTTTGCAAATTTTCCGGCGCGGCGCGACGATTGTTCTTGGGCTTCCCGATTCGTCGCTTCTCGGTGTTCAAGCTCCCCTGGTTCACCCCGACATCGTATTTTCACGATTTTTGCGCCGTTGGATTCCTAACAGGTAGGGCTTCAATTCCTCTTCTAATGGGTTTCTCCTGGTTCAGAGGTTTTGATGATGATTTTGAGGCTTCTTTCTGACCCTTTTTCCGTCGCGGAGTTTTCGGACAGCACCAACTTGTTTTGGCGATAACTTTGCGCTCGAGCATCGAAACAGGGCGATTCAAAAGGGGATTTGCATCTACACATCGCGAGGAGTCTACTGGAATTTTCTTGGAATTTCGTGGATTTTCCCTGAGGGTGAGGAATCCCTTTTTACAGATATTTTTACTGCTGTTTTGGGATGAAAATATTGTTGAGATAGTCCTCTTGTCGATTTTCGTTCTCAGCACAGAAAAATCGTGGGAAAACGTGCAGGTACTCGTTTCGACCGTATCGTCGCGTAGATCGTGATAGTATTTTTCTGGAGATTTATTGGGCACGTTTCGCAGGTAAAAATTATCGAACAGTGAATCTGATTTTTTGGGGACAGAATTTTGGGTGAAACTTGAATAGTAATTTGTGTGTATTCTGTGGGACCCTTGGCACAGTGTTGCGGTGATTCTTGGAGACCGAGCGCGGACTTCGCCGTCGGAACTTGGATTTAGCGCTCGAGGTGGGTACCGTTGTTTAACCTCCCACTTATGATGTCCCCACTAGGCCTATTGGAGTTGCTTCATTATTATATTGCTAAATGAACCGGGACAAGTTAAAATGGCACTTTTATTGAGAATTGGACTTATTGCTTGGGCTACATTTTAAAAATGGACTAAGTATTAGTAAACGGATGATTCTTATTAAAATATGTCATTTAATATTGGGAAAGATGATATTATTTAACCCTGTTTTAAATAACGGACTTTGCATGCTTAAATGGACATCTAGTTAGGCCACCTTTTTCTGCTACACTATCATGCTGGAATTGACTTAGGAGAAACCATGCTTTTCTCTTCTTTTATTTATATTTGGGGGATAGTGCGCTCGGGTTCGAGCAGGGGCTGGGATAGTGTAGTCAGACAGTTGTGGGCTTTGGGACAGGCAGGCTGTGAGGGCAGGGCATTGCGGCAACCGCGGATCTTTGGCGGTTGACCGGACAGTGGTCATTGCATCAGATTGGGATAGAGGCTTTGGGCTTTCTTTTAGTGGATGGGTTTTCCCACTTTGATCAGAGTCATGATCCAGTCCTGCTGATTTGGTACTTGTTACCCAGGCATTATACTCGTGTGGGTCGCTCCCCTCGAGTGCCACTCCGGAGTGTGCGTTTTTACAGGCTTTGAGTCTTCGAGACTCCCTTTTCCTATCGGTGTTATGCGTAGGCTGGCATACCCGATTTGGCAGGCAGAGCAGGCAGTACCAGTGCTTACTGGTGTATCGATTGGGTCTAGACAGGCAGGCATTTACATTCTGATGCATACATATAGCTATTCTATCAGTTAGCTCATTAGAGGCATGTAGTGGTAGCTTTATTCATCAGCAGTTTTATTTACAGCTTACCACCTTTGTTCATCTTTTCTGCCTCTTATAGTCCTAGTGGGCACATTTGAGTTGAGGTCTACCCACTAGGAGGAGGCTACTGTTTTATAGTAGTTCTCACTCCCCACTGTTTTCTTCTTCTCTTCCCCTTTGTTTTGCAGAGTCGTCTGCGGGAGTTGCAGGACCCTCCACAGCGGACCGAGGTAAGAGGATCGCGGACTAGATAGCGGTCCACCCAGGCACCAGTTCTATTATTAGATGTACCCCGATACTCTCAGATACTCTACTTTTCATTTCTTTTTGGGTCTGGCTTCGGCCAGCTGGTTGTATTTGATTAGTGAGCTGGGAGAGACATATGTATTATTGAGAGCTTACTTTCTGCACTTTACTTTTCTACTTTATCTGAGATGTACTAGTTACTGTTTAGCTCTGTTTATGCTCTTTTATTATATCATCTATATCTGAGCAGGTTACCAGCGCTTCGTGTACACGGGAAATTCCGTGTATACGGCGGATCTGTGGACGGGCCCGGGTTCTGGTTTACACCCGGGGCGTGACAGATTAAGTTGGTATCAGAGCTTAGGGATAGGTCAATTGGGACTTAGGAAACCCTAGGCTTTTGGCAGACCCTAGGAAGGCAGGACGTGAGTGACGTGACATTATGCGAAAGTCGGCAATTTGGTCATATATTATTTTGACTCTTCCAGGGAGTGAAGAGGGATTGGCATGTCCTATTTCTGGCGAACTATTATGTTGGCTGCAGACAACATAAGGTTACAGAAATAGGAGGATGCCTTTGACTTTCGCTAGATTGGGTCGAGTGTGGTTTCGTTACTGATCTGTGGTTTCTTGTGTGGCAGGATGCCTCCCAGGCGGCGGATTCCTACCCGGGGTACCCCACACCCCCGGAGGGGCCGGAGCAGTCCGGATCTTCAGAGATTGCTGAGCTGAGGGCCATGGTGGCCCAGCTGGCGGAGGGTCACCGCCGGCAGGAGGAGAGGTTTGAGCAGCTGCTTGCTCAGGTTAGGGCCCCTCCCCCTACTGTTACTACTGAGGCCCCCGCACCACCTGTTGTGCTACCGACTGTACCGCTTGTGCCTACGGCACCATCTTCGAGCAGCGGGGCCCCGGGAGCGATCCGACCTTTGACTCCCGAGGAGGAGCAGGAGTTTACTGATAAACTCACCCATTTCTGCAAGCGGGGACCGCCTAGATTCTCGGGGCGGAGCACTCACCCTTGGGAGGTTGGGACTTGGCTATCGGCAATGGAGAAGTTGTTCCGAGACTTCTTCGTCGATCAGAAGTACCAGGTACACATGGCTGTGCATTGTCTGGACGGAGATGCGGACACGTGGTGGCGTCGGGTGGAGCCCCTGGAGTTTCAGATCACCCGGCAGCTACCTTGGGCAGAGTTCAAGAGGATGGTCCTGGACACTTACTTTTCCACCAGCGTGAAGAAAAAGGTAGAGGATGACCTGAAGAATCTCCAGCAGGGCGACCGGTCGGCATGGGACTACTTCCAGGAGTTTTCGCGACTGCTCAGCTGCGTTCCCTATGTCGCGAGGGATGGACCACATCAGGTGGAGCTCTTCGAGTCGGGCCTGCGCCCGGAGCTCTATACCTTGGTGCATGCGCAGAGACTACAGACCCTGGAGGAGGCGGCCGAGCATGCACAGTGGATCGAGAGAGGAGACCACGTTGTCGCCAGACGTGGGGGCCTGGTCGCTCAGGGATCTGACAGGAAGCGGCCAGCGCAGGACGATGGGGGACAGACCAGCTCCTGGAGGCCGCCCCGACCCCCGCCGCCTCAGTTCTCTGGCCGCGGGCGTTCGGAGCGGCGTGGGCATGGTGGATCTCAGAGGCCCCCACAGCACCAGCAGCAGCACTCACGACAGCAGCAGCATTCTCAGCAGCAGAGGTCGCAGTCCCGGCAGCAGGGATCTCAGCGGCAGAGGCAGCAGCAGCAGGGGAGGCAGCCCCAGACCCCAGCCAGGTGCATCTTCTGCCAGGGACAGCATTCTCCTGATACGTGTGACCAGAGGTTTGGCCGCTGTTACCGGTGCGGACAGTCGGGCCATGTTCGAGCTACTTGCCCTTATGCGTCAGCACCGGCTCCTTCCTCAGCATCAGCCCCACCGGCGCCCCAGCAGCGGTCCTATGCTCCAGCGAGCAGGGCCCCTTCTTCTCATCCGGCAGACCACCGACCACCGGCATCGAGCGGGCGGGTTTATGCCGCCCAGGTTGAGGACTCCCTGGCAGCCGACCACGTGGTGGCAGGTATCGTTTTACTTTCTGGCAGTAGAGCTCGCACTTTATTTGATACCGGTGCATCACATTCTTTCATCAGTAGAGCATTTGCATCATCCCATGGACTAGAGATAGGTCGGTTGCCACGTGCATTAGAGGTACGGGTTCCGGAGCATACTTTACTTGTAGAGGAGTGTTGTTGGTCTTGCCCTGTACAGATCGAGTCGTGGATCTTGCCAGCGGACCTGATGGTCCTGAGTCAGCTGCGAGACTTTGATATGGTACTTGGGATGGACTGGCTGACTCGCTATTATGCGACTATTGATTGTGCCGCGAGGACGGTGACTTTTAGCGAGCCAGGCCAGGAGGTGATTGTGTACAGAGGATGCCAGAGTACTTTCTTCGCCGCGATAGTTTCGACTTCTCGTGCGAGGCAGATGATGCGCAGTGGATGCGTGGCCTTTTTGGCCAGTGTGGTTGAGGGGCCTACGGCGGCACCGGGACTCGCGGATATCCCTATAGTCCACGAGTTCCCGGATGTTTTCCCACCAGAGCTGACTAGTATGCCGCCGGATAGGGAGATCGAGTTTTTGATTGACGTAGTCCCAGGAACTGCGCCAATCTCCAAGGCCCCTTACCGAATGGCACCGGCGGAGCTGCGGGAGTTGAAGGCGCAACTCCAGGACCTATTGGATAAAGGTTTTGTGAGGCCGAGTGTATCACCTTGGGGAGCACCGGTGCTGTTCGTGAAGAAGAAAGATGGTTCACTTCGACTTTGTGTGGATTACCGGGAGCTGAATAAAGTGACCATCAAGAACAAGTACCCTTTGCCGCGCATCGATGACTTATTTGATCAGCTGCAAGGGTCTTGTGTCTTCTCCAAGATTGACTTACAGTCTGGTTACCACCAACTGAAGGTGAAGGCCGAGGATGTCTCGAAGACAGCATTCAGGACTCGGTACGGGCATTATGAGTTCACCGTCATGCCTTTTGGATTGACTAATGCCCCTGCCGCATTTATGGATTTGATGAACAGGATCTTCCGACCTTATCTTGACCGGTTTGTGGTAGTGTTCATCGATGACATCCTGATTTACTCTCGGAGCGATGTGGAGCACGAGGAGCATCTGAGGATAGTGCTGCAACTTCTGAGGGAGAAGAAGTTGTATGCCAAGTTGTCTAAGTGCGAGTTTTGGCTTCGAGAGGTTGCCTTTTTGGGCCATGTGATTTCAGCCACAGGAGTGGCGGTAGACCCGGCGAAGATTGAGGCAGTCCGAGATTGGCCCCGACCGACGACGGTAGCAGAGGTTCGCAGTTTTATGGGCTTGGCAGGGTATTACCGTCGGTTTGTGGAAGGTTTTGCGAAACTTTCCGCCCCACTCACTCGTTTGACGCGCAAAGGAATCAAGTTCATCTGGAGTGAGGATTGCCAGAGGAGCTTCGAGGAACTGAAGAGCAGATTGATGTCAGCTCCTATCCTTTCCCTCCCTGTTATGGGGAAAGGATACGTGATCTACAGTGATGCATCGCACAGTGGACTTGGTTGCGTGCTGATGCAGGAGGGTAAGGTAATCGCTTATGCTTCGCGGCAACTCAAGGATTATGAGAAGAATTACCCTACCCATGACTTGGAGCTAGCGGCTGTGATCTTTGCACTGAAGTTGTGGCGCCACTATCTGTATGGGGAGCACTGCGAGATTTACACCGACCACAAGAGCCTGAAATATCTGTTCACACAGAAGGAGCTCAATTTGAGGCAGCGCAGATGGTTGGAGCTGTTAAAGGACTACGATGTGGACATACTCTACCATCCCGGCAAGGCAAACGTGGTCGCTGATGCCCTGAGCAGGAGAGCAGTGCAGAGCTTATCTATGATGATCACCGATCAGGCACCATTACTGGAGCAGATGAGGCGGTTAGAGCTTGAGGTGGTGTCCCCTGGGGTTTCTGCTAGACTGTTGTCCTTGGTCGTGCAGCCCACTCTGTTGGACAGGATTCGGGAGAAACAGAGTGAGGACCCCCATCTGATGAGGATTCGAGAGCAGATTCAGGCTGGCGAGACAGGGGATTTCTCAGTTGATGCTTCGGGAGTACTACGGTACAGGGACCGAGCTTGCGTGCCTATGGACTCAGAGATTCGAGAGCAGATCTTGCGGGAGGCTCATTATACACCTTATACCATCCATCCTGGTGGGACTAAGATGTATAAGGACCTCAAGGCACAGTTCTGGTGGAGCGGCATGAAGAGAGACATTGGCAGATTTGTGGCGCACTGCTTAACTTGTCAGCAAGTGAAGGCCGAGCATCGTGTACCTGCTGGCAAGTTGCAGAGTCTTCCAATCCCTGAATGGAAGTGGGATCATATCACTATGGATTTTGTCACTGGATTGCCGAGAGCTCAGACTGGAGCGGATGCGATCTGGGTGGTCGTGGATAGACTCACCAAATCCGCTCACTTCTTACCGGTTCAGATGACTTGGCCATTGGATCGACTGGCACAGATGTACTTGGCCGAGGTGGTCAGATTGCACGGGATACCCATTTCCATTGTATCGGACAGGGACTCGAGGTTTGTCTCTCACTTTTGGAGGAGTTTACAGACGGCCCTGGGGACACGGCTTCGCTTCAGCACAGCGTTTCACCCACAGACGGACGGGCAGTCAGAGCGCACTATTCAGACTCTCGAGGATATGCTGCGAGCATGTGTCCTGGATTTTGGAGGCGGGTGGTACCGACATCTCGGATTGGTTGAGTTTGCGTACAACAACAGCTATCAAGCGAGCATCCAGATGGCTCCGTTTGAAGCGTTGTATGGACGCAAGTGTCGGTCACCCCTATATTGGAGTGATGTGGGCGAGAAGAAGACTTTGGGTCCTGATCTACTGTTGGAGGCAGAGGAAAAGGTCAGACTGATTCGACGACATCTGGAGACAGCTCAGAGCCGGCAGAAGAGTTATGCTGACACCCGACGACGAGACTTGGAGTTTCGGGTGGGCGATCATGTCTTTTTGAAAGTCTCGCCGTCGAAAGGGATTCGGAGATTTGGGATTCGTGGAAAACTGAGCCCTCGTTATATCGGACCTTTTGAGGTATTGGAGCGCATTGGGCCAGTTGCCTACCGGCTTGCACTTCCTCCCAGATTGGCTAGTGTTCACGACGTGTTTCATGTATCCACCCTGAGGAGATATGTTCATGACCCGTCGCACATCATTGATTTCGCCCCACTGGAGGTTGCAGAGGACTTGAGCTATGTCGAGCGGCCACTGCGGATTTTGGACCGCGAGGTTAGAGAGCTGCGCAGCCGGGCCATTCCTTATGTGAAGGTTCAG
This sequence comes from Tillandsia fasciculata, assembly GCA_029168755.2. NCBI lineage: Eukaryota > Viridiplantae > Streptophyta > Magnoliopsida > Poales > Bromeliaceae > Tillandsia > Tillandsia fasciculata. Next base: position 16,448,536 of record CM054940.1, on the reverse strand, counting down.
TGGAGCAACCAGGACGAGCGCGAGGCTACTTGGGAGCTGGAGTCAGCGATGATGGATGCCCACCCCCACCTGTTCGAGGCCCCAGCTTGAGGTATGATTTTAGTTTCGAGGACGAAACTTTCTTTTAGTGGGGGAGGATGTGATGATCCAGGTTTCCATGCACTGTTTTTCCGTGAATCCAAGTGTGGCACACCTATTGATGGTGTTTGATCCACAGTGTGTCAAAGGGACAGCACAGATGGGTCCGTGGCAGTATTTATTGTTAGTTTGGCCTTCGGCGGGATTTGCCGAATTTTAGAAAAGTTTCTAGGCCAAACGGATGGCGTATTTGGATTCAGCGCGGAAAAACGCTTGAAAACGGCTATTTATTTGCCGAATTTGGAGTCCGGATGCCCAAAAACGGACTCCCGGAAGTTTCTGGTGTCTTCGGGTGCATGGGGGAGTCGTGGACCGCCGGAGCGCCACGTGGCGGGCCCTCATTGGCCGGTCCGCAGCATCCGGTGCACGGAGTGGCGCGGCGGGGTGCATAAGCCCGGCGCGGGGCCACGTGGCAGGCGGATTGGCGGTCTTGGTGCGCGGTCCACGGAATGGAGGCGGCCGGTGCAGGGTTCGAGCGGCGGTGCACGGCAGCGGGCGGGAGCCACGCGTCGGCTGCGGAATGGCGCGGTCCAGGGCGGCGGTCTACGGAGTCCCCTGCGCGGGTGCATAGGCCCGGCGCAGGGACACGTGGCGCATGCCTATTGGCGGGCTCACGGGAGACGGCGCACGGGGACAAGCCTGGCGCATGTCAGGCGGCCGGTCAGGCGGCGCCGCCCGCGCGCCTGACCGCACAGTGCCGGGACGCGCGTCGCCTCCTGATTGGCGGTCGCCTGCGGGTTGACCGCGCGGTCGGGACGCGCGTCGGCCGCTGGCGCGCCCCGCACGGCTGTTCGCTGTGCGGGATGCGCGCCGATCCCCTGTGGGGACGCGCGGCGCTTTTTGACTGGCTCCGCCCGGTCGGACGGGGCGCGTCCGACCCGGCCGAGCGGATCCGGGCCCAAATTCGGCCCGAATCCGATAAAAAGGGGTATTTCTCCTTTTTAAGCTTCCTAAGGCATTTGAGAGGGTTTTTCTCTCTTTCGGTTTGGTTTTAGCCCGAGCTCCTCTCTGAGACATTTCTTCCTCTTCGAGTCCTCTATCTACTGTAGCTTCCCCGAGATTTGTGGAAGCTCGGATCCCGAGGTTTGCAAATTTTCCGGCGCGGCGCGACGATTGTTCTTGGGCTTCCAGATTCGTCGCTTCTCGGTGTTCAAGCTCCCCTGGTTCACCCCGACATCGTATTTTCACGATTTTTGCGCCGTTGGATTCCTAACAGGTAGGGCTTCAATTCCTCTTCTAATGGGTTTCTCCTGGTTCAGAGGTTTTGATGATGATTTTGAGGCTTCTTTCTGACCCTTTTTCCGTCGCGGAGTTTTCGGACAGCACCAACTTGTTTTGGCGATAACTTTGCGCTCGAGCATCGAAACAGGGCGATTCAAAAGGGGATTTGCATCTACACATCGCGAGGAGTCTACTGGAATTTTCTTGGAATTTCGTGGATTTTCCCTGAGGGTGAGGAATCCCTTTTTACAGATATTTTTACTGCTGTTTTGGGATGAAAATATTGTTGAGATAGTCCTCTTGTCGATTTTCGTTCTCAGCACAGAAAAATCGTGGGAAAACGTGCAGGTACTCGTTTCGACCGTATCGTCGCGTAGATCGTGATAGTATTTTTCTGGAGATTTATTGGGCACGTTTCGCAGGTAAAAATTATCGAACAGTGAATCTGATTTTTGGGGACAGAATTTTGGGTGAAACTTGAATAGTAATTTGTGTGTATTCTGTGGGACCCTTGGCACAGTGTTGCGGTGATTCTTGGAGACCGAGCGCGGACTTCGCCGTCGGAACTTGGATTTAGCGCTCGAGGTGGGTACCGTTGTTTAACCTCCCACTTATAATGTCCCCACTAGGCCTATTGGAGTTGCTTCATTATTATATTGCTAAATGAACCGGGACAAGTTAAAATGGCACTTTTATTGAGAATTGGACTTATTGCTTGGGCTACATTTTAAAAATGGACTAAGTATTAGTAAACGGATGATTCTTATTAAAATATGTCATTTAATATTGGGAAAGATGATATTATTTAACCCTGTTTTAAATAACGGACTTTGCATGCTTAAACGGACATCTAGTTAGGCCACCTTTTTCTGCTACACTATCATGCTGGAATTGACTTAGGAGAAACCATGCTTCTCTCTTCTTTTATTTATATTTGGGGGATAGTGCGCTCGGGTTCGAGCAGGGGCTGGGATAGTGTAGTCAGACAGTTGTGGGCTTTGGGACAGGCAGGCTGTGAGGGCAGGGCATTGCGGCAACCGCGGATCTTTGGCGGTTGACCGGACAGTGGTCATTGCATCAGATTGGGATAGAGGCTTTGGGCTTTCTTTTAGTGGATGGGTTTTCCCACTTTGGTCAGAGTCATGATCCAGTCCTGCTGATTTGGTACTTATTACCCCGGCATTATACTCGTGTGGGTCGCTCCCCTCGAGTGCCACTCCGGAGTGTGCGTTTTTACAGGCTTTGAGTCTTCGAGACTCCCTTTTCCTATCGGTGTTATGCGTAGGCTGGCATACCCGATTTGGCAGGCAGAGCAGGCAGTACCAGTGCTTACTGGTGTATCGATTGGGTCTAGACAGGCAGGCATTGACATTCTGATGCATACATATAGCTATTCTATCAGTTAGCTCATTAGAGGCATGTAGTGGTAGCTTTATTCATCAGCAGTTTTATTTACAGCTTACCACCTTTGTTCATCTTTTCTGCCTCTTATAGTCCTAGTGGGCACATTTGAGTTGAGGTCTACCCACTAGGAGGAGGCTACTGTTTTATAGTAGTTCTCACTCCCCACTGTTTTCTTCTTCTCTTCCCCTTTGTTTTGCAGAGTCGTCTGCGGGATTGCAGGACCCTCCACTGCGGACCGAGGTAAGAGGATCGCGGACTAGATAGCGGTCCACCCAGGCACCAGTTCTATTATTAGATGTACCCCGATACTCTCAGATACTCTACTTTTCATTTCTTTTTGGGTCTGGCTTCGGCCAGCTGGTTGTATTTGATTAGTGAGCTGGGAGAGACATATGTATTATTGAGAGCTTACTTTCTGCACTTTACTTTTCTACTTTATCTGAGATGTACTAGTTACTGTTTAGCTCTGTTTATGCTCTTTTATTATATCATCTATATCTGAGCAGGTTACCAGCGCTTCGTGTACACGGGAAATTCCGTGTATACGGCGGATCTGTGGACGGGCCCGGGTTCTGGTTTACACCCGGGGCGTGACAATAACTTCAACTTTTAGGTTTTTATCTTGTGATTTGATGCATGCCTCTACTAACTATTTGACTAACTATTTAGGCATGTAATATGACTAACAAGTTGATGTTGACTAACACTTTGTGACATTTGATTTTTGAATGTATAAAAGATATGTTGGTTTTTGATTATGATCCTCTTACATATCTGAACTCTTAAATGTCATTGTGAGTATAAACTCCATACTCTTTTCTCTGTGATTGGTTTTGATTGTTGAAAATTCTTGAGGTATCTAACGATCTCTTTTTGTCAAGAATGATTTATTTTGCAGAGAATACAGATGTCTAAGTTTAGAGTCTGTCTTAGGAGTTTAACTCATGTATTTATTGTTTTTGGATCTCCATTGTAAATTTTTGTTGTATGGTGATATCAACAAAAATATCCTTTTTGAATTTTCTTAAGTGGATTTGTGTTTTGTCACGAAACCGCCAAAGGGGGAGATTGTTAAGGAATTTGAGTTGGCGTATTTCGTGAAAGTATTAAGTCTTGAAGATTGAAGATGAAAGAAGTTTGGATCATATACCTCAATCTCAAGAAAGAAGAATTCAAAAGGATCAGGTATGTTTAACTAAAGATTTTTGGTGATCCGAATACTTCTTATAGTGTAGAAACACTTGGATGAATTTTTTATTGCATAAAAATCAAAAACTGGACATGGGACATGTTCAGGATCCGGATCAGACAATCCAATCCGGATCCCGAAGGGTGTTGGTTCATATGCAAATCCAATCCGGATCCAAGCCAATTCTGATCCGGATCCCGAACATTGGTTTTTGCTGAAATATATGAACGATCCGGATCGGGCATTTCAATCCGGATCTCGAACCCTTGTTTTTCTGAAATTGTCTATCTCGTTACGACAATCCGGATCGCCGTAATTCCGATCCGGATCGTCGTCCTGTAAAATTTCAGAAAAGGTTAGTTTTTGATATTTATCTTCTTCCAATGGTTTCTAACCTATAAATAGACCCTATGATTCATTTTCTAGGATAGATCGGTAGAAGCCGAAAAAGAAAAATCCACATATAGAGAAGAAAGGAAATCAATAGATTTAATTCTATGTTTCTTCATCTATTTTATTAATTTGATTCTAGGTTTTCCAAACTCAGATTTTGAGTAGAATCAAATTAATGAATACTTAGATGGTATTTCCGATCTATTTCTAATCTAAGTATTCGGCGGATTATCACCACCCAAAAAACAACGATTTTTCCAAAATCGGCGCGTGGACTCGCGTGGCCTTGTGCATTCAAGGTGCTACCGCTCTCGTGGATTCGGAGCGAGGTACGTTCGTGGATTCGAAGCGTGCTACTGGGTGGAGACCGTGGATTCGGTTGGACGTCGTGGACTCGACGTTGGACGCCGTGGATTCGGCGTTGGGCGCTGATCGTGGATTCGAGAAGCGTTGCGGAGCGAGCGGAGAAGATCTACTAGGAGCGTATGGTAAAGGTTGAGTCGTCTGTGAGTACGGTATATCACCTTGTACGTATTTAATTCTAGTGGATTTCGCCGTGTGATCGGTCCCGTGATTTTTTTACTCCGGTTTGGAGTTTTTCCACGTAAAAATCTTGCGTGTTTTATTTTTATTTCCGAATTGGGTTTTATTGCGCAATGATTTTTGAGTGTTTACTGTTTACACCTATTCACCCCCCTCTAGGTGTTTTTTCCCCTATTTAGATCCAATTATACATAACCCAACACCAAATCCCAATAACTGACTACCCTATCCCAGCCCCTGCTCTAACCTGAGCATAATATCTCCTAAGTCGAAATAACTGGAGAAAATAAAATCATGGTTTCTCCTAAGTCAATTCCAGCATGATAGTGTAGCAGAAAACGGTGGCCTAACTAGGTGACCATACAAGCATGCAAAAGTCCTTTGCTGAACAAATGATCTCAGTGTTCCAATTCTTACAAGAATTACAGTATGCCTTTGTTTAAATATCCGTAGTACCAACATGCTATAAGCTAATTTATACACATGTATAAGTCTCCCAATTAAACATAAAGCGTGATATGGTTTTAGCCTATTATTACCCAAAGGTTTAAACAATTTATCCTTTTACATGAAATATAAATCACTAATAATTAGTCCTCTAAAGATGCAAGTGCTAACAACCAATCGATACTTTCATACAAGCATGCTGGGTTCATTTTGCCGACATAACAATCAACAAGATAAAGGAACATCTCTTAGTATGCCTAGTGGGTGATCAAAAGTAAGAGGTGACAACGGTACTCACCTCGAGCGCTAAATCCCTGTCCCAAAATGAAGTCCACGCTCGGTCCAAAAGCTCACCGCAACACTGCGAAAAATTCCCCAATAGAACATACACAATTAAATCCCTCAACGTTCACGAAAATCTGTCCAAAACTTAACAGTCCAAAGTTTCACCATTTTCACCTGTGAAAAAAATGCTCGGAAAATTCCAAGAAAAATACTGTCACGATCCTCGCGACGAACCGGTCGAAACGAGTCCCTGCACGATCAAAACCGAGCTTCCTACGCTGAGATACAAATTCGGCAAGGGAAACACCCCAACAAAAACTGTGCAGAAATTCTGTACCAAAGAACTACAGAAAAAGGGGATTTTCACCTTCGGAAAAAATCCAAAAAAATCTGAGAAAAATCCAGGAGATTCCTTGCGAAATGTAGATGAGAAACGCTTTCTGAAACTCTTCAATCCGACTCCTGTGCGCAAAGATACGGCCAAAACAATCGAGTGTTGTCCAAAACTCCGCGAAGAAAAATGGGTCACAAAGAAGCTCGGGAAACTCCAAAAATCCACACGAAAATAGAGGAAACTCAAAACACTAAAATCGGAGCCCTACCTGTCGAGAGTCCAACGGCGCAAGAATCGCCCGAAACGGAGGTCGGGGTGAGCCGGGGGAGCCCGTACACTGAAAAGGGACGAAACGGGTCGCCGGTGAACAAGCGTCGCGCCGCGCCGTAAAATAGCAAACCTCGAAAAACGTGCCCCTAAAAATCCCAGGGAGGCTCTGTGAAATGTATCTCAGGTGGAGGAAGAAAATTCCTAAGGGAATCTGTAATGTACCGAATTTTCGGCACATAAATAAATATAAATAAAGGTGGTATGAAATACTAGTGTTATGAAAGTTAGGGAAGTAAAGAATATGTGGGCGCGAGTTGGGCCCAAATCGGGTTAATGGAGACATTTAAAAATTTATTTGAGAAAGGGGGCCCAGATTTTTAGTGGAAAATTCACTGTGTCGGAAAATTCCGAGAAAATTACGGGAGCCCCGTAAATATGTTTTAAGACCACAGAAAAAGTTTCGCCTTGATCGGATACCCGATAGTGAAAACGGGCTCCGCCAACAGTGTCGAAAAATTCTGAGAAAATTCGGGGAGCATCGTAATTATGTTTTAAGGTCACAGTAAAAATTTTGTGTTGATCGGATACCCGGATTGTGAGAACGGAGTCCGCCAGCGATTCTGGACACAGCGGGGCTTTTGGTGGTCCAGAAATGGCCAAAAGTAAAAATTTAAATTTTTCTGTGATAAATTAAGCTGAAACGAAGCCGCCTGTCAAATTTGGACGGAAACGGACGAAAAATGGACAGAAAACAGAACAAAAACGGATCTCGAGGCGATGGCGACGCGCGAATCGAGGCGAGGAGGCGTGCTGCGCAAGGCGCGCCTGCCGCTAGTGCGCGCCTGCGTGGCGCGCAGGACGTGCGCCACGTGGCGCAGGGGGCGCCGCTTGGACCCGGTGCGCGCCCCCCTTCATGATGAACCGCCATTTGGCGGGTTCCCATTGGGGGGACCCGTGGACCCGGTCCACGGGCCAACCCCCCACTCTCCCTTCTCTTTTCTTTTTTTCTTTTCTTTTCTTCTTCTTCTTCCTCCCCGCAGACCCTTCCTCTTCTCCTTCCATTTTTCTCTAGCCGAGCTTCGAGTGAGGGAGAGAGAGAGAGAGAGATAGAGAGAGAAGAAAAGAGAAAAAAAAAGGGAGATTTCGTGGGGTGCGTCGCGCTGTGGATCTCGTGGGCGGCGCGGCTTACGAGGTAACGTTATTTTTCGGTATTTTTGGGCATAATTTGTAGGGTTCCTTTTTGGACATTAAATTTGACCCCGTGCCGTTTTGCGTGTTGGGACCGAGTTCTACTGTACCGTTGCTGCACGGACTGTCCGGGGCAATTTTGGCGCGCCTCGTTTTGCGTATCAATCCGAGGTACGTGCTCCGTTTTACGCACAGATTGAGTTGTTGTGCACGGTTTTACATGCAGTTTATAATATTATACATCATTTTTTGTACAGAGATAAAAAAAATATGCACCGTTTTGCGTGCAACCTTACAGTTAAACTTGCACCGTTTTGCGTGCAGATTATTTTATCGCGCACCGTTTTGTGTGCAGTTTATAATATTATACATCGTTTTTCGTGCAGAAATAGAAAAATATGCACCGTTTTGCGTGCAACCTTACAGTTAAATTTGCACCGTTTTGCGTGCAGATTATTTTATCGCGCACCGTTTTGTGTGCAGTTTATAATATTATACATCGTTTTTCGTGCAGGGGTAGAAAAATGTGCACCATTTTGTGTGCAACTTTACAGTTAAACGTGCACCGTTTTACGTGCAGATCATTTCATCGCGCACCGTTTTGCGTGCAGTCTCTAAAATTATACATCGTTTTCGTGCAGGGGTAGAAAAATATGCACCGTTTTGCGTGCAACTTTACAGTTAAGCGTGCACCGTTTTGCGTGCAGATCGTCTTATCGCGCACCGTTTTACGTGCAAGTCTAATATTTTGCATCGATTTGCGTGCAGGACAAGAAAAATGTGCACCGTTTTGCGTGCAACCCGACAGTGAGGCGTGCACCGTTTTGCGTGCAGATTTGAGGTACGTGCATCATTTTGCGTGCCAGTTGTGTTGTCGCGCATCGTTTTGCGTGCACTCTCTAATATTATACATCATTTTTCATACAGGGTTAGAAAAACGCGCACCGTTTTACGTGCAACCCTACAGTAGACCGTGCACTGTTTTGCGTGCAGATTCGAGGTACGTGCACCGTTTCGCGTGCCGGTTGATTTAACGCGCACCGTTTTGCGTGCAGACTAAAATGACGCACACCGTTTTGCGTGTGGATTTTTAGTGACGTGTATCGTATTGCGTGCAGGTTTGGTGGACGTGCACCGTTTTACGTGCAGACTCGAGAGAAGTGCATCGTTTTGCGTGCAAGCTCGAGGAGACAAGTGGAATCGCGCGGAGACCAATTGCAAGTGTCTACAAGCAATTGGGTACACTACAAGGTGGGGAATTCTGCCGAAATTGGGTGACCTCTCCCCTTGCTCCTTTGCTTTTCGATTTGAAGCATGATAGTAGCCTGTTAGAGGCGTTAGGTTGATCATGATTATGATTGTTTGTGTAGATGGATTCAGATGGAATAAGGGCAACTGTTGGTTGCCAGAGATAGAGGAATAGATATGTGTGTGTGTGCAAATTGACACAGAGATAAGTGCAACTGTTGGTTGCCAAAGATACTTGATGGATATGCATGCGTAGAAGTAATTACTATTTGATGAATGAAATGAAATAATTGCATGTATGAGAAAGATTTGTTGATTATGAGTGTGATCATGTTAGGGTATAACCCTAGGAATCATGTGGCATTAAGGAAAAGGACATGTTGGTAGTAAGACTAGGAGAAAACCTAGATTCAGGGTTTAACGAGTGACATCAAACTTAGGAGTTATCCTAGGGAGGACGAGTGGCATGGTCTTAGGTGATAACCTAAGGACACTGGATAGAGTGATCAACATAGAGTCAGAGAACTCTAGGGTGTATATGGCATGGAACTTAGGTAAAGAGAACCTAAGGAGAATTAGTGTTCAACATAGAGTCAAGGAACTCTAGGATGAGTATGACATGGAACTTAGGTTAAGGAAACCTAAGGTGAACTAGAGGTCAGCATAGAGTCATGGAACTCTAGGACAAGTATGACATGGGACTTAGGTAAAGGGAACCTAAGTTGAGCTAGAAGAGTTTAAACTCTCAGACAGGAAAATAGAGTCAAGTTGACTCTAGGATTCAGTAAGGAATCAGGAGGAATGGAAAAGGTGGATCAAGTGTGGAGATATGAAAGGGAAAACAGAAAAGTAGAGTCAATGTAATTCTAAGATAACAGTGGAACATGGAATTAGAGTCAGTGTAACTCTAAGTTAATGGTGAAACAGGAAAACAGAGTTTAGTTAACTCTAGGATTCAGTGAGGAATCAGAAATGTGGGATGAGACCCCCAGTTTAAAGAGTTGATCAAATATAACCCTAGAAGGTCATAGGGTGTCTGGGCAAATGGATAATAACTTTAACTTCAATTTGAGTTAAAGAAATAAAAGAGAAATGTTTAAGGGTCCAGGAGACTCTCTAGTTATCCTTATGGCAAGACCTAGGATAAGGGGAAAAATTGTTGCTAAAAGGCAAAGATTAAAAGCAAGCTAAAAGTGGCTAAAAGCATAAAGAGAATGTAAATGGTGCCTTCGAATTTGAGACTCGTCAAGTGGAGCAGGACTCCCTGGGCAGTGACCCGTCGGACGAGGTACTTTCGAAGGGCTAAAAGTGAAAGCAAGGAGCTAAATGCTCGAAGAAAAGAGAAAGTAAATTGCCAGTGGCAAAATGGGAGCTATAAGCTCGAATAAGAAAGGAAAGCAAGTGTTCAAAAGCAAAGAGGCTAAGAACTAAAATAAAAGAGAAAGAAAAAGAAAAGAAAAGAAAGAAAAATTAAAGATAAAACGGGCGTACCTCCGGGGGCGAACGTACAACGGTCAGGAGTTGGACAGGGTCCCTCTCCCGGGCAGCGACCCGTATGACTGGTAGATAGAGTACTCTTGTCAGAGTTGGGCAGTGACCCTATCGGGCAGTGTCCCGTATGACAAGTCCCCCCGGCAGGACGGGGTAACACTCGCGAGTGTTATCGGCAACCTTAGAAATCTTATCTTATGGTAGCAAGACTACCGGGCTCGGGCCCGTTGGATAAGAATTTCCAAGGGTTAACTTGAACTAAAGCACCAGAATCTAAAGAATAAAGAAAAATAGAGTGGCCAGGGTGGCCGGGTTAGTTGAACCCAGTATACAGCGGCATAGTGGCCGAGTTGGTGCTTAGCAGCCTAGTGTGGCTAGACAGAGTAGTGCTGGGTCGATGGTTACACAGATAGTGTAGTGATATATTATTGCATAGCTGCATATTGATGTTGAGGATTTTAGTTTCCTAGCACACTATTATTATTGCTTCCATTGGACCAAGTGGTGTAGGACACTCTCTCTCGGTGGTTGAACCCACTGGGAACTCGCTCGTAAGTTCTCACACCCCTTGGGTGACCCCCCCCCACAGGTTCGGGAATGGATGCAGCGGTCGAGACAGATCCGATGCAGACGACAGCGAGGCATACGACAGGGGCAAGAGCCCAGCAGCATAGAGACCTAGAGGGTCTAGCAGAGGTACCATTTTTATATTTCTTGAGTGAACCTTGTATGGTGAGGAATTATGTAAAGGAAATGTAATAATTTATTTGCAAGTTCAGAATTGTAAAGTGTAATAAGTTTAATTTATGGTTCACTCCTGTATGCTTTCATTTCCGCATTAGTTATTGAATGAAAGATTTAAATTTATAGTGATTTTTAGTACTCTGATATTGAGCTTCCGCATACACTTGTTGTGTTATTATGGATGTTACCGTTCCTTTCGGGTAGAAAAAGGTTTTACCCGATTGGCGGGTCTGTTAGCGTGCCCGAACCGTACAAATTGGCGGACTCGGGGCATGACAGATTAGAGTGGTATCAGAGCCATTCACCAGCCGAAAATGTGAGATGAGTCTGGGCTGAGCCAGGGTTATATAGCGGGTAGAGCGAGGCTCCCCGGCTAATGACTGTTGTGAGTGGAGTGCAGCTCCTCACAAGGTCGGCTAAGGCTAGCGAGACGAGTCTCACATCGCCTGGTGCTTGTGAGTGTGCTTGAGCCTGACGTGGACGTCAGGGCTTAAAGGGGGGAAGAATGTGACACCCCCGAAATTTGGATTAGTCCTCTATATAAATGATATAATAGGACTAAATCTCTAACCCGGCTATAGCATTTTGGATGGTAGCAAGATCCAAGGGAACATGAGAGTTAAGCGTGCTAGAGCTAGAGTAGTTCTAGGATGGGTGACCCCCTGGGAAGTGGGGCGTCACAGAATCACTGTGAAAAACTGCTCAGAAAAAGAGCTAAGTGACCCCTAAAGTCCATTATTTATAGCCCAGCCCGCAAACCTCCTTGGGCCGGATTCGGGCGCCAAGTTTCGGGCGCCCGAATCCGCCAAAGCGGCTGCACGCCTATGGTCCGACGTGCCCGAAAGAGCCCACGCCCGCCACGTGTCCCCCGCACCGCGAACAGCTGTGCGGGGCGGCTAGGGGCCTGCCGCGTGGCCGCATCCGGTCAAGGCCGTGCATGCGGCCAACCAGCGACGGGCCGACACGTGGCCCCCACTCGAGTGCGGGCCATGTGCGGCCGACAGCGCCGCACTGGCGACTGTGCTGGCACGCGCCCCGAGGCACCGCACAGAGCTCCCATGGACCGCACCCTCGTGAACCAGCGAATGCCCTGCTGACACGTGTCCTGCGCCCGGTCCACCAAAGCCGCGCGTATTCGCTGAGCCGCGCCGCGTGTGCTAACCACTCCGCGCATGCCATGTGGCCCGCCCGCGCGGTCCATGCACCCGCCGTGCCTCCCTGTGGACCGAGCTGCGTGAGCCGGCCAATAACAGGCCGCCACGTGGCTCAGGCCGGTCCACGGTCCTCCCCCATGCATCGAAATTCCCTGAAAACTTCTGGAAGCCCGTTTTTGGTCATCCGGACTCCAAATTTAACAAGCAAATAGCCGTTTTCAAGCGTTTTTCCGCGCTGAATCCAAATCCAACCTCTGTTTGGCCCAATTCCTTCTCTAAAATTCGACAAATGCAGCCGAAGGCCAAATCAGTTAAAGTTATCCCATAAGGTCCATTTGTGGCACCCCTTTGATGCACCATGGGCCAGAGACACCAACACTAGGTGTTCTACACAGTGGATTCATCGAAAAAGTTGCATGAAAAATCTGGACCACTACATGAAAAATCCCCTTCTTTGTGCTAGTTGGTAAAAACAACATGTGCTGTTTAGGTGTTGTGGGGTATTGGTCGTGTTGTTGTTGGTTGTGTTGTTTGTTGAGCAGAGGCTTGCGCGACCGTGTACCGAGGGTGCAGTTTCGGCGGATTTTGTTAGCGTGTGACTACGCACTTCACCGACTTCGGCTTTGCCTGCGGAAAGCGTTTCAGGTGGGTTGCCTTGTCCCCAGAACCGGTCAACGATTCTCTAATTCTATCTGATAGAATGCATGCATGTTTAGGGTACATTGTTTGTGATTGAGATGTAAGCTTAGTAATGTTGATTGTCTAAGAGAATTGCAAGATTAATATTCATGTTATATATTATGAGGACTTGCATGATTCGGATATCCATGTTGGTGATTAGGGAAAGCTTACCTAAGGGATTGTTACCCTCTGTGACTTATAGCATGCATGATTAAAGTACAACTAATAGAATTGAGATGTAAGCGTGAATAGTGGCCTAGATCATGTGGATTAATGCTTACTTGATTATTGTACATGCTTTAGAGGATTTGAGATCTAGCATTCTAGATGGCTATGTTCATGTTATACTAGATGAGATACAGTTCATGCTCGATTACCCTTTGGCATATTTATGCGGAATTGGTATATTATAGTAGCGATTTATTAGCATGCCATGTTAGCACATAGCCTTTCGTGAGGACTGATCATTCAAGGGGACAGGATGATGTAGCTATATGCGGATATTACTCTGAGGAGTTATTATGGATTATGGATCATGAATTATGGACAGGTGTAGTTCATTAGTGATTCTGACATGAGCTTATACTTATGTGGAGCTGCTATTTGTTATTATCTTGTATCTTCCTTGAGGACAAATGCATGCTTGTATGGACATCTAGATAGGCCATCTTTTATCGCTACACTATCATGTTGGAACTTGACTTAGGAGAAACCATGTTTGCTTTTTTTCTCTTTATTCGTTGGTCAGGCGATTCTTGTTGCTCGAGTTGAGCAGGAGTTTAGGATGGTGTAGTCGAGACTTCGAGTCTGGGGCAGGTTGGACTTGATTGTGGGTTGTGGGTATTGTGGCGACCGCGGATATTGGGCGGTTGATCGGATATGTACTTGTGCATCAGATTGGGTATCGGATTTCCTTTAGTGGATGGAGTTTTCCATTTATTGTTTACTGTTGTTTCAAATTGGGGGATCGGGTTGTCTTTAGTGGAGGGGTTTTCTCACTTCGATCAGAGTCGTGATCCAGTCCTGCTATATCGTGATACTTGTTACAGTGATACTTGTTACAGTGACATTTTACTCGTGTGGGTCGCTCCCCTCGAGTGCCACTCCGGAGCGTGCGACCGTACCGGGCAGTAGTCGGTCTGTTACTTATTTTGGGATGCAACCGTACCGGTCAGTAGTCTGTCAGTATTCCCGCAGATGAGTTCTTGAGTTCAACAGCAGAGCAGGCAGTGCCGGGTTCTATACCGGTCCATTGATTGGGTTATTCAGGCAGGTACTTTTATCGTTGCACTCGTGCCTGGAGGCTAAGTGGAGTCTAGTAGCGGTGTTGAGACCAGTGCTAGTGTTGTTGGGAGCCGTTTGGGTTGACGGTGATCCCGTGTCGTTGAGAGTACTTCGACCATTGTGCGAGATGCTGAGGATCTTGAGTCTTTCTGTTCTGAGAGAGAGCGTGGATTTCGATTATAGCCTGCATGCACCACTATTTGATAGCGAATTAGTCCAATTGGACACCCTACGTTGATACACTAGGGAGGCGCAGTCTTGACTGGACCAGATATGGCAGTCAGCTCGATTGGGTCGATTGTGCACCTCGTGTGCGAGTGGTTGCATACCTTTCATTGGTTTTTCCCCTTTTGAGCATTTAGATAGAGGCATGATAGCTGTAGAGTATCTCCAGCTTTCTTATTCAGTTTTTACTGCTTCGTTATCTTATGCCTCTAGTAGACTTAGTGGGCAGACCGTCGGGCTTGGTGGTGGTACCCACTGAGAACTCCCTTTTGGTGTAGTTCTCACACCCATTGGGGGTTCTCCCCCTCCTTTTTCTTTCCTCTTCTTAGTTTTGCAGAGTCTTAGCGGGTGTTGTTGATTCTGCTGTTGCTGTACGAGGCGAGGGAGTCGCGAGCTAGATCCCTACCTGTCTTTGGAGAGTAGCGGTACCCCATTCATTGGAGATTTGCAGTACAGTCAGTAGATTATTTTGTTTCCACTTTTGAGAGATTATTATGGTGAGGATATGACTTGTACTGAGAGCCTGTACACTAATGTATTATTTCAGGTTATCCTCCCTGTTGAGTTCGGAGTTTTTGTATTTGAGGATTTTGTATGATTATCACTTATGGGAGATGGACATTGTATCTTTATTATTTCCAGTTGTACAGATGGTTGGTTTTGAGTTTTACAGCAATTTTATTTTATAGCTCTGATATCTGTTTAGCTGTAGTACCTTTCTTTGCAGGTTGGACGCTTTGCCTATGCGGGGTTTCGTATAGGTGGTGGATCTGTTGGTGAGCCCGAGTCGCAGTTTCGACTCCGGAGCGTGACATGTACAATTTGTTAAACGATACATTCTCGTCTCGAAACTAGTATATGTAGAATCGAAACGTATCACGATTAATTTTTTTCGACCGCCGACATATTTTGGACCATTCTCGTCGATAACTAACTGTCCATCCCAATGAACACTTAGTGACATGTGACAATTAGCCATTTTAACTACAAAAAAAAATATTAATACTACAATTGTGAAAGGGACAGTGAGAGCTTGAAGTGCTGATGAATTCAGCACTTCAAAATACTAATTTGAACTTCACAATGAGAGAAAGCGACAATGAGACCTCTCATTGTGAGATCTCACACTGTAAAAGAGAGACATGGATAGTGAGAGATCTGTCTCTCTCACAGTGAGATCTCTCACAGTGAGAGATCTCTCACTATGAGATATCTTTCATTGTGAGAGTAACTTTTCTCACTATGACTGTGAGAGATATCTCACAGTGAGAGATCTCTCACTGTGAGAGATGTTCTCTCACTGTGAGAGATGTTCTCTCACTGTGAGGCTCACAGTGAGAGCTCTCTCAGTTAGAGAGAGAGAGAAAGGGGGGGGGGGGCGGAGGAAAGGCTCACAGTGAGATCTAGAGAGCGAGAGAGAGCGACGACGACGGTGACTGCAGGCTTCGGCGACGGTGACAGTGGGCTTCGTCGACGGCGACAATGGGCTTCGGCGATGGCGACGACGACAATGGTCTTCGGCGACGGCGACAATGGGCTTCGGCGACGGTGACGCAATGGGCTTTAGCACTGTGCTCTCGTCACGATTTTGAAGAGAGAAAAAGTGAGAGCACTGTGCCCATGCGGGGTGTTTTACTGGAGACGAAGGCGCTGAACGATTCAGCCTTTACTGTTTATACTAAAGGCGCTGAACGATTTAGCGTTTTTGTTAAAGGCGTTGAATCATTCAGCGCCTTTAGCATTTATACCACAGGCCCTAAGGACTTAGTCAATTTTGCGAAAATTGGTTAAATCCTTAGTGCACACACTGAAGTTCACCGCCTTCAACATATATACAGAAGACGGTGAATGGTTCACCGCCTTCAGCATATATACAGAAGGCGGTGAACCATTCACCGTCTTCACAAGATTTTTGTGAAGGGTTCACCGCCTTCAGCGTCCTGCCAGTCCAACATGACGTCCACGTGGCAAAAGCAAAATTAGTTATATATATATTTTTTTTCACAGAATTATTTTATAAATTTTAAAAGTTTAGTGAGTTATTTAAAAAAAAAAAAAAAAAAATCATAATTTTTTACATCAAAAAAATCGGAGCAGTATTTTCACTGGAAATGGGCGTTTCTCTCGTGTCCGAAAGTGACCAGAGCGGGGAAGGAGGGAAGGTAAAGTTTCAAGTTTGTCGTAATCAGCAAATCTCCTCAAGGCGCCACTTGGGAAAGGAGCGCAGCAAGCATATGTAAAACATGTAACCTTCCTCTCTAGTCCGAGCTCACCACCCAACACCATCCTCTCCTTCTCCACGCACTGATCTCATGGCCATCACCCCCCGGAAGCCTCCCGGCAACAAGATCAGCAAGGCCGGCAAGAAAGAGGAGGAGCAGCAGCACCGCCGGCAAGACGCCGCCGCGAAGCCTAGAAAGCGCACCGCATCTGCCGGCGTCCGGGTTAAAAGTGGTCGCATCTACGACCCTGTGCACGGCAAGACCTGCCATCAGGTACATCTCCACTTCCGAACGAGCAAAACCCATGTACCTCGTCTCTCGTTTTTTTTTTTTTTTTTTTTTTAATTAATTATTTTGGTTTGTTGATTATTTTTCCCGTATCGTCAGTGCCGGCAGAAGACGAGGGACTTCGCTGCCTCCTGTAAGCAGATCAACAAGGGGAACAAGACCTGCACCATAAATTTCTGCCACAAATGCCTCCGAAATAGGTCACTTTTTATTCTCCCACCTCATTTTTTCCGATAAATGATGTACTCCTACTTTGGCCTTTTGGGTTTACTTTAGTGGATGGTGATGGTATGGAGCCGATATTGTTAGGTATGGGGAGAATGCGGAAGAGATGGCGGCGTTGGATAACTGGAGTTGCCCCAAATGCCGCGGCATATGCAACTGCAGCTTTTGCATGTAAGTCGTTTCTCCAGCCCGCTCACCACCGGGGACTCTTTCGTCGTACGCGTGCCTTATGTTGATGGGTGCTCTTTTTGTAGGAAGAAGAGAGGCCACAAGCCAACCGGAATACTCGTCCACGCTGCAAAGGCTACGGGGTGTTCCTCGGTTCTTGAGCTGTTGGATAACAAAGGCCTTCAAATCCTAGATGCTGTAAATTTGGTGAGAAATGCGAGCCCAAAAAATTCTCCGGCTTTGAATAAGGTATGATTCAGTTAGTCTTTCTTAACAGTCTCACTTTCTCTTTTTTTTTTTTTTTTTTTTTTCTGCTCACACTCCCTCCCCCAAATGATCTGTTTCTAAATCAGTCTTCCACTCCTGGTTGCTCCTGGAAGGGGTTGGTCAGTATGGATAATGAGAATTATGATGTCGGGAGGAAGGAGAAGAAAATGATATCAGGCACAGGTGAAGAAAAAGACAATGTATTTAACAAGGAAAAGAAAATGAAGCTTGTGAAAAAGCTAAAGATGGAAAGTAGGAACAAGCGCTCTATTATTGACTGCGAGAAAAGCCATATGAAAGAAGAGGTGGTAAATATGCTAGAAATAGATCTTAATGAAGTGCCAGTGGGTCCCAGTAACAAGAAGAGGAGGTTGCCAGGCGAGAGTCAACTACAAGTTGCGAGGGATTGTGCAAATGTGAAAGTTCCCATGGCACAGAAAGACTTCGATAGCAATTGGGATAAGTGCGACATTCTTGGGGTGACAAATAATCTCGTTAACGATATTATTAATGCTGAACCTAAAACTTCGCCTATGAAAGAAGCCATCGTGCTACCTCAGGGCAATCCCTTAGCAGAGGTTGCAGGTGTTGAGTTGCCGCTTGAAGATGTTGGACCGGCACTGCAGTTCCTGGAATTTTGTACAACATTTTCAAAGGTAACTGTTCATTGCTATTTTTCTCCGAGGACAAGGTAACATAAATTAGCCACTTGTGTATAACAGGAAAAGTGATTTGTCTACTGCAAGTCTATATTGATACAGTTGTTTGTCTCTTTGAGTTCATCTGGCCGGGTCATGAAGTTTCTGCTGCTTGAATGACCTGAAGAGTTTTGCAAATATTTTCTACTGATAATTATGTGTGTAGAAGTTTCAGTCCTCTCTGGATAAAGCTAGTTGTTTACTTTCCTTATCAGAATAACATATCTTTGTTCCATTCATGGAACTCAAAATTTTATTCGCTCATAGAATAATCTTTCTATCTGCATTGCCACTTCTCCTTAGAAAATTTCAGTTTGTTGCTTCTGTTTTTGATCGAGTATCCATTTTTTTAGGTTCTTAATATAAAGAAAGGTTTGCCTGAATCTATCCTTCAAGAAATGACAAGCGGATTTGCTCAGCGGCAGTGTGTGTTTCCAGTGATTGTGCAGTTCCATACTAATTTATTATCTATTATTCTGAAGGACAGGGGAGAAAAGTATGACACTATACCATATTAAAATTTTCAAGAAATGCTCTTCTACTCAGTTCATCTATAATCACTGTCAGAGTTATTTGTTATATTGTTAGGCCTCTCTCAAACTCTGCAAGAAGTGGTGATGCATGGCTCAAAGCACTTGGCAAGTGTATCAGTGAGTCACAATGTTGCTTGAGCAAACTTTCTCTGGAATTCTTAAATAATGGGTTGGCAGGATATGATAACTTGGATGTGTCCAGAAAACTTAATGTTCTAAATTTCCTATGTGATGAGACCCTTAATACTGAGTAAGTGTCATTCAGTATTTCTCTTGTAATTTGCTTTGTCATCCTATTAAGTTGTCTGGTATACCATAGTTCTCTTTTTTCCAGGAAACTAAGAAGCTGGATAGATAAAGAAAATGCAAAATTTGTAGAAGAAAGGAAGGTGGCCAAGGGAAAAGTTGTTGCTGCAAAAAGAAAGGTTCCTACCTCAAGTTAATAGTTTGTGTAGTTCACTTGCTTCCTATTGAGCAGGTTAATCAAAGAGTCTTTAATTCATTTTTCTGTAGGTAAAGGATCTTAAGGAAAAGGTAAAGAATGATGTTGCCAGATTGATGCTCTCTCAGCGAGAAGGAAAGACTATTACCGTTTCTGAGCACGAGGATCTTATTTTAAAAATAAAGGAAGAGGCAGAGAAAGCTCGTGCTGAGATGTTAGGCACAATGGAACTTTTTCCCAAGAGTATGCCTTTAGATTATTGTTTGTTCTTCCTGATTGTTAACTTGCTGTTTTCTTGCTAAACATTTCTTTGCAAAGTCAATGCATGCTAGCTTATAATAGATCATACTAATTTGTTGATTGCTGATTATATCTGTTCAATGGGCTGACTAATACCACATGAATCAAATCATAGAAGTATGGTTTCATATTTCTCTTTCCATTTCTTTGAAATAGAAGGAAAACAGCCATTTTTTTTTTAAAAAAATTCCATGTGGAATGTAAATCTGTCGAGGCAGAAGCTGAGCCATCTGGAAGTTGCTGACTCCTATATCTCCTATAATAGATCATACTAATTTGTTGATTGCTGATTATATCTGTTCAATGGGCTGACTAATACCACATGAATCAAATCATAGGAGTATGGTTTCATATTTCTCTTTCCATTTCTTTGAAATAAGAGGAAAACAGCCGTTTTTTTTTTAAAAAAAATTCCATGTGGAATGTAAATCTGTCGAGGCAGAAGCTGAGCACCTGGAAGTTGCCGGCTCCTATATCTCTGTGCTGAATTGCTGTGACGTTATCTGATGAGATATTCAACAATGCTCATTGTATTTTACCTTATTTCCTTTAGCAAATGAGAGCAAGCAAAATACACAACAGAACAACATGAGAAGATTATTTGAAATGTTAGGCAGTTTAAGAAACATATGGTCTGGGCATGCATATGGAAAATGTGCCTCGTCTGTAATACTGTAATTATCAGACACAACTTACATTTAGGGGCTGAAAATTAATATGCAGCATTTGATGCTACTGGATGAACAATATGAACAATTATGAGAAGGCATTCTAGATTTTGTGGAGGACAAAAGTTTATTTAATAAACTCCATAGGATATTCTGGCTAAATATAGTGTACTTGTTTGTAATTGCATCTATATTTGGAAACAGTTTTCATGGTTGATTTTCGTTTTTGGTAGCAGAGGAATAAAGGGCTAGATGACCTAGGGGACATGGGCATAGAACACGATGTGATTCATGTTGATGTGCGGATAGAAACGTGTGTCGATGTCCTCACGTATGTGGAGTCAAAGAGAATTGCTATCATACCCCGGGCCCACAATGGCAGCCTCCCGGGCACGTGCACAGAGAATTGCTATCATACCCCGGGCCCACAATGGCAGCCTCCCGGGCACGTGCACAGACTCGCCGAACGGACAGAGTTTTCCTCGCTCGCATGAAGAGTACACAATTTGTACATTGCATTCCACATAGGAATAATACATATAAGAATTGCATATGGCGGGCATTACAAGGGAAACTAAGTAAAGCTAACTATTTACAAATTTGAACCATTCAACTTTTACATACTACAAGCATAAATATATTACATGATTCTCTTCCCATATACGTACACTAATCGATTACATTTGTTCCCGCTTCCAAAATGTACTAACTATACATTGCTTCCCAAAAGTACAACTACTTGGTTTTACTTGCATGATTCATCTAGCGAATGGTGTGACCTTGCTACCTATGGAGCGATGCCCTTGCCTCGGTCCTGCACGGCGGCACCACTCTGATCGTGGTTAGATCTGTAAAATAATGGGTGAGAACTACAAGAAAGTTTTTGGCGGATTCAGCTGCTGACCTTGGCTATTTTCTCACTAGGTTTAATCAAGTCATTAGTAGTAAATAGATAATAAAGTAGTGAATAATTGCAGGTATCTATAAACAAGAATAATAAGAACTATTACTGTGACTTTAAGAAATTACGAAGTTAAGAACCTAATATGTTCTTTTTAAATTTTAAATTTTAAAATTTCAAATATCAAATATCAAATATCAAATTTCAAAAGCAAAAATCAAAAATTAAATTTTATATTAAATTTGAAAATTGAAAATTGAAAATTTAATATTTAAATTTAAAAATTTAAAACTTAAAATTTAAAACTTGAAATTTTAAATTTTAAATTTTAAATATAAAATATAAAATATAAAATATAAAATATAAAATATAAAATATAAAATTTGAAATTTGAAATTTGAAATTTGAAATTGTAAATTTGAATTTACAAATTTGAAATTTAAAATTTAAAATCTAATTTTAAATTTTAAAATTAAACTTAGAATTAAAATTTGAACATAAAATTTTAGTCCAAAATGAGAATCAAATTTTAGGAAGCAAGTTTTAGCTGATTTTGATTTTGGGCCTGTAAAATAAGAAAGTTAATTTCATGGCAACCAACAATAACATAAATAAATAAGCCCATCTGTTGACGCATTCAATCACAAAAAATTTGAGTTAAACAAAAAAGAACAAAAGTGTAGCTAAATGTAGCCTTATTTATTGAATTTAGAGATTTTATGACTACATGTCAGGACTCTTGAAATTCACTCTTAAGTATAGTTTAGGCTTTCATATGCAGATTTGTATTATATATGTTGGTTTCCTTGGACATTATTTTCCCTCCTTGGACAACTGTTGCATTATCATTAGGTACAGGAAAGCAAAATTGGCTGGCCAAGTTAAAATGATTTATGGGGATGGGTAAGATTCTTAGATCAATCTTATTATCTCAAGGAAAAAAGAATAAATCGCGGGAGATTAATTTTCTTTATCCTGTTGTTGCATGTAATTGGCGCTATCACTTATAAGACGAAGTTATATTATCGGCTTGTTTGGATGTTGGAACATGTTTTTTGGTGATAACTTGTATTAGATGTAAGTTTTCTTTCGTTTGATAAGATAGAAAGTCGACATTAAGTTATTTTGGCATCCTAATAGTTTCACTCTTTTAGGACAGTAGATTTAATTAACAAGGTCATTTAAATAGAGAAACTATGGGGTTCACTGTTGTTACTGGTCGACATCTTTTCATGCTTGTCCTTAACTAATAATCAAATTGAGTAAACAATAATATTAGCGCCGGGGAAGATATTTCATGCATTGAAATCAGTGTTTGAAAGGGTGCGAGGCGCAAAAAAGGCACAAAGGCCTTTTGGAGCCTAGACACAAGGCGCGCGCCTTGAAGGTGAGGCGCACTTAAAAAAAAAAAAAACTCTTCACAAGCCTAGTTTAAATTGATATTGTATATAAAAAAATTTCAACATAGATATACAAATACAAAATAACCATAAAAAAATAAAGAAATTACATGCATAAATGTCTCAAACTAAAAAGGAAAAAAATTAATATTTCAAATTTCAACTTAAAAGCGCTTGCTACCTTGTTGCCATTTGGAGAAGAGAGAACGACCAAGAAAAAAATGGAATAGAAGGTTCAAATTAGGGATTTTTTTTTAATCTCTTAATATTTTAGAATATATATTGAAAAAATCCAAGACCCGAAAACTCAAACCCTACACCCATTAAATTTAAATATTATAAGGCGCGCCCCTCATGCCCTGAGGCGCTGGGGGCCACACCTTGCGCCTAGGCACGCGCTTTAGGCGCACCTTTTTAAACACTGATTGAAACGGGCTCCAAGTCTCTAAAATATTATATTTATCTGATTCAGTAAACCTGCTTACACGGCATTCTTGGATACTTGGGGTTTCTTTACAATCTATCTTCTTTGGCTACTTTAATCAACGAAATAATGCTTTATAAGCATTATGTCTAAACTCAAAATAGAAAGTACATTTTTGGCAATATAATCTCGTGAACTAGGCATATTCCCATAAATTATAATATGTTGTATTCATATATTATCTAGATGGGCTTGTTAATGAATATTATGGCCAAGAAATATCTCATTTGTTATGTTTCTAAATAGAGGAATGTGGTTTTCAGTAATGTTCCAAAAGGCGGTATGCGGTATCCACCCACCACATAGTGCATATGTAGTATGTGGGCGCATATGCGTTTTAGCTATTAAAATATGAGAAAATATTTATAGGTATAAAAATATATAAACAAATGCTTCTTAACAAAGATAAACAACTAAAGTAAGAATTCAGAATTCACAAATTGAAATAATTAATTTCAAGTAATGAACCTTATATGCACACATGTGCCATTAAACTAATAATTAGCAATTTACTCTTAATTATTAATAAAATAATAAATTGGATTTCAATGCAAAATCATAAAAAATGTCAAACAAAAATTAATATTCTAAAAAGCAGTATGCGAAACCTTTATAAAGAATAATAATGATTTCAATAAATTGTCATTCACGTCATCCACTTAAAAGAAAAAATCTAGAATAACAACATCTAACCACTACAAAATTATCACCAATATTTATAAGCATAATTACTAAATATATTATGAATAATACATGCTATAAAATTAGAAGAGAGTTAGGTTATGTATAAAGATAATTGCATTTATATGCATTATTATTGACAAGTATGAAAATAGTCATATGTATGTGTATAATCATTAATCGAACAATTCTATTCAACATTGCATTTCAATCCCACATAAAAAAAGGACACTACCGCATATGTGACATATGGGCCGCATATCCGGTTTCACTACATACTGCACCATATATTATATATTTGGTGTGGTTGAAGGTCTGAACAGCATATGCGACCGCATTGGCCGCTTTTTGGAATAATGGCTGTCAGGTAGTTGACCCATCGGATTAGCATACGTCATACTGCATCTCCATTTCACATGAGTTTGAACAAAAGATAGTGATTGATATAGAATGTGAGAAATCTAACTTAAGCAATGTTTTAAATAGTGGTCATGGCAGTCGCCATGGCAGATTTACATTGTCACGCCCCGGGTGTAAATCAGAACCCAGGCCCGTCTACAGATCCGCCGTGCACACGGAATTTTCCGCGTACACGAAGCGGTGGTAACCTGCTCAGATATAAGATAAGCAATAAAAGAGCATAAAAACATAGCTGAACTAAAAAAACTATAAATAATCCCAGGCTGGAAATAAGATACAAGCTGTAAAGATACAATAAACTCCAAGCTCACTGAATAAATACAATCAGTTGGCTAAAGCTAGACCCGAAAGTAAAGTACTACAGCCTGAGATAAAAAAAGGGGTACAATAAAAGTCCAACTACTCTCACGGTCGGACAGACGATCTAGCTAGTCCGCTATCCTCTTACCTCGATCTGCCGCTGATGGCCCAGCAGCTCCCGCAGACAACTCTGCAAAACAAAGGGGAAGAGACAGAAAATAACTATGGGGGTGAGAACTACTAGATAAACCAGTAGCCTCCCCTAGTGGGTAAAGCCTCAAACTCTGACGTACCCACTAAGTCTACCAGAGGCAAAAGAAAAGGAGAGGTGGTAAGCTATAAAAACTGCTGATAAAGGAAAGCTACCACTACTATGCCTCTAAATGCAATGCCAGGAGGAATAACTAAATAAATGCATCAGGGAATGTGCCAGCCTGAATAAACCCAATCCAAACACCAGTAAGAACTGGCACTGCCTGCTCTGCTGTCGAACTCAAGAACTCAACCGCGGTATACAGACCGACTTCTGACCGGTACGGTCGCATCCCAAAATAAGTAACAGACCGGCTTCTATCCGGCACGGTCGCACACTCAGGAGTGGCACTCGAGGGGAGCGACCCACATGAGTAAAGTATCTCTGTAACAAGTATCACGATATAGCAGGACTGGATCACGACTATGATTAAAGTGGGAAAATCCATCCACTAAAGAAATTCGATCCCCAATCTGATGCAATAGTAAACGTCCGGTCAACCGCCCAATGTCCGCGGTCGCCGCAATACCCCACAAGTCCAAAATCTGATAAAGTAATCAACATCTGGCCGACCGCCTAATGTCCGCGGTTACCACACTGCCCAACAATCCATAATCGAGTCTAACCTGTCCCAAACTCAATGGCCTCAACTACACTATCCCAAACCCCTTGCTCGAACCCGAGCAACATGAATCGTGTATCTGAACAAAAGGAGAACAACGCAATATGGTTTCTCCTAAGTCAAGTCCCACTATGATAGTGTAGCAATAAATAGTGGCCTAACTAAATGTCCATACAAGCATGCAAATGTCCTCTTTTGAAAATAAAGTATTCAACATTAAGTTTACAAGGAAGAATTCTTGATGTCCCAATATGATAATTCACTTTTGCATGCGAGGTTATGTTATAACATCTTGTTCCAACAATAATGTCCCAATTTAACATAGATAAGCTATCAATTAATTCGCGGGGTCAACACTTACGGTTCATAAATAAGATGTCAAATATTACTTTTAATTGAGGGGATCTCTCTAATATCCCTAGTGAGCAAGTCAAAAAGTGAGGTAAGCAACAACCACCCACCTCGAAATGCGCAATCCACATCCAAAAAGGCTCTTCGCTGTTCGCAGTGCTCTAACTCCGCAACCCACCAAAATAGTGAACTACTGCAAAATAGATCGCACCTGGTGTAAATAACAACACCGAAAAACAGCATTTGCTGTTTTTCCAAACAGCACGGAAAAAGAGAAAATTTCACCTCTGTGCAGTTCTCCGAAAAATTCAGAAAAATGACGGTTGCGATTCTTGCGACGAGTAGATCCAAAACGAGTATTTATACGCCTCGTTCCGATGCTCGTAGGCCAAGATAGAAAATAAACAAGTCCGCGCAGGAAATGGTCACAGAAAATAGGATCAAATGATGCCTCGGGAACCGTGTCAAAAACCCAAAACGGAGCAAAGTGATCAACACGAAAATCGAAGGGCTACCTTTTAGGAACACGTTGCCGCAAAAATCGCCCAAAAATTTCTTCGGGTTGGCGCAGGGGATTTTTCCGACTGAACAGCGACGAAAACGGGCCGTGAAAGGGAAACGTCGAAGCGCGCCGCGTCGCAGAGATTTCGATGCCGAAGACTCCTAAAATCCTGAAACCTTCTGAGAGATGGAGGACAGAGAGAGGAACAACTTTCCTTCAGGCCATAAGCTTCCTTTCTCTCTCTAAAACTCGGAAACTAGAAGAAAAGAGGGAGGTGGTGGGCTATTTATAGCCCACCCAACATTCGGGTCAAACCCGAATTTCGGGCGCCCGAACTCGCCGTGGGGGCCCGGCCCGCCAGCGCCCGAAACCCCCTGGGCGCGACGCGTGTCCCGAACACGGGACAGCGGCGCCCAGCGGCTCAGGCGCTGCCGCGTGTCCCGCGCAGGGCGGCGCACCAGCGGCGCTCGCCAGTGGCGGGACGCAACGTGGCGCACGTGGGCGGCGCCCTGCCCGCCATGCCAGCGGCGCCCGCCAACAGCCGCCCGACACGCAGCGCGTCCCCCGCCAACAGCCGCCCGACACGCAGCGCGTCCCCCGCCACGCGCGTTCGCGAGCCAGTGAATCCGGGGTCGCCATGTGGCGCGTCCCGGTCCATGCGCCGGGCTGCTCGATCCCGTGGACCGCGGCGCGTGAGCCCGCCAATGAGCGGCTGCCACGCGTCCCCGCCGGTCCACCGTGCACCAGTGCCTAAACCCCGTGGACCTGACAGCGTGCGCCGGCCAATGACAGGCCGCCACGTGTCCCCGCCAGTCCACGGCTCCCCCCCCCTGCACCATTTTACACAAAAAACTTCCGGGTGTCCGTTTTTGGACGTCTGGACTCAGAAAAATACAAATAAATAGCCGTTTTCAAGCATTTTTCCATGCTGAATCCAAATACGGCCTCCAATCAGCCTGAAACCACTTCTAAAATTCGGCAAAGGCAGCCGAAAGACAGGCTAGATCCAAAATCCTCACTGAGTCCATCCAACACATCCCATTGACGTGTTGCGGGCCCAACACACCAATAATAGGTGTTCCACACTCCGAATCTTTGGGGAAAGCTACACGGGGATCTGGATCACTACATACATAGTCACTGCCACGCTTTTTAGATGGTGTATTCATGGTGTTTTGGAACAAAGCAGGCTAATTTTGCAGACTCTGCTTGCCGTGGCATCCGCCATAAAGCGATAAAAAAGTGGCTGCCATGTGCCAATGAGTTGAACATTCATTTTTTAAATGAGTTTAAGACCTGATAACATAATTAACATAAAAATTAAAGCCCTAATTTCTCTAATTTGTTGAACACCTCTAAAAAAGACTCGTTGAACCCCTAGCAGTAACCACCAACATTGCATGGAGATTCTGTTCACCGACCAACATTGCTTGGAGGCTCTGAGGTTTTTCTTCGTAGGTACCTTCTTCTTCTTCTCCTCTTTTATTATTGATGATCTTTTTCTCTGCTTTTCTTATTCTCTGTTTTACTTCTCTATTCTTCCTTTTTATTTTTTTTCCCCTTTTTTGTTGTTGTTGTTCTTCTTCTTCGTCGTCGTCTTCTTTGTTTAAAGATGGTGATGATTTAAATCTTGAAGTTTAATTACATATATATATATATATATATATATATATATATATATATATATATATATATATATATAGTAGAGCTTATATACTTTTAAAAGTATAAGCCTAATTATGCTTGTGAATTTTTTACCAATGGATTTGCATTGAGATTTGTGCTATTTTACTATCGCTTTCCCTCTCTTTAGTTGACTATACAATAACACAAATCTCAATGCAAATCCAATGATAAAAAATTCACAAGTATAGTTGAGCTTGTACTTTTAAAAGTATATACGCTCTACTCTCTCTCTCTCTCTCTCTCTCTCTCTCTCTCTATATATATATATATATATATATATATATATATATATATATATATATAGAGTAGGATGGTATGCTTATGGAAGCACGGAGCCTTTCGTGCTTATAAGTCGTTTTCGATGTTGGAGCTTCCGAATCGACGATCGACTCCGTTAGACTTGATCTAGAGTATTTGAAGTATCTAAAAAATAAATTTTGCGATTTTTCAATATCATTTGCCTAATGATCAAAGGGGCTCAAAATTAATAATTTTAATGGTCATAGTGAGCCGTTTGCTAGTTTAACGGTGTAAAAATGTCCAAATCATGTGAAATTTTGATAGAAATTTTTTTATACTATATAAAATAAGATCAATATTTTTGATCTAAAATTTTAGTGTCATATCTTCACATTTTGTGAGATTTTTGTTTTCAGTCGTTGATTTTGAGCCCTTTCGGTTACTAGGCAAATGATATCGAAAAATCATAAAGTTTATTTCCTAGGTACTTCAAATACTCTAAATCAAGTCTAACGGAGCTGATCGTTGATTCGGAAGTCCCAACATCGAAAATAACTTACAAGCACGGATGCCTCCGCACTTATAAAAGTACCCCAGGAAGAAAGAACGATTTTGGAATTGAATCATGTTTTTAAGCTCGTTTCAAGCCAGATTTTTTGGCTTTATTATACTAATAAAGAGAGCACTCTATATATATATATATATGCGTGTGAATTTTTTACTATAGAATTTGCATTGAGATTCGTGCTATTATAAAGTCAACTAAAGAGAGAGAAAGAGAGTACAATAGCACGGATCTTAATGTAAATCCTATGGTAAAAAATTCACAAGCATAGTTGGGCTTGTGCTTTTAAAAGCATATAAGCTCTACTCTCTCTCTCTCTCTCTCTCTCTCTATTTTTATCTACTTGATTGACTAGTTATTTAGTAATAAATTAGTAATATATAATATTAAAAAAGCAAGTCTGCTATGGTCACATTGCACTCGCCGTGTCATCTGCTTTCCGCTATTTGCCATGAAGACCCTTAAATTCTACGTGCCTGTTGCGTGCCGTTATTACACTAATCATAAGTATAAAAAGAAAACACATAAAAGAATGAAGATGGATATACAAACGCCAATACTTTCAATCACCTAAATGCTTTTTTTTGGACATTGTGATATTATAGACATCAAAATTTCTAGCAATTTATTGAGAAAAATATTCTAAGAACAACATAATCGATAATCAAGTAAATCAATATAATACACACACACACACATACACACAGAGTAGAATGCTATTGAGTAGTATGCTATTGATAGTAGAGGAATAGTATTTTCTCTATACTTTTTATTCCCTTGGATGCATAGGGTTATATTTGGTTGTGGTACTATTATGGATCCAAGTGCTAAAAAGTTGATAGTAAACACTATTCATCTACCGTCAATAGTATCAGAGCTCCACGCTCTCTCTCTCTCTCTCTCTCTCTCTCATACCTGCACCCTTAAAAAAAGATTTTTTAGAAAATAAATTAGTAAGAAATGCCATTTCATAAGTTTGAAGAGCACTAACTAATTCTTATACTCTAAAGTTATCCGGATGTTTCATCGTTTCTATGGTCGTAACCTTCGGACAAAATCTTTCCGGAAGTGTTTTAAGATTTTTTTTTACAATTTTTGATTATGAGATTTTCTCTCCCAAGTTAGTGCATGTATTAACAATATCTTGCAATTGAGTGTAATACTCGGTAAAAGGTTTCATGTTCTTCCATGTGAATGGAATCAAATTTGCTAGTTAGCATTTGAAGTTTTTGAATCTTTACCAAGCATGTTCCTTCATGCGTAACTTGGAGAGTGTCCCAAATTTCCTTTGGTGTCTCACGAGCCGAGACACGTGAGAACTCTGTTTGAGACAAGTTATTAAATAAAGCATTAATTTCCTTGCCATTGTAAGAAGGTAGATCGATTTCTTCCTTAGACTATTTAGTTCGAGGTTTGGGGGTGACAACATTAGCAATTGTTTTGGTGGGATGTTTCCATCCAAATTCTACCGCTTGCCACACCCGCTCATCGATGGAAATAAGAAAAGTACTTATGTGAACCTTCCAATAAGCATAGTTTGTTCTATCAAAAGTAGAGGTCAATTAATGTTATCACCCTCTCCCATAGTTTACAAACCTATACCGGCTCTGTTACCACTTGTAAATTTAGGTTAACCCTAGAATCTAAAAGGTGAAACCACATCTAGAGGGGGTGAATAGATGTAAACAATAAAACAACCAATATCAGCAAAATAAAACTAAGTGCGGAAAATAAAAATCAACGGCTAGATTTTACGTGGGACAACTCCTAGCGAAGTAAAAAACCACAGGATCAATTACATGAAAAATCCACTAAGAAAAATCAACGTACAAGATATAACGACTAAACGACTCAACCTTTACCGTACGCTTGAAGTAGATCTCCTTCACTAGTCCACAACACGTCACGAGTTCACGTTACGTGTCCAACCCCGAATCCACGAAGTTTCCACCGTCTCCACGGTCCACACGCGAATCCACGCGCAAATGCTCTTTTCGGAACTTGTAGAAGACTTGTTGGTGGTGATTTAGATGCTTAGAAAAACATAAATTATGTGGAGAAACCTTCTAAGCAATCATCGATTTGATTCTTTAGAGAAAATCTAAATTAAAAAAACCTAAAGAATCAAATCGACGACGAAAACTTGTTTGTGGAAGATGGACAAGAGATCGAAACAAGGATTTTAAGGAATAAAATGTGTTTCTATGATCTCCTATGGTTTAAAAGGATTCCAGTTGTTTCTTTATAGATTTAGAAGTAATTAGAATCAAAATAGTATTGAAAAATTGTATATTTGGAAAGTTGCATCTGGGTCACGGACCGGTCCTTCTTGACAAGGTCCGGTCCCTGAAGTTTCCCAAAAACTTCAAAGACCGGTCCTTCCATGACGGTCCGGTCCTTCCCTGCATAACAGCTGGGCCGTTCGAGACCGGTCCTCACAAGATTTGGTTTGCCTCTGCACAATAATTAGAAAGTGGGTTCGGGGACCGGGTCTTGACACAAGGTTCGGTTCGTTTGCAGTAGAAATGCAACATATCTCTTCGGGGACCAGTCCTTCACACAGTCCGATCCCTGAACACAATTTATAGTTTTTCAATTTTATCAATTTTAAACCTATTCTAATGTCTCCTAATCATTTTATTGAAGATTAAATCACTACTAACATTAGTTAAACATACCTTGGGATCGTAAACTTTAGTTTCTTTGCCTTTGAGCCTTCGAACTTCGAATCTTCTTCCTTTCAAGACTCTAAAGACTTTATGAAATCTCTATGAAATCGACCAACAAATGCCGTAACAAGGGTCTCGTCATCGTGTATTAGCATAGCTTTTCTGTCGACTTTGGGCGGTCACCAGATGTTGCCTCTCAATTATAACATTTTCTTTCGTTTCCATCATGATATTAGAACCCAAACTTTTTCTTTCATCCGCTTCACTCCAATATAAGGGTGATCGGTGCTTCCACCTATATAATGCTTCAAACGAAGCCATCCTGACTCGCTTGATAACTGTTGTTATATGCGAACTCCGCCATCAACAAGTGTTGATGCCATCCACCACCGTAGTCGAGGACGCATTCTCTCAACATATCCTTAAGAATATGTATTGTTTTCTCTGATTGTTTGTTTGTTTGTGTATAAAATACAGTGCTGAAATGCAACTTAGTCCCCAAAGCTGTCTGCAGGCTCCTCCAAAAATGTGAAACATACCTTGGGTCTTTATTTGAAACTATAGAGGTCGGAACTCCATACAGCCTCACGATCTTATCAATATACACCTAAGCGAGTTTATCCCACATTGCATTATGTTCATCCTGTGACCGTGGCAATCCCATTACGAAGTCCATGGTAATCATATCCCACTTACATACAGGTATTGGAATATTTTGAAGCTTACCAGCTGGCACTCGATGCTCAACTTTCACTTCATACCATTCCACCAGTAGTGTGCTTTCAAATTCTTATGTATTTTAGTTCCTCTAAGGTGAATTGTATAAGGAGAACTGTGTGCTTCCCTTAAGATTTCCTCACGGATCTATGAATTCACAGACACACACAACTGATCTCGGAATCAAAGTACTCCTGAGGCGTCAACACTGAACTCCCCAACCTTACCACTCTCCACCTTTGCTCGAATCTTTACCAATTCGGGTCTTCACCCTGTTTCTCCTTAATTCTTTCTAGTAGGGTTGGTTGCAAGACCATAGACATAAGTCTTATTGAGACTTCAGGGGATACTATCTCCAAATAAAGGCGCCTCATCTCCTCTAGTAGTGGCGTCTATCTCGTAATCATCACGTTCAAGCTCTTCACCGATTTGTGGCTTAATGTGTATGTTACCATGTTAGATTTGTCGGGGTGATTTTAGATTGTCACAACATAATCCTTCAGTGGCTCCAACCATTGGCGTCGTCTCAAGTTTAACTCTTTCTAAATAAACAAGTACTTAGAGATTTTTTGTGATCGGTGTAGATTTTACAATCCTCCACTTCTTCAATGCAAAGATATAGCGACCGACTCCAAGTGAGGATTTAAGTGTCGTGGCATGAGGTCGTGCTAAAAACTTGTTGGCACAGTATGACACGGTGCGTGCTGGGCTGTGCTGATGCATGCCGAGCAAAAAAAAATACATGTGTGCTGACATATAACGACATGAAATATTTATTTTTTTTAACAACAAAATATTCTAATTGCTTATTACGTATTTTTATCAAATCTTTTGAACTTTATTGAGAAAATTACTTACTAATTTAATAAAAAGAGAGTTTTGAGCTGTATCATTAGCACGGAGATTGTATCGTGCCGATATTTTATTGGTACGATACGACACAGTAGATATGGCTCGTGCTGATGGGCACTTAAATCCTTGACTCCAAGTCATGAGTGGAGTAATTTTTCTTATCTTTCTTCAATAGTCGTGACACATAAGTAATTACCCTACCATGCTGCATCAGTACACAACCCAAGCCGCCCTGAAACGCATAACTATATATCACAAATTCTTCCCCCATAACTGGAAGGATAGTGATAGGAGCCGACATAAATCTATCTTTCAACTCCTCGAAGCTCCTTTGGCAGTCCTCTCTCCACAATCTATCGCCGCATAATAGCGAGCGAGCTAATCCATTCCCAAAACTACATCGAAATTCTGCAACTGCCTCAAGACCAACAGGTCTACGGGCATAATCTATGGTCCCAACTGCACTGGACATGATCTACAACACTTCACATGTAATACATGATCAGGATTTTGAATCTCTTGTGCATATGGCAATGTCTCTACCTTTAGTCCATGCAGCAATATAAATGCCCGACTCACAAAGGAATGTGATGAGCCGGCATTATATAAAGTTCGAACTCTAATACCATTAATCAAAATAATACTTGCGACCACATTGTTGGCAGTTGTGGCATCCTCCACCTGTGCTGCGTACACTCGTTCACTCAGTGCCTGCTGCTGTTATCTGCGGCGAAGTTGGAGGGGTGGATGCAACCAATGGCACTGGAGAAGTACCTCGTCAATGTCTTGCCTGTCCATAGCGGAAGCATTGCCCCTTCCGTTATGCACAGGTATGCGGTGGATGTTGCTGGCGTAGTGGCCCTAATCTACAATTAAATTTCGATGATTACAAATAATGGTGAAATCTGGACTAATTTCTTTATCTTGAGTTTTGTACTTAGATTTCTCAAATATTTGAATGGAAGTCAAGACACGCAAGTTGCAAGGAGTAAACCTCATCTTTTGAAGCTATCTATACTTTCAAGGTAAAAAAAGACCACCTCTCATCTCTTAGAGATTTATTTTGACTAAATTCACTTTTGATTGGAGTTGAGAATTTTTGAGCTAAAATTGAATATTTTAATAATCTAAAAGCACACCTGGACCAAAATGGAACACGACTCAATTTGTGCTAATAGAAAAATGGCAAAAACTCTATTTGTCAAAATCCAAAGGCATTTAAAGCTATTCAAAATCAAATTTCAAGTTACATAGGTTTCGGGCTCAGAATCGGGCGCTCAGCAGTAGGGTCCGGAATTAGATCCAGACAGTCTGGGCATCCAAATTGCGCAAAGGTGCATCTAGAACTCACATTCTCCTTATATATTCCTGTTGATGAGAAGCCTCAGCTTGTCTCTTTATTGCCTCCATCATTACTATCGTCTACTCCTGCCAAGGATTTAAGTGCCGTGGCACGGAGTTGTGCCGAAAACTCGCCAGCACGGTATGACACGGTGCATGTCGGGCCGTGCCGATGAGTGTCCGTCACAAAAAATACATATGTGCTGACACATAATGGCATGAAACATTTATTTTCTTTAGCAACAAAAATTTCTAATGGCTTATTATATATTTTTATCAAATATTTTGAACTTTATTGAGAAAATTATTTAGTAATTTTTTTAAAAAAGGGTTTTGAACTGTACCATCGGCACGGGGGCTATATTGTGCTGGTATCTTGTCGGCACGATACGGCACGATGGATACGGCCCGTGCCTATGGATACTTAAATTCTTGACTCCTGCAACTCGTGCACCTCACTAACCCAGCTTGACCCGACTCAGGCTGCGCCGGGGTAGCTCTCATTGGTGATCGTGCACTTGGCGGGATCTTGATCACCTGAAATAGAATGCACATCACTCACAAAAATCATACACTCGACCAAATCAAGTGAAAGTCTAGAAAAACATCCCTTTTCCTCTGCGACATTATGTTATCTCCTTCGATCACTTCTCATTTCCTTCTGAA
The DNA here is from genome assembly GCA_029168755.2 of Tillandsia fasciculata. Classification (NCBI taxonomy): domain Eukaryota; kingdom Viridiplantae; phylum Streptophyta; class Magnoliopsida; order Poales; family Bromeliaceae; genus Tillandsia; species Tillandsia fasciculata. The sequence continues at coordinate 16,413,836 of CM054940.1, read as the reverse complement.
GAGTTTATATGACCCAATTACCAACTTTCGCTACAAGTCACGTCACTTACATCCTATATCCTTAGAGTTAGCCAAAAGTCTAGGGTTTCATGAGCCAATTTGACTTATTCATAAGTTCTGATACCAACTTAATCTGTTACGCCCCGGGTTGCAGTGGAAGTCCTAGAGCGCGTCAACAGATCCGCCGGATGCACGAGGCGCACCCCGTACACCTGAAGCATCTAACAACAACCTGTCAGAAGTCAACAATCCTAGCAGTCCACAACTAACAAAAAATAGGAGTCTACAACTAGACAGGTAACAAAGTCTGTACAAAATACAATAGATATAGCAACATGTACATCCACCATATCACAATATCATCATAAACTATACATACAACACTCCCATCAACTCAAAAATATACTACAAATACATCTCATACTGGCCTCGCCAGTTCATAATATATATAAGTCGCTATATAAAAAGAATCTACAGGGATCCTTCTCTAGTAGTCGCACATCTGGATAGGAGACGCCATCTAGCTTGCTATCTCTTTATCTCGATTAGAAGTTGGTGCTGAAGGCTTTGAAATAAAAAGACACAAGAGAGGCATGAGAACTACAATCAATATTTCCCGGTGGGTACAGTCGGCAATAGATGACCTGCACCACTAGATCTATTAGAGGCATGAACAGTGAATAAATAAGCCAGTGACAGAGCATAATATAACTAAAAATGAAAGTAACTATCATGTCTCTATATGTATCAGTGGAAACAGTAAAACAGTAATCATGCATCAACTAGAATATAGAGTAAAGCAGAGTTAAATAACCCAATCATCACGATCATCTCATTCATTTGGTTAAAGCCTGCGCTTGCCTATTGCCTGGACCATACTTCCGCAGGTGTGCCGTCAACAAGTAGGCTGGGCACATCTATAACCGCCAGCCTCCTGAGTGGCATTCGTGGGGAGTGACCCCACCGAATATCATACATAACTGTCAGTCAAGCTCAATGTGGCCTTCCAGGTTGTAGTCAATGCAATGATAAAAACGATCATAATCAACTGTCCAAATGTCCTCTCACATAATCATGTGTCTCACTATCTTGTTCAGTAGTCTTTTGGCATTTTTCTCAGTTTTTTACATGCATAATAGTACCTCAATAATGAATAGAATGCTACAGGCATATATAAAGCTCTAACATACAAGAATCATCATGCTGTTAATGTCCCATAATCTCATATACGAGTGCATGGATATACAGATCAGGAAATCAATACAACAATGATTTTAATAGGTATTTCAGGATTTTAACATGCAAGATAGTAGACATAGTAGACATAATATCCCATAATCTCATATCGACCGCTGATTTCATCGTAGCTACGCTCGAAACATTTTGGGGCGCCCGGTCCAGCATCCGAAAGTCGGTGAGTCAGCATGCGGAGTCACTAACCCACCGCCTTAATCAAATCACCCATCTGGATTGCTACAGTAGGACCAGGTGTTCACAGCTCAGCTCCGGAACCATCACCCATCTGGACTGCTACAGTAGGATCGGGTGTTCGCAGCTGAGCTCCGGAACCAACTCGCTTCACACTCCACTTCCGGTTGCCCTATTCATCTACTGGGCATCTGGAAAGTCACCAAAAACACTGGTTGACTCAAAATCTGATTTGTAAGCCTGTTTTTGCGTCAATTCGCGCCAAAACAGTTCTAACTCAGTCCAACACTCACAAACGTGCTGCCCGCCAACTTATACTACAACTTTTCTATTTGCCAAAGTCTAGTATCTTACATGAGAAATCTAAACCTCTATTTTTACGAGTTACTCTTGATCGTTCATTTTGTGACCTTCCAATCACCAAGTAAATTGATTTTCGAAAATCACCAAATTTGACTTCCAGATATACTTAAAATACTCTAGATGAAGTTCAATGATGCTGATCATTGATTAAGATTCCTGATCATCAAAAATAAGTTGATAGGACTATCCTAGCTGGATATTGATTATATACTGTGTTTTGAGTATAATAGATTACTTGTACTTTACATTAATAGATTACGTATGTACTCATCATGCAATACTAAACTTTGCGCAGTTGTGGCTTATGTGGTGCGGTGAAGCAACCACATCCGCATCCACATATGTGAGTGCATATATAGGCGTATACAGCACTTCTTAGAATAGTGATCATTAGTTAAAACAATTATTTTCAGTCTGCAACTACTAGAAACAATTGTATTTTAAAATATCCAATTTAGTATGATAAAGGCATAATTCACGAACTCCTCTTAGAGCTTATTTTTGCTCTGCAACTACTGCTAGAAACAATTGTAATCTTAAATATCCAATTTAGTACGATAAAGGCATATTTTATGAAATCCTCTAAGAGCTTCCAACGTGTATTTCTAATTACAAGGGATCAAATTGTGAAAAATTGGTTTTTTAAATGGTAACTTATGTAAGCGATGTTAGGTTGAAGGGGAAGAGCCAGGAGGTAAGGAGCCTATATTTCTTTTGTGGTAAACAAATATAACATTCCATGAGAACATTCCGTTCTACTTATAGTTGCTTGATCTTGGCTACAATTCCTGCATACTGTGGAGGGTCATAACTTTATTTGAATAGAGTAGGATGAATACTGTTAACCAAATTTTCACTATTCACGTTACGTCTTTTTAGCAGACAAATTGTTTAAGATAATTTTTTTTTTTTTTTTGATGTGTTGATAAAAAAAAAGAATTTAGCATTTTATGTAGTGTTTCATGGGGTTAATGTCATCGAAGTATGCTGCAACATTCCTGTTTCTTGTTGTCAAAGTGGACCCCTTTTGGATAACCATTAGCTCTGTATCAATCTTTCCCAATATATATACCATTCTTCTTATCAGTTCTACTTTTGGTTGTTTTTTTTTTTTTTTTTTTTTTTTTTTTTCCCCTTATTTAGGCAAACCTAGTGTTTTCATATCTATTTCCTCTATTGCCAGTTTTGGTCTTTCTTTACATTTAAAACACCTTTGACATCAATGAAATTCCACTTTCTTACTGTTGCATCAAATGATCTTCGTCGACAAGGCCATCTCTGCTGGTTTGCATGCTCTGGATGCTACACCTGAGTTGTAGTATCATGCTCCTCATTTGTCTAATAATCTTCTCGTCAACTTTGACATTCTTATTTTAAACTATTGTTGCCTTACATTAGCCATGAGAACATTCAGTTGATCATTGGTATTGATGATATCTTTTATTATTATTATTTATTTATTTTCCCATGTTTACAACCACAGAGAAACAAAGACGAGACGCTGTAAGAACTGAGCCTATATTTTTGGGAGGAAATGGGCGTACATATTGGAATTTGGAAGGCCACTACAGTAACTTGAAAATTATGCTTCAAGGTTCTTTACTAAAGTATTTGATCTCCTGCAATTCAATTACAAATAGTGAATTTGAACATTATATTCTCTCTGCAGATATTGACAATTGGGACCTGGTTATAAATGAGGACAAGTGGTTTGCCTTTGACGAAGCAGAAGAAAAAACAATTGAAAAGCATATTTCCTCTTCAAGGTGACGAGCAATTTTCTCAATATGCACATGCATCTTGACGGTTATTCTTTTGTCTTGAAGCTAGACTGTATGCTGAATCCATCTCTTATAGGATTATTGTGGTGGTAATCAAGTGAATTTCATATTTGTTTGTGTATTATTTTTATGTTGTAGTTGTTACTTGAATTAATTCATAATCTGTAAACCTCTAGTTAAAGGTATAATCTAGGTGCTATAAAATTTATTTTATGTGTTTGTACAACTTGAAACTAAGCAATGTGGAGTTGTTCCACGGAGCTGATGTGCTAGAAATTATTGTAACATGACCGTTTGTTCATTTATGCAGCCCTAAAAACAAATATACGATTATCTGTTGTGTGACTGATCTTCTGGGTATTGTTCTAGAATTGTATAAATATTGCTTAGAAGCTGGACAAGAAACCAGAATAATCTTGTGAAAAACAAGTTACCCGCATTTTCTGTCTCCTGATGTTTCGTCTGAAGGTTCCATCAACTTAATTATCCCTTATTCCCTATTAAGCATGGATATTTTAAATTTTATGCTGTATTTGTATCGGACATGGACATGTATCGGATATTGATATGCATGTATTAGAGGAATGAAGTATTTGCTATTTATAGAGGAATAAAAAAAATTTGATACGGGGATATGATCAGGGTTTTTTTGGTCTTTTGGTTTAGGGGATACGATTTTAAGACTATTAAGACGAAAACTAAATATTTTTTGAAAAGGCTATGTCCAACCCATTGAAAATAAGGAAGAGTGAAAAAAAATGCCATCAATCATCAAACGGTATAAAGAATGATTTTTTTTTTAAAATTAAATTATTAGTAAATTTTTTATTATTACCATTTTATATAATAGAATATAATAAAATAGATATATAGAGCTAGGTTGGAATGCTATTTGTCACGTCCCGGGTGTAAACCAGAATCCGGGCCCGTCTACAGATTCGCGGTACACACCGTATTTTTCGCGTACACGAAGCGCCGATAACCTGCTCAGATATAAGAGATATAATAAAAGAGCATAAATACAGAGCTGAACTAAAAACTAATAAATCTCAGACTGAAACTGAAAGTAAAATACAGTGAAAATAATACAATTGTCTCTCCCAGCTCACCAAAATAAATACAACTAGCTGGCTAAAGTCAGACTCGAAAATAAAGGTACAAGTACAACTGTCTGAGAAGATAGGGGTACAACCAAAAGTACAATTAAATTCGCAGTCGGGGTAGACGATCTAGCTAGTCCGCAATCCTCTTACCTCGATCTGCCGCTGACGGCCCAGTAACTCCCGCAGAGGACTCTGTAAAACAAAGAAAAAAAAAGAAAATAAGGACAATAGGGGTGAGAACTACTATAAAATCAGTAGCCTCCCCTAGTGGGTTAAGCCTCAAACTCTGACGTGCCCACTAGGTCTACTAGAGGCAAAAAGGAAAGAAAGACGGTAAGCTATGAACATAACAGCTGATGAAAGAACTACCGCTACTATGCCTCTAAATGCCGTGCCATAAAGGTAGCTATATGAATGAATCAGTAAGGTGTTTGCCTGAATAAACCAATCAATGGACCAGTAAAAACTGGCACTGCCTGCTCTGCCGGCCGCATCGGGTATGCTACTGACGCATAACACCGACGCAAAGAAATAGTATAAAGAACTCAAAACCTGCTTGTCGCACACTCCGGAGTGGCACTCGAGGGGAGCGACCCACACGAGTAAAGTATCTCTGTCACAAGTATGTCAAAATAGCAGGACTGGATCAAAACTATGCTCAAGTGGGAAAACCCATCCACTGAAAGAGACCCCGATCTCTATCCTAATGCAACAAATAAACACCCGGTCAACCGCCCAAGGTCTACGGTCGCCGTAATACCCCACCATCCACAATCTGGTACAACAACCGACGTCCGGTCAACCGCCCAATATCCGCGGTCGCCGCAATACCCCACAATCCACTACCAAATCCAACCTGTCCCAGACCCAATGTCCCGGCTACACTATCCCAAATCCCCTGCTCGCACCCGAGTTACAAGTATCCAGAGTCTAAAATAAAAAGGAGAATAATATAGCAAGCATGGTTTCTCCTATGTCAAATTTCCAGCATGATAGTGTAGCAGAAAAGGTGGCCTATCTAAATGTCCATACAAGCATGCAATTGTCCTCATGATGATCTAAGAAAGACAGATATCGTTGTTCTCACATTGATTAGAGCATGTTATTCCAGGATAATAATAGATCTCATAAGAACACTAAGTACTAACATGGCATAGGTACAATCTATACAAGCATGCATATTACCTACAATGTACTAATCGGCATTTAACAATGGGGATCACTCTAATATTCCTAGTAAGTCAAAATATGAGGTCCACAACAATCACCCACCTCGAATGCGAAGCACGAATCCAAGCTCGCCCACTCACAAAGAAAACCCCGACTCACCGCGAACACTGCGAAAATACCCAAAACGGTGCACAATTAATCTCGCAATTTTACACGTAGCCGCTGTCTGCGCGACAGTCCAGAAAAAGGTAAATTTTCACATGCGAGAAGAACTCCAAAAATTCCAGAAAAATCACTGATGCGACCGTTGCGATGAGTAGATGAAAATCGAGTACTCGCACGTCCCGTTCCGACACCTTTAGGCCAAGATACAATTAAAACACCGCTGCGAGCCAAAACTTCGATCCCACGATCGATAATCTGTAGCATTCAGTCCAGAAAAAGTGGAATTATCACCTTCTAAGCAACCTCCAAAAATCCTAGAAAAACCACGACGGCGTTCCTTGCGACGAGTCGATGTAAAACGAGTACTCACACTCCATGTTCCGATGCTTGTGGGCCGAGAAAACCCACGATTACTCCAATGCTGTCCAAAATCTCGTCGCAGAAAATGGGGTCACAAGATGGTCCGAAAAACCTAAGAAAAGCTCGGAATGGAGGGAAACTGTAAATACAAGAATCGTAGACCTACCTGTCGTGAAAACGCAGGCGCAAAAATCACCCGAAAACTCCGTCGGGGTAGCGCAGGGGAGTCCGCAGACCGAAGCGCGACGAAAAAGGCCGCCAAAGAAGGAGCGTCGCAGCGCGCCGAATCGCATTAGACGTCGAGGTAGCGTCCTCCAAAAATCCTAGAACTCCTTCACAAGGTGCGGCACACAGGGGGGAAGAAATCTCCTGTAGAAAGTCCTCTGTGAAAAAGCCCAGAAAAAGAGCAAAAGGATCAGCAAAGGGGGCCTACTTATATGCCCAGCTCGAAAAGGCCCAAAAAAGGGGATTTGGGCCGAGATTGCGGGCGCCCGAATCCATCGGGCGCACGAAACGCGCCCACGAGATCCGTCCGACCAGCGCCTGAATCCACCAGCGCTTGACACGTGTCTCGAACAGGGAACAGCAAGTGCAAGGCCGCTCGGGTGCTGCCGCGTGTCCCGCGCCCGTCAACGCGGGTGGGTGGCGCCCGCGAATCGCCGGGCGCCAAGTGGCCCGCCCGCGCGACCCGCCAACCGCGCCCACGTGCGCACGCCGGCCGCGCCGCCTGCCCCCCACGCACGCACGCATCCCGAGGCGCGCCTCTGTGGACTGCGCCGCGTGAGCCCGCCTATCAAAGGCTGCCACGTGTCCCCGCGCTCGGTCTATGCACCTGCGCGGGGTTCCGTGGACCGCGCAACGTGCGCCGGCCAATCCGGGAGCGCCACGTGTCCTCCGCCCGGTCCATGCGCCATCCCGCGCCTCTCCGTGGACCGCGCAGCGTGAACCGGCCAATGACAGGCCGCCACGTGGCACCCAGCCGGTCCACGGCTTCCCCCATGCACTCGAATCCACTAAAAACTTCCGCGTGTCCCTTTTTGGGCATCCGGACTCAGAAAAATACAAGCAAATAGCCGTTTTCAAGCGTTTTTTCTCGCTGAATCCAAATCCGACATCCGTTCAGCCTGAAACCACTTCTAAAATTCGGCAAAGGCAGCCTAAAGACAGGCTTGATCCAGAAACCTCACTGAGTCCATCTAACACATCCATTTGATGTGTTACGGGCCCAACACACCAATAATAGGTGTTTCACACCACTGATCACGGGGGAAAGCTACACGGGGACCAGGGTCACTACATCCTCCCCCACTAAGAAAAGTTTCATCCTCGAAACAGAAGTCATACCTCAAGCCGGTGCCTCGAACAGGTAGGGGTAGGTGTCCAACATCGTCGCCTCCAGCTCTCAAGTAGCCTCGCGCTCGCCATGGTTGCTCCACAGGACCTTCACATATGGAATGGCCCGACTGCGCAATTCTCTCACCTCTCTATCAATAATCCGCAGTGGGCGTTCCTCGTATCTCAAGTCCTCACTGATTTCGAGTGGGGTGAAGTCGATGACGTGCGACAGGTCGAAGATATACCTCCTCAAGTAGTGGCGCCTGGTCAGTAATCATCATAGACAAGCTTTGCACCGCTCTCCTACTCAGGGCATCTGCAACCACGTTGGCCTTGCCAGGATGGTATAGTATATCAACATCATAATCCTTTAACAGCTCCAACCATCTGCGCCATCTCAGGTTCAGCTCTTTCTGTGTAAACAGATACTTCAGGCTCTTGTGGTCGGTGTAAATCTCGCAGTGCTTCCCATAAAGGTAGTGGTGCCACAACTTCAATGCAAATACCACAGCAGCAAGTTCACACAACCAAGTTCACTGTGCGATGCATCACTATAAATCACATATCCTTTTCCCATAACAGGGAGGAAAAGGATAGGAGCCGACATCAATCTGCCTTTCAATTCCTCAAAGCTCCTCTGACGGTCCTCACTCCAAATAAACTTAATTCCTTTACGAGTCAAACGAGTGAGGGGTGTAGAGAGCTTCGCAAAGCCCTCTACAAACCGACGGTAATATCCAGCTAAGCCCATGAAGCTACGCACCTCTGACACAGTCATTCGTCAGGGCCAATCCCGGATTGCCTCAATCTTCGTCGGGTCCACAGCCACACCTGCGGCGGAAATCACATGGCCCAAGAAAACTACCTCCCGAAGCCAAAACTCGCACTTCGACAACTTGGCGTACAACTTCCTCTCTCGTAGAAGTTGCAGCACAATCCTCAAGTGCTCCTCATGCTCAGTATCACTCCGAGAGTAAACCAGGATATCATCAATGAATACCACAATGAACCAATCCAGATATGGTCGAAAAATCCTGTTCATCAAATCCATAAAGGTGGCAGGGGCATTAGTCAATCCAAAAGGCATGACGGTGAACTCATAATGCCCGTACCGTGTCCTGAATGCTGTCTTCGGGATATCCTCGGCCTTCACCTTCAATTGGTGGTAACCTGATTGCAGATCAATCTTCGAGAAGACACAAGACCCTTGCAGCTGGTCAAACAAATCATCAATGCGCGGCAACGGGTACTTGTTCTTGATGGTCACTTTATTCAATTCCCGGTAATCCACACAGAGGCGAAGTGAACTATTCTTCTTCTTCACGAATAGCACCGGCGCTCCCTAAGGCGATACACTTGTTCTAACAAAACCTTTATCCATCAAATCCTGAAGTTGCGCCTTTACTTCTCACAGCTCAGCTGGTGCCATTCGGTAAGGAGCCTTAGAGATTGGCGCAGTTCCCGGAGCTACGTCAATCAAAAACTCAATCTCCCTATCCGGCGGCATGCTAGTCAACTCCGGTGGGAAAACATCTGGGAACTCGCGAACAATAGGGGTATCCCCGAGTCCCGGAGCCGCCGTAGGCTCCTCAACCACACTAGCCAAAAAGGCTACACATCCACTACAGATCATCTGCCTCGCTCGCGAAGTCGAAACTATAGAGGCGAAGAAAGCACTCTGGCATTCCCGATACATGAACACCTCCTGGCCCAGCTCTCTAAAAGTAACCATCCTCGCGGCACAGTCAATAGTCGCAAAATACCGAGCCAGCCAATCCATCCCCAAAACCACATCAAAGTCCCGCAGCTGTCTCAAGACCATTAGGTCTGCTGGCATAATCCAGGACTCGATTTGCACCGGGCAGGACCAACAACACTCCTCTACGTGCAAAGTGTGATTGGGAATCTGAATCTCTCGTGCACGTGGTAGTCATCCTACCTCTAACTCATGCAATGATGCAAAAGATCTACTACCAAAAGAATGCGATGCTCCGGTATCAAATAAAGTGCGCACTCTAATGCCGAAAAGTAAAGTAATACCCGCCACCACATGGTCGGCTGCTGAGGAGTCCTCCACCTGTGCGGCTGTAAGACCTAGCCTTCCCTTGACTTATCCGTTTTTCCTTTTCTGTTGACAGTCCGACAGAGGGTTTAGCTTGGGCGTTTTCCGGGACAGTCCGTCGGGGCTCGCGGACATTTTTTAGAGGTAGAGCTCGCGAAACGGAGCGCGAGGGCGCGATCGGTTTCGGTTTCCGACTCCCGGTTCGACCAGAATTAATTTTTGAAGTTCGAGCCCCCGTAGGCGCTCTGAGATCCGCACGAGCGATTTGCACGACTTACGAGGTAATTCGGACCCTCTCTTTTATTTCCCGTTGGGCTGGCTAGCGACCTAGGAATTCGGGGGATTTAACACTCGGGTTGACCCGGTTGTGTTAGTGTGATGACCTGGACCTCTGCAGAGTTGTGGTAGGGTCATCGGTGACTTCGGGGGAGCCTGTTCTGTGTTTCGGGAGGTGTTGGTGCATGATTAGATACAAGTGTTGAACCTCGAGCTTTATTGGATCACTTGGATAACCGGAAGACCCCGTCGGATGTTTAGAAGTGTTTTCGTGCAAATCGGATATCAAATTTGGACTCGGCGTGAAATTCGGATTGAAAATATCTTTCCGGGAGCCTCTGGCAAATTTTAGGATTGGAATTTGGCGAAACGGACCTCGTTTTTGGAATCAGCGCGCGAAAACGGTCAAGATGGGCTATTTACTTGTCAACTTTGAGCTTGCGGGTACTGTTCACGCCGGAACAGTGTCGCCGGCGATCGCCGGCGGCGGGCAGCGGCGGCGGCGGGAGGCGGCGCCGCCGCGGGCAGCGCGGCTGAGGGCGCGGGCAGGCGGCTGAGGGCGCGGGCAGGAGCGCGGTCCACCGCGGGGGTCGTGCACCGGAGGCGGGCCACGTGGCGCCTTCCGGTTGGCCGGCGCAGCAGACGCGGTCCACGGAGTTTGGGCCGGGTGCACGGTGGACAGGGTGGACACGTGGCGAGGTTTGGTTGGTGCGGTCCTGTGCTCCCGGTCCACGCGGCTAGTGGGGCAGGTGACCGGGGCAGGTGCCGTACGAGGGCAGGTGACCGGGAGACACGGCGACGTGCGCGGTGCACGGCGCGGCGTGCGCGGTGCACGGTCGCCGGGGGACACGTGGCGCGTCGTCATTGGTTGGCGCAGGTGCTCCGGGTGCAGCGGGGTCCGGGAGTGTTGTGGACTGGACTGTGCGGTGGGCCGGGCCGCACTGTGCGCGCCCGGAAATCCTGGGCCGGCCCGTTACTGTAGCAGCCCGAAATCTGGGAAGCGCCCGAAAGTGGGGACATGTTGGGTATTATTTGATTTGTTCATTTCAGCCTATATAAACTCCCAATCCGAGCTGCCTTCTTTCCCTTTTTTCTCCCAGACCGAGCCTCTTCAGCCCAAGCACATTTCAAGCAAAAATCTTCATCTCTAAGTCCTTGATCTCCCTGCCAAGTTTCAAGAGTTTTGGAGGCACGAATCCCGAGGTTCCCCATTTTACAGTGCGGCGCGACGTTGCTTCCTAGTGTTCTTCTTCGGCGCAGCGATCGTATTTTTGCTCCCCTGGGCTACCCCGACATCATTTTCCTGTGATTCTTGCACCAGTGGACTCCTAAGAGCGGGGTATTTTGGCCATATCTTTGCGCACGAGCGTCTGACGGAAACGAGCTTATACAACTTTTTCATCTACGGATCGCAAGGAACGCGCTCGTATTTTTATTGGATTTTTGTGAATTTTCTTTCGAGGTACCGTTTCGAAGCTATCGACGCAAGGATCGCCGTGATATTTTTATTGGAATTTTCTGGGCAATTTCTGCAGGTGATAATTTAGCAGTTCAGAATTCGGGATTTGTATGTGATGATTAGTGCTATAATTGGGAGCCTATGTGTAATTAGTGGATTTTATGTTGAACCAGGAATATTGCGGGTGTGCTAAAATTGTGGGAGCAAGAATTTGGAGTTTTGGTATTTTCTGGCTGTGCGGGCTTGGACAGTTGCTTCAGGTGGGTGGTTGCTTTATCCCTCTTTTCTGACTTACCCACTAGGAGTATTAGAGAGATCATTTTTTTGGAACATCTATGATCGGTGATTGCTATTCTTATGAGGTTGTCATGTGAGACACATCATGTTGGAAATGTTATTAAGGAATCACTATGTGGGAAACATAATTGTAATTGGAACTTATGCATGCTTGTGTGGAATCATGGATTGCTATGTTAGCATTAAACCTTGCATGTGGATTTGATTATAATATTGAGGCCAAGTAATTTACCTTGATGGTGGAATATTTGCATACTCGTGTCGGTATATGGATTTCTGTGTTAGTACTTAACCTTGCATGTGAAATTGCTTATTATATTGGGTCAAGATGATTTATCCTGTTAGTGGTATTACTTGAGGATAGGTGACATGCATAGGTGGATACTGTTAATGATCAACGACTTAATTTATTTTTTCTTTGAGAACACTTGCATGCTTGTATGGACATCTAGATAGGCCATCTTTTATCGCTACACTTTCATGCTGGAACTTGACTTAGGAGAAACCTTGTTTGCTTCTTTTCTCCTTTTCGTTAGTCAGGTGGTTCTTGTTGCTCGGGTTTGAGCAGGGGTTTGGGATAGTGTAGCGAGGACCTGAGGGTCGGTGACAGGTTGTGTTTGATTATGGGTTGCGGGGTTATAGCGGCTACCGCGGACAGTAGGCGGTTGACCGGATGTCGAATGTGGGACATGATTGTGATTGTGGGTATTGCGGCGATCGCGGATTTTGGGCGATCGACCGGATGTTCATTTGTGCATCAGATTGGGGGATCTGTGTTTCTTTTAGTGGAGGGTGTGTTCCACCGGGCTTTACAGTTGTGTTTTACTCCTGCTTTTGGTACTTATCTTACCGGCGCGGTTATTGCCCGGTAGTGCTTTCCTCGAGTGGGTCGCTCCCCTCGAGTTCCCCTCCGGAGGCCGGGGCCAGGCTGTTATTGACGGATTTGCTATCACATCGGCGCGGCTTATTTGCCCGATGATGAGGGCGGCGGCAGGAGCTTTGCTATCACATCGGCGCGGCTTACTTGCCCGATGATGAGGGCGGTACAGATGGGTTAATCTGGGACGGGTGGTTATTGTTGGTTATGGTTATTCCAGTCTAGGACTGCATTCTAGAGGCATAGTAGTGGTAGATTTCCCTTTTTCAGCAGTTTCATTTCTTACCACTCTTCTTTCCTCTTCGCCTCTGGTAGACCTAGTGGGTGCGTCAGAGTTGGAGGTTTTACCCACTAGGGGAGGCTACTGGTTTACTAGTAGTTCTCACCCCCATTCTTTTTTCCTCTTTTTCTTCTTCCTTGTTTTGCAGAGTCTTCTGCGGGTGCTATTGGACTTTCAGTGGCGGGTCGAGGAGAGAGGACGGCTGTGTAGATAGATCTCGAGGCAGGATGAGCGTGTTAGCTGGACTGTTGGTGTACCCAGGTTTTCCTCAGACGGTTGTACTTTCACTTTTGGGACTGGCTTTTGCCAGCAGGTTGTATTTATTTATTGTGAGCTGGGAGAGACTGATGTATAATTTATACTGATGTATTGTATTTTATTTCCAGCTTCAGTCTGAGAGGTATTAGTTTTAGTTCAGCTCTGTTTTTATTGCTCTTTTATTATATCTTTTATATCTGAGCAGGTTGTTGACGCTTCGTGTACACGGGAAATACAGTGTGCACGGCGGATCTGTAGACGGGCCCGGGTTCTGGTTTACACCCGGGGCGTGACAGTTAGGTCAGACGAGTTGGTTTAAGTGAAAAGAGGTACAGAACTAGGGTTTCCTACCCCTATGTGATTTGGACGTTCGAGCAAGGAGAGGAAACGGAACCCTAGTTTTTCCCCGATTGCGATCCAAGGTGTGGTGCGAAGCTTTTCGGGGATCTCCGGACGAAGGAGGGCAATCTATCTTCCCCCTCTTTCCCCTCGCGAAGCAAGGTATGTTTTGGAGTTCTTGATTTCGGAGTTTTCATTAAAAAGGGGGGGGGGGGGGGAACTTTCGTGGCTTGGGGACGATCGCCGCCGCCGCGCGGGCAGCCTGCAGATGGGGCACCGCGCGGCAGGCGCGTCGCGCGGGCACCGCCCGCAGGCAGGCACCGCGCGGGCAGGGGCCGCGCGGGCCGCCTGCAGGCGGGGCGCCGCGCGGCAGGCGCGCCGCGCGGGCACCGCCCGCAGGCAGGCACCGTGCGGGCAGGGGCCGCGCGGGCCGCCTGCAGGCGGGGCGCCGCCCGGCAGGCGCGCCGCGCGGGCACCGCCCGCAGGCAGGCACCGCGCGGGCAGAGGCCGCGCGGGCCGCCTGCAGGCGGGGCGCCGCGCGGCAGGCGCACCGCGCGGGCACCGCCCGCAGGCCGGCACCGCGCGGGCAGGGGCCGCGCGGGCCGCCTGCAGGCGGGGCGCCGGGCGGCGGGCGCGCCGCGCGGGCACCGCCCGCAGGCAGGCACCGCGCGGGCAGGGGCCGCTCGGGCCGCCTGCAGGCGGGGCGCCGCGCGGCGTGCGCGCCGCGCGGGCGCCCGCCCGCGCGGTGCGCCTGCAGGCGGGGCGCCGCGCGGCAGGAGCGCTGCGCGGGCGCCCGCCCGCAGGCAGGCACCGCGCGGGCAGGGGCCGCGCGGGCCGCCTGCAGGCGGGGCGCCGCGCGGCAGGCGCGCTGCGCGGGCGCCCGCCCGCAGGCAGGCACCGCGCGGGCAGGGGCCGCGCGGGCCGCCTGCAGGCGGGGCGCCGCGCGGCAGGCGCGCTGCGCGGGCGCCCGCCCGCAGGCAGGCACCGCGCGGCAGGGGCCGCGCAGGCCGCCTGCAGGCTGGGCGCTGCGCGGCAGGCGCGTCGCGCGGGCCGCCCGCAGGTGGGACACTGCGCGACGAGCGCGCCGCGCAGGCAATGCCCGCGGGAGGGCGCCGCGCGGGCTGGGGCCGCGCGGGCCCCCCGCAGGCTGCACGCTGTGCGGCAAGCGCGCCGTCGGGCCGTCACAACGGGTTGGGGCCGTTGGGGCGTTTCGCAGACGAAGGGCGCACCGCACAGGTTGGTGCTGTGCGGGGGACTCCGCCGCACGAAGTCCGGGGTTGCGTCCATCGTCTGGGTCCAGTTTGGGATCGGTGTGGTTTTCGGATCCTTAGTCTTGACATGTCCTTTTTCCCCCAGGAGTGCGGTACGCCGACGGTGACAGGTGCACAGACACAGACAAGTCGGGCGCAGGACGACACGCACGAGGTGGGTACATTCCCGGGGATTGTGGGAATAGGAATTTAATTATAGAAATAGTATGATTGGGGCAAGGTGAATAGTAAGTCTCCTCTCGTTTTGTACTAACCCTGTCTTGCTATTATTTTGCTTATTGTTGATCTGTGGCTCTTGTTTTGCTACACGCACACCGGCGGATTGGCCTCCGCAAGGGTGTGCTTTTCCGGAAAAGTGGTACGTTGACCCGTGTACCCCACGCGATAGTGGCGTTAGGAATGGGGGCCCTCATAGGTGGGGGGTGTGAGCGGTGATGTCGAGGTAGGTGCTCGGCGGCCGAGGCAGGTGCTCGGCAGGGGGCACCGGGGTAGGGGTCCGGTGCGGTGGTCGGGAAGGGTGCCCGATTTTTGCTATGATACAGGGTGTGACTATTGTAGGCTGTGTTTGAGAGAGACGGTTGCTCCGGTTGCAGTGGTTTGCTATGTTTTTTAGCCTTTTTGCTTATTATACTATTTCTAGTCACTGACTACCCACTCCGTGACAGGTTCGTCCAGGGGCGAGTGCTAGGGCACCGGTGAGGCCGCGAGAGTGCTGGTCTGACTTTGAGCGACCTCGGACATAGTGACTCTCTTTCCCCTTTGTTCGTTTCCTTTATTATTCATGTTAGTTAGTTGTGGATTGCGACACCCCCGTGGGGTCGAAGTGGATGTTACCTCTTTTCACACATATGCGATTGAATGTTTTCTCTTCTTGCTTGGCCGTTTTGAACAATGGAAAACAAAAAAAAGGAATACCGTTTGCGAAAACCGCTTTTAAAATATGGGTGTCGTGTGGGCACCGGATTTTAAAACCTTGTGGAATTTATGTGGTCTCGAACTGGTTTTATAAATTTGGTATCGGGTGGGTGCCGTTTTCAAAACTCTGTGGATTTATGTGGTTGCGAAACAGCTTTCTAAAACCATGGCGTCGAGTGGGCGTCGCTTTCAAAACCTTGCGATTATTTATCCTTTCAAATTGATGGCCTCTACGTTAAATGTTGAAACTAGTAAACCATGTATGATGTGTGATTGTATGTGTTCGAGAACCCAACTAATGTGGTTAAAGGCTGTTGTGATGTACTTTATAATGCACCTTGTTGTCGAGACGCCGTGCATATACAAAGGAGACTCTGCCCGTTCGTAGAGTGAATTTGTATATGCGGCGGGTCTGGGCGCGCACCGGGGAATATTGGTTTCAAAAAAAAAAAAAATGTATAGCTGAATTAGGAGCATCGGTGGCTCCTCTTCCGCGCGTTTGAACCCCCGGGGGCGTGACAGATTAAGATGGTATCAGAGAGGTAAACTTTAATTACAATAGTCGGGGTCCAACATCCACGGGGCGCAATATACTAACTACTGATTGATAAAGTGGAACTGGGGTAGACAAGTAGAACGCGAGTGCTCGTGGGGCGGGGGGGGGGGGGGAAATTGGTGTTTTCTTCCTTTAGGACTAGCGTTCGCAGTATTACCTTAGTTTAAGCTAGAAGTAACTGGTTTGTGCATGTGTTCAGATTATGGCCAGAACGAGATCTAGCGCCGAGGATGCAGGGACAGACGTAGCGGCGTCGGCGGCCGCGGAGAACCAACTCCTGAGGCAGCAGCTTCGGGAGATGGCGGGACAGTTGGCGACCCTTACGGATCATGTGCGCCAACTGACACAGCAACAGCAGGCCGCTGCGACAGTAGTGGTCGCCCAGGGCCCTCCTCTGGGGCCAACTGCACCGGCAACGGGACCACCGACGATGGAGGCCGAAGGGGGGGCTGCCCTTACCCGGGCCTTGGCGCCCGAGGTACCGTTAACCCAACCGACGGTGCCAGAGGTGGCCCCTTCGGCAGCGACAGCAGGACCGACGCCGGCACCGACTGTGAGAGATACTTTAGGGGAGACGGTGGTGTTGCCCACCCCCGCCGTGGCCGCTAATGCCGCAAGGGAAGGGGTAACTCTACCGACCGAGCGGGACCGCGTGCGCGCCAACCTGGCCGACTTCAAGAAGTACGACTCGCCAGTGTTCGAGGGGGACACGACAGACCCCTGGGTTGTGGAGAAGTGGGTGGATACAATGGAGAAATTATTTGAGGACCTACTGATGGAGGATCACGAGCGGGTTCCCCTGGCTGTCCACTTCCTTGAGGGGAACGCCCGTATTTGGTGGAAGACAGTACGCCCCGGCTCCGCGACGAGTACTGCCCTCCCGTCGTGGACCACTTTTAAACAACAGTTGTTCGGGGCGTTCTTTACCAATAGCGTCAAGAAGCAATTGGAGGACGATCTCAATCACATCAGACAGGGAACCAGAACGGTAATGGAGTACCAACGGGAGTTCGTGAGGCTGGCGAACTGCGTTCCTTTCGTCATTCGGGATGAGTCTCATAAGGCGCAACTGTTCGTGGATGGACTGAGGACCGACATCTTTCAGGTGGTGGATGCAGCAGATCTACATACCTTCCAGAAGGTGGTCGACCGGGCCACCATTGTAGAGCGCGGCTTCGCTGTTACGCGCGCTCGAAGGGATGGCCCCCATCAGCAAGAAGACAGGAAGCGGA
The DNA here is from genome assembly GCA_029168755.2 of Tillandsia fasciculata. Lineage (NCBI taxonomy): Eukaryota > Viridiplantae > Streptophyta > Magnoliopsida > Poales > Bromeliaceae > Tillandsia > Tillandsia fasciculata. Next base: position 16,396,309 of record CM054940.1, on the reverse strand, counting down.
CTCAGACGTTTTCAGGGGGAGGCTCCTCTAGTGGGAGTCGGCCCTCTAAGCGGTGGAGGTCCCAGCAGAGAACCAGAGGCGCGCCAGGAGGAGGACAACGCTCGGACGATCGGCCTTGCGTAATCTGCGGCGGGGCGCACCGAGTGACGGAATGCTCCAAGAGGCAGGACCATTGTTTTCGATGTGGCAAACAGGGGCACTTCCGCTTCAACTGCCCCTTGAACCAAGGCACAGCATCTACAGCAGCCTCCGCGCCGTCATCCCAGCATGCGGGGCGAGGAAAAGCCCCGATGGCGTCAGCTTCCAGACCGCCAGCACCCCGACCAGCCGGGGACAGGCCGCCACCATCGGGAGGCCGCGTCTACTCAATGAACCAGCAGGAGGCATACCCGTCTGAGCACGTCGTCGTAGGTATCACCCTTGTTTCCGTTTATCGTGCTAGAACCCTTTTTGATACCGGAGCAACCCTCTCGTTTATGTCTTGTGACTTTGCACTAACCCATGGTTTTGAGATGAGACCCCTACCCAGTATGATGACAGTTCACACCGCGGGAGGATCCCTGGAGGCCCGCAACCTTATAGCAGCCTGCCCGATAAGGTTGGGGAGGCTTTCCTGCCCCTGGGATCTGGTAGTGATCCCATCGAAGGAATACGACGTGGTGCTAGAGATGGATTGGCTCACGGAGTACCAAGCGGTGATTGACTGTGAGAAGCGCCAGGTGCGGCTACTGCATCCAGAGTTCCCAGAGAACGTGTACTTGGCATGCAAGAGCGTCTCCTTTTCATCCATCATACCAGCGTCGCGAGCCAGGAAATTGATTGAGAGAGGGTGCGTGGCCTACTTGGCGTCAGTGGCCCTGGCCACGGGACCCTCTACGGCACTCTCCGACATTCCGGTGGTGAGGGACTTCCCAGATGTCTTCCCGACCGAGCTACCTGGACTACCCCCCGAGCGAGAGGTTGAGTTTCCGATCGAGCTTCCACCCGGTACCCGACCGATCACAAAGGCCCCCTACCGAATGGCCTTTGCAGAACTGAAGGAACTAAAGGCGCAGCTTGAAGATCTCCTGGACAAGGGATTCATTAGACCGAGTGTGTCGCCTTGGGGCGCACCGGTACTCTTCGTGCGAAAGAAAGACGGGAGTTTGCGGCTTTGCATCGACTACCGGGAAATCAATAAGGCCACTGTGAAGAACAAATACCCCCTACCCAGGATCGATGACCTTTTTGATCAGTTACGGGGGGCGACGGTATTTTCGAAGATTGACTTGCAGTCCGGCTACCATCAACTCAGAGTGAAAAACGAGGATATTCCGAAGACGGCCTTCCGGACCCGGTATGGCCACTACGAGTTCACCGTAATGCCGTTCGGGCTTACCAACGCCCCAGCGGTATTTATGGACATGATGAACCGGGTTTTCAAGCCCTACCTGGACCAGTTCGTAGTGGTCTTCATCGACGACATCCTGATCTACTCGCCCACCGATGGGGAGCACGAGGAGCATCTACGGATTGTTCTGCAGACTCTTAGAGAGCAGGAGCTGTACGCCAAACTCAAGAAATGCGAGTTCTGGCTTCGCGAGGTGGGGTTTCTAGGGCACATCATTTCAGCAGCAGGAATTGCGGTGGATCCTAAGAAAGTGGAGGCAGTGACCGACTGGCCCCAACCGACTTCGGTGACAAGGTCCGTAGTTTTTTGGGCCTTGCAGGATATTATAGGCGTTTTGTCGAGGGATTTTCGAAGATTGCAACCCCCCTGAACCGCTTAACCCGGAAAGGAGTAAAGTTCATTTGGACAATCCAATGCCAAGATAGTTTTGAGGAACTTAAGAAGCGGTTAACAAGAGCACCTGTGCTTACTTTACCAACGCCCGGGGAAGACTTCGAGGTTTACTGCGATGCATCACGGATAGGATTGGGGGGAGTACTGATGCAACAAGGAAAGGTTATCGCCTATGCCTCAAGACAGCTCAAGGATTATGAGCAAAACTACCCGACTCATGACTTGGAGTTAGCTGCGGTGGTCTTTGTTTTGAAACTTTGGAGGCACTATCTCTATGGTGTGCACTGTAATGTGTTCTCCGACCACCAAAGCCTTAAATATCTCTTCACCCAGAAGGAGTTGAACCTGAGATAGAGACGATGGTTAGAGTTACTCAAAGATTATGACTTGTCAATCCAGTACCACCCCGGAAGGGCAAACGTTGTGGCTGACGCTTTGAGCAGGAAGGGTCAAGCGGCAGAGACTTCGGCGAGCACGATCACGCAGCAAGACGGCCTAATTGTGGAATTCTCACGGTTGAGATTGGAGGTTGTACCAGTAGGGACGGTCGAGCGACTTCTGTCTCTAACCGTCGCGCCGACCCTATTCGAAAGGATTCGAGAAGGCCAGGGTGCTGATCCATAGTTACAGCTGGAACGGGATAGGATCTCCCCGGAGCAGAAGGGAGACTTTGCACTGGGGACAGATGGCACTCTTCGGTTTCGAGGACGGATTTGCGTGCCCGACTCGCCGAATTTGAAGAAAGAAATCCTGACTGAAGCGCACTGCGCCCCCTATGCGGCGCATCCGGGAGACACCAAGATGTACAGGGATCTCAGACAGACCTTCTGGTGGCCAAGGTTGAAAAGGGACGTGACGCTGTTTGTAGCGCACTGCCTGATTTGCCAGCAAGTGAAAGCCGAGCATCAGCGACCGGCGGGGAAATTGCAACCACTACCTGTGCCCGAATGGAAATGGGAGCAAATCACGATGGATTTTGTCACCGGATTTCCACGTTCGCAGCAGGGGCACGATGCTATCTGGGTCGTCGTGGATCGGCTGACGAAGTCAGCTCACTTCCTGCCCATCCACACGACCTGGACACGCGATCGGCTAGCTCAAGTCTACATCGGCGAGATTGTGAGGCTACACGGGATACCAGCTTCGATTACTTCAGACAGAGACACAAGGTTCGTTTTGAACTTTTGGCAGAGTCTACAACGAGCCTTGGGGACCAAGTTACACTTCAGTTCAGCCTATCACCCCCAGACGGATGGACAATCCGAGCGGGTGATTCAGATCCTCGAGGACATGCTCCGAGCTTGCGTGCTGGATTTGGGAGACGGATGGTCGCGCTACCTACCCCTTGTAGAGTTCGCCTACAACAACAGCTACCAGTCGAGCATCCGGATGGCGTCGTACGAAGCATTGTACGGCAGACGCTGTAGATCCCCGATTTGTTGGGACGATCTGGGGGAGCGAAAGTTTTTGGGACCGGACTTGGTGGAAGAAACCGAAGAAAAGGTACGCCTCATCAGACGGCGATTGGCGACCGCCCAGAGCCGGCAAAAGAGCTACGCAGACCGGAGACGTCGAGATTTGGAATTCCAGGTGGGGGAACACGTGTTGTTGCGGGTTTCGCCGTCAAAGGGGGTGAAGCGGTTTGGGTTGAGAGGCAAGCAGAGCCCACGGTATGTGGGACCGTTCGAGATTTTGGAGCGCATCGGCCCGGTGGCCTATCGCCTCGCCCTACCGCCGAGCCTCGACCGAGTTCATGACGTGTTCCACGTGTCCATGCTTCGGAAGTATCTCCCCGACCCATCACGAGTGCTCGACGTCTCTGCAATTGAGCTTAAGGAGGACCTGAGCTTCGAGGAAGTGCCGGTGCGGATCCTAGCACGAAAGGACAAAAAGTTACGAAGTCGGACAATTCCGTACGTGAAGGTGCTTTGGAGCAATCAAGAAGAACGCGAGGCAACTTGGGAACTAGAGTCAAAGATGAGGGAGTGCTACCCGGACCTCTTCGCCGCAGGCGCGGGTTAAGTTTCGAGGACGAAACTTGTTTTTAGCGGTGAGTGGTGTAAGACCTGGCCTTCCTTGACTTATCCGTTTTTCCTTTTCTGTTGACAGTCCGACAGAGGGTGTGACGCCCCACTTCCCAGGGGGTCACCCATCCTAGAACTACTCTAGCTCTAGCACGCTTAACTCTCATGTTCCTCTTGGATCTTGCTACCATCCAAAATGCTATAGCCGGGTTAGAGATTTTAGTCCTATTATATCATTTATATAGAGGACTAATCCAAATTCCGGGGGTGTCACATTCTTCCCCCCTTTAAGCCCTGACGTCCACGTCAGGCTCAAGCACACTCACAAGCACCAGGCGATGTGAGACTCGTCTCGCTAGCCTTAGCCGACCTTGTGAGGAGCTGCACTCCACTCACAACGGTCATTAGCCGGGGAGCCTCGCTCTACCCGCTATATAACCCTGGCTCAGCCGAGACTCATCTCACATTTCCGGCTGGTGAATGGCTCTGATACCAACTGTGACGCCCCACTTCCCAAGGGGTCATCCATCCTAGAACTACTCTAGCTCTAGCACGCTTAACTCTCATGTTCCTCTTGGATCTTGCTACCATCCAAAATGCTATAGCTGTGTTAGAGATTTTAGTCCTATTATATCATTTATATAGAGGACTAATCCAAATTCCGGGGGTGTCACAGAGGATTTAGCTTGGGCGTTTTTCGGGACAGTCCGTCGGGGCTCGCGGACATTTTTTAGAGGTAGAGCTCGCGAAACGGAGCGCGAGGGCGCGATCGGTTTCGGTTTCCGACTCCCGGTTCTACCAGAATTAATTTTTGAAGTTCGAGCCCCCGTAGGCGCTCTGAGATCCGCACGGGCGATTTGCACGACTTACGAGGTAATTCGGACCCTCTCTTTTATTTCCCGTTGGGCTGGCTAGCGACCTAGGAATTCGGGGGATTTAACACTCGGGTTGATCCGGTTGTGTTAGGTCTGACGAGTTGGTTTAAGTGAAAAGAGGTACAGAACTAGGGTTTCCCACCCCTATGTGATTTGGACGTTCGAGCAAGGAGAGGAAGCGGAACCCTAGTTTTTCCCCGATTGCGATCCAAGGTGCGGCGCGAAGCTTTTCGGGGATCTCCGGATGAAGGCGGGCAATCTATCTTCCTCCTCTTTCCCCTCGCGAAGCAAGGTATGTTTTGGAGTTCTTGATTTCGGAGTTTTCATTAAAAGGGGGGGGGGGGGGGGGAAACTTTCGTGGCTTGGGGACGATCGCCGCCGCCGCGCGGGCAGCCTGCAGGTGGGGCGCCGCGCGGCAGGCGCGCCGCGCGGGCACCGCCCGCAGGCAGGCACCGCGCGGGCAGGGGTCGCGCGGGCCGCCTGCAGGCGGGGCGCCGCAGGGCGGGCGCGCCGCGCGGGCACCGCCCGCAGGCAGGCACCGCGCGGGCAGAGGCCGCGCGGGCCGCCTGCAGGCGGGGCACCGCGCGGCGGGCGCGCCGCGCGGGCGTTCGCCCGCAGGCAGGCACCGCGCGGGCCGGGGCAGCGCGGGCCGCCTGCAGATGGGGCGCCGCGCGGCAGGCGCGCCGCGCGGGCGCCCGCCCGCAGGCAGGAACCGCGCGGCAGGGGCCGCGCAGGCCGCCTGCAGGCTGGGCGCTGCGCGGCAGGCGCGTCGCGCGGGCCGCCCGCAGGTGGGACACCGTGCGACGAGCGCGCCGCGCAGGCACTGCCCGCGGGAGGGCGCCGCGCGGGCTGGGGCCGCGCAGGCCACCCGCAGGCTGCACGCTGCGCGGCAAGCGCGCCGTCGGGCCGTCACAACGGGTTGGGGCCGTTGGGGCGTTTCGCAGACGAAGGGCGCACCGCACAGGTTGGTGCTGTGCGGGGGACTCCGCCGCACGAAGTCCGGGGTTGCGTCCATCGTCTGGGTCCAGTTTGGGATCGGTGTGGTTTTCGGATCCTTAGTCTTGACATGTCCTTTTTCCCCCAGGAGTGCAGTACGCCGACGGTGACAGGTGCACAGACACGGACAAGTCGGGCGCAGGACGACACGCACGAGGTGGGTACATTCCCGGGGATTGTGGGAATACGAATTTAATTATAGAAATAGTATGATTGGGGCAAGGTGAATAGTAAGTCTCCTCTCGTTTTGTACTAACCCTGTCTTGCTATTATTTTGCTTATTGTCGATCTGTGGCTCTTGTTTTGCTACACGCACACCGGCGGATTGGCCTCCGCAAGGGTGTGCTTTTCCGGAAAAGTGGTACGTTGACCCGTGTACCCCACGCGATGGTGGCGTTAGGAATGGGGGCCCTCATAGGTGGGGGGTGTGAGCGGTGATGTCGAGGTAGGTGCTCGGCGGCCGAGGCAGGTGCTCGGCAGGGGGCACCGGGGTAGGGGCCCGGTGCGGTGGTCGGGAAGGGTGCCCGGTTTTTGCTATGATACAGGGTGTGACTATTGTAGGCGGTGTTTGAGAGAGACGTGTTGGGTTGTATGAAATATGGATCTAAATAGGGGAAAAAACACCTAGAGGGGGGTGAATAGGTGTAAACAATAAACACTCAAAAAATCATTGCGCAATAAAACCCAATGCGGAAATATAAATGAACACGCAAGATTTTTACGTGGAAAAACTCCAAAACCGGAGTAAAAAACCACGGGACCGATAACACGGTGAAATCCACTAGAATTAACACACGTACAAGGTGATATAACGTACTCACAGACGACTCAACCTTTTACCATACGCTCCTAGTAGATCTTCTCCGCTCGCTCCACGACGCTTCTCGAATCCACGATCTGCGCCCAACGCTGAATCCACAGCGTCCAACGTCGAGTCCACGACGTCCGACCGAATCCACGGTCTTCACCCAGTAGCACGCTTCGAATCCACGAACGTACCTCGCTCCGAATCCACGAGAGCGGTTGCACCTTGAATCCACAAGGCCACGCGAGTCCACGCGCCGATTTAGGGTAAATCGTTGTTTTTGGGTGGTGATGATCCGCCAAATACTTAGATTAGAAATAGATCGAAAATACCATCTAAGTATTCATTAATTTGATTCTACTCAAAATCTGAGTTTGGAAAACCTAGAATCAAATCAATCAATATAGATGAAGAAACATAGAATAAATCTATTGATTTCCTTTCTTCTCTATATGTGGATTTTTCTCTTTCGGTCGTATTTTTCTATTATGTCCCGTTGTTTTCCGATACCCTAAAAATGAATCATAGGGTCTATTAATAGGTTAGAGACTATTGGAAGAGGATAAGGATCAAAAACTAACCATTTCTGGAAATTTTCAGGACGGCGATCCGGATCGGATTTACTGTGATCCGGATCGTCGTATCGTGATAGACAATTCCAGAAAACCAAGGGTTCGGGATCCGGATTGCAAAGCCCGATCCGGATCGTTCATACAATTAGCAAAATCCCATGTTCGGGATCCGGATCGGAATTGACCTTTGATCCGGATTGGATTTGCCAATGAACAACCACCCTTCGGGATCCGGATCGGAATGTCTGATCCGGATCCTGAACATGTCCCATGTCCAGTTTTTGATTTTTATGCAATAAAAAATTCTTCCAAGTGTTTCTACACTACAAGAAGTATTCGGATCACCAAAAATCTTTAGTTAAACATACCTGATCCTTTTGAATTCTTCTTTCTTGAGATTGAGGTATATGATCCAAAGTTCTTTCATCTTCAATCTTCAAGACTTAACACTTTCACGAAATACGCCAACTTAAATTCCGTAATAATCTCCCCCTTTGGCGGTTTCGTGACAAAACACAAATCCACTAAAGAAAATTCAAAAAGGATATTTTTGTTGCTATCACCATACAACAAAAATTTACAATGGAGATCCAAAAATTTAAATACATGAGATAAACTCCTAAAACAGACTCTAGACTTAGACATCTGTACTCTCTGCAAAAAGAACTCATTCTTGACAAAAAGAGATCGTTAGATACCTCAAGAATATTTAGCATTCAAAACCTAGCAGAGATAAAGTTTATTCTCATCATGACATTTAGTAATTCAGATATGTAATAAGATAACAATCAAGCATTGACATATCTTTTAAGCAATAAGATTCCAAATGTCATAACTTTGCTTTGTTAGTAATCAAACAACTTGTTAGAAATAATACATGTCCAAATAGTTAGTCGAATAGTTAGTAGGGACATGCAACAAATCACAAGATAACCAGAAGTTGTGATACTTACCTTTCACCAAAGTCAAAGTTTGTTCAAGTTCTCACACTCTCTCCCCCTTTTTGTCACAAACTAAGCCAAAAATACAAAATATAAGGAGAGTTAAGAAGTTCAAAATCAAGAAAAACCTGAGAACTAAAACTAAAGCAAACTAAAAACAGAACACTAAAAACCTAAGGACTGAAAGTCTGCAAAAGAGTAAAATTAGAGAAAAAGTGAACAGAAGATTCTGTTCAGTCCGAAGAGTCTGAACTGGTACAGCTCAGCTTGCTTAAAATCCCCTTAAGCATCTTTGAAATACTGGAATATTTCTTTCTGATCTTCTTATGCTGAGAGGAAATCTGCTGAAGTTCCTTCGATAGTCTTTCTTGTTCAGAAGAGAGTTTCCGCTGTTCCTGGCGAATGAATGCCAAATCATCTTTTTCTCCAGTCGTTCTCTTGGAGGATGATGGATTTTGTCTGGATGCAGATGGTGCATCTTGACCCTCAATCCATGGAGATTCACTATGTTGAATTCCAGAAAGTGAGCGTGCTCTGGTCAGAGGCTCATTAATCTGAATTCCGCCTCCTTTGACATTTTTCCGTCTTGTATAATGTTTGGTTGTTGAGGCAGATTTCATCAGCCTTTTTCCTTTCAAATAAAGTTTGTCCTCCTCATCCACCTTTTGCTGAACTTGTTTCAAGAATTTTTCCCAGTCTTCTTCTTCGGATTCAGAGCTGTCTTGACCAACAGTTCTTGTCTTGTCCGGAGTTGAGTCATCTTGTTCCTTTTTAACAGTTGCACGTGTGTGCACCATTGTGACTAACAGAAGGATGATCCATGAGAATTCCATTGCTGTGCGTGCTTTAAGAAGATTGAAATCCTGTGAAGAACAACTCAAGAACACGAAAATTTTCAGATTTCAAAAATTTGAAAAATTGTACCCAAACAATCATAATCATGTAGAGAGACTAAGAATCAAATTAATTTTGCAAAAAGAATTTTAAAAATAGATCAATTGCATGATTTTCAAAAATTCGTATTATATGCCCTAAAACCGAATTTTTAGAAATCGAAGCCCAAAAATTCGTTAATCAGGAGAAAACCCAGCATATAATCAAAACTAATCAACCCAGAGTTCTTATTTCAAAAGACCATTCACAAACGAAAAAGTTCCATGATTTCTACTCACGTTTTGAGCAAACAAGGAAAAACAGTGAAAAACCGAGATTTTGATCAATAAAACTTACTTGGAATCGAAGAACTTGAGTTTGAAAGCTCCAAGATGCAAGAAATCTAGAGAGAGAAACTCTAGAGGCTTAAGAACAAAAGATTGGGTAAAAGAAATCAAAACCCCTCTTGTTCTATTAAAACCCTAGCCGTGATCCGGATCGGATCGAGAATTGATCCGGATCGGCTACCCGCAGGAAAAATCCTGCGTTCGGGATCCGGATCACTTGTCCGATCCGGATCGGCTCCAACTTTTTCTTCAGAAAAATTTAGAAAAATTCCATAAAATCCAGAAAAAGTATGTAAGCACTTTGCATATCAACTTTAAACAAAATCATCGTTTCATACAACAAGAAATAGATTATGCAAAATCTATCAAAAATATTCAAAAATGAAACGAAAATTTACGAAAATTAAAACCTTAAAGTTGAACAACTTCAATTACATCTATCCTGATCTTATGCGTAATGCCTTTATCAAATCATCAATTTGGTAAAGAAAATGAAATACCAAGATCAATAGATGTTTGAAATCCCAGATAAGTTAGATAATATATCTAGACAATCTGTTGAAGGAGTGGCTCTTTGAGCATCTTTCATTAAAAATCCCACCTTATACCAACCTTGAAATTTGACTGAGTCAAGTATTTCAATATGCATTTATTTAATCAAAATTGACAAACCATGCTTGGTATACATGTGGTAGCTGCACACAGTACTCGGACGACCGAGGTGGTAGCTCTTTCCTCCATGTGGTGGTAGTTTTCACACTCCTCATTGGGATGTAACTCTTTCCACATCTTTTGAGCATTTTACTTTTCTTTGACTCCCCCTCAATTGGCTATCAATTATTTAATATATAAGGTATTCAACCAAAAATTGATCTCGAATTCATACTCGACTAAGCAATCAAATAAGATAATGACTATACCAAGAGATCATTGAGAGAGAAATTGACTTTGATCACTTAAAAGATGGTTTAATTAACATAAATGATCATTGCAACATTGAAATATTATGATATCAAAAGCATAATAAATTTCTAAATGCATGAAAGGATGCAATTAAAGTCAATATGATTTATGCTCAATTAATGTCCTATGTACAAACATAGATAAAGAACAAAAACACAAAAACAAAACCTAACCTAAGCAAAGGTTTCAAAAAGAGGTTATTTCAAGGAAAGCATGCCAATTGCTTTACGCAAGTGAATAAAACGTTTTTGATCCAAAGGTTTTGTTAGAATATCAGCTAATTGATCCTCAGTTGAAATATATGAAAGTTGAAGAATATTTGATTCAACTAGCTCTCTAAGAAAATGATATCTAAGTTCAATATGTTTTGTTCTAGAGTGCAACACAGGGTTTTTGGAAATGTTAATAGCACTAGTGTTGTCACATAGAATGGTTACCGAAGTTGCTGAAATCCGGAAATCGCTCAACACGCTTTTCATCCAAATCAATTGGGTTGAACAACTTCCTGCTGAAATGTACTCCGCTTCGGCAGTCGAGAGTGCTATGCAATTCTGCTTTTTACTGTGCCATGCAACAAGGCAATGGCCAAGATAGAAGCATGCACCACTCGTGCTTTTCCGATCATCCACTGATCCAGCCCAATCGGCATCTGAGTATCCAACAATATCCAAACTTGTTCCCATAGGATACCAAATTCCGAAACTTATTGTACCTTTGATATACCGGATGATCCGTTTCACCGCTTTCAGGTGAACCTCCTTCGGTGCTGATTGATATCTCGCGCAAATCCCAACACTGAAGGATATATCCGGGCGACTAGCCGTGAGATATAGTAGACTTCCAATCATACTGCGATACAGTTTCTCGTCTACATTCTCACTATGTGATTCACTTCCAAGTCCCTTATGGCTAGTTCCCATTGGAGTCGGAAAATCCTTAGAATTTTCAAGATCAAACTTTTTGACCAACTCCATTGCATACTTGGATTGACACAAGTGAATACCTTCATCGTTTTGTTTAACTTGTAATCCAAGAAAATAAGTCAATTCGCCCATCATGGACATCTCAAATTCGCTTTCCATGGTCTCCGCGAATTTAGAAGCATCATTATCTCTTGTTGCACCAAATACAATGTCATCGACATAGATTTGTGCTACAATGAAATTGTTTTGATAATGCTTCACAAAGAGAGTCCTGTCAGCTCCCCCTCGAGTATAGCCCTTTTCCAAAAGGTGCTTTGTCAACCTTTCGTACCATGCTCGCGGTGCTTGTTTCAGACCGTAAAGAGCCTTTTTCAGACGAAAAACATGGTTAGGTAGTTTATGATCCACAAAACCTTTCGGTTGAGCCACATAAACTTCCTCATTTAAAAACCCATTTAAAAAGGCGCTCTTAACGTCCATTTGAAATAATTTGATTTTAAAATGACAAGCAATCGCAAATAAGATACGAATGGACTCGAGTCTAGCTACAGGGGCGAAAGTTTCATCAAAGTCTATACCTTCTACTTGAGAGTAGCCTTGAGCAACTAACCTTGCTTTGTTCCTGATGATAGTACCATCTTCATTTTTCTTGTTCTTGAAAATCCATTTGGTACCTATCACATTGTGTTGCTTCGGAGGCTTCGTTAATTCCCAGACTTTGTTTCGCTCAAATTGATGGAGCTCTTCCTGCATTGCTTTAATCCAGTAGTCATCTTGAAGAGCTTCATCAACATTCTTTGGTTCGATTGAGATACATAGCATGCAAATCCGCAAACCAATTGTCTCCGAGTTCTAACTCCTTCTTGTGGATCTCCAATGATGTTCGATTCAGGATGATCCTTGGAGATGCGTAACGTTTGAGGTAAGGAGTAGTCGGAGGTACACGAGATGATTCCTGCACATCAGATAAACTTGAAGAACCGTTAGATGCATCATTATTATCGAAAGAATTGTTAGAAGAAGATGCATTAGCAGGTGTATCATCATCAAGAGAGATATCGAGGGTAGATTTTTCAGATTCAAAGTGAAAAGCTTCATCTACCTTAACATTTATCGATTCTACGATCGTCTTAGATTCTAAGTTAAAAACTCGATATGCTCTACTGTTTGTAGAATAACCCAAGAAAATCCCTTCGTCACTTCGAGAGTCAAATTTTCCAAGATTTTCGCGATCACGTAAAATAAAACACCGACTCCCAAAGATACGAAAATATTTGATGTTAGGTTTTCTACAAAACCATAGTTCATATGGTGTATTTAAAGTCCCCGGGCGCAAATACACGCGATTAATAACATAGACAGCAGTGTTCACCGCTTCAGCCCAAAAATATAACGGTAAGTTCCGGCTGTGAAGCATAACACGTGCCATCTCCTGTACGACCCTGTTTTTGCGCTCGACTACACCATTCTGTTGAGGTGTATAGGGTGCTGAGAATTCATGTTTAATGCCGTTAGAAGTGCAAAAATCAATGAATTTGGAATTTATGAATTCTCCACCTCTATCACTTCTAACTCGAGTAATCTTTTCATTCTTTTCAATCATAATACGATGGCAAATCTCGTGAAAAGAATCAAAAGTATCAGCTTTCTCTTTTAAAAATGCTACCCAAGTATATCTAGAGAAATCATCAACCATAAGAAAATATACCATTTACCTCCCAAAGATGGTTGACGAGTTGGCCCCATTAAATCCATGTGCAAAAGTTCCAAAGGCCGTTTTGTACCTATGTGGTTCAAGTTCTTGTGTGCAGTCCTAGACTGTTTTCCCTTTTGGCAACCGCCACACACAATGTTTTGTTCAAAAGAAAGTTTTGGAACCCCCTTGACCACATCTTTGTTTGAAATTCTAGCAAGTTCCTTAAAGTTTATGTGACCTAGCCTTTCATGCCAAAGTGTTTCATTTTTCAAAGATGCTAGGTTACATTTTTCAGAAATTTAGTAGGAACTACATAACAATTGTTTTCTGATCTAACCCCTTTTAAAAAGAAAGCATGGTTCTTGTCAGTTACAGTACATTCATCAGATGAAAAATTAACTGAATAACCATTATCACAAAGTTGACTTATGCTTATGAGGTTAGTCTTAAGGCCATGAACAAATAACACATTTTTCAGAACCGGGCCATCTGGAATAGCTACCGTTCCCTTTCCAACAATTTTGGAAGACCGACCATCTCCGAAAACAACAAGTCCTCCGGAGATTTTCTCAAAATTTTGAAAACAGTTTTTGTCACCGGTCATGTGACGGGAACACCCGCTATCCAGATACCAAGACGAACTATCATATGCATGCAAGGAAACATTAGTAACAAGACAAGGGAAAATTTCACCTTTGCGCACCCAAACCTTTTTGGAATGCGTCGGTAATGGTCGTGAAGTTATTCTCCTAGGTGAAAGCGTCTTGTTAGAAGATTGCTGCTCCTTGATGATGTCGTCTTGAGCGGTGAACTACCAAGGCTCTTTTCCTTCAATTGATTTGCAGTTGATTTCTGAGGAATCACCTTTTGGTAGTCATTGCAAGAGGTGCTTGAGGTGTGCGTTTGGCTCCCGTCTTGCAATTTCTCCTTATGTGCCCTGAAATGCCACAACGAAAACATACCTTAGATCTTGACGATCCCGAAGAGGATGAAGTAGGCTTGTTGTCGTTGCTTGTCGTGAATTCCGGTGTCGGAGGAGGAGATACCGACTGAGGCACAAAAACTGTCCCACTCGAACTTGGAATGTCTCCAGTTTGAGTGTATCCGAGGCCGAACTTATTTGTTTGACCAAGACCAAGAAGCTGTCCAACTTACTCCTTCCAGAAGAAAATCGCTTTAAGTCATCTTTAGTTGGAGAATGGTCTTCGTCATTTCCAATTTTTCCTGTCGAGCCTCGCCGTAGAGCTTCAAGAAGTAATTCGCTTTGTCCACCATTTTGTATGTTCTTTCTCGAGAAGCTCATTGGACTCTTGAAGGGAAACATTTGCTTTGACTAAATTATCCCTTTCCACTTCAAGAGCGTTTGAGAGAGAAGTTGCCCTTTTTGCTTCTTCTTCGAGATCCTGCAATCTCCCTCTCAAACTCCGGTTTTGCTTTGCCAGTTTCTTTGAATCCCTCAAAAGCTTATGGTAGGCAAGAGCAAAATCTTCACCTTCAGAATTACTCGATTCGTCGTCCGTTGCAATCTTTTCAACATGGGAGGAGTTGGACAAGGAATCGGATGTACTTGCCATTAAGCACATGAAGGGTGAAGATGTGGACGCGTGGAATGCTGTCGCGTTGTCTTCTTCATCACTTGAGGATGACTCATTTGACGTTGAGTTGTCATCCCAAGTGACGACTTGCATCGCCTTCTTCTTTGCCGGATTCTTGTTGGGACACTCCGTTGCAATGTGGCCGTAGCCTCGACATTTGAAGCACTGTACTTGTCCCTCTGAACTTTTCTTATCCTTTGAGAAGTTCTCTTGCTTTCTTGACTTGTAGCTTGAAGAACCCTTGCCTTTCTTCGACTTTCCGAAGGATGGAGTTTTGCTTGAATTACCCCTTCGAAAGTTGCGGCGAAACTTCCTTGTCAAGAGAGCGAGCTGCTTCTCAAAGTCCTCCATAGATAGGTTCTCGTCATCGTCCGAGGAGGATGAATCCGCGTCTTCTTCTTTGTTGTTTTCAATGCATAACCTGAAGACTTAGAAGAGGATGCCTTTCCAGAAGAATAGTTAGTAGGAAATGTCATTTCATAAGTTTGTAATGCACCAACTAATTCTTCTACACGCATTTCGTCCGGGTGTTTAATTGTTTCAATGGCTGCGACCTTCGGGCGAAATCGTTCAGGAAGAGTTCTTAAATCTTTCTTACAACTTTAAATTCTGGAATCTTCTCTCCCAAGTTAGCACATGAGTTTACGATGTCTTGCAATCGTGTGTAATAGTCAGTGAAAGATTCATTTTCTGCCATAGAAATAGAGTCAAACTTGCTCGTAAGCATTTGCAGTTTCTGAATCTTCACAAGGTTAGTTCCCTCATGCGTAACTTGAAGAACATCCCAGATTTCTTTCGCAGTCTCACATGCCGAGACGCGAGAGAACTCTGTTTGTGACAAAGCATTAAATAGAGCATTAATTCCTTTGCCATTGTAAGAAGATAAATCTATCTCTTCCTTGGTCCATTTCGACCTAGGTTTTAAGGTGCGAACATCAGAAATAATTTCAGTTGGATTAGACCATCCTAATTCAATTGATTGCCACACCCTTTCGTCGATGGAAATTAAAAAGGCTTTCATCCGTACTTTCCAGTACGCATAATTTGTTCCATCAAAGAAAGGGGGTCGATTGATGTTTCCACCTTCAACCATTGTTTACAACCCTATTCCCGCTCTGATACCACTTGTTGGGTTTATGTAATATGGATCTAAATAGGGAAAAAAACACCTAGAGGGGGGTGAATAGGTGTAAACAATAAACACTCAAAAAATCATTGCGCAATAAAACCCAATGCGGAAAAATAAATGAACACGCAAGATTTTTACGTGGAAAAACTCCAAACCGGAGTAAAAAACCACGGGACCGATAACACGGCGAAATCCACTAGAATTAACACACGTACAAGGTGATATAACGTACTCACAGACGACTCAACCTTTTACCATACGCTCCTAGTAGATCTTCTCCGCTCGCTCCACGACGCTTCTCGAATCCACGATCTGCGCCCAACGCTGAATCCACAGCGTCCAACGTCGAGTCCACGACGTCCGACCGAATCCACGGTCTTCACCCAGTAGCACGTTTCGAATCCACGAACGTACCTCGCTCCGAATCCACGAGAGCGGTTACACCTTGAATCCACAAGGCCACGCGAGTCCACGCGCCGATTTAGGGTAAATCGTTGTTTTTGGGTGGTGATGATCTGCCAAATACTTAGATTAGAAATAGATCGGAAATACAATCTAAGTATTCATTAATTTGATTCTACTCAAAATCTGAGTTTGGAAAACCTAGAATCAAATTAATCAATATAGATGAAGAAACATAGAATTAAATCTATTGATTTTCTTTCTTCTCTATATGTGGATTTTTCTCTTTCGGTCGTATTTTTCTATTATGTCCCGTTGTTTTTCGATACCCTAAAAATGAATCATAGGGTCTATTAATAGGTTAGAAACTATTGGAAGAGGATAAGGATAAAAAACTAACCATTTCTGGAAATTTTCAGGACGGCGATCCGGATCGGATTTACTGTGATCCGGATCGTCGTATCGTGATAGACAATTCCAGAAAACCAAGGGTTCGGGATCCGGATTGCAAAGCCCGATCCGGATCGTTCATACAATTCAGCAAAATCCCATGTTCGGGATCCGGATCGGAATTGGCCTTTGATCCGGATTGGATTTGCCAATGAACAACCACCCTTCGGGATCCGGATCGGACTGTCTGATCCGGATCCTGAACATGTCCCATGTCCAGTTTTTGATTTTTATGCAATAAAAAATTCTTCCAAGTGTTTCTACACTACAAGAAGTATTCGGATCACCAAAAATCTTTAGTTAAACATACCTGATCCTTTTGAATTCTTCTTTCTTGAGATTGAGGTATATGATCCAAACTTCTTTCATCTTCAATCTTCAAGACTTAACACTTTCACGAAATACGCCAACTTAAATTCCGTAACAAGACGGTTGCTCCGGTTGCAGTGGTTTGCTATGTTTTTTAGCCTTTTTGCTTATTATACTATTTTAGTCACTGACTACCCACTCCGTGACAGGTTCGTCCAGGGGCGAGTGCTAGGGCACCGGTGAGGCCGCGAGAGTGCTGGTCTGACTTTGAGCGACCTCGGACATAGTGACTCTCTTTCCCTTTGTTCGTTTCCTTTATTATTCATGTTAGTTAGTTATGGATTGCGACACCCCCGTGGGGTCGAAGTGGATGTTACCTCTTTTCACACATATGCGATTGAATGTTTTCTCTTCTTGCTTGGCCGTTTTGAACAATGGAAAACAAAAAAAAGGAAAACCGTTTGCGAAAACCGCTTTTAAAACATGGGTGTCGTGTGGGCACCGGATTTTAAAACCTTGTGGAATTTATGTGGTCTCGAACTGGTTTTATAAATTTGGTATCGGGTGGGTGCCGTTTTCAAAACTCTGTGGATTTATGTGGTTGCGAAACAGCTTTCTAAAACCATGGCGTCGAGTGGGCGTCGCTTTCAAAACCTTGCGATTATTTATCCTTTCAAATTGATGGCCTCTACGTTAAATGTTGAAACTAGTAAACCATGTATGATGTGTGATTGTATGTGTTCGAGAACCCAACTAATGTGGTTAAAGGCTGTTGTGATGTACTTTATAATGCACCTTGTTGTCGAGACGCCGTGCATATACAAAGGAGACTCTGCCCGTTCGTAGAGTGAATTTGTATATGCGGCGGGTCTGGGCGCGCACCGGGGAATATTGGTTTCAAAAAAAAAAAAAAATGTATAGCTGAATTAGGAGCATCGGTGGCTCCTCTTCCGCGCGTTTGAACCCCCGGGGGCGTGACAGATTAAGATGGTATCAGAGAGGTAAACTTTAACCACAATAGTCGGGGTCCAACATCCACGGGGCGCAATATACTAACTACTGATTGATAAAGTGGAACTGGGGTAGACAAGTAGAACGCGAGTGCTCGTGGGGCGGGGGGGGGGGGGGGGGGGGGGGGGGGAATTGGTGTTTTCTTCCTTTAGGACTAGCGTTCGCAGTATTACCTTAGTTTAAGCTAGAAGTAACTGGTTTGTGCATAAGAAACCGCGCATGATCGATATTATGGAGATGATAAAGAAGTTTATAGAATGGATTAATTATAATCACAATACTAAAGTTTACTAATTTATTAGTAAAAGGACTAATTTGCAATTATTGTAAATTAGAGGTATTTAAGTGCAAAAGTTGCATGGTGTATTTGCTAATCGTTAGTAAATATTTTGAGGACTTATGTGTAAATGTTACACACGAATCGAATTAGGATTCGGATTCGATTCATATTGAAACTAACTTAAGGATAATGGATAATCCAATCGGATTAGGATTCGATAAGGATTAGAATTAGGATTAGGGTTTTCTCATTATAAATATATGTCATATGTGACATATTTTAAGAGAGAAAAAAAAGGGAATAAGAAAACCCTAGCCGCCTATCCTCTCCGTCTTCCTTAAGTCCTCCATAATTAATCGTTCTTGATCTTCGGAAGATTGCTAGCACAATTAGAAGATTGATTCATCCTCCTTAAATCGACGCAAGAGTTAATTCGTGATCGGATCGCGAATCAAGGCGATCGACTATTTCGATCAAGGGCGTGATTCCGTGTGGACGCGAGTAGAGGCCGGGCACGTGCGCGGCTATCAAGGACGAACAATTTTTACCAACGATCGTCGGCTTCGCGGTGATCTCGACCCGCGCAAGGTAAAAATTAAATTCTAATTGATAAGATCAATTAGATTACTTTTAACGATCTAAAACAAAACATGAGGTGATCTTTGGTTTAAGAAAATTTTTAATTGCGTTTCTTTCTTCCGCTGCGCATATCCGATTATTTTCTTACAGTGGTATCGGAGCCACCCTCGTCGTTTGTTTTAGATCTAATCTCTTTTTCGATGTTGATTGGGTTTTCTGGAACGATCAAAATCAAAACAATGAAGATTATTTTTGCGTATATTATTTTGATTGTTTTGAAACATTAATTAAAATTAGCGCACGATGCACTATTGGCACGGCACTCGGCATGCGGGCAAGGCGCTGCAACGTTAAATTAGCGCATGAGGGCAAGGCACTAATGCTAATTAAATTAGTGCATGCGGGCAAGGCGCTGCAATGCTAATTAAATTAGTGCATGCGGGCAAGGCGCTGCAATTCTAATTAATTAGCATTGCCATGCATGACGGATTAGTGTATAGCAAAACTAATTGATTAGTTCATGGTTTTCATTGCACGTGCTTGCCGCAATGTGTTGTGAACGCATTTACATGGTGCAGTCATGCGCGCCATATGGTTGCTTTGTGCAAAATCGCAATTTAAAATTAATTCGAAACCCAATTAATTAGAAATCGAATTAGAGAATTTAAAATTAATTCGAAACCCAATTAATTAGAAATCGAATTAGAGAATTTTATTTTATATTATATGCCTGTGATGTGTATGAGGTGATGATCATGGATAGCAACCTTGTGATGTACATGTATCATGTGATGATGTGAATTGGTGTAATTTAATAAGGAGCCAGTGTTAGATTTATTTTGGGTGCGTGCGTGCACCAATTATATTATGTAATTTGGAGACCTGCGTGTCTCATTATTATTATGGGTTGTATTGTAATTGTTGTAAAATTAAAGAGCAAAGGGGTAGTTCAGGTTCCATGACGATTTGTTCCATTCAAGAGTTGATGCGGTGCAGATCAAGTTTGGACCAAATATTGATCGAGGGAGCCGACAAGAGTTGATCTACTCCAATCCGATCAAGATGCAGAGCAAGTTTTTTTTTTTTGTGTGTAATTGTACAGTACCGGAATTTCGGATAGTGCACCGACCTCGCAAGATGGCGTGGTGCGGAGGATTTGCTTTGGACGAGTTCAAATTATGTTTACAGTTGAGTTCGGGTTGATTCGGATCAACGCGGAAGCCCCAGCTTGAATCGGAATTTTCCGGGCATTGTGCGCCGTTAGAGGACTGGTTTTGTAGAGCCCCGACTCCACAGTTGTGCACAGAAAATTAGAAAATGTTTGGAACAAGTGTATTTTCAGATTACAGCGGAGTTCGGGAGGTTCCGGACTGATGCGGAGGCCCCGAGGGCAAAAAGTGAGTTGGAGTTGGCAATTTTGGAGCCGGTTTTTGGATTGAGCACACCGACTCCACAGTTGAGTTTTTTGAGTTGGAAAAGCTTTGGACATGTATATTTTCAGATTACAGCGGAGTTTGGGAGGTTCCGGACTGATGCGGAGGCCCCGAGAGCAAAAAGTGAGTTGGAGTTGGCAATTTTGGAGGCGGTTTTTGGATTGAGCACACCGACTCCACAGTTGAGCTTTTTGAGTTGGAAAAGCTTTGGACATGTGTATTTTCAGATTATAGCGGAGTTCGAGAGGTTCCGGACTGATGCGGAGGCCCCGAGGGCAAAAAGTGAGTTGGAGTTGGCTATTCTTGGATTATTTAATTAATTTTATTAATATGTAATTATACCCTGTGAAGGAAATTAGTGAAAGAGAAGAAAGGGAATTAGTGGAAAATGAAAGTGGATGTATTTGGTTTAGATATTTTGCTTGGGGGCATTTTGGTCCTTTCCTTTAATAAGCTGCACCCTCAGCCAAGTTTAATTAAGTGAACCTTAATTAGCCATGTCTTCTCTTCCTCCTCTACAAAGCAGAGTAATGAGAGGAAAACAGAGGAAAGAAAGAAAGGAAGAAAAAAGAGAAAGAGAAAGAGAAGAAGGAGGAAGAAGAAGAAGATGATTTTGAAGAGTGCTGTTGGTGTGGACCTTCCACTAGTAGCCGTGAGGAGCCGAGCGGAGCGCGCGCGACGGGCTTCATGAGGTTGGTAGCAATTTTTTTTAGAGAGTATTGGTTTTTGGGTTTTTGTTTTTGGTTGTCCTCGGTGTTGGTCTGGACTGTTTGTCCATGGGGTTGGTGGAGTTGTGGTTGTGCCGCAACGGGGGAGCCGCGCGGGCGCGCATGGGCGCCGCGCGCGGCTAGCGCAGGCTGCTGAGCGAGCGCGCCAGGGCGCCGCGCGCAGTAGCTGCGGGCGCTGCGCGCGCAGCAGGCCGGCGGGCAGCTGCGGGTAGGCGCGCGCAGCAGCGGGCGCACGCAGCGGCGGGCACTACGCAGGCAGCGGGCAGCTCAGCTGGGGCGCTGGCGCGCGCAGCTGCGCAGCTGGGCACCGCGCGTCTGACTGCTGGGCGCCGCGCGGTAAGCTAGGTGCCGCGCGACAGGCGGCTGGCGCCGGGGGCCGTGCGGGCAGCTGCTGGACAGCGAGCAGCGGCTGCGGTGGCAGCGCGTTTGGTTTGGTGCTGCGTCAGCGTGCGGCACGCGTTTTCGCGTGGGGCTTTCGTCGGCCGGGCTGGTTTTGCTTGGTGAACTCGTGATTCGTGCCTTGGCCGGACTGATGTGGGTTCCTCCTTTCTCCTTCTGTTCTTGGTTCAGCAGAGGTGGTGCGCGCGGGGCTAGGTGCCGCGCAAGCTGTTAGATCCGGCGGTGCTCGGCGCGTGGATGCACCTTCAGAGGTAAGTTTTTGCTTTTTTTTTCCAAGTTTGGAATTTTTGCGGATTTTGAGTTGAGTGTGCTGGAGCTTAGTGTGTGAATTTTGTGTGTGGACTGTAGTGTGAACTGTGGCACGCAGGATTTTTTTTTTTTGTGGAGGACTTGGGTGTATTATTTTGTGCTTCCGGAGGTTATTGAGGTACGTGTGTGCGCGCGCGGTGCGATTTTCGGTGTTTCGTCAGTTTGAGGTTTCGGCGCTTCCCCGACTTCAGCATTGCCTGTGGAAAGCGTTTCAGGTGGGTTGAAATTTCTCCAAAATGTGTGGAATGCCCTTTAATGCTATTGTATGCATGTTGATCATATTTTATGCTATTTTTCACTGCAGAAAAATCTGATAGTTGCCTGGAATTTCTTAGAAAAATTATTAGAACCCCAGATTATTTTTAGCATACTCCTAATGTTACATGACACTATATTTCATATCAACCGTCCCTAGTGCAAGTGGCAAAGGGCTTGGTGGTTGATACCCGTGACCCGAGTTCGAAGCCTAGTTGCTTCACATTTCCAGCTAAGTTTATTTAAAAAGTAAACGAAGCGGGTAGCATGCTACCTTTCTCTCTCTCAAAAAAAAAAAAAAAAAAAAAAAAAGACACTATATTTCATGTTTGGTTTGCATAATAATTGCACCTGAATCATTTTAAAAATCGAGAAAATCCGTTTTAAGGAAAATCGGCTTTTTAAATGTGGTTTTTAAATCATGAGTTCGCTAGAGGTAGGGCATAGGTTCAGGGTGCCTTTGACCTCGTGCCTGGGGGCCGAGGGGTCTCTTTTTGAGTTTTTGAGATGAGTCATAGTGTCATGTGGGTTTGAGCCTCCTTGTGGGGATTGAGGAGATTATTCTAGATCATGGATCGTGTTTTTCTGATTTGGTAGTGGAGGTGGTTCTCCGACTTGTTGGTTTTTATATAATAAGGATCCACAAGGATCTAAATAGGTACTATCACACAACTAGAGGGGGGGTGAATAAGTGTAATACTCAAAAACCAATCTCAGTGCAAAATAAAAACCAATGCGGAAAATAAAAACAGCACACCGAGATTTACGTGAAAACTCCAATCCAGGAGAAAAACCACGGGACCAACACGCAATAACAATTCACTAAGTATTGAAGAATAACAAGGTGATTACCGACTCCACGGCCTCAAACCCCTCCTTCAAGTTCTTCGGATCTTGCGCTCCACCGATTGCACGTCCACTGCACACGTTCGAATCCGCGAACGCCAATCGAATCCACGAGCACACGTTTCGAATCCACGAAACGCCTTCAACACACCGAATCCACGGTGCAACGTCGAATCCACGACGCAACTCAGCCAATACAGAATATAGGCTTCGATGGTGATCCTTTGCTTAGATTATCATTGAAGAATCGTAGAAAGAATTTTTAAACAAAGTCTAGATCAATTCGACAAAAGATAGATCTTGGAAGAACCGTCGAATTGACCTAAAAGAGGCTAAAAAGAAGAACGATAAAAACCTAGCCTCTAGGGTTGCTCTCGAGTGTTTTCGGAATTGATCGGTTGTGGTCGAGAAACCCTAAGTATCTATTTATAACCCTTGTAAACAAATTAGAGTCGGTTTAGGAAACTTTTTCCGAGATGACATTGTGTACCGGTACCAAATATTGTGTTCCGGTACTCAATGATGCAAAACACAGATTTTTCTATTGTGTTCCGGTACGCGAGTCTGTGTTCCGGTACGCAATACAAATTACAGAAAATTCTGTGTCGGGTTTGAGGAACTCAAGTGTGGTTCCGGTACTCAATGTAAAAACTGATTTTTCCAAGATAAACTTTATCCAAAACAAACCAAGTACCGGAATCCAAACTTAAAATAAGTTGTAAGTTAAAACCAAGTTCCTAAAACCAAGTCTAAACCGGTTTCAATAATTTCCTGATTCCAATGATTATAAATGAACTTTAATCACCATGATTTAATTTAATCATACCTGAGAGTTAACTTGGGCTCATGTTGAATCTTTAATGAATCTTCGAAGGCTGATTTGACAATTTGATCCCTTTAAGACTCCGACTCAACTTACTGACTTGACTCACGAAATATGCCAATACAAAAAGCCGTAACAATCTCCCCCTTTGGCAATTTCGTGACAAAACCCAAAAATACATAAAAACGCTCAAGTCACTCATCTTAAAACAAAAAATCGAAATTCAATGTTATCACCAAAACATTGATTTTCTTTGCGTGAAAGATCCAATAAATACAAATTACACTTGAACCAAACAGTCCTAGAACATACTCTATGACTTAGGACTTGGAGTCTTAAAGTGATGTAATTCCTGCAAAACAAAACTCCAAACAAAATCAAACGTTAGTCATTAGAAAGTAAAATCCTACATTTGATTCGTCTTCCTTTTGATTCTTTTGTTTTTCCGGCTCTTTTGTTTTATCTCCCCCTATCTTGAGCAGCATCTCTGTTCTCACTGTTCTCACCTCATATTTGTTCTGTTTCCCCCTTTATGATATGTCCATCATTTCCGTTCTCCCCCTTTTTGTCACAAATTGTCAAACAGTTAATGTAGACAAAAAGAAACATACTAGAAGGATAAGTTCTTAGTTACAAGACAATTAAAGTTCTTGCTCATCACAAAGTGAAAAGAAACTGAAAAACCAAAAACAAGAAGGAAAAGAATTCACTCATCCTGATCTGAATCATCATCATCCTCATGTGATGTAGGTCCATGTGATGTACTCGGTGCTGTTGCTCTAGTGACCACATCATCATGTTTGCACCCAAGGATATCGAAGATCTTCTTTAAACCATCCTCGAGTTTCTTGAAGCCTTGCTCCATCCTTTTCTTTAAAGATCGAACATCCCGATGCAAAGTTTGAAGAGTTACCACCACATCTGATTCAGGAGATTCTTGGCGAGGCGGTACACTGGGTGTCGCTTCACTTGCATATCCTTTTGTATGCCCAAATGTCTTCAAAGTGCTAATCGACTTGGCTAAGGTGATTCCATCAATTGAGCCCAAGCCGTAATCATATTTGGCACAAGAAATGTCCACTCCGTGATCTTCCAGAATACGAGTAATCAAGATTGGATACGGTAGGAGCTCACGTTGCCTTGTTCCTTCAATGACATGTACCATTTGCTGCCAAATAAGAAATGGAATGTTGAGGTTAATTCCATTTGCACTCTCCGGGTGACCAAGGAAAAAGAGAAGTAGCAATCGATCCCATTGAATCCTTTTGGTCCCCAGTGTGGGCAATAGGTTGTAGCACACAATTAAGGACAAAATATGATACTCTGGTTTTAGGTCCTTTGATTCAACATACGACCTATTAGTGTGCGTTCCTGACTTGCAAATTGAGTTTACAACGATGTCCCAATGGGTGTCATGTTGGAAGTCACCATCAGTGTAATAAAGACCAGAAGTGTCAACAGCTAATCCAAGATTTGCACCAATTACTGCTGGAGTAATGTCAAACTTGACGTCTTTAACTGTTGTTTCAATGACGAAGGCCCCTGTGTCATGGTCTTTTTGAAGTATGTTAGCTCTCATATAGAATTCCCTGATGATCTCTACACAAAAACCCATCTTAGGTTGAACACTGCCAAGTGGCCGAATATGACTTCGTTCCAAAAGCCTTACAAAGTCTGGCACCTCACGACATAGCTCGTTAAAATTCACGTGTCGCTCTCCAATGCATGTACGGTTTGCAAATCTAGCACGGCGTTTTGCACTCACATGCTGTTCACTTTCATCAACATTGGATCTCTGTTGAGAGCGCTCGCGTATTACCGGTCCACCGGTACTTCTACGCGGAGGAGAATCCGCACCCTTCTTTTTCCTTGGAGCCATAGGTGCTTTTCCCTTTCCTTGAACAGTTTCTTCTTCATATTCAGAGGAATGTTCAGAATCTGAGCTTGTCGAACCTTCATCTCGTGATCGTTTAGTAGACTTTTTCTTTCCAGAACCACGACCACGTCCACTTCCAGTGGCCATTAAGATCACAAGTGCAAGAAGCCATGAAAATGCCATTTCCTACAAAGAACACAATGCACTATGATTTGATCGTATAGGAAGGCTTAAACATGTCTAAGAAACATTCTAAACATGTCACAATTGATGATTCATCATTTAAAATCCATTTACATTAAAATCCCTAATTCTCAATTTTTTCTATGTTAAGAACATATGTAAATGTTAGATTCAATCATATAAGCATGGAAACATGAATCTAATTTCATAGAGAGGAACCATTTATGTTCTAAACATGAATTAAGGGTAATTTATGCAAGAGATTTCATTTGAAGTAAGGATCTACTCAAAAATCCCTAAATAAAACATCAAAACCTAAAAACTAGGGTTTTGAAGCAAAAGAAAGCAAGATTAATGAAAAAACTTACAAATCAAAGCCACAAATCTCTTGATCTTGATGAAAAACCCCTTAGAGATGTTTTAGAGAGAGAGAGGGAGTGTTTTGAAATGGGAGAGATGAAATGAAAACCTTGAGTTCCGAAATTTAAAGAAATCCAGATCGAGTACCGGTACCAATAAATCGCGTACCGGTACGCAGTGCAAAATCCTGAAAATCCTCATTCGGGTTCCGGATTGAAAACTTGGCTGATCCGGATCCGCAAATGTTGTTCCGGTACTGAGAATGTAGTACCGGTACTCAAGTGAAAAACAGGGAATTTTCCTGTTCGGGATCCGGATTGGGTTTTCTTGATTCGGAAACTTCATTCCGGTACTAAACATCAGGTACCGGTACACCAGAGCCAAAAAGCAAAAATTTCTTGAAACAAATCCAAAATTTGAAATCTTTTCAAATACCGATTTGTATTCCATCAAGAAATCAATTTAAGTGCTTTAAACAATGAATTCACATAGATGTCATTCAATCCAATTAATTTCACAAAAATTAGAAAGATTTACTCCTAAATCATGAAAAACAAAGATAAACCATTATAAACCGTTTTTCATATTATATTCATCAAACATAAGTCATCAAAAATAATTTTGAGATCCAAACTTTATCAAGATGTAACGGATTTGCAAAGATGACTTACAGAGATTTCCAAATGACATCAATTTTGAATTCTACCTTTTCAAATTGAGATAAGCACTAAAATACCTAAGGGTGGCTCTTTGAGCATCTTTTAACTATCCCACCTTATACCAACCAGGAGATTATTTAAAATAAGAACTTTGAATATAAATCTCCGAATGCTTCAACTAAAAATTTTAAAAATATTTTCCTAGCATTCAAAACATGTGGTAGCTCTTTCCAACATGTGGTGGTAGTTTTCACACTCATTTCGGATGTAACTCTTTCCACATCTTTTGCAACTTATTTATTACCCTTGTAAACATGCAATCTCTTATGTGAAAGAATTAAATCCCAAATTTTAGTCTATCGGTTGTCTCATGTTTATCACATTGAATTCACACAACCGAGATAGGTTAAGCATCTAAAGATCACACAAGATGACTAAAATTTGATGAATATAATTATCAAAAACTCCTATAATAAAGTATCTTCAAGAATTATGATTATGGAGTAAAGTTGATAATTCATATAAAATTAAATTGGAGTGAATGAAAGTGAAACCCTTTTTCTTCAATGCACTTGTTCGTTAAAACCCTTTTGTTCAAAAACAAAACATAAAAACCAAGAGCATTGAAAACATGTAATGCAAAGATTAAGAAAAATATGAAAGGAAAACCAATCAAAGCATTACATACAGTCATAAGCTATTTAGAACTTAAGACAAGGAAAGATATCACCTTTCCGAATCCAAAATCGTCGAATTTTGGGTTGTCTTGATTCGTTGTGGCTGGGGGTTGTCCGCTTTGACTGTTGATCCAGCTTGGGTCTTTGCCTCGCAATGATCCACTTGTGTGATTGATGTTGTGGCTCGGACCTTTGGTGGGTTGAGTGAACTCCTCTGACTTGATGTGTCTTTTGATTCCGTTGAGTCCGCTCCGTAGATGAAGTTGCCGAAGAATTTTTCTTTCTCTTTTTCGGGCAATTCTTCATCAAGTGTCCTTCAAGTCCACATTGGTGACAAGTTCTTCCTCTCAATCTAGTTGTGGAACTTGAAGCCTTCACAGTTTGGTTCTTTTTAAATCCCAAACGAACCTTGCTTGTTTTACCTAATCCAGACATACAATCAAGTTTCTTGGAACCGGTTGAAAGCCTTTGTATGTCGGATTTAAGTTGATGAACTTGCTTGGTCAAAGCTTGATTGGTGACATGAATTTCCTCAAACTGCTTTTTAAGAAAACCAATCTTATCCATGTATGATTTAGCGTTCGTCTCCGATTGGTTTAGCTTTTCTTGGAGGATTTTATTATTATTCAATAAAAGTCCTTGTTCCTCCTCGAGATCATGAAGTTTGATCTTTAAAGCTTGATTCTCGTCTTGAACCTCAAGTCGTTGCTTCCTCAACTTCTTGATATGCTTGGTCATCTTCTTATATTCCGCAAGAAGTTGTTGATATGCCTCAACGAGTTCTTCTTCGTCCGACTCCCCCTCACTTGATGACTCTCCATCGGATGTTGATGTTTCATGCAAAATCAAAGGAATAGAGTCAGTGACTAAAGATGATAAGCACAAATTAGAAGAGGGAATTTGAGAGGCATGAAAAGCAACAACTTTTTCCTCTTCACTTGAGGTCGATTCATCGAAATAGAATCGTCCCAAGTTTTCGCTTGCAAAGCCTTCTTTTTATATGATTTCTTAGAAGGACAATCCGTTGAAATATGGCCGTAGCCTTTGCATCGATAGCATCGGATTTTCCCTTCGAAATCATCTTTTTCTTTTTCTTTAGAAGGTTTTGCAACGCCTTTGAGTTTAGAGGATTTAGAACCCGATGATCCTTTAGATGGTTTCGTGGATGAAGATCCATCGGTTCGATTCTTCCAAAACTTCCGACGAAATTTCTTTGTGATCCGCGCCAATTGTTCTTCAAAATCGGCTAAAGAGATTTCATCGTCGGAACTTGATTCGCCATCTTCTTCCTTTGTTGATTTGAATGCAATACCTGTAAGCTTAGAAGAAGACTTGGAAGAAACTTGATTAGTAGGAAAAGTCATCTCATAAGTTTGTAAAGCACCTACTAATTCCTCTACACTCATCTCATCCGGATGACTAACGGTTTCAATGGCGGTAACCTTTGCCCTAAACCGTTCCGGAAGAGTCCGAAGTATCTTTCTTACAATTTTCGACTCCGGGATCTTTTCTCCTAAATTAGCACATGTATTAATTACATCTTGAAGTCTAGTGTAATAATCTATAAACAATTCATGCTCTTCCATTTGAATAGAGTCAAATTGACTTGTAAGCATCTGGAGCTTTTGAATTTTTAAAAGATTAGTACCCTCATGTGTAATTTTGAGAATATCCCAAATTTCCTTCGCGGTGTCACACGCGAAAATTCGTATGAACTCGGTCGAGAAAGAGAATTAAATAAAGCGTTCATACCTTTCCCATTGTAAGAAGATCTTTCGATTTCCTCTTTGGACCATCTAGAGCGAGGTTTTGGGGTAGTAGAATTTTCTACTTCCTCAGTTGGATGCACCCAACCGTATTCCACGGTTTGCCAAACCCGCTCATCAATTGAGATGAGAAAAGCTCTCATCCGCACTTTCCAATAAGCATAATTGGTCCCATAAAAAAGAGGAGGTCTAAAAATATTACCACTTTCACCCGACATGATAGATAAACCTAAAACCCGCTCCGATACCACTTGTTGTTTTTTATATAATAAGGATCTAAATAGGTACTATCACACAACTAGAGGTGTGAGGACCCGAATCCCCACTTAAGGGTTTACTGATGGATTAGTGGCTTCGGGGAGTGTGTGTGCGTGTGTCGGGCCCAAGAATTGGATTTCTGGTGAAATTGGAGCTTGTTTGCTTATCAGAAAGTCCATATAGGGTGATTGAGGTTTTTGCGTGCTTATTGGAACCAAGGATTTGACCCGGCATGAAAAATGGATCAAGTTTACTTTTTCGGGAATTTTTGGAAAATTTTAGAAGTGGAATTTGGCCAAACGGACTTCGGATTTGGATTCAGCGCGCGAAAACGGTCAAGATAGACTATTTACTTGTATTTTTCGGAGCCCGGATGCGAAAACACGCATTTTGAGGTGTGGGGTTACTGTTCCGGCAGCCGGAGAGGCGCCGGCGGCGGCGGCGGGCGGCGGAGCGCGGTGGAGCGCGGTGGTTGGCGGCGGCGGAGGCGCGCGGTCCACCGCGGAAGGCGTGCACCGGGCGCGGGCCACGTGGCGCCTCCCGGTTGGCGGGCGCAGTGAGCGCGGTCCACGGGTTTGGCGGGGTGTACGGTGGACCGTGGGGTGGCCACGTGGCAGCCTGTGGTTGGAGGGTCTTTGTGCGCGCGGTCCACGCAGCGGGTGGAGCAGGTGGCCGTACAGCGGGGCGGTTGGGGGACGACGTGGGGGCGCCACGTGGCGCCCCATGGTTGGTCGGGCGCAGCCGCGCATGTCCGCGTGTCGGACACGCGGCGTCGCGCGGTTCGCGGGCGCACGTGCTCCGGGCGTTGCGGGCGCGCAGCGGACGCGTGGCGGGCTGTGGGCCTTTCGGCCCTGCACAGTAACGCGCCGGGCCCGTTACTGTAGCAGCCCAATTGTTCCGGGCGCCCGAATCCGAGGACACATAGGTCATTTCTGGAATTGTTTTTTTTGGTTGGCCTATTTCTTGAGCCCGAGCCCCTTTCCTCTGCCATTTTCTCCACCTTCCCGAGCTCCCCAGCCCTTGCACACTTTAGGAAAGTTGTAGACCTTTGAGTGCTCGATCTTCCTACAGAGTTTTGGGATTTTTTAGGAGCACGCATCCTGAGGTTCCAGATTTTACGGCGCGGAGCGACGTTTCATCTTTGGTGTTCTTCTTCGTCGCAGATCGGTGTGAAATTTCCCCTGGGCTACCCCGACCTCCTTTTTTAGTGATTCTTACGCCGACATACTCCTAAGAGGTAAGGCTTCATCTTTCATATTGATCGCGCTTTTCCGTTCTGAGTGTTTGGCACGGATCCCGAGGTGCCATTGTGACCCATTTCGGTGTGGAATTTTGGGACAACATCGGAGTGTTTTGGCGATATCTTCGCGCACGAGCGTCAGACGGAAACGTGCTTGTACAACTTTTTCATCTACAAATCGCAAGGAACGCGCTCGTATTTTTCTTGGATTTTTCAGAAATTTATTTGGAGGTGAAAATCCCTGTTTCCCTGTGTACAGTGCTACAGTTTTGATGCAGAAATTGTTTGAGTGCACCACCTTGCCGAATTTATATCTTGACCTACCGAACTCGGTTTTGGACGTACAGGTATCCGTTTCGAAGGTATCGACGCGAGGATCGCCGTCATATTTTTACTGGAATTTTTGGAGGCTGTTTTACAGGTGAAAATTTCGCAGAAAGAAGACTGTTCATCGCAGATTTTTAAAATGTGGAATTTAGTGGAATTAAGTGTAATTTATGGATGTATTTTGTACCCAGGATGCTTTGAACACTACTTTGGTACTGTTGGCTTGGTGATAGTGCTGGTATATCTGTTTTTGGGCTTTCTTAGCTGTACGACTCTGGACAGTTGTACACCTTCAGGTGGGTGGCCTTGTCTCCAAGACTTATGGAACGTTCATTAAATCTGCTATAGTAGAACCATGCATAATAGTAACACTCTTGTGTAGTATGCTAGAAAGTGATAGCTGATAATTCTAGTGTTACTTGATGATCATGAAATTCTCTTGCTTCCTATTATCCGTTAAATTAATGTTATCTTAGAACTTGACCTAGCACCCCCGTCATATGCTGCATGTGTAGCCAGACCAGTAGAAAACTCCAACTTGGGCTAGGTTTATTCTGCTTTAGACATCCAAACTTCTTTTCTTCCTGGACATAGTGTTTTACTCGCCCGGGTAGTGGGCCGAGTGGTCGGGATTTCTTTTAGTGTGGGATGCATTTTACACTCGTGGCTTGGGAGCAGAGTGGAGTCTGGTAGATGTAGTTGGTTGTTCATCTGTGGCGGGAGCCGTTTGGATAGACGGCGGTCCCGAGATGTTTTATTTTCTTGTTTTATTTGTCGCCGCTGTGTTAGTGGCAGCGGTATATCAGTGTTAGCAGGACCTTGAACCCAGAACTGTTTTTGGACACACACATATGATTTTAGTCAACCAAATATTTTCTTCCAAGCGTCGTAGGGTCGCCTGAGTCTGTTCTTGTTTGATTGGACGAAGGCATTAGCTCTACGAGGCTTGGATGTTAAAACTCGTTTTCAACTGTTTTTCCTAAAAGAGGCGTAAGGCTAAGATCTCTTCCTCCTCAACAATTATCTAACAGCAGATTCAAAAAGAACTAAAAATCATTAAATATGAATTTCTTTCAGATCAAATGGCTTTCGGTAAGAAATGTCACCTTTTTCCAATAAAGTTAATCACCCGAGATGATTCGAGTGGTCTGGGTTCCAAGGTCTGTCTTTTTCTTGGGACGAGAACAACGAGAGGCTTTGCCTAGAGCCTGTTCTTATTTGAATTGGGTTGCAGGTTCTAGTCATTCGGGGTTCCCGAACCCTTCTTTGTGTCAGTTTTGGAGTTTATCCTGTCAGTGAGTCTGCAATGTTTTGCCCGTTGAGGCAGTTGTTCGCAGTGGATGCGACGTTCGACCTGTTTGGCCTGTTGAGGCAGTTGTTCGCAGTGGATGCGATGTTCGGCCTGTTTGGCCTGTTGAGACAGTTTTTTCACAGTGGATGCGATGTTCGGCCTGTTGAGGCAGTTGTTCGCAGTGGATGCGAGTTTGGACTTTGAGTTGGTGGAGTTGCTTGTGTCTTGAGATTCGAGAAAGCTGATCAGCTGAGTCGTCGAGAGTGCTCCGACTGTTGTGAGAGATGTTGAGGATTGAGTCCTTCCGAGCAGAGCGTGAGCGTGGATTTTGACCATAGCCTGCAGTGCCACTTTGAGCTCGACAGAGTGCGCGGATACCCTAGTCCTCGTTGCGGTCGTTCCCCTCGAGTGCCACGTCCGGGGTGGGTATGCACTTTGGTATCGCGACTTATTGACGCCGTCCCTCTGACTGAGCCAGTTTTGGCAGTTACGGACGCCGTCCCTCTGACTGATCCAGTTTTGGCAGTCACGGACACCGTCCCTCTGGCTGAGCCAGTTTTGGCAGCTACGGACGTCCTACGTAAGTCCGGTCCTCCGGGATGTAACGGCAGTAGGTTGGCGCAGGCTTGACTGGACCCGAGGAGGCAGTCAGTTCAGATTGGGTGACTATACTGATATGTTAGCAGATGCATCATATTTTCATCTGTCCCGCTTTTTGAGCATCTAGATAGGGGCATAGTAGCTGTAGAATTTATTTATCCAGCCTTTTCCCTTCAGCACTGTATTTGTTTCCTCATGCCTCTAGTAGACTTAGTGGGCAGACCGTTGGGCTTGTTGACGGCACCCACTGAGAGCTACTGTGGGATGTAGTTCTCACACCCGTCGTGGTGTCTTTTTCCCCAGGGACTTCTACTCCTGTTTCTGCTGTTCCAGCTGCCGCTTCTTCAGACCGAGGTAAGGGAGTCGCGAGATAGATCCCTTCCAGTCATCTCCTGAGATAGAGTAGAGGTACCCTTACCAGATTTTGAGAGTGGTATGTTGAGCGACCATGTAGTGAGGTATTGAGTTGTACTTTTCTTCTTTCTTTGAGAGACTTTTGTATTTTTTTGGTGAGGACTTGTTGTATATTGTGAGAGTTGTATTATATTTTTTATTTCTAGCAGTTTACTCTCAGCTCTGATATCTGTTTAGTATAGTATCTTTCTTTGCAGGTTGGACGCTTCGTCTATACGGGGTTCACCGTATAGGCGGCGGATCTATTAGCGAGCCCGGGTCGCAGTTTCGACTCCGGGGCGTGACAGATTAGAGTGGTATCAGAGCCTAGGTTTTAGGTCATTGAGGACTTAGGAACCCTAGGCTTATGGTTGGACGTTAGGATGACTACGTGAGAGTCGTGACTTTAGCGAAAGTCCTGATTGAGTTTTATTACCTCTCCAAAGGGATGGGATGAGTGATTGACATGTATATTCTCCTAAGCGATTATGTTGGCTGCAGACAACATAATGCTATGGAATGGATGACATGTCATAGACTTTCGCTGGATTGGGTCGAGTGTTGTTTGGTGCTGTCCTGATGTTTGCATGTGGATTGCAGGTGGGCACGATGCCTCCCCGACGCAGGATGCGGACGCGTTCTCAGCCTTCTTCCTCCCATGAGCCTGAGCAGGAGGAGTCGGCACAGGGTCAGCAGAGTGAGGGGCAGGAGCTTCAGGCTCAGATGGCCCATTTGTCTGAGACTCTCCGACGCCAGGAGGAGATTCTACGGCGCCAGGAGGAGACCATGGATCGGATGATGCGCATGATGGAACAGAGGGCACAGCCGGTGGTAGCACCTCCAGAGAGTTCCCCTATACCTTCCTCGCCAGCTATAGCACCTCTAGAGAGTTCCCCTATACCTTCCTCGCCAGCTATAGCACCTCCAGAGAGTTCCCCTATACCTTCCTCGCCAGCTATAGCACCTCCAGAGAGTTTCCCTGTACCTTCCTCGCCAGCGATGGCACCTCCAGTTGTACCAGCAGCACAGGCAGCCCCTACTGCACCGATTACCAGTGGTCAGGCGTCCGGGACGGTAGGACAGTTGACCCCGGCAGAGCAGCGAGAGGTGGCTGATTTGTTGATGAGATTTCGTCAGTCTGATCCACATCATTTTTCGGGGCAGAGTTCGGAGCACGGAGAGGCGGTGGTGGCCGAGGTGGCTCCAGCTCCCGCAGGGATTTCGGGGGCGAAGCGGCCAGCACAGGATATTGAGGGACAGACGAGTCGGCAGGGACCTCCGAGACCTCCACGATCTCATCCTCAGGGTCGAGGGTTTCGGAGGCGCCAGAGATCTGGTGGGCCCTCGCAGCAGCCGCGGTATCAGCCTAGACAGCGGGTCCGGCAATAGCGACGTGAGCGGTGTGTCATCTGTGGCGGCCCTCATCCACCGTCGCAGTGTGACTTGAGACAGGGACGGTGTTTCCTTTGCGGAGAGTTGGGACATTTTCGAGCAGCTTGTCCCCGAGCCATTCTGTTAGTACTACCCCTTGCTGTAGCACCCCCCTTGCCTGTACCCGAAGCGGAAGCCCCTCCGGTTCACCGTCATACAGAGTGGGGTACGACGTCGGGACAGACGGGACGACGATCTTCAGCACCCAGTGGACGGATTTACGCAGCCCTGGTGGAGGGCACCCCAGCAGCAGATCCTATCGCCGCAGGTATGGCTTTATTTTCAGTCAGTTGAGTGAGCTTCTTGGTACCATGGCATCCTTTTGCATAATATTAGGGCATTTGCATACATGAAATAGGGATAGAAATTTTGTGACATGCATGAGCGACTAAATTCTTCACAGTATCTTACGAGCAGAGGTGTGGTTTGGGGCATGATCGGGACAGATGAGACCGGAGGAAGTACGCCGGCAGATGTGACGGTTTGGTTACGGCTCCAAGAATCAGTTTGAGCACACGGGATGGACCAGCTGGTGCGGTGTCGTGCAACGATTGATTGTGGATTGAGAACAGTGACCTTTCCGCGAGTTGGACAACAGGAGATCATTTCCTTAGGTCACCGAGGCATCCTTCCTGCAGCAGTGGCTTCAGCGGTTTCGGGTTAGGTGCTACTTGTTGAGCGTAGGTGATGCCTAGGACTAGAGGTTATGTCTCTAGGGGTCTCGGATAGGGTTGCGTTTTTCTTTTAGGGGTACGGATAGACCGTAGCTACCATTTTTGTTGCCACAGCAGGAACGGCATCAACACTTCTCTCCCTTTTTCTCACCCTTGTGCTGAAATTTGTGAACATGACGAAAGATTCGAAAGGCTACTCCAGAAATGGAGACGGTGCCCGAACCTGTTCTTGTTTGATTGGAGCGAGGGCACTGGTCTTTCGGAACTTTTGAACTTTTCGCTAATTTCAGTTGTTTTCTAAATTGGAGAGTTGGGGGTTGATGACTTTCCTGCTGGTGGGGTCCTTACTTTTTTTGTTAAGTTTTGCGGCATAATTCGTGTAGTTTGAACGCGTAGAGTTGGCTGTTCTTCCTCGTCCCCAGTATTTGGAACTCCTGAGGTTTATCCAGCTGTTGGACTCGCCTTGTGGAGAGTGAGTGGCGACTGGGGAGTTAGAGATTGTGTTGATGGAGGTTTACCTTTGGGCTTGGAGACTCCCGTTTGAGCCGTGTTTGTTTCGAGGACGAAACTTTCTTTAAGTGGGGGAGGATGTGAGGACCCGAATCCCCACTTAAGGGTTTACTGATGGATTAGTGTCTTCGGGGAGTGTGTGTGCGTGTGTCGGGCCCAAGAATTGGATTTCTGGTGAAATTGGAGCTTGTTTGCTTATCAGAAAGTCCATATAGGGTGATTGAGGTTTTTGCGCGCTTATTGGAACCAAGGATTTGACCCGGCATGAAAAATGGATCAAGTTTACTTTTCCGAGAATTTTTGGGAAATTTTAGAAGTGGAATTTGGCCAAACGGACTTCGGATTTGGATTCAGCGCACAAAAACAGTCAAGATGGACTATTTACTTATATTTTTCGGTGCCCGGATGCGAAAACACGCATTTTGAGGTGTGGGGTTACTGTTCCGGCAGCCGGAGAGGCGCCGGCGGCGGCGGCGGGCGGCGGAGCGCGGTGGTTGGCGGCGGCGGAGGCGCGCGGTCCACCGTGGAAGGCGTGCACCGGGCGCGGGCCACGTGGCGCCTCCCGGTTGGCGGGGGCAGTGAGCGCGGTCCACGGGTTTGGCAGGGTGTACGGTGGACCGTGGGGTGGCCACGTGGCAGCCTGTGGTTGGAGGGTCTTTGTGCGCGCGGTCCACGCAGCGGGTGGAGCAGGTGGCCGTACGGCGGGGCGGTTGGGGGACGACGTGGGGGCGCCACGTGGCGCCCCATGGTTGGTCGGGCGCAGCCGCGCATGTTCGCGTGTCGGACACGCGGCGTCGCGCGGTTCGCGGGCGCACGTGCTCCGGGTGCTGCGGGCGCGCAGCGGACGCGTGGCGGGCCGCGGGCCTTTCGGGCCTGCACAGTAACGGGCCGGGCCCGTTACTGTAGCAGCCCAATTGTTCCGGATGTTGGGTTATACTAATATGGATCTAAATAGGGGAAAAAACACCTAGAGGGGGGGTGAATAGGTGTAAATAATAAACACTCAAAAAATCATTGCGCAATAAAACCCAATGCGGAAATAAAAATAACACGCAAGATTTTTACGTGGAAAAACTCCAAACCGGAGTAAAAAACCACGGGACCGATAACACGGCGAAATCCACTAGAATTAACACACGTACAAGGTGATATAACGTACTCACAGACGACTCAACCTTTTTCATACGCTCCTAGTCGATCTTCTCCGCTCGCTCCACAACGCTTCTCGAATCCACGATCTGCGTCCAACGCCGAATCCTCAGCGTCCAACGTCGAGTCCACGACGTCCGACCGAATCCACGGTCTTCACCCAGTAGCACGCTTCGAATCCACGAACGTACCTCGCTCCGAATCCACGAGAGCGGTTGCACCTTGAATCCACAAGGCCACGCGAGTCCACGCGCCGATTTGGGGTAAATCGTTGTTTTTTGGGTGGTGATGATCCGCCGAATACTTAGATTAGAAATAGATCGGAAATACCATCTAAGTATTCATTGATTTGATTCTACTCAAAATCTGAGTCTGGAAAACCTAGAATCAAATCAATCAATATAGATGAAGAAACATAGAAATAAATCTATTGATTTCCTTTCTTCTCTATATGTGGATCTTTCTCTTTACGGCTTATTTTTCTAATAAGTCCCGTTATTTTCCCATACCCTAAAAATGAATCATAGGGTCTATTTATAGGTTAGAAACCATTGGAAGAAGATAAGGATCAAAAACCTGCCGTTTCTGGAAATTTTACGGACGGCGATCCGGATCGGAATTACTGCGATCCGGATCGTCATAACGAGATTGACGATTCCAGAAATCCAAGGGTTCGGGATCCGGATCGGATTGCCTGATCCGGATCGTTCATACAATTCAGAAAACTTAACATTCGGGATCCGGATCAGAATCTTCATGAATCCGGATCGAAGTATTATATGAAGCAACAACCTTCGGGATCCGGATCACTGGCTCTGATCCGGATCCTGAACATGTCCCATGTCCAGTTTTTGATTTTTATGCAATAAAAATTCTTCCAAGTGTTTCTACACTATAAGAAGTATTCGGATCACCAAAATATTTAGTTAAACATACCTGATCCTTTTGAATTCTTCTTTCTTGAGATTGAGGTATATGATCCAAACTTTCTTCATCTTCAATCTTCAAGACTTAACACTTTCACGAAATACGCCAACTCAAATTCCGTAACAATCTCCCCCTTTGGCGGTTTCGTGACAAAACACAAATCCACAAAAGAAAATTCAAAAAGATATTTTTGTTGCTATCACCATACAACAAAAATTTACAATGGAGATCCAAAAATTTTAAAAACATGAGATAAACTCCTAAAACAGACTCTAGACTTAGACATCTGTACTCTCTGCACAAAGAAATCATTCTTGACAAAAGAAATCATTAGATACCTCAAGAATTGAAACATACAAAACCAAATACAGAGATAGAGTTTATATGATCATCATGACATTTGAGAATTCAGATATGTAAGAGAATCATAGACAAAAACCAACATATCTTCTATGCATTTAAAAACCAAATGTCACAAAATGTTAGTCCAACATCAACTTGTTAGTCATAATACATGCCCCAATAGTTAGTCGAATAGTTAGTAGGGACATGCATCAAATCACAAGATAAAATCAAAGTTGAAGTTGAAGTCATACTTGTCACGCCCCGGGGTCGAAACTGCGACCCGGGCTCGCTAACAGATCCGCCATCTGTACGGAAACTGCCGTACAGACGAAGCGTCTAACCTGCAAAAGATAGAACTACAGCTATACAGATATCAGAGCGGGTAATAAAAGCTGTAATATAAAATCACACTACTAAAAGCTGAAAATAAAATACAAGTCTATCTCCCGAATACAAGATTATACAAATAGAAAACAACCTATACAACATCTACAAATCCACAGGGGAGATAGCTAAGACTAGAAAATCAATACATGATCAACTCCCACAGTCCGGGATGGTACATCTACCTCACTCTAAAGTAACAATGCTGGTAGGGAACTATCACGCGACTCCCTGTCCTCGGTCCGTCAAGCCAGCTCGGGCAGGAACGGAAGAAAGCCTCAGCAACCTGTCACCGACAGAGGGTGTGAGAACTACATCCTACAGTAGCTCTCAGTGGGTACCGTCTCCAAGAACCACGGTCTGCCCACTAAGTCTACTAGAGGCATAAGATAACAGAAAGAGACTGAAATAATGAAAGGAAAAGCTGGAAAATATCTACAGCTATCATGCCTCTATCTACTATGCTCAATAAGAAAGAGAACACAGATGATGGTATGCATCCCCTCACTACTGACCACAAGTCAAGTACTATACTCATAGAAGACTCTATTAAGACACATGCTATGTCATCACTCTCTCAATGTCACCCAATCTCAATGACTGTCCCACTTTGGACCAGTCAACAGCCTGCGCTCACCTACTGCCACTACGCCCAAACAGGACTTGGTCTTACGTAGGGTGTCCCTCAAGGACTATCTCAATCTCAAGCGAACTCTAGTGTATCAACTAGTCGCATCATCGCAGCCTCGTCAGGCTCGGTATCATCATCGCACCCGGGGCGTAGCTCGAGGGGAGCGACCCCAACGAACTCAAGTATCACAAGTATCTCATAACTGGCATGAAATGCCAGGCTCAGCAGGCTATAATCCACGATCAAACAGATCGGTATCTCGATGCTCGAAACACAACCCAGTCGGAAAGAACCTCGACTCAAAAAGAAAAACCCAAACCCTCTCGCAGCTATGTCGGAGAACTCTCAACGACGCAAGCTCACAACACTAACTCACTAAGGAAGGTATCACACAGCTGGGCTCGCCGTCACTCCCAACAGCTCCCACAACGACACCCCACTCATAGACGAAAAGAGCCGACTGACGCGGCAAGGTCCAAGCATCTCGATAGACTGGTGCCTAGAGCCCCAATCAAACAAGAACAGACCCTAGGCTCAGCCTATCGAAGTTCTCAATCCTTTACCGTTCAGGGATTTGGCCCCTCTCGGTTAAAGTGGGAAAGTATCACAACTCAATGCTCTAAACTCATGGCTGGAGATGCTCCACAGCCAAAACCACAAAGAGTCCGAAAACCCCGGGAGCCTACTACCTACGACCCCAATCAAACAAGAATAGGCTATAGGTGTAGCCTCCCGTTGTTTTCGGCCCAAGAATGAAATCAGCCCTTAGAACCCAGATACCTCACCCCAGTCGGGAGAGGGAATTTAGGAAAAAGATGACCTTTATTATAAAATATCATTTCTCCTCAACCCCCTTGGGGTGAGGATAAAATTTACACTTTTTGAAAACTGTCTTGAGTTGAGGAAACCAGCTTTTATGGATTTTAGTTCTTGAGGAAATCAGTTGAAAACAAGTTGTTTTCCGAACTCCCAAGGGTGACGCCTTTGCCCAATCAAACAAGAACAAGCTCCGGCGACCCTTAGGAATACGGAAGGAAAACACTGGTATACCAAAATCATGAGAGTTCAAAAGCATTCTGGGTTCAAGGTCCTGATAGCATACGTACCCCACGATCACAACGTGGTAGTGAAGAGAAAACGATGCCACAACTAGAAACCCGGGACCACCGTTTACTCTAAACGGTTCCCAAACCACCAACACTGGCCTAACACAGCCACCAGACCCCACTCAGCCCCCAGGCCCGAGTGAAACACCCATCCCACAAAACTCTGACCACTCGGCCCACTACCCGGGCGAGGAACCCTATGTCCAGAAGGAAATGCAGTGTGTGGAATGTCTAAAGCATAATAGAACCTAGCCCAGATTAAGGTTCTCTATTGGTCTGGTTGAATACATGCAACATATGACGGGGGTGCTAGTCAAGTTCCAAGCAAAGCACTTAAACTAGCATGCAAATCCTATTATAATAGAATTAGAAGGAAGTCCGAAGACTTGGAGAGAAAAACCAACCCACCTCAGATCGCCCCCAATTGCTTGTCGACACTTGCAATTGGGCTCAGCGGGCTTACCTGGCCTCCACGAGGTCCGCACGCAACCCGAAGTACGATGCCGGAACCCGCACGCAAAACGGAGTCACAAGGTCGCGTCCCAGTCAGATGCTAAAACTACACTGCAAACTGCCAGGAAAGAAGAAATCGCACAATCAGTCAAAACGGTCGAAAACCAAGCATCCGGCGACAAAAACAGCCTCCATTAGCGAAAAACAGCGCGCGGCGCGAAAACAGCCCTTCATCGGCGAAAAACAACGCACGGCGCGAAAAACAGCCTTCATCGGCGAAAAACAGCCTCCGTCGGAGAAAAACAGACTCCGACAGCGAAAACAGCGGTCGACGGCGAAAAACAGCTGTCGACGGCGAAAAACAGCTCGCGGCGGCGAAAACGGCGGTCGACGGCGAAAACCAGCTGTCGACGGCGAAAAACAGCTCGCGGCGGCGAAAACGGCGGTCGACGGCGAAAACCAGCTGTCGACGGCGAAAAACAGCTCGCGGCGGCGAAAACGGCGGTCGACGGCGAAAAACAGCTGTCGACGGCGAAAAACAGCTCGCGGCGGCGAAAACGGCGGTCGACGGCGAAAAACAGCTGTCGACGGCGAAAAACAGCTCGCGGCGGCGAAAACAGCGGTCGACGGCGAAAAACAGCTGTCGACGGCGAAAAACAGCTCGCGGCGGCGAAAACGGCGGTCGACGGCGAAAAACAGCTGTCGACGGCGAAAAACAGCTCGCGGCGGCGAAAACGGCGGTCGACGGCGAA
This sequence comes from Tillandsia fasciculata, assembly GCA_029168755.2. Taxonomy (NCBI): domain Eukaryota; kingdom Viridiplantae; phylum Streptophyta; class Magnoliopsida; order Poales; family Bromeliaceae; genus Tillandsia; species Tillandsia fasciculata. The sequence goes on along the minus strand of CM054940.1, from coordinate 16,354,971 downwards.
AAACAGCTGTCGACGGCGAAAAACAGCTCGCGGCGGCGAAAACGGCGGTCGACGGCGAAAAACAGCTGTCGACGGCGAAAAACAGCTCGCGGCGGCGAAAACGGCGGTCGACGGCGAAAAACAGCGGTCGACGGCGAAAAAAACGGCCTCCGTCGGCGAAAAAACAGCGTCCGACGGCGAAACCGGCCTCCGTCAGCGGAAAAACGGGGCCGGCACGCAAACCGAGGCGCCGACGAATTCCCGGGGCACGCCGAGCGACGAAGACGGCGGTCGCGCGGCCCAAGAAACCGGCCGAGCGGAGCAGGGGCCCGCCGCGCGGCGCCCCTGCGGCGCTGCGCGCGGCGCCCAGCGGCGCTGCGCGCAGCGCGCAGCGGCGCTGCGCGCGCCCGCGCGCAGCCCGCCGCGCGCGCGCCCCGCTGCGCGCAGCGGGCCGCGCCCGCGGGCCCGCGCGCGCAGCGCGCGCCCGCGGGGCCTGCGCGCGGCCCCTGCCGCGCGCGCGCCTGCGCGCGGCCATGCCGCGCGCGCCTGCGCGCGCGCGCGGCCGCGACGGCGGAATTTTTTTTTAAAAAAAATTCAAAAAAATTCTAAAAAAATCCCAGAAATTTTAAAATAATTTTTACAACTTAATTAGCTCCAAAATTTTTCAAAAAAATCCTCAAAGCACCAAATTTTTCCCAAAAATTCATTTTGCTTAAATAAATTCTAGAAAAGATCCAATAAATTCATTTTTGCTAAAAAAAAATCTAAAGATTAGTTTTTTTTTTGCCTTCTAAAATCCAACAAAACAAACCCATCAACGTTCTAAAGCTCCAAATCAAAATCCGAAAATCCCAATTGAGTAATAAAGCTCAAAACCCAATTTATTTGCTAAGTAAGCTAAATAAAAAAAACAATTTACCTCCTCCAAGAGAAACTCTAAATCCACCAAGCTCTTCCTCCATTTTCCTTCTCCTTCCCTCCTTCTCTCTTTCTTTCTCTATTTTCCTTTTGTGCTTTCTTCCATTCGTGGAGGCTACAGAGGATGAGGAGGGAGGTAGGTGATGGGTGGTGAGTCTATCTCACAAGGAGGGTGTGGTCACCACCCCCTAAGAAGCCCAAATCACTTATTAATTAAGGCCAACCATAATTAACACTTAATTAACTAGTAGTAGCTTAAATGAAAACATTAAAACACATACCTACAAAAATCCAAACCCCTCACATGCTCACTGACACCAACAAGGTGAAAGAAAATTAAGTAACAAAACTATTAAAAATAATATTAAAATAATCCAAAGTAGCCCACTCCAACTCACTTTTTGCCTTCGGGCCTTCCGCCGCCGCCCGGAACCACCCGAACCCCGCTGTAAATCGAAAATACACGTGTCCACAGCTTTTTCTCTTCAAAAAGCTCATCCGTTGAGTCGGGATGCTCAAATTAAATACCGGCTCCGAAACTGTCAGTTCCGACTCACTTTTTACCTCCGGATCCTCCGCGTCAGTCCGGAACCTCCCGAACTTCGCTGTAAACTGAATATATACCTGTTCCAAGTGTTCCCAAATTTCCGGCGCTCCACTGTGAAGTCGGTAATTCCCAAATCTCATCCACAATCGGCATACAAAGCCCGGAAAAATCCCGAATCAAGCTGGAGCTTCTGCGTTGATCCAAATCAACCCGGCATCAACTGTAAACTCAGATGCAACATGTCCGAGGCAATCTCACCACTCCAGGCCATCATATGTGGTCGGCGCGCTGTCCGAAGTCCCGGTACTCTACACTCTCCCCTCCTTCAAAAGGTTTCGTCCTCGAAACCAAAACACACCCCCTACCACAAGCAATCTGCATCAGGAACATCATCAACCCCAACTCTCTATTTGAAAAGCAGCCGAAAATAGCGAAAAGTCCGAAAATTTTCAAAGGACCGATGCCTTCACCCCAATCAAACAAGAACAGGTTCCAGCATCGTCTCCATTTCTGGAGTAGTCCTTTGAAATTTTTCGTCCCGTTCGCCAGTTTCGGTGTTAAAACAAGAATACAAGGAGAGTGGTGTTGATGCTGTCCCTGCTGTGACCGCAATCCAAAACTACACTCCATCCACTCAAACCATGTAGGGGGGTGCAAAAACTCCAGTCTCAACAACTAGGAAGGGGGGTATCACATCTGGTACCAAGCGACCTGCTATCCTGGCGCCCTTCAAACGGGTAGCCCAACTCATCCTCTCGATGTGGGTGGTCGTCGCCCTGGCTGCCGCGACGTCGTGGCCTCATCTGGCTGGCGGTAAGTCGGAGGAGCTCCTTCATCTGGGAGAGGTAGCGGGGGTGCTGTTGCAAGCGGCATCACTGTAAGTACTGCTCGAGGGCATGCTGCCTGAAAATGACCAGTCTGTCCACACGAAAAGCATCGCCCCTGTCTATAGTCACACTGCTGCACTGCATGTGGCCCACCGCAGATGACACACTCATCCTGATACTGCTGCTGGTGCCTCGGCTGTGGGGGACCTCCTGATCTCTGTCTCCTCTGAAATCCGCGGCTTTCAGACTGGGGTTGTGATGGCCTCGGGGGTCTCGATCTACTTGTCTGTCCAAAATCAGGTACTGGATGCCTCTTCCCGGAGCTGGTCCCTGGCGCTCCGTCCCTCTCTGCCATAGTCGCTGTCCCTCGGGAAACCCATCGAGCACGCTCTATCGCTGCATCTAGGTTGGTGACCGATGCGAGTGAACAAGATGATAAATATCCTGGTGCAGTCCTCTCTCAAACAAATCCACCCTCTGGGCCTCATCTGGGGCGACATGCGGTACACTATTCAGCAACTTCTGGAACTCCCGAATATACTCCTGAAGAGGTCGATCACCCTGCTGCAATCGTCGGAGATCCCCTTCTAGTTTCTGCTTTGCACTATCGGGAAAATAGGCCCCGCGTAGCAAAGCCCGAAACTCAGGCCACGACATCAACTGAACTCCTGGCGGTCCAACTGGGCGGACTCGACGCCACCAAATCTCGGCGTCCTTTTCCAAATAGTGCGCCCCCAAATGTACCTGGTGCTCATCCTTGATGAAGAGGTTCTCAAATAATTTCTCCATTGCCGCGATCCAATTCTCAACATCCCACGGCTCTGAACTCTGCCCTGAAAATCGCGGGGGATGGAACTGGTTGATATAAGCTAGCCTGTCGATGAGCTCCCTTTGCTCTGCCTCTGTCAAAGGAGCGATCTGTGACGGGGTCGACGAAGTCGCTGCTGGGGGCGCTGCTGAAGATGTCCTCTGCTCAAACAGTCTGATCAACCGATCCACCTTTTCTTTCTGGAGCTTGGCTGCCTCCTCCTGGCGTTGCAACGCCTCTGTCATCTGGGCCACCTGAGCCCGTAGCTCCTGGGCCTCAATCTGCCTGGCCCGCTCGGCCTCTCGCCGCTCGGGCTCCTCATCCAAGGTCGAACGCCCTCTCGTCGCTGCACGACGTCTCGGCGGCATCACAGATAACTGCAACAAATACAAACGTCAGGACATAATAACCAAACGACCCAATCCAGCGAGAGTCTAGAACTTGTTATCCTTCCAAAAGTATTATGTTGTCTGCAGCCAACATAATCACTTTGAGCGAATAACAAGCAAAATCACTCATCCCATTCCTTGGGAGAGGTAAAAACTCAATCAGGACTCTCGCTAAAGTCACGACTCTCACGTAGTCATCCTAATGTCCAACCACAATAGCCTAGGGTTTCTAAGTCCTCAACGACCTACAACCTAGGCTCTGATACCACTCTAATCTGTCACGCCCCGGGGTCGAAACTGCGACCCGGGCTCGCTAACAGATCCGCCATCTGTACGGAAACTGCCGTACAGACGAAGCGTCTAACCTGCAAAAGATAGAACTACAGCTATACAGATATCAGAGCGGGTAATAAAAGCTGTAATATAAAATCACACTACTAAAAGCTGAAAATAAATACAAGTCTATCTCCCGAATACAAGATGATACAAATAGAAAACAACCTATACAACATCTACAAATCCACAGGGGAGATAGCTAAGACTAGAAAATCAATACATGATCAACTCCCACAGTCCGGGATGGTACATCTACCTCACTCTAAAGTAACAATGCTGGTAGGGAACTATCACGCGACTCCCTGTCCTCGGTCCGTCAAGCCAGCTCGGGCAGGAACGGAAGAAAGCCTCAGCAACCTGTCACCGACAGAGGGTGTGAGAACTACATCCTACAGTAGTTCTCAGTGGGTACCGTCTCCAAGAACCACGGTCTGCCCACTAAGTCTACTAGAGGCATAAGATAACAGAAAGAGACTGAAATAATGAAAGGAAAAGCTGGAAAATATCTACAGCTATCATGCCTCTATCTACTATGCTCAATAAGAAAGAGAACACAGATGATGGTATGCATCCCCTCACTACTGACCACAAGTCAAGTACTATACTCATAGAAGACTCTATTAAGACACATGCTATGCATCACTCTCTCAATGTCACCCAATCTCAATGACTGTCCCACTTTGGACCAGTCAACAGCCTGCGCTCACCTACTGCCACTACGCCCAAACAGGACTTGGTCTTACGTAGGGTGTCCCTCAAGGACTATCTCAATCTCAAGCGAACTCTAGTGTATCAACTAGTCGCATCATCGCAGCCTCGTCAGGCTCGGTATCATCATCGCACCCGGGGCGTAGCTCGAGGGGAGCGACCCCAACGAACTCAAGTATCACAAGTATCTCATAACTGGCATGAAATGCCAGGCTCAGCAGGCTATAATCCACGATCAAACAGATCGGTATCTCGATGCTCGAAACACAACCCAGTCGGAAAGAACCTCGACTCAAAAAGGAAAAACCCAAACCCTCTCGCAGCTATGTCGGAGAACTCTCAACGACGCAAGCTCACAACACTAACTCACTAAGGAAGGTATCACACAGCTGGGCCGCCGTCACTCCCAACGGCTCCCACAACGACACCCCACTCATAGACGAGAAGAGCCGACTGACGCGGCAAGGTCCAAGCATCTCGATAGACCGGTGCCTAGAACCCCAATCAAACAAGAACAGACTCTAGGCTCAGCCTATCGAAGTTCTCGATCCTTTACCGTTCAGGGATTTGGCCCCTCTCGGTTAAAGTGGGAAAGTATCTCAACTCAAACTCTAACTCACGGCTGGAGATGCTCCACAGCCAAAACCACAAAGAGTCCGAAAACCCCGGGAGCCTACTACCTACGACCCCAATCAAACAAGAATAGGCTATAGGTGTAGCCTCCCGTTGTTTTCGGCCCAAGAATGAAATCAGCCCTTAGAACCCAGATACCTCACCCCAGTCGGGAGAGGGAATTTAGGAAAAAGATGACCTTTATTATAAAATATCATTTCTCCTCAACCCCCTTGGGGTGAGGATAAAATTTACCTTTTTGAAAACTGTCTTGAATTGAGAAAACCAGCTTTTATGGATTTTAGTTCTTGAGAAAATCAGTTGAAAACGAGTTTGTTTTCCGAACTCCCAAGGGTGACGCCTTTGCCCAATCAAACAAGAACAAGCTCCGGCGACCCTTAGGAATACGGAAGGAAAACACTGGTATACCAAAATCATGAGAGTTCAAAAGCATTCTGGGTTCAAGGTCCTGATAGCATACGTACCCCACGATCACAACGTGGTAGTGACGAGAAAACGATGCCACAACTAGAAACCCGGGACCACCGTTTACTCTAAACGGTTCCCAAACCACCAACACTGGCCTAACACAGCCACCAGACCCCACTCAGCCCCCAGGCCCGAGTGAAACACCCATCCCACAAAACTCTGACCACTCGGCCCACTACCCGGGCGAGGAACCCTATGTCCAGAAGGAAATGCAGTGTGTGGAATGTCTAAAGCATAATAGAACCTAGCCCAGATTAAGGTTCTCTATTGGTCTGGTTGAATACATGCAACATATGACGGGGGTGCTAGTCAAGTTCCAAGAAACACTTAAACTAGCATGCAATCCTATTATAATAGAATTAGAAGGAAGTCCGAAGACTTGGAGAGAAAAACCAACCCACCTCAGATCGCCCCCAATTGCTTGTCGACACTTGCAATTGGGCTCAGCGGGCTTACCTGGCCTCCACGAGGTCCGCACGCAACCCGAAGTACGATGCCGGAACCCGCACGCAAAACGGAGTCACAAGGTCGCGTCCCAGTCAGATGCTAAAACTACACTGCAAACTGCCAGGAAAGAAGAAATCGCAAAATCAGTCAAAACGGTCGAAAACCAAGCATCCGGCGACAAAAACAGCCTCCATTAGCGAAAAACAGCGCGCGGCGCGAAAACAGCCCTTCATCGGCGAAAAACAACGCACGGCGCGAAAAACAGCCTTCATCGGCGAAAAACAGCCTCCGTCGGAGAAAAACAGACTCCGACAGCGAAAACAGCGGTCGACGGCGAAAAACAGCTGTCGACGGCGAAAAACAGCTCGCGGCGGCGAAAACGGCGGTCGACGGCGAAAACCAGCTGTCGACGGCGAAAAACAGCTCGCGGCGGCGAAAACGGCGGTCGACGGCGAAAAACAGCTGTCGACGGCGAAAAACAGCTCGCGGCGGCGAAAACGGCGGTCGACGGCGAAAAACAGCTGTCGACGGCGAAAAACAGCTCGCGGCGGCGAAAACGGCGGTCGACGGCGAAAAACAGCTGTCGACGGCGAAAAACAGCTCGCGGCGGCGAAAACGGCGGTCGACGGCGAAAAACAGCTGTCGACGGCGAAAAACAGCTCGCGGCGGCGAAAACGGCGGTCGACGGCGAAAAACAGCTGTCGACGGCGAAAAACAGCTCGCGGCGGCGAAAACGGCGGTCGACGGCGAAAAACAGCTGTCGACGGCGAAAAACAGCTCGCGGCGGCGAAAACGGCGGTCGACGGCGAAAAACAGCGGTCGACGGCGAAAAAACGGCCTCCGTCGGCGAAAAACAGCGTCCGACGGCGAAACCGGCCTCCGTCGGCGGAAAAACGGGGCCGGCACGCAAACCGAGGCGCCGACGAATTCCCGGGGCACGCCGAGCGACGAAGACGGCGGTCGCGCGGCCCAAGAAACCGGCCGAGCGGAGCAGGGGCCCGCCGCGCGGCGCCGGAGCGCGCCGCGCGGCGCCCCTGCGGCGCTGCGCGCGGCGCCCAGCGGCGCTGCGCGCAGCGCGCAGCGGCGCTGCGCGCGCGCGCAGCCCGCCGCGCGCGGCCCGCTGCGCGCAGCGGTGCGCGCCGCGCGCGGCCCGCTGCGCGCAGCGGTGCGCGCCCCGCGCGGCGCGCCCGCGCGCGCGCGCCCGCGCGGCCCGCGCGCCCGCGCAGGCCCGCGCGCGCACGCGCAGGCCCACGCGGCCCACGCGTGGCCCGCGGGGCCCGCGCGCGCGCGCGCCCGCGGGGCCTGCGCGCGGCCCCTGCCGCGCGCGCGCCTGCGCGCGGCCATGCCGCGCGCGCCTGCGCGCGGCCTGGCGGCGCCGCGCGCGCGGCCGCGACGGCGGAATTTTTTTTTTTAAAAAAATTCAAAAAATTCTAAAAAATCCCAGAAATTTTAAAATAATTTTTACAACTTAATTAGCTCCAAAATTTTTCAAAAAAATCCTCAAAGCACCAAATTTTTCCCAAAAATTCATTTTGCTTAAATAAATTCTAGAAAAGATCCAATAAATTCATTTTTGCTAAAAAAAAATCTAAAGATTAGTTTTTTTTTTGCCTTCTAAAATCCAACAAAACAAACCCATCAACGTTCTAAAGCTCCAAATCAAAATCCGAAAATCCCAATTGAGTAATAAAGCTCAAAACCCAATTTATGCTAAGTAAGCTAAATAAAAAAAAACAATTTACCTCCTCCAAGAGAAAACTCTAAATCCACCAAGCTCTTCCTCCAATTTTCCTTCTCCTTCCCTCCTTCTCTCTTTCTTTCTCTATTTTCCTTTTGTGCTTTCTTCCATTCGTGGAGGCTACAGAGGATGAGGAGGGAGGTAGGTGATGGGTGGTGAGTCTATCTCACAAGGAGGGTGTGGTCACCACCCCCTAAGAAGCCCAAATCACTTATTAATTAAGGCCAACCATAATTAACACTTAATTAACTAGTAGTAGCTTAAATGAAAACATTAAAACACATACCTACAAAATCCAAACCCCTCACATGCTCACTGACACCAACAAGGTGAAAGAAAATTAAGTAACAAAACTATTAAAAATAATATTAAAATAATCCAAAGTAGCCCACGCCAACTCACTTTTTGCCTTCGGGCCTTCCGCCGCCGCCCGGAACCACCCGAACCCCGCTGTAAATCGAAAATACACGTGCCCACAGCTTTTTCTCTTCAAAAAGCTCATCCGTTGAGTCGGGATGCTCAAATTAAATACCGGCTCCAAAACTGTCAGTTCCGACTCACTTTTTACCTCCGGACCCTCCGCGTCAGTCCGGAACCTCCCGAACTTCGCTGTAAACTGAATATATACCTGTTCCAAGTGTTCCCAAATTTCCGGCGCTCCACTGTGAAGTCGGTAATTCCCAAATCTCATCCACAATCGGCATACAAAGCCCGGAAAAATCCCGAATCAAGCTGGAGCTTCTGCGTTGATCCAAATCAACCCGGCATCAACTGTAAACTCAGATGCAACATGTCCGAGGCAATCTCACCACTCCAGGCCATCATATGAGGTCGGCGCGCTGTCCGAAGTCCCGGTACTCTACAATACTTACCTTAATGTTCACACATTCACATCATCATTGTTCACATTCATTGTCTCACATTCATTGTTCAAGTTCTCTCAAAATCTCTCTCCCCCTTTTTGTCACAAACGAGCCAATAATTACAAAACAAAAGAGAGTTAAAAAGATAAACAAACATGAAAAGTGAAAATCCTGCAAAGAGCAAAGGAAAGTTAGAACAAAAAAAAAAAAAAAAAATACTCCTGAGAGTCGGAGTCATCAGAGGTGGTGCATCCCATTTTTGCAAACATTTTCTTCATCAGTTTCTTCATTGAAGAGACGGACTTGGTCAAAGTGATTTGAGAGGCAGTGATGATTTCCAGCTCCTTTTTCACTACTTGAATTTCTCCTCTCATTTCAGTGAATTCCTGTGACATCCGTTCTTGCTCATTTGAGAGTCGCTGTTGTTCTTTAAAGATTGAGCTAACAGAGGCATCATCATCAGAAGTGGATGGAGGTGCCTGCTGTGCTGGTGGAACAGGAGCTGTAGAGGTAGTTGCTTGTGATCGAGCTCTTTGTCGGATTGGAGGAGATGGAGGATCATCTTGTTTTGTCGATAGAGACTTCACAATTGTTGTCTCATTAATGGTGCCCAAACTGTACATGTATGAGCTCGCGCTTGTATCGACTTTAAACTTTCTAAGGATGCGCATGATTATCATTGGGTAGGGTAGTCTCTCCGTGGGGTGAGAGTGTTCCACATACCGCGCCATCCTTGACCAAATGAGATAAGGAATATTCAAGTTAGCTCCCATCAATGCGGCCGGGTTTCCAAGAAGATAAAGGAATAACATTCTGTCCCATCGAAGAACCTTCGTATTCATGTTGGGAAGAATGTTGTAGCAGACGATGAAGTTTATATACCGATACTCTGGTCGAAGCTCTTTAGAGAAAACTGAATTTCCGGTTGACAGAGTATCTGGAACACAAATTCCATTTACAACTACTCTCCAGGAGTTGTCATTGAAGCTTTGAGTTTTTAGGTAATGGAGTCCATCAGCTCTGGCTGTCATACCTAGCACATCTCCAATCAGTTGGGGTGTGACTTTGATTTTGATATTTTTAACCAAAGTATGAAATTCTCGACGTCCATCATCGTGATCAATTAGACTTGCAGCGTTCTGATAAAACATTCGAACTGAGTGTGGACAGTACCCAGTAGTCTCAGGGAAGTTGCAAATTGGAGCAAGACCAACCTGGTCAAACAAAATCCCAAAGACTGCAGATCGTTCCTTCATTGGTTTGACATTGACATGTCTCTCCCCAATGCACTCTCTCTTCTCAAAGTCTTTGATTCTTGAGGAGCTGATGAAGTCTTGTGGAGGAGGCTGGCTAGCAACTGGTTGCTCAATGGAAATTCCCTGAGCACTGCCTCTTTTTCTCGCACCGGTTTTCCTTCTTGTTCCAATTGGACTTGGTTCCATTGGGGCTTTTCCTTTTTCAGCTGCAGTAGGCTGAGGCTTTGTCTTTGAAGCTTCAGCAGTTGCTTTCCCTTTGGAGATAATAGGGACAGTTGCCTCGACCTCGATGTTATCCCAGTCAATTGATTCCGTCTCAGATTCTGTCTCGGAATCATTCTGAGCTCTCTTCGTTCTCTTAGCCTTTTTAGGCTTGGCAGTATCCTTGACATGAACCATGGCAGCAAGTAGGAAAATAATCCATGTGATCACCATTTTGATTGCTAGTGAAAAATGTATCCTGTGAAGAGCAACTCAAGACACATGAAAAATTATTAATTTTGAAAAATTTGAAAAATTGTACCCAAACAATCATAATCATGTAGAGAAGCCATGAATCAAATTAGTTTTGCAAAAAGAATTTTAAAAGTGGATCAATTCCATGATTTTTAAAAATTCCTATTATATGCCCTAAAACAGAAATTTTTAGAAATCGAAGCCCAAAAATTCGTTTATCTTGAGAAAACCCAGCATATAATCAAAACTAATCTACCCAGAGTTCTTATTTCAAAAGAAATTTGACCAAAAACCATTCAAAAACGAAAAAGTTGCAAGATTTCTGCTCACGTTTTGAGCAAACAAGCAAAAACAATGAAAAACCGAGATTTTGATCAACAAAACTTACTTGGAATCGAAGAACTTTGAGTTTGAAGGCTCCAAGATGGAAGAAATCTAGAGAGAGAAGCTCTAGAGACTTAAGTACAAAAGATTAGGGTGAAAGAAATCAAACCCCTTGCGTTCTTAATAAAACCCTAGCCGTGATCCGGATCGGATCGAGATTTGATCCGGATCGGCTACCCGCAGGAAGAAGCCTGCGTTCGGGATCCGGATCACTTACCCCGATCCGGATCGGCTTCAACTTTTTCTCCAGAAAAATTTAGAAAAATTCATAAAATCCAGAAAAAGTATGTAAGCACTTTAGCATATCAACTTTAAACAAAAGTCATCGTTTCATACAACAAGAAATAGATTATGCCAAATCTATCAAAAATATCCAAAAATGAAACGAAAATTTACGAAAATTAAAACCCTTAAAGTTGAACAACTTCAATCACATCTAACATGATCTTATGCGTAATGCCTTTATCAAATCATCAATTTGGTAAAGAAAATGAAATACCAAGATCAATAGATGTTTGAAATCCCAGATAAGTTAGATAATATATCTAGACAATCTGTTGAAGAGAGTGGCTCTTTGAGCATCTTTCTTTAAAAATCCCACCTTATACCAACCTTGAAATTTGACAGAGTCAAGTATTTCAATATGCATTTTATTAATCAAAAATTGAACAACCATGCTTGGTATTCATGTGGTAGCTGCACACAGTACTCGGACGACCGAGGTGGTAGCTCTTTCCTCCATGTGGTGGTAGTTTTCACACTCCTCATTGGGATGTAACTCTTTCCACATCTTTTGAGCATATTTTATCTTTGACTCCCCCTCAATTGGCTATCAATTATTTAATATATAAAGTATTCAACCAAACCACTGATCTCGAATTCATACTCGACTAAACAGTCAAATAAGATAATGACTATACCAAGAGATCATTGAGAGAGAAATTGACTTTGATCACTTAAAAGATGACTTAATTAACATAAATGATCATTGCAACATTGAAATATTATGATGTCAAGGGCATAATAAATTTCTAAATGCATAAAAGGATGCAATTAAAGTCAATTATGATTAATGCTCAATTAATATCCTATGCACAAGCATAGATAATGAACAAAACAAAAACAAAACAAAACCTAACCTAAGCAAAAGTTTCAAAAGAGGTTATTTCAAGGAAAGCATGCCAATTGCTTTACGCAAGTGAATAAAACGTTTTTGATCCAAAGGTTTTGTTAAGATATCAGCTAATTGATCCTCAGTTGAAATATATGACAGTTGAAGAATATTTGATTCAACTAGCTCTCTAAGAAAATGATATCTAAGTTCAATATGTTTTGTTCTAGAGTGCAACACAGGGTTTTTGGAAATGTTAATAGCACTAGTGTTGTCACATAAAATGGTTACCGAAGTTGCTGAAATGCGGAAATCGCTCAACACGCTTTTCATCCATATCAATTGGGTTGAACAACTTCCTGCAGAAATGTATTCCGCTTCGGCAGTCGAGAGTGCTATGCAATTCTGCTTTTTACTGTGCCATGCAACAAGGCAATGGCCAAGATAGAAGCATGCACCACTCGTGCTTTTCCGGTCATCCACTGATCCTGCCCAATCGGCATCTGAGTATCCAACGATGTCCAAACTTGTTCCCATAGGATACCAAATTCCGAAATTTATTGTACCTTTGATATATCGGATGATCCGCTTCACCGCTTTCAGGTGAACCTCCTTCGGTGCTGATTGATATCTCGCGCAAATCCCAACACTGAAGGATATATCCGGGCGACTAGCCGTGAGGTACAGTAGACTTCCAATCATACTTCGATACAGTTTCTCGTCTACATTCTCACTATGTGATTCACTTCCAAGTCCCTTATGGCTAGTTCCCATTGGAGTTGGAAAATCCTTAGAATTTTCTAAATCAAACTTATTGACCAACTCCCTTGCATACTTGGATTGACACAAGTGAATGCCTTCATCAGTTTGTTTAATTTGCAATCCAAGAAAATAAGTCAATTCGCCCATCATGGACATCTCAAATTCGCTTTCCATGGTTTCAGCGAATTTAGAAGCATCATTATCTCTCGTTGCACCAAATACAATGTCATCGACATAGATTTGTGCTACAATGAAATTATTTTGATAATGCTTCACAAAGAGAGTCCTGTCTGTTGGGTTATAACTATATGGATCTAAATAGGGGAAAAAACACCTAGAGGGGGGTGAATAGGTGTTAACAATAAACACTCAAAAAATCATTGCGCAATAAAATCCAATGCGGAAAATAAATGAACACGCAAGATTTTTACGTGGAAAAACTCCAAACCGGAGTAAAAAACCACGGGACCGATAACACGGCGAAATCCACTAGAATTAACACACGTACAAGGTGATATAACGTACTCACAGACGACTCAACCTTTTTCATACGCTCCTAGTAGATCTTCCCGCTCGCTCCACGACGCTTCTCGAATCCACGATCTGCGCCCAACGCTGAATCCACAGCGTCCAACGTCGAATCCACGACGTCCAACCGTATCCACGGTCTTCACCTAGTAGTACGCTTCGAATCCACGAACGTACCTCGCTCCGAATCCACGAGAGCGGTTGCACCTTGAATCCACAAGGCCACGCGAGTCCACGCGCCGATTTGGTGTAAATCGTTGTTTTTGGGTGGTGATGATCCGCCGAATACTTAGATCAAAGATAGATCGGAAATACCATCTAAGTATTCATTAGTTTGATTCAACTCAAGATGTGAGTATGAAAACCTAGAATCAAACTAATCAATATAGATGAAGAAACATAGAATAGATTCTATTGATTTCCTTTCTTCTCTATATATGTGGATTTCTTCTTTTCGGCTAAATTATTCTGTCATGGCCGATTACCCTAGAAATGAATATAGGGTCTATTTATAGGTTAGAAACCCTAGGAAGAATATACGGATCAAAAACAACCTTTTCTGGAAAGAATTACCGATGGCGATCCGGATTGGAATTGGCGATCCGGATAGTCGTAACAGGATTATACGTTTCCAGAAATCCAAGGGTTCGGGATCCGGATCACAAAGTCCGATCCGGATCGTTCATACAGTTTTACCAGAACATCAATGTTCGGGATCCGGATTGCAAGTCCTGATCCGGATCGTGGAAGCAAATCGGTAAAACTAGTGTTCGGGATCCGGATCAGAGGAGGCTGCGATCCGGATTGAACCAGTGTATGAACCAACACCCTTCGGGATCCGGATTGCCGAGCCCGATCCGGATCCTGAACATGTCCCATGTCCAGTTTTTGATGTTTAAGCGATAAAACATTCTTCCAGGTGTTTCTACACTATAAGAAGTATTCGGATCGTCACAAATATTTAGTTAAACATACCTGATCCTTTTGAATTCTTCTTTCTTGAGATTGAGGTATATGATCCAAGCTATCTTCATCTTCAATCTTCAAGACTTAACATATTCACGAAATACGCCAACTCAAATTCCGTAACACTGTCAGCCCCCCCTCGAGTATAGCCCTTTTCCAAAAGGTGCTTTGTCAACCTTTCGTACCATGCTCGCGGTGCTTGTTTCAGACCGTAAAGAGCCTTTTTCAATCGAAAAACATGGTTAGGTTGTTTATGGTCTACAAAACCTTTCGGTTGAGCCACATAAACTTCCTCATTTAAAAACCCATTTAAAAATGCGCTCTTAACGTCCATTTGAAATAATTTGATTTTAAAATGACAAGCTATCGCAAATAAGATACGAATGGACTCGAGTCTAGCTACAGGGGCGAAAGTTTCATCAAAGTCTATACCTTCTACTTGAGAGTAGCCTTGAGCAACTAACCTTGCTTTGTTCCTGATGATAGTACCATCTTCATTTTTCTTGTTCTTGAAAATCCATTTGGTCCCTATCACATTGTGTTGCTTCGGAGGCTTCGTTAATTCCCAGACTTTGTTTCGCTCAAATTGATGGAGCTCTTCCTGCATTGCTTTAATCCAGTAGTCATCTTGAAGAGCTTCATCAACATTCTTTGGTTCGATTTGAGATACATAGCATGCAAATCCGCAAACCAATTGTCTCCGTGTTCTAACTCCTTCTTGTGGATCTCCAATGATGTTCGATTCAGGGTGATCCTTGGAGATGCGTAACGTTTGAGGTAAAGGAGTAGTCGGAGGTACCTGAGATGATTCCTGCACATCAGATAAACTTGAAGAACCGTTAGATGCATCATCATTATTATCGAAAGAATTGTTAGAAGAAGATGCATTAGCAGGTGTATCATCATCAAGAGAGATATCGAGGGTAGATTTTTCAGATTCAAAGTGAAAAGCTTCATCTACCTTAACATTTATCGATTCTACGATCGTCTTAGATTCTAAGTTAAAAACTCGATATGCTCTACTGTTTGTAGAATAACCTAAGAAAATCCCTTCGTCACTTCGAGAGTCAAATTTTCCAAGATTTTCGCGATCACGTAAAATAAAACACCGACTCCCAAAGATACGAAAATATTTGATGTTAGGTTTTCTACAAAACCATAGTTCATATGGTGTATTCAAAGTCCCCGGGCGCAAATACACGCGATTAATAACATAGACAGCAGTGTTCACCGCTTCAGCCCAAAAATAAAACGGTAGGTTCCGGCTATGAAGCATAACACGTGCCATCTCCTGTACGACCCTGTTTTTGCGCTCGACTACACCATTCTGTTGAGGTGTATAAGGTGCCGAGAATTCATGTTTAATGCCGTTAGAAGTGCAAAAATCAATGAATTTAGAATTTATGAATTCTCCACCTCTATCACTTCTAACTCGAGTAATCCTTTCATTCTTTTCAATCATAATACGATGGCAAATCTCGTGAAAAGAATCAAAAGTATCAGCTTTCTCTTTTAAAAATGCTACCCAAGTATATCTAGAGAAATCATCAACCAATAAGAAAATATACCATTTACCTCCCAAAGATGGTTGACGAGTTGGCCCCATTAAGTCCATATGCAAAAGTTCCAAAGGCCGTTTTGTACCTATGTGGTTCAAGTTCTTGTGTGCAGTCCTAGACTGTTTTCCCTTTTGGCAACCGCCACACACAATGTTTTGTTCAAAAGAAAGTTTAGGAACCCCCTTGACCACATCTTTGTTTGAAATTCTAGCAAGTTCCTTAAAGTTTATGTGACCTAGCCTTTCATGCCAAAGTGTTTCATTTTTCAAAGATGCTAGGTTACATTTTTCAGAAATTTAGTAGGAACTACATAACAATTGTTTTCTGATCTAACCCCTTTTAAAAAGAAACATGGTTCTTGTCAGTTACAGTACATTCATCAGATGAAAAATTAACTGAATAACCATTATCACAAAGTTGACTTATGCTTATGAGGTTAGTCTTAAGGCCATGAACAAATAACACATTATTTAGAACCGGGCCATCTGGAATAGCTACCGTTCCCTTTCCAACAATTTTGGAAGACCGACCATCTCCGAAAACAACAAGTCCTCCGGAGATTTTCTCAAAGGTTTGAAAACAGTTTTTGTCACCGGTCATATGACGGGAACACCCGCTATCCAGATACCAAGACGAACTATCATATGCATGCAAGGAAACATTGGTAACAAGACAAGGGAAAATTTCACCTTTGCGCACCCAAACCTTTTTGGAATGCGTCGGTAATGGTCGTGAAGTTGATTCTCCTAGGTGAAAGCGTCTTGTTTGAAGAATTGCTGCTCCTTGATGATGTCGTCTTGAGCGGTGAACTACCAAGGCTCTTTTCCTTCAAATGATTTGCATTTGATTTCTGAGGAATCACCTTTTTGGTAGTCATTGCAAGAGGTGCTTGAGGTGTGCGTTTGGCTCCCGTCTTGCAATTTCTCCTTATGTGCCCTGAAATGCCACAACGAAAACATACCTTAGATCTTGACGATCCCGAAGAGGATGAAGTAGGCTTGTTGTCGTTGCTTGTCGTGAATTCCGGTGTCGGAGGAGGAGATACCGACTGAGGCACAAAAACTGTCCCACTCGAACTTGGAATGTCTCCAGTTTGAGTGTATCCGAGGCCGAACTTATTTGTTTGACCAAGACCAAGAAGTCTGTCCAACTTACTCCTTCCAGAAGAAAATCTCTGTAAGTCATCCTTTAGTTGGAGAATGGTCTTTGTCATTTCCAATTTTTCCTGTCGAGCCTCGCCGTAGAGCTTCAAGAAGTAATTCGCTTTGTCCACCATTTTTGTATGTTCTTTCTCAAGAAGCTCATTGGACTCTTGAAGGGAAACATTTGCTTTGACTAAATTATCCCTTTCCACTTCAAGATCGTTTGAGAGAGAAGTTACCCTTTTTGCTTCTTCTTCAAGATCCTGCAATCTCCCTCTCAACTCCTTGTTTTGCTTTGCCAGTTTCTTTGAATCCCTCAAAAGCTTATGGTAGGCAAGAGCAAAATCTTCACCTTCAGAATTACTCGATTCATCGTCCGTTGCAATCTTTTCAACATGGGAGGAGTTGGACAAGAATCGGATGTACTTGCCATTAAGCACATGAAGGGTGAAGATGTAGTGGACGCGTGGAATGCTGTCGCGTTGTCTTCTTCATCACTTGAGGATGACTCATTTGACGTTGAGTTGTCATCCCAGGTGACGACTTGCATCGCCTTCTTCTTTGCCGGATTCTTGTTGGGACACTCCGTTGAAATGTGGCCGTAGCCTCGACATTTGAAGCACTGTACTTGTCCCTCTGAACTTTTCTTATCCTTTGAGAAGTTCTCTTGCTTTCTTGACTTGTAGCTTGAAGAGCCTTTGCCTTTCTTCGACTTTCCGAAGGATGGAGTTTTGCTTGGATTACCCCTTCGAAAGTTGCGGCGAAACTTCCTTGTCAAGAGAGCGAGCTGCTTCTCAAAGTCCTCCATAGATAGGTTCTCGTCATCGTCCGAGGAGGATGAATCCGCGTCTTCTTCCTTTGTTGTTTTCAATGCATAACCTGAAGACTTAGAAGAGGATGCTTTTCCAGAAGAATAGTTAGTAGAAAATGACATTTCATAAGTTTGTAAAGAACCAACTAATTCTTCTACACGCATTTCGTCCGGGTGTTTAATTGTTTCAATGGCTGCGACCTTCGGGCGAAATCGTTCAGGAAGAGTTCTTAAATCTTTCTTACAACTTTAAATTCTGGAATCTTCTCTCCCAAGTTAGCACATGAGTTTACGATGTCTTGCAATCGTGTGTAATAGTCTGTGAAAGATTCATTTTCTGCCATAAAAATAGAGTCAAACTTGCTCGTAAGCATTTGCAGTTTCTGAATCTTCACAAGGTTAGTTCCCTCATGCGTAACTTGAAGAACATCCCAGATTTCTTTCGCAGTCTCACATGCCGAGACGCGAGAGAACTCTGTTTGTGACAAGGCATTAAATAGAGCATTAATTCCTTTGCCATTGTAAGAAGATGAATCTATCTCTTCCTTGGTCCATTTCGACCTAGGTTTTAAGGTGCGAACATCATCAATAATTTCAGTTGGATTAGACCATCCTAATTCAATTGATTGCCACACCCTTTCGTCGATGGAAATTAAAAAGGCTTTCATCCGTACTTTCCAGTACGCATAATTTGTTCCATCAAAGAAAGGGGGTCGATTGATGTTTCCACCTTCAACCATTGTTTACAACCCTATTCCCGCTCTGATACCACTTGTTGGGTTATAGTAATATGGATCTAAATAGGGGAAAAAACACCTAGAGGGGGGTGAATAGGTGTAAACAATAAACACTCAAAAAATCATTGCGCAATAAAACCCAATGCGGAAATAAAAATAACACGCAAGATTTTTACGTGGAAAAACTCCAAACCGGAGTAAAAAACCACGGGACCGATAACACGGCGAAATCCACTAGAATTAACACACGTACAAGGTGATATAACGTACTCACAGACGACTCAACCTTTTACCATACGCTCCTAGTAGATCTTCTCCGCTCGCTCCACGACGCTTCTCGAATCCACGATCTGCGCCCAACGCTGAATCCACAGCGTCCAACGTCGAGTCCACGACGTCCGACCGAATCCACGGTCTTCACCCAGTAGCACGCTTCGAATCCACGAACGTACCTCGCTCCGAATCCACGAGAGCGGTTGCACCTTGAATCCACAAGGCCACGCGAGTCCACGCGCCGATTTGGGGTAAATCGTTGTTTTTTGGGTGGTGATGATCCGCCGAATACTTAGATTAGAAATAGATCGGAAATACCATCTAAGTATTCATTGATTTGATTCTACTCAAAATCTGAGTATGGAAAACCTAGAATCAAATCAATCAATATAGATGAAGAAACATAGAATAAATCTATTGATTTCCTTTCTTCTCTATATGTGGATCTTTCTCTTTACGGCTTATTTTTCTAATAAGTCCCGTTATTTTCCCATACCCTAAAAATGAATCATAGGGTCTATTTATAGGTTAGAAACCATTGGAAGAAGATAAGGATCAAAAACTACCTTTTCTGGAAATTTTACGGACGGCGATCCGGATCGAAATTACTGCGATCCGGATCGTCATAACGAGATTGACGATTCCAGAAATCCAAGGGTTCGGGATCCGGATCAGATTGCCTGATCCGGATCGTTCATACAATTCAGAAAACTTAACATTCGGGATCCGGATCAGAATCTTCATGATCCGGATTGAAGTATTGTATGAACAACACCCTTCGGGATCCGGATTGCTGGCTCTGATCCGGATCCTGAACATGTCCCATGTCCAGTTTTTGATTTTTATGCAATAAAACTTCTTCCAAGTGTTTCTACACTATAAGAAGTATTCGGATCACCATAAATATTTAGTTAAACATACCTGATCCTTTTGAATTCTTCTTTCTTGAGATTGAGGTATATGTTCCAAACTTTCTTCATCTTCAATCTTCAAGACTTAACACTTTCACGAAATACGCCAACTCAAATTCCGTAAAACCGGGCGCCCGAATCCGAGGACACATAGGTCATTTCTGGAATTGTTTTTTTTGGTTGGCCTATTTCTTGAGCCCGAGCCCCTTTCCTCTGCCATTTTCTCCACCTTCCCGAGCTCCCCAGCCCTTGCACCCTTTAGGAAAGTTGTAGACCTTTGAGTGCTCGATCTTCCTGCCGAGTTTTGGGATTTTTTAGGAGCACGCATCCCGAGGTTCCAGATTTTAGGCGCGGAGCGACGTTTCATCTTCGGTGTTCTTCTTCGTCGCAGATCGGTGTGAAATTTCCCCTGGGCTACCCCGACCTCCTTTTTTAGTGATTCCTACGCCGACATACTCCTAAGAGGTAAGGCTTCATCTTTTATATTGATCGCGCTTTTCCGTTCTGAGTGTTTGGCATGGATCCCGAGGTGCCATTGTGACCCATTTCTGTGTGGAATTTTGGGACAGCATCGGAGTGTTTTGGCGATATCTTCGCGCACGAGCGTCAGACGGAAACGTGCTTGTACAACTTTTTCATCTACAAATCGCAAGGAACGCGCTCGTATTTTTCTTGGATTTTTCAAAAATTTATTTGGAGGTGAAAATCCATGTTTCCCTGTGTACAGTGCTACAGTTTTGATGCAGAAATTGTTTGAGTGCACCACCTTGCGGAATTTATATCTTGACCTACCGAACTCGGTTTTGGACGTACAGGTATCCGTTTCGAAGGTATCTGTGAGGACCAGGATCCCCGCGATGAGATTACTGGTTAATTGGCAGCTGCTAGAGGCCTACATGGTGTGTCGGTGGTGTTTGTACACAATTTGGACACAAGTATTGGACATCGGGCTTAAAATAGATCATGTGAATGATTGTAGGACCCCGCCGGATGCTTAGAAGTGGTTTTGCGCGCAATGGATGTTAAAATTGGGCTCAGCGCGAAGTTTGGACAAAAGAACATCTTTCCGGATGCCTTCGGCAATTTTTAGAGTTGGAATTTGGCAAAACGGACTACGGATTTGGATTCAGCGTGCGAAAACGATGAAAATGGACTATTTACTTGTATTTTTCGGAGCCCGGATGACTCGGCATGGATTTCGAGGCAGGGGAGGGCACTGTTCAGGCACGGCGGGCAGCGGCGGCGCGCCGCGGCGCAGGCTCGGGCAGGCGGCAGGCGACCGCGGGCAGGCGCGGGCAGAAGCGCGGGCAGGCGCGCGGTCCACGGCCCGGCGTGCACCGGAGGCGGGCCACGTGGCATGATGTTACTGGTTGGTGCGGTGGTCGCGGTCCACGGAAGAGCGTGGAGTGCTGTGGACCGGGCTGGGCCACGTGGCGGCAACTGGTTGGCCGATCCACGTGCGCCCGGTCCACGAAACAGGTGCAGCTGGCCTCGGGAAGCGTGCCTGGCAGATGTGCAGGCGGCGGCGCAGGCACGCGCACATGGGCGCTGACCGCGGTTTCCCGCGCGTGGGGGCGCCACGCGTCGGCGCTGCAGTGGGCCAAGCGACGCCAGGTAAGTGGTGCTCTTCGCTGTTGCCTGTTCGTTGGCGACGTGTCGCAACCAGAGCGATCCGGACGCGCGATCGACGGCTGGATTTGTGCACTGTTTGCGCCCGATTCTCCCGGGCGCCCGAAAATGCACCAGGAAGTGTGCTTTTTCCCTTTTTCTTCAGCCTATAAATAGAGTTTGAGGGCCTTTGGGTGCGGGTTTTTGGCAGTTCCGAGAGCTCTTTCTTCTACAGAGGTCTTCTACATTGTACCCTCAACTCTTTGATGGATCTTGGGCATTTTTGGAGACTCCGGCTTCAGCATTATCTGCGACGCGCCGCACAGCGACTCACTTTGGATTTTTGGCTATTACCGTCGCTCTTCAGTCCGCGAGGCACACCGGATCACCCCGATGGAATTTTGAGCCGATTTTCACGGCAGCGCATTCACGAGAGGTAAGGCTTCGTTTTTCGTGTTGATCACTTCTCCTCGTTTTGAGTTTTTGGCACTGTTCCCGAGGTGTTTTTGTGAACCCCTTTTCTTGCTGTGAGATTTTGGACAGCGGAGGCTTGTCGATTTTCTATCTCCGCAACCGGGCTTTGGATGGAGACGTGCCTGTACACTTTTTTCATCTACTTGACGCGAGGATTATCGTCGTATTTTTATTGGATTTTTCTGAGTTTTTACCGAAGGTGAAAACCCCCTTTTTCCAGAGCTATGCACTACAGTTTTTGTACAGGATTCTTTTTGAGAGGGTCACTTTGTCGGATTTTTATCTTGATGTACAAGACTCCGATTGGGACGTGCAGGTACTTGTTTCGAAGGGCTCGACACGACGCTCGCGGCAGTAATTTTATTGGATTTTTCGGTGGACTCTACGAAGGTGGGAATTAAGCTTCTTTGGGGTTGTATTCCGCAGATTTCGCAGTTTTGTGGATTACCGACGCCCCGCATTGTATAACTTGTAACTTGGCCTACAGGTGTCGGAACGGGGTGTGTAAATACTCGTTTTTGGGCTACTCGTCGCGAGGATCGCAACCGTGCATTTTCTGGAATTTTTGGAGCACTGCTTACAGGTGAGAATTGCCCTTCTTTGTGCTATTTTGGAAAAATAGCAAGTGTATGTTTGGGGGTATTGATTGTGAGTTGTGTTGTTTGTTGTTTGTTGTGGTGTTGCATGTTGGGATGATGTTGTTGGAGCCGAGGCTTTCGCGACCTGTACCGAGGATGCAATTTCGGCAGAATTTGGACTGTGAGCGTCTGCGCTCTTCACCGACCCCAGGTTTGCCTTGGATTGAGCACTTTAGGTGGGTAAGCGTAACTTGGTAACTGTATAGGATTTTTGTATATCATGGTGAATGTAAGTGTACAGGTGGGGATATCACCCCTCTATGGTTGATAACAGGCACATTGTTGTACAACCGATATGAGCGAGAGGTAAGCAAGGAATGACCTACTTGGGTGAGATTGGTATACCATAGTAGGAATATTTTAGCATGCTTTACTAATATATGTTTCACCCACTTTTATTGTTTCTGAGGACAAAGTATGCTTGCATGGACATGTAGTTAGGCCATCTTTTACTGCTGCACTACTTTTGGAACTTGACTTAGGAGAAACCATGTTATTCTTTTCTCCTTCTTTGTTAGTCAGGTGGTCTGTGTTGCTCAGGGTCGAGCAGGGGTTCTGGGTAGTGTAGTCGGGACTTGGTGTCTGGGACAGGTTGGATTAGTTGTGGGGCTTTGCGGCAACCGCGGATATTGGGCGGTTGACCGGACATTTATTTATGCACCAGATTGGGTATCTGATTTCTCTAGTGGACAGAGTTTTCCACTATTTGAGTATTTTTGCATCTGATTGAGGACCAAAGCTTTCTTTAGTGGTTGGGCTTTCCCACTTTGATCAGAGTCATGATCCAGTCCTGCTGATTTATGATACTTGTTACTGAGGCACTTTACTCGTGTGGGTCGCTCCCCTCGAGTGCCACTCCGGAGTGTGCGATTTTCAGACTTCGAGTCCTTGTGACTCCCATCCCCTATCGGTGTTATGCGTAGGCTGGCATACCCGATTTGGCAGGCACAGCAGGCAGTACCAGTTCTACTGGTGGCATTAGATTGGGTTTATTACAGACATTTGCTTTATAGTTGCACTCGTGTCAGGGGGACCGAGTGGAGTCTAGTAGCTGTGTTTAGACCAGGGCTAGTGTTGTTGGGAACCGTTTGGGGATACGGTGGTCCCAGGGTCATTGTGAGTTGTTGACCGTTGTATAGGCAGGCTTGGCAGGCATGGCAGGCATAGGCAGGCTTAGCAGGCATAGCAGGCTTGGCAGGCATAGCAGGCATGGCAGGCATGGCAGGCATGGCAGGCATAGGCAGGCTTAGCAGGCATAGCAGGCTTGGCAGGCATAGTAGGCATGGCAGGAATGGCAGGCGTAGCAGGCATAGAGGCTTGATAGCTGTTGAGAGTCTCCAGCTTCCTTCTTTTTCAGTCTTTACGGCTTTGGTTAGCTTTTTGTATTTTGAGGACTTAGTGGGCAGACCGTCGGGTCTGGCGGTGGTACCCACTGAGAACTCCCTTTTTGGTGTAGTTCTCACACCCTCTGGGGGTTTTCCCCCTCTCTTTCCTTCCTCTCCTCTGTTTTGCAGAGTCTTAGCGGGTGTTGCTGATTCTGCGGTTGTTGATCGAGGCGAGAGAGTCGCGAGCTAGATCCCTACCCATCGTTGGAGAGTAGCGGTACCCCCCCCCTTTTCAGAGGAGAGCTTTCTAGAGTAGTTATTTATTTTTTCCTCTTTGAGAGACCGTTGTAGTGAGGATATATTTTGTATCGCGAGACTGTACACTGATGTATTTATTGGAGATCCCTCCCGGTTGGGCTGAGAGCTTGTATATGAGGATATTATATTATTATTTTTTGGGAGACAGACTTATTGTATTATTCCCAGTTGTACAGTGATTGATTTTAGTTATACAGCAGGTTTTTACTTAGCTCTGATATTATGTTTAGCTGTAGTACTTTTCTTGCAGGTAGGACGCTTCGCCTATGCAGATTAGCATAGGTGGCGGATCTGTTGGCGAGCCCGGGTCGCAGTTTCGACCTCGGGGCGTGACAGATTAGAGTGGTATCAGAGCCTAGGTTGTAGGTCATGGTGGACTTAGAAACCCTAGGCTTATGGTTTGACCCTTGGTTGACTTCGTGAGAGTCGTGATTCATAGCGAGAGTCCTGATTGAGTTTTATACCTCTCCCAAGGGACGGGAAGAGTGATTGGCATGTTTATTCTCCT
Organism: Tillandsia fasciculata; assembly: GCA_029168755.2. Classification (NCBI taxonomy): domain Eukaryota; kingdom Viridiplantae; phylum Streptophyta; class Magnoliopsida; order Poales; family Bromeliaceae; genus Tillandsia; species Tillandsia fasciculata. Next base: position 16,330,543 of record CM054940.1, on the reverse strand, counting down.
AAGTGATTATGTTGGCTGCAGACAACATAATGCTGTGGAACGGGTGACATGCTCTAGACTTTCGCTGGATTGGGTCGAGCGCTATTGTGTGCTATTTTGTGGCTTCGTCGTGGCGAGCTGTGTCTCCCCGACGCTGGGTTTCGACCCGTGTGCATCCTGTCATAGCAGTTGAGCTTGAGCGGTTGGTTTTGGGCCGGATACCTGGATTGAGGTCAGAGAACTCCGGACCCAGATGACAGGATTGGCAGAGGCTTATCAGCGGCAGAGTGAGCAGCTGGTTTTAGTGACACAGTTGTCGGAGCACTGAGTAGCCCCCTCCGTGCCAATGTTTAGTGTCGAGGCACCGAGGTAGGGTGGATAGTTGATAGCTGGTGAGCTGAGGGGGCATGATCGATCTATTGAGCCAGATTTGGCAGATGAACCACCCCGACTCGTAAGATGGAGTTGGAGCCTTTGGAGGCAGAGTCGTGGTTGGTGGCAATGGAGTGATCAATTGAGAGCCTCCCTGTGCTAGAGAGTTTATGCAGTTGTTGAACCGCGCGCTCCAGGTTTCGAGGGACGAGGCGCATAGGATATGTGAGACTGGGAGTGGATTGCGTCAGGATACCTTTCAGTTTATTCAGTCCCTCCGTTATAGGTTTTGACGCCTCATTGGAGTAGGCATTGGGTTTGGAGCGTAGCGTTGTAGTTCCTTTGGATAGGGATCTGCCGCCAGAGGCGAGTTCTGGATTTTGGCGCTTGGCGCCGGGTGATGGAGGACAGATCGGCCGGCAGGGGCATTTCCGATTTCTTTTCCTGGATAACGAGTTCCCGAGATATCAGAGGTCGGGTGGACCCCGATGGCAGCATCAGTATTTATATCAGAGTGGCGCAGCGGTAGCGTGGATTTGTTATCTGCGGAGGACCTTGTTCGTCACCTCAGTAGGAACAAAGACAGGGGTCGTGCTCCCTATGTGGATAGTTCTGATTTTCCTTGCTGATTGAGCGACAACCATTTGCATCGTGCGGATGAATCTGTGCCGCCCGGGTGGAGGGCGCCACGGTAGTGGATCAAGTGTCGCAGGTGGGATTTCATCACAGCAGTCGGAGTTAGAGCATGTTGCATTCCTGCATGGACTAAAGGCAGATTTGTTACCATGTGCACTAGCGGTACAGGTTTCTGTTGGTATCGTGCATGTGGAGGAGGCTTTTGGATCTTGTCCAGTGCAGCTGAGGCTGCGAGTTACCGACAGATTTATTGGTAATTGTGGCTGTTCGGTATTTGACCACGTTCTTGAGATTGATTGGCACAATGCCACGAAATGTTTGACTGCGACTAGAGAGGACTTGGACCTTCGGCAAAGCGGACAAGAAGAGGCTTGCTTGTTGAGATTATTTGAGCACGCAGGTTATAGCGACAGTATGAGAGGTGCTTACGGCGGCACCGGGACTCAAGGATATCTCGGTTGCCCACGAGATCCCGGGTGTGATTCCACCTGAGCTGTTGTCGATGCCGCCGGTTAGGGAGATAGAGATTGCGTTTGACGTGGTTCGAGGGACCGCGTCACCCTCGACAGCACCTCATTGGATATCGCCTGTGGAGCTGAGAGAGCTGATGGCACAGTCGCAGGATCTGATGGATCAAGGGGTCTGTTTGACCTAGTGCCACGTCTTGGATAAACGATGATGAGGGTTCGTTATGGTTTGAGCACAGGCAGGTTCAGGTATTATCAAGGACCTTTTGTTGGAGTTCTACTCCGGCAATTATTGTATGATGCGAGTACCTACTTGGGATTAGACAGCCGAGGGCTGTGCCTGGATGGCATTCAGGGTCCGGTAAAGGCAATATGAGAGCATAGTGAGGCCAAATGGAATGACTAATGCCCTGTGACTTCAAGATTTGAGGAATTGTGTGTCCTAGTTGTACTTGGACGGATTGGGAGTGGTGTTCCCCGAGGATATTTTGATTTACTCCTAGAGCGACTTGGAGCACTTGTGGATGAAGCTGTATGCCAAGTTATTGAGATACAAGTTCTAGCTCCAAGTGCATGCCTTCTTGGGTCGCTTTGTGTTAGCCGTAGGGGCGGCAGTGGAAATCCAGCCAATATGGATACTAATTGGGAATTGGCCGAGATCAATATTTATGGTCAAGGTAAGGAGCTTCTTGGACTGGGCAGTGCCAGGAGAGCTTGGCAATCGGGTGATGAGACTGATACCAGCGCCTATGCTAGCATTTCTAGTGTTGCGAGAGAAATCTGCGAGTTTTAGTGATGCCTCCCATAGTGACTGTGGAATTACCGTTGGGTTATTATTGAGCATCCTGAATTACCCCGACAAGGCCACTGTGATGGCAGATACTTGGAAAAGGAAAGCTGTCTGGGGTGGAGTTTGATGATTCCACAGCTGGCGCTGTGTGGACTGTTGAGGCAAACATGGCCTATAGTTGGGTCACTAAGGGTCCCTTTGGAGGATAGACCGCGACTGAGTAGTTCACTCGGATGGTCAGGATTCGGGAGTGACCGAGCGAGGACCCTAGTTTGTGAAGGCTTCTTTCCTTCTTGGATGATCGCGCGGATGTGTTTCGGATTGCCTTGGTTGAGTTGACGCAGGATGTGGTTTGGGGGCGTGTTGCACTGGTGGTTACCTTGTTTCCCCCAGCTTTTGATGGAGCGCTTGCGGTGTTTCATGTCTCAACTTAGGAGTGTGTTGTTTTTGGGTTCCTCGCCGTGATTGACTCGTCCCTTTGAGATCTATGAGTGTTCGGAGCACGAGGGACGCCCGTTGCGAATTCTGGCTCGTGAGATGGGGGAATTGCGCAATCGGGCTATGCCGTACTGGATGTTGCTGTTGTTGTTGTTGGGGAGTAATCACGGAAAGTGAGTGATGACTTAGGAGCTGGAGATGATGATGTTGAGTACTTGCCCTTGGTGTTTGTGACTCCTGGTGGAATTGAGCTAGTTTCGAGGACGAAACTTTCTTTAGTGGCGGAAGATGTGAGGACCAGGATCCCCGCGATGAGATTACTGGTTAATTGGCAGCTGCTAGAGGCCTACGTGGTGTGTCGGTGGTGTTTGTGCATAATTTGGACACAAGTATTGGACATCGGGCTTAAAATAGATCATGTGAGTGATTGTAGGACCCCGCCGGATGCTTAGAAGTGGTTTTGCACGCAATGGATGTTAAAATTGGGCTCAGCGCGAAGTTTGGACAAAAGAACATCTTTTCAAATGCCTTCGGCAATTTTTAGAGTTGGAATTTGGCAAAACGGACTACGGATTTGGATTCAGCGCGCGAAAACGATGAAAATGGACTATTTACTTGTATTTTTCGGAGCCCGGATGACTCGGCATGGATTTCGAGGCAGGGGAGGGCACTGTTTCGGCACGGCGGGCGGCGGGCAGCGGCGGCGCGCCGCGGCGCAGGCTCGGGCAGGCGGCAGGCGACCGTGGGCAGGCGCGCGGGCGAGGGCAGGAGCGCGGGCAGGCGCGCGGTCCACGGCCCGGCGTGCTGTAGAGTACCGGAATTTCGGATAGCGCACCGACCTCGTTAGATGGCGCGGTGTGGATAAATCGCTCGAGCGTGTCCCATATGTGTTTACAGATGAGTTCGGGTCGACTCGGATCTTCGCGGAAGCCCCAGGTTGATTCGGGGTATTTCGGGCTTTGTCCGCCGTTAGAGGACTGGTTTCGGGGGAGCTTCGACTTCACAGTGGAGTGCAGAAATATTGGGAACACTTGGATCAGGTGTACTTTATGATTACAGCGGGATTCGGGAGGTTCCGGACTGACGCGGAGAACCCGAAGGCGAAAAGTGAGTTGGAACTGGTAGTTTGGAGCCGGTTTTTGGATTGAGCACCCCAACTCAACGGTTGAGTTGTTTGAGGAGAAAAAGCTGTGTACATGTGTATTTTCAGTTTACAGCGGAGTTCGGGAGGTTTCGGATCCGTGGGGAGGCCCCGAAGGCAAAAAGTGACTTAGAGTTGGCTTAAATGGAATAATTAATTCATTTAATTAAGTTTGAATTTTAGTTTGTGAAGAAGCCAGGTAATGAAAGGAAGAAAGAGAGTGGAAATTAAGTGGATTTATGATTATAAAAGGGGGGTTTAGTGGTGGAGATATTTTTCGTGTGCATTAAATGCCTACCAACCACCTTACCTTATTAATTAGCATGTTGCTAATTAATATGCCACCTCATCGTCTCCTTCATAATGCAAAACAGAGGAAATAGCTTTGAAGAGAGGAAAGGGAGAAAGAGAAAAAAGAAGAAAGAAGAGGAAGGAAAAGAGAAGGAAAGGAGAGAAATGGAAGAGTGTTGATGGTGGAACCTCCTGCTAGGAGCCGTGGAGCCGAGCGGTGAGCGCGTGGTGCGGCGCGCGCGACGGCTTCAAAGGAGGTAAGTGCTGTTTTTGTTGTAGTGAGAAGAAGCTTGGCTTTCTTTATGGCTTGAGTTTGTTGGGGCTTTTAGTTTTGAGCTGAGGTTGTGGGCGTTGCGTGGTGTGGCCGCAGCCGAGGGCGCGCGGTTGGGCTGCGCCGGGTGCGCGGGCACGCTTGTGCTCCCCGCGCGGCTGCGCGCCGCGCAGTGGGTGTTAGGCCACTGCGCAGCGCGCGGCTGGGCGCCGCGCAGCGGGCGCCAGGCCGCTGCGCAGCGCGCCTGGGCGCTGCGCAGCGCGCGGCCGGGCACCACGCAGCGGGCGCCAGGCCGCTGCGCAGCGCGCCTGGCCGCCGCGCAGCACAGCAGGGCGCCGCGCGGTAGACCCTGGTGCCGCGCGGCGCGGTTGTCGCGATGGCGGCAGCAGCTCCGCGCGCAGCGACGCTTGCGCAGGAAGCTCCTCGCGTGGCTCGGAGCGTTTTTGTTGGCCGGGGGGCTTGTTTTTGGCGTCGGCGACCGCGCATTTTGCCGTGCTTTCCACTAATGTTGGTTTTTCACCTTGTTGCTCTCGCAGGTCATCAAGTGTGCCGCTTTCGGCGAGGTGCCGTGTGGAACCGGAGCGTGTTCACGACACGCAATTTTTGCTTAGGATGGTCGGCTGAGTGTCTGAGTTTTGGAAGTGTGCTGGCTATGTATTTGGTGTTTTAAGTGAGTTATTAGTGGGAGCATGTAGAGAGTATGTGGATTTTTTGTGGGTGTAATTGTGCAATTGTGGTTAAGTGCACAATAGTTTTAATTGTGTTGGGAGCTTATGAGTTGTGCTGTGAGATCCAGGTGGGTACTTTGTGAAGAGTGAATGTGTGTTGTGATTGTGGAATGTATAAGAGTATGTTTTATGAGAAGTGTGTATGAAGTGCTGGTGCTGTTGTTGGTTTTTGTAAAAAAATCTATGTGAGCAGGGTGTGTGCTGGATGCTTGTGTGCATTGTGAGCTTAGTGTTGTGTTGAAGCTACCTGTGGAGTGTGGGGGTTTTAAGTAAATGGTGTATAGGTGAACATGGAATTTTTAATGTGAGCATATGTTCATTGAGGGTGGACTTCATGTGGGCAGATGTTAATGTTGGAGCTTCTAAGTAATTGTGTTTTTGGTGTGCTGGGAGCATAAGATTGTGTTGTGGAATCATTTTGGGCTGAAATTTTTGTGTGAACCTGAAGAGTGCAAGCAGATTTATGGTTTATTGTGCATAAGTGATCATTAATTTAATTAATGGGTTAATTGGAACACTTAGTGTGCTGTGAGCCTTCGTGGATTCTTGAAGCTTGCAAATCATGTGTAAGTTATATGTTTAATTATGATGGATTTAATTATGCAAATTGGTACTGTAAGGTGGAATTAAGGGATGGTGTATGTGTGGACATGGTTTATTGTGTGCAGATTGGAGCTTCTTGTATGTTGGGGATTTTTTTTTGTGAAAGTAATTGAGGTGTATGTGTTTTTAAGTGTGCTGTTGAGTATGTGTGGGTGGATTTTTGGATTTTAAAAGTTCTGGTGGTGTATTTTGACAGTGGAGTGCTTTGTTTGCGCGCCGGATTTTTTTGTAATGGACTCAGAGGAATTATTCAACTTCCGGGGTTTTTTTCTGCGTTTTACGGCAAGGTGCGAGCGCGCGCGGCGGTTTTCGGATTTTCATCAGTTCGAGGTATCAGCACTACACCAACTTCAGCATTGCCTGCGGAAAGCGTTCCAGGTGGGTTGGAATTTTTTCGAGATTTATGGAATGCCCTCTAATGCTTCTGTAAGCATATTGATCATGTTTAGCTTATTTCCTTATATTGATAAATCTGATAGTTGCCTAGAAAATTATAGAATGACATTCTTGAGCCCCAGACATTTTTAGTATGATCTAGAAGTTATTTGACACTAGACTGCATGTTCATTTGAGATTCAGTCTGCATCTGGACCTTCATATATTTTTAGTACCCCGTTTTAAATAAAACTCTATTTTTTAAAAAAGGGTTTATTTTAATTATTGAGAACATTATGAATGGTCCAGATTGTTTGAGTTGCATGTGTACTTACGCCAGAGGGCCGAGTGTATTTTTTTAGCGCATTGACTGTCGAGTCCTAGTGTCATGAGAGTTCTTCTTTCTTGTTGGGATTGATGAGGTTATTCTAGATCATGTGTGGTGTTTCTGATTTAGAGGTGGAGATGGCTCTCCCACTTAGCCTTGAGAGTTTTGGGGGTTCTGGCAGATCGAGTCGTGGAGTTTTCCCGACTCAGCCATGGGTCGTGCATTATCAGATTGAGTCGTTGAGGGTTCTCCGACATAGCTGTGAGAGTGTTTGGGTCTTCCTGTTTGAGTCGTGGAGTCTTTTTCCGACAGAGTTGCGTTTCTGGGCATCGTGTTGCCGATCTGTTTGATCGTGGACTATAGCCTGCATGTGCCGCTTATGAGACAGTGATACAGATGAGATACTTGAGTTCGGTGGGGTCGCTCCCCTCGAGCTACCACCCGGGTGTGTGTGATGATACCGAGCCTGACGAGGCTGCGATGATGCGACTAGTTGATACACTAGAGTTCGCTTGATATAGTCCGTGTGGGACGCCCTACGTAAGTCCCGTCCCAGTGAGGATGAGGTGGCAGTAGGTTTGGCGCAGGCTTGACTGGACCCTATGAGGCAGTCATTGAGATTGGGTGATATGAGAGAGTGATGGCATAGCATGTTCATAGATGGGCTTTCCTTTGAGCATGGTACTTGAGGCATATTATTGTAGTGAGAGTGTATGCATAGCAGGATCAGAGTAGTGTTTTCTGAGCATGATTTTGGTTCATATTAGCTATAGTTCCTTTCCTGCTTTCCTATTATCTTTTTGCATACCTATTTGTTGTGCCTCCAGTGGACTTAGTGGGCATACCGTGGATGTTGATGACGGTACCCACTGAGATCTACCTTCTGTAGTAGATCTCACACCCGCTGCGGTGACAGGTTTTCTGAGGCTGCTGTTCCGGCTTAGCTCGCGCGGAGACAGCTCATCGAGGTGAGGACGGGGCCGAGTAGTTCCTTACCAGCATTTGAGTCAGAGGTAGACGTACCCTGTTGTTTTATGATTCCACTTTTGTACTGAGAGATTTGGATATTTGTACTGAGAGGGTGAGGCTTGTATTTTGTTTTTCCTTTGAGAGACCTGTATTGAGGAGTTTTGTATTAGTGGAGCTTTATTTATTTCAGTTTTCCTGTGTAGCTTTCTTCAGCTTTTGATTTATAGTTCAGCTCTGATACATGTTTTTAGTTTTAGTTCTGACTTGCAGGGTAGACGCTTCGTCTGTACGGCAGTTTTCGTACAGATGGCGGATCTGTTGGCGAGCCCGGGTCGCAGTTTCGACCTCGGGGCGTGACAGATTTAGGTGGTATCAGAGCCTAGGAATATAGGTCATTTGGGACTTAGAGACCCTAGGCTATTGGTTGGACAGTAGGGTGACTGTCGTGAGAGACGTGACTTTAGCGAGAGTCCTGATTGAGTTTTTACCTCCCCCAGAGGATTGGGGTGAGTGATCTTACATGTTATTTTTCTAAAGATGATTATGTTGGCTGCAGACAACATAATGCTTTAGAAAGGTTAACATGTTTAGACTTTCGCTAGATTGGGTCGAGAGAGTTTTAGTCCTAATGTTTGTTCTGTTTCAGCGGTTTATGTTGCCTCCGAGATGCCGTGCAGCGGCGAGGGCGTGTTTGATCTTGGATGAGGAGCCCGATCAGCGGGAGGCGGAATGAACAGAACAGAATGAATTGAGTGATGCGGCGCCAGAAAGAGAACCTGGAGCGCGTGGTGCGTATGTTGAGCAAGGAACATCTTCCGGGGGTATCGCCAGGAGCATCTCCAGCCGCGACATTGTCGATTTCGACCCAGATTGCACGGTGAGTAGTGCAGGAGCCGCGAGGTTGCTGACCGGTTGTTTTACTTCATCCAGTTTCATCCCCTTCAGATTTTGGATAGAGTTTGGAGCCTTGGGAGGCAGAGAGCTGGATCGCTGCTATGGAAGAACTGCTCGAGGATTGGTTCATCCAAGAGAAGCACCAGGGCGCTTGGTCATGCACCTTTGGATAAGGACGCCGAGAGTCGGTGGCGTCGAGTTCGTCCCGCTGGACCACCGGCAGCGCATAGGATGACCTGGGACGAGTTCCTGCGACGGTTGAGCAGTGTACCCCTTGTTGCCCAGGATGAGGCCTAGAAGGTTGATCATGTTTGAGAGGGGACTGCATCGAGATACCTATCTCTTGGTGCATTCGCGGCGGGTGCCGACTTTAGATGCAGCGAGTGTGCATTCTCGAGGGATTGACCGAGGATCAGTGATCACGTTCCCGAGGGACGAAGAGCGAGGGACTAGCTCGAGTGAGAGACGTCCAGCATTGTCGGATTTTGGGTTAGTTGAGTGGATCAGGTTGTCATGATTCCAGTCTCGGGATCATGTGTCTCAGAGGAGACAGAGACCTGAAGGTTCTCGGCAGTTGAAGCACCTGTAGCAGTGTCTGGACTTTTTAGGCAGAGTGTCCCTAAGTAGTGCGCTTGGATTTGCCGCTTGCGACGGCACTCCCACTACCCCTTCTGGATGAAGAGGTTCGTCCGACTTACCGATGGGCTGACAGAGCAGCGACGCCTAGACAGATAGAGCGATGGCCACCAGCATCTAGTGAATGAGTTTGTACTGCCGGCTGGAGGGCGCCAGGATAACGGATCGTGTTCTACCAAGCGTGGACTTTCTTATAGTCGTCGGAGTTAGAGCATGTTGATGCCGATACCGCTTGTGTGTGTTCAGTAGAGCAGGGGTAGCTTCATGTGAGCCAGAGATGGACTGTTGGTCTGTACACGTGAGGGTCAGGTTCCAGATCACGTTTAGCACATGGATGAGTGTTGCCAGACCCGCCAGAGTAAGTAGGACATTCGATTTGATTCCTTGAGTTTTGGTCCTACATCAGTTTTGAGGTGTTGTTATGGGTTTGGATAGAGTTTGGTTATCCCAATGCTTTGCTACCATGGATGGCCGAGAGAGGATTTGGACCCTCCGTGGACCTGGTCAGGAGGAGTGTGTTGTAGAGGGAGTTAGACCACGGCAGAGTTGAGGTGTGGTCGTATCACGTTGCTAGAGACTGTAGAGGAAGTGCTTACGGCGGCACCGAGACTAAGGAATATCCTTATCGCCCGTGTGATCTCGGGTAAAAGTCTTCCTGATCTGTTATTGAAGCCGCCGCTTAGTGAGATTGAGGTATTGATTGTCGTGGATTTGGATGCTGCGCCGATTATGGTAGCACCTATTGGTGTATCACCTTCGAGACAGAGAGTGGGACCTGATAGTTCAGCTGCGGGATTTGATGGATCGAGAGGTCTGTGTGACCCAGTACCACGTCGTGGGAACACGACAGTGAGGATCCGAGTGATGGATACTTGAGTATGATGCACACCGTGGATACCCGGCAGTGATGCCACGTTGTGAATACACAACGGTGAGAGTTCTTTCATGGTTTGAGTACAGACAGACTCGGAATGTGTTACAGCAGATGCTCATTTGTGAGGCAGGTATCTTTTTGGAACTGTGCAGCCGAGAGCTGTGCCCCGTAAGTGATCTGAACCCGGTAGGGGCATTATGGACTTGCAGTGCGGTCAAATACATTGACTAAGGCCCTACCGCTTTTAGGATTTGTGGGATTGTGTGTTCCAGCTGAGGATGATGCCAGCATTGATGTGGGTGATTGCCGGTGGTCAGAGATTACCCAAGATATAGGATTGATCTTCTAGTGTTATCCCGGCGAGGAAATTTGGTCAGGCACACCTTGTTTAAGCAAGTGGTGCGACCTTGGATTGAGGTAACTGTTCAGTGGTTGCCACCGTGGGAATTGTGGAAGATGGAGTGTTAGTGAAGACAGGAACAACTCCAATGCCCTCTCTCATTTTCTCTTTATGCCGAGGTTTGACGAACTGATCGACGATTCCGGAAGGCTACTGCAGAAATGGAAAAGAGTGCCGGAACCTGTTCTTGTTTGATTGGGATGAAGGCACTCGCCATTCAGGATTTTTGAACTTTTCGCCGTTGCCGGCTGGTTTTCAAAATTGAGAGTTAGGGGATTGGGGAATGTTCCTAATGTTGGGTTCTTTCTTATTGATGGATACGAGAGCGTATTCCGAGTTTAAGCCGTGGGTGGCTGTTTGGGTAGCGAAATTGTTATCAGTATTCTGAGGAATGTATGGATTTGATCCCCCGCATGTTTTGAGTCCTGCTTCTTTGGAGTTGGACAAGGTTTTGAGTTATCAGAAGCAACCGATGCAAATTCTTACTCGTAAAGTTAAGGAATGGTGCAGTTGAGGTATACCTTTGGTGAAGGTTCAGTGGAGTCATCGTGATGAGTGAGAATGGCCACTTGAGGGCCTGAGAAGGAGTTGAGTGTTCTCCCCCCCTCCCGAGTTATGGATTTATTTTGGGTTTCGAGGACGAAACCTTTTTAAGGAGGGGAGAGTGTAGAGTACCGGAATTTCGGATAGCGCACCGACCTCGTTAGATGGCGCGGTGTGGATAAATCGCTCGAGCGTGTCCCATATGTGTTTACAGATGAGTTCGGGTCGACTCGGATCTTCGCGGAAGCCCCAGGTTGATTCGGGGTATTTCGGGCTTTGTCCGCCGTTAGAGGACTGGTTTCGGGGGAGCTTCGACTTCACAGTGGAGTGCAGAAATATTGGGAACACTTGGATCAGGTGTACTTTATGATTACAGCGGGATTCGGGAGGTTCCGGACTGACGCGGAGAACCCGAAGGCGAAAAGTGAGTTGGAACTGGTAGTTTGGAGCCGGTTTTTGGATTGAGCACCCCAACTCAACGGTTGAGTTGTTTGAGGAGAAAAAGCTGTGTACATGTGTATTTTCAGTTTACAGCGGAGTTCGGGAGGTTTCGGATCCGTGGGGAGGCCCCGAAGGCAAAAAGTGACTTAGAGTTGGCTTAAATGGAATAATTAATTCATTTAATTAAGTTTGAATTTTAGTTTGTGAAGAAGCCAGGTAATGAAAGGAAGAAAGAGAGTGGAAATTAAGTGGATTTATGATTATAAAAGGGGGGTTTAGTGGTGGAGATATTTTTCGTGTGCATTAAATGCCTACCAACCACCTTACCTTATTAATTAGCATGTTGCTAATTAATATGCCACCTCATCGTCTCCTTCATAATGCAAAACAGAGGAAATAGCTTTGAACAGAGGAAAGGGAGAAAGAGAGAAAAGAAGGAAGAAGAGGAAGGAAAAGAGAAGGAAAGGAGAGAAATGGAAGAGTGTTGATGGTGGAACCTCCTGCTAGGAGCCGTGGAGCCGAGCGGTGAGCGCGTGGTGCGGCGCGCGCGACGGCTTCAAAGGAGGTAAGTGCTGTTTTTGTTGTAGTGAGAAGAAGCTTGGCTTTCTTTATGGCTTGAGTTTGTTGGGGCTTTTAGTTTTGAGCTGAGGTTGTGGGCGTTGCGTGGTGTGGCCGCAGCCGAGGGCGCGCGGTTGGGCTGCGCCGGGTGCGCGGGCACGCTTGTGCTCCCCGCGCGGCTGCGCGCCGCGCAGTGGGTGTTAGGCCACTGCGCAGCGCGCGGCTGGGCGCCGCGCAGCGGGCGCCAGGCCGCTGCGCAGCGCGCCTGGGCGCTGCGCAGCGCGCGGCCGGGCGCCACGCAGCGGGCGCCAGGCCGCTGCGCAGCGCGCCTGGCCGCCGCGCAGCACAGCAGGGCGCCGCGCGGTAGACCCTGGTGCCGCGCGGCGCGGTTGTCGCGATGGCGGCAGCAGCTCCGCGCGCAGCGACGCTTGCGCAGGAAGCTCCTCGCGTGGCTCGGAGCGTTTTTGTTGGCCGGGGGGCTTGTTTTTGGCGTCGGCGACCGCGCATTTTGCCGTGCTTTCCACTAATGTTGGTTTTTCACCTTGTTGCTCTCGCAGGTCATCAAGTGTGCCGCTTTCGGCGAGGTGCCGTGTGGAACCGGAGCGTGTTCACGACACGCAATTTTTGCTTAGGATGGTCGGCTGAGTGTCTGAGTTTTGGAAGTGTGCTGGCTATGTATTTGGTGTTTTAAGTGAGTTATTAGTGGGAGCATGTAGAGAGTATGTGGATTTTTTGTGGGTGTAATTGTGCAATTGTGGTTAAGTGCACAATAGTTTTAATTGTGTTGGGAGCTTATGAGTTGTGCTGTGAGATCCAGGTGGGTACTTTGTGAAGAGTGAATGTGTGTTGTGATTGTGGAATGTATAAGAGTATGTTTTATGAGAAGTGTGTATGAAGTGCTGGTGCTGTTGTTGGTTTTTGTAAAAAAATCTATGTGAGCAGGGTGTGTGCTGGATGCTTGTGTGCATTGTGAGCTTAGTGTTGTGTTGAAGCTACCTGTGGAGTGTGGGGGTTTTAAGTAAATGGTGTATAGGTGAACATGGAATTTTTAATGTGAGCATATGTTCATTGAGGGTGGACTTCATGTGGGCAGATGTTAATGTTGGAGCTTCTAAGTAATTGTGTTTTTGGTGTGCTGGGAGCATAAGATTGTGTTGTGGAATCATTTTGGGCTGAAATTTTTGTGTGAACCTGAAGAGTGCAAGCAGATTTATGGTTTATTGTGCATAAGTGATCATTAATTTAATTAATGGGTTAATTGGAACACTTAGTGTGCTGTGAGCCTTCGTGGATTCTTGAAGCTTGCAAATCATGTGTAAGTTATATGTTTAATTATGATGGATTTAATTATGCAAATTGGTACTGTAAGGTGGAATTAAGGGATGGTGTATGTGTGGACATGGTTTATTGTGTGCAGATTGGAGCTTCTTGTATGTTGGGGATTTTTTTTTGTGAAAGTAATTGAGGTGTATGTGTTTTTAAGTGTGCTGTTGAGTATGTGTGGGTGGATTTTTGGATTTTAAAAGTTCTGGTGGTGTATTTTGACAGTGGAGTGCTTTGTTTGCGCGCCGGATTTTTTTGTAATGGACTCAGAGGAATTATTCAACTTCCGGGGTTTTTTTCTGCGTTTTACGGCAAGGTGCGAGCGCGCGCGGCGGTTTTCGGATTTTCATCAGTTCGAGGTATCAGCACTACACCAACTTCAGCGTTGCCTGCGGAAAGCGTTCCAGGTGGGTTGGAATTTTTTCGAGATTTATGGAATGCCCTCTAATGCTTCTGTAAGCATATTGATCATGTTTAGCTTATTTCCTTATATTGATAAATCTGATAGTTGCCTAGAAAATTATAGAATGACATTCTTGAGCCCCAGACATTTTTAGTATGATCTAGAAGTTATTTGACACTAGACTGCATGTTCATTTGAGATTCAGTCTGCATCTGGACCTTCATATATTTTTTGTCACGCCCCGGGGGTTTTATTTTTAGCGGAAACGGTACACAAAGGTAAGCGTAAGGTGCGTACAAAATTTTTCTTTAAAACCTCCTTCCCCAGCGCGTGCCCAGACCCGCCACATATACAGATTTACTCGAAAATCGGGCAGAGTCTCCTCTGTATATGCACGGCGTCGCGGCTATTACCACCGTCAAACACAAGCAATCATTTTCCATTTAATCACAACAGTTCGAAGTAGTACGGTGCATGAAGATTAAACAACACCCGTGGCCAGTCAAGTTGAAAGTATAAACTCACTGTTTTGAAAACAGGCCCACACGGCCTTAGGTTTTTTGAAAACAGTTTACAAAGTCTTTTTTCTTTTTTTTTTTTTCTCTTTTGCTTTCTAGTTGGTTTGTTTAGAAAACGGCCGACCGGGAATAATAAAGGAAACAGTAATGCGTAAAGGAAATGAAAGTACTCAACATCCACACGACCCCACGAGGGTATCGAGAACCACATAATAACCTACAGTTCCAAATGAAATGCAGAGCAAGGTAAATAAAACAGCATACTAGGGCCCCCTCGGCCCGACTGCTACCGCCTCGGCCTCACCGTCGCCTACCTCTACCCCCTGGAGGTACCTGTCACAGAGTGGATAGTCAGCGACACTATCACAAAAATAGTACTAAAGCAGTAAAGTAGTACCAAACCATAAAGTAAGACTAGCTGGAGCAACCACTCCTCTCAAACGGGTAACACCTGTAACACCTGTAATACCTGTAATACCTGTAACACTTTTATCACCTTTACCCCTGTAACACCTTTAACACTTGACCTCATCGGGATCCAATCCCGACGGTCGCACCGCTCACACCTTTGTGCCTCAAACCCCACATCTACGGGGGCCCCACTACGTCACCTCGTGGGTAAACACGGGTCAGAGACCGCCTTTCCGGAAAAGAGCACCCTTTGCGGTGGCCAAACCGCGGATGCGCGTGTCGCACTCGAGCATAGTAACAAAACACGGGGTAATATAGTAAATCATAGAAGCCATCAGTGTTAGTACAGGTCAACATAATATTTAACATCCTCCCCGGAACACTAACATTACTAAACCTCGGGAGAAAAACCCACCTTGTTGTCGCGCTCCTGACTGATGTTAGGTTCTCTCGCGTCTCGAGTGCCCGCCCGGACCTACACGAATCTGTCATATAGGAGTAAGGAATTTAAGACTTGTCAGATTAACGACTAGAACGCCCGGCGCCCCCCCACCTTGTGCACAAACCGCACACGTATGCGCCTGGTTTCGCACGGTTTGGGCGGCGTACTAACTGCGCGCGGCGCTGTCCGCATGCGGTGACGCCCGCATGCGGCGTCGTCCGCATGCGGTCCCGCATGCGGCAGCGCCCGCAAGCAGCGACGCCCGCATGCGGCAGCCCGCATGCGGTGCCGCCCGCACCCGCATGCGGGGGCGCCCGCAAGCGGCGGCGCGCATGCGGTGCCGCCCGCACCCGCATGCGGGGGCGCCCGCAAGCGGCAGCCCGCATGCGGTGCCGCCCGCACCCGCATGCGGAGGCGCCCGCATGCGGCGGCGCCCGCATGCGGCAGCCCGCATGCGGTGCCGCCCGCATGCGGAGGCGCCCGCGAGCGGCGGCGCCCGCATGCGGCAGCCCGCATGCGGTGCCGCCCGCACCCGCACGCGGGGGCGCCCGCATGCGGCAGCCCGCATGCGGTGCCGCCCGCACCCGCACGCGGGGGCGCCCGCGAGCGGCGGCGCCCGCATGCGGCAGCCCGCATGCGGTGCCGCCCGCACCCGCACGCGGGGGCGCCCGCAAGCGGCGGCGCCCGCATGCGGCAACCCGCATGCGGTGCCGCCCGCATGCGGAGGCGCCCGCTAGCGGCGGCGCCCGCATGCGGCAGCCCGCATGCGGTGCCGCCCGCACCCGCATGCGGGAGCGCCCGCAAGCGGCGGCGCCCGCATGCGGCAGCCCGCATGCGGTGCCGCCCGCCTGCGGAGGCGCACGCGAGCGGCGGCGCCCGCATGGGTGGCTCCGGGTGGTGGCGACTTCCCTCCCTTGTTCCTAAGAGAACCAAGAAACGACCAAAACAAGAACCCTAAGCCATGCTTACCTCGATTTCGTTGGCTAGGGTTGATCTAGGGGATGATCGTCCTGTTCTTGGGTGAAAGGTATGCCGGCGATCTTCCTTCTCCTCACCCACTCCGCCTTGCTTCTCCTCTCGATCGATTGGGGAAAGGGTACGCTCGGTTGGGAAACTGGAAGTTTGGGGAATTGGGTTTCTTTTTTCGTTCCTTTGGGGTTTTGTAAGCAGGGGAAGTTAAGGGGAGTTGCCGGTAGTTGGGGGAAGTTAGGGCGGTTAGTGGGAAGTCGTGGGGGGAAAAAAGTGGTGGGGAGTTGGGAGCGGTTTGGGGGGAGTCGACGGGAAAACGCGGGAGCGGTTAGGAAGCGGGAGCGGTTAGAAATGGGAATTAACCAAATTTAAATCAACGCGGGTAATTAATACGGGTACGAACCGGGGTCCGGTCCGCCTCAAAAACCGTGCCGGTTGCCTGAATCGTTAGCCAACTTCCGGAATTTATTCTGGAAGAACCCGGCGTCGGAATTCAAAACCGATTGCACCGCCGTTCTCCGTTTCGCGAGCTTTATTGACTAAAAATTCCCGCGAGTCCCGACGGTCTGACCGGGAACAAGAAAGTATAGATCATCTTCCGAGTCTAAATGAAATAAATAAAACCAAAAGTGGACCCTAGCAATTATTTTAAACCCGCGGTTACTACATCACTCACCTCTTAAAACGAGTTTCGTCCTCGAAACTCATTCCTGGTTCTCGGTGAAGAGATGGGGGTAACCCTCCCTCATCTTCGATTCCAGCTCCCATGTCGCCTCCCGCTCCTCGTGGTTGTTCCAGAGCACTTTCACGTAGGGGATGACTCGGTTTCGAAGTGTCTTGCTTTCTCTTGCTAGGATCCGCACCGGGGTTTCCTCGAAGCTTAGGTCCTCCTTTAGTTCGAGCGTCGAGACGTCCAGGACATGCGACGGGTCGGGAAGGTATTTCTTAAGCATCGAAACGTGGAACACGTCGTGAATCCGATCGAGGTTTGGTGGTAGGGCAAGGCGATAAGCCACTGGGCCAATCCGTTCCAGGATCTCGAATGGCCCCACAAACCGCGGGCTCAGTTTGCCTTTCAACCCAAATCGCTTGATTCCCCTCGACGGTGAGACCCGCAAAAACACGTGTTCCCCCACCTGGAACTCTAAGTCGCGGCGTCTCCGATCCGCATAGCTCTTTTGTCGACTCTGGGCGGTTAGTAAGCGCTGTCTGATGAGGCGCACCTTCTCTTCTGTTTCCTCCACCAACTCGGGTCCCAAAAATTTCCGTTCTCCCAAGTCGTCCCAACAGATCGGGGATCGGCAGCGTCTCCCGTATAAGGCTTCGTAGGGTGCCATCTGAATGCTGGCCTGGTAACTATTGTTGTAAGCAAATTCTACAAGTGGCAGATAACGCTCCCAACCGATTCCCCAATCCAGTACACAGGCCCGAAGTAGGTCCTCTAGCGTCTGTATCACTCGCTCTGATTGCCCGTCTGTCTGAGGGTGGAAGGCTGTGCTGAACTGCAACTTAGTCCCTAAGGCTCGTTGCAGACTCTGCCAAAACTTTGAGACGAAACGCGTGTCTCTGTCTGATGTGATCGATGCCGGTACTCCATGTAATCTCACAATCTCGCTGAGGTAGACTTGGGCCAACCGCTCTCTGGTCCAAGTTGTGTGAATCGGCAGGAAGTGCGCTGACTTGGTTAGCCGGTCCACCACGACCCATATTGTGTCATGTCCTTGTTGTGAGCGCGGAAATCCGGTGACAAAATCCATGGTGATATGATCCCATTTCCACTCCGGTATCGGTAAGGGTTGTAACTTTCCCGCCGGCCGTTGATGTTCCGCCTTTATCTGTTGGCACACCAAGCAGTGAGCTACATATCGAGTCACATCTCCCTTCATCTTGGGCCACCAGAAGGTCTGTTTGAGGTCCTTGTACATCTTTGTGCCTCCTGGATGCGCTGCGTAAGGGGCGCTGTGTGCCTCATATAGAATTTCCTTCTTTAATTCCGGGGTATCTGGCACGCAGATCCGTCCGCGAAATCGTAGAGTGCTGTCGCCTTCCACTGAAAAATCTCCTTCCCGATCCAGTGATATCTTGTCTCTTACGAGCTGTAAATACGAGTCCGCCTGCTGCCCCTCTCGTATCTTCTCGAGTAGGGTTGGCCTGACCACCAAAGTTAGAAGTTGCGCAACCGTGCCTGCTGGCACTACTTCCAACCCTAGTCGTGAGAATTCTGCGATCAAATCGTTTTGCTTAGTTATCGCACCTGCTGATTCCCCTTCCGGTCGCCCCTTCCTGCTCAAAGCGTCCGCTACCACATTTGCTTTCCCAGGGTGGTATTGAATTGTTAGGTCGTAATCCTTCAGTAACTCGAGCCACCGCCTCTGCCGCAGATTTAGTTCCTTTTGGGTGAACAGGTATTTAAGACTCTGGTGATCTGAGAAGATGTTACAATGAACACCAAAGAGGTAGTGTCTCCATAACTTCAGGACGAAGACCACCGCAGCCAGCTCCAAGTCGTGTGTTGGGTAATTTTTCTCATAGTCTTTTAGTTGCCTAGACGCATAGGCTATCACCTTCCCCTGTTGCATTAAAACACCCCCAAGGCCGATCCTCGAAGCGTCGCAGTACACCTCATAGTCCTCTCCGGGTGTTGGTAGTACAAGAATTGGTGCCTTGGTTAATCTTCTTTTGAGTTCTTCAAAACTTTCTTGGCATTTGGTCGTCCATACAAACTTTTCTCCTTTCTTGGTCAACCGGTTTAAAGGGGCCGCGATCTTCGAGAAACCCTCGACAAAACGTCTATAATACCCTGCCAGCCCCAAGAAACTGCGGATCTCCGTCACCGTCGTAGGTGGCTGCCAATCGATCACCGATTCCACCTTCTTGGGGTCCACGGCGATTCCCTTCGCCGAGATCACATGCCCCAGGAACCCCACTTCGCGTAGCCAGAATTCGCACTTTTTGAGCTTAGCGAACAACTTCTGCTCTCTGAGGGTTTGGAGAATTGCTCGTAAATGGTCCTTGTGCTCCTCATCGGTGGATGAATAGATTAGTATGTCATCGATGAAGACCACTACGAACCGGTCAAGAAACGGTCTGAAGATCCGGTTCATCATGTCCATAAAGACTGCGGGAGCGTTCGTAAGTCCAAATGGCATGACTGTAAACTCGTAATGGCCATACCGGGTCCGGAATGCGGTCTTCGAAATGTCCTCGTTCCGAACCCGGAGCTGGTGGTAGCCCGACTGCAGATCAATTTTTGAAAAGACCGTCGCTCCTCGTAGTTGGTCGAAGAGGTCGTCGATTCTGGGCAGAGGGTACTTGTTTTTCACCGTAACCTTGTTTATTCCCCTGTAGTCAATGCAGAGTCGCAGGCTTCCATCTTTCTTCCGTACGAAGAGCACCGGTGCGCCCCAGGGTGACACACTCGGCCTGATAAACCCTTTGTCCAAAAGGTCCTCCAGTTGTGCCTTTAACTCCTTTAACTCCGCGAAGGCCATTCGGTAGGGCGCCTTCGTTATAGGTTGAGTATCTGGCAAGAGTTCAATGGGAAATACCACCTCTCGTTCAGGGGGTATCCCGGGCAGCTCCCTCGGAAAAACATCGGGGAAGTCCCTTACCACTGGGATGTCTGAAGGTGCCGTCGAGGGTCGGGTAACCAGATCCACCGATGCTATGTAGGCCACACACCCACCCTCTACCAGACTCCTGGCTCGAGCCGCTGAGATGACCGCCGGGAAGGAGGTGCTCTTACACGCCAGGTACGCGTTCTTAGGGAAACTTGGCTCTTGTAATTGTACCATCCGCTTCTCGCAGTCAATAAGCACTTGGTACCTTGAGAGCCAGTCCATGCCCAGAACAACGTCATACTCTTTCAGGGGAATCACCACTAAATCCCAAGGGCAAAGCAGCTGCCCCAGCTTAATCGGGCAGGTGGCCACTAAACTAGTCGCCTCTAGTGTCCCACCCGCTGTCTGAACTGTCAAACAGTTTTGGAGAGGTGTTTCCTCGAGGTCGTGTGAGAATACGTAATCGCGGGAAATGAACGAGTGCGTTGCTCCAGTATCAAAGAGGGTTCTAGAACGAAAATTTGAAACAGAAGTTATACCTGCGAGTACGTCAGCCGGCGGGTCCGATTCCTGGCGGCCCATGGAATAAATTCGCCCGCCCGGTTGAGGCTGCCTATCCTCTTCACGCCGCGTAGTCGGGGTCCTAGAGGTCGACCCCATAGGAGCTTTCCCCCGCCCCGTGAGTTGTGGTGACGGCGTGGAAGCGGCGGAGGAGGCTGATCCCACGACAAGGGGGCAGCTGCGGCGGAAGTGCCCCTGCTTGCCGCAACGGAAGCAGTGGTCGCCTCTCTGGGGACACTCCAACACTCGGTGCGTTCCCCCGCAGATCACACAAGGCCTGTCTCTTGGCCTCGGCTCTCCCGTAGGTGCGCTCCGTGCTCCTGACGGTGTCCTCCACCGTTTGGGGGGTCGGCTCCCTGCAGTTGTTCCCCCCCCGTAGCTCTGCGGCTGCCGCTTCCTATCTTCGTGATGTGCCGAGACCTCCCTCCTAGCACGGGTAACGGCGAACCCACGCTCTACAACAGTGGCCCGATCGACCACTTTCTGGAACGTATGCAAGTCAGCGGCCTGAACCACCTGGAATATATCACTTCGCAACCCATCCACGAACAGTTGCGCCTTGTGGGGTTCGTCCCTTATGACAAAAGGAACGCAATTTGCCAAGCGCACGAATTCGCGCTGATACTCCATAACCGTCTTGTTCCCTTGCTGAATGTGGTTTAGGTCGTCCTCCAGTTTCTTCTTGACGCTATTGGTGAAGAAGGCCCCAAACAATTCCTTTTTGAACGTCGTCCATGATATAAGCACGGTGCCCGTGGTGGGGTCAGGGCGCACCGTCTTCCACCATAGACGAGCGTTACCCTCCAAAAAGTGAACTGCTAGGGGGACGCGCTCGGGGTCCTCGATGAGTAAGTCCTCGAACAACTTTTCCATCGATCCCACCCATTTTTCGACGACCCAGGGATCAGTCGTCTCCCCCTCGAACGTGGGCGGTTCGAATTTCATAAAATCCGCCAGGTTGGCCCTCACTCGTTCTCGTTCCGCTCGCGTAACCATCCCCTCCCCAGTGGTGGCGGCGGCCGCGGAGGTACTCCCGCCGAGGGCCCCCGGCGCCGGCCCCGCGGGCGCTGTTGCAGGTGCTGCCGTCGGCGCCGTGGTCTGGGTAGGTGCTAGTCCGGCCGTTGCTGCCGGTAGAGGGGCTGCCCCTACCCCAGCCCCGGTCGCTTGCGGTGCAGTGGCCGGTGAAATTGGTCCCTGTGGAGGGGCAGGAGTGACTGGTGGCTGCTGCGTCAGTTGGCGCACATGTTCCGTAAGGGTCGCCAGCTGCCCCGCCATCTCCCTCAATTGTTGCCGCAGGAGCTGGTTTTCTGCAGCCGCTGGTGTCGTCGCATCCGCCCCTACATCCTCTGCCGATGCTCTGGTTCGGACCATTGTCTGTACAGACACACCACCCAGACTTAGCACTCAACTCCATTAGAAAGAACCACCGTAGTATCGAGAAGGAAAAGAAAACGTTATCTACAAATCCCCTCCCCGATCTCTCACGTCCTAATTCTTAAACCCTGCATATTTCATTTATTTGTAGTTAAGTGTGATGTCTCGGTGGATGTTGGGCCGTCACTGTTGCGAACCTGTCTCTGATACCATCTTAATCTGTCACGCCCCGGGGGTTTTATTTTTAGCGGAAACGGTACACAAAGGTAAGCGTAAGGTGCGTACAAAATTTTTCTTTAAAACCTCCTTCCCCGGCGCGTGCCCAGACCCGCCACATATACAGATTTACTCGAAAATCGGGCAGAGTCTCCTCTGTATATGCACGGCGTCGCGGCTATTACCACCGTCAAACACAAGCAATCATTTTCCATTTAATCACAACAGTTCGAAGTAGTACGGTGCATGAAGATTAAACAACACCCGTGGCCAGTCAAGTTGAAAGTATAAACTCACTGTTTTGAAAACAGGCCCACACGGCCTTAGGTTTTTTGAAAACAGTTTACAAAGTCTTTTTTCTTTTTTTTTTTTCTCTTTTGCTTTCTAGTTGGTTTGTTTAGAAAACGGCCGACCGGGAATAATAAAGGAAACAGTAATGCGTAAAGGAAATGAAAGTACTCAACATCCACACGACCCCACGAGGGTATCGAGAACCACATAATAACCTACAGTTCCAAATGAAATGCAGAGCAAGGTAAATAAAACAGCATACTAGGGCCCCCTCGGCCCGACTGCTACCACCTCGGCCTCACCGTCGCCTACCTCTACCCCCTGGAGGTACCTGTCACAGAGTGGGTAGTCAGCGACACTATCATAAAAATAGTACTAAAGCAGTAAAGTAGTACCAAACCATAAAGTAAGACTAGCTGGAGCAACCACTCCTCTCAAACGGGTAACACCTGTAACACCTGTAATACCTGTAATACCTGTAACACTTTTATCACCTTTACCCCTGTAACACCTTTAACACCTGACCTCATCGGGATCCAATCCCGACGGTCGCACCGCTCACACCTTTGTGCCTCAAACCCCACATCTACGGGGGCCCCACTACGTCACCTCGTGGGTAAACACGGGTCAGAGACCGCCTTTCCGGAAAAGAGCACCCTTTGCGGTGGCCAAACCGCGGATGCGCGTGTCGCACTCGAGCATAGTAACAAAACACGGGGTAATATAGTAAATCATAG
The DNA here is from genome assembly GCA_029168755.2 of Tillandsia fasciculata. Taxonomy (NCBI): domain Eukaryota; kingdom Viridiplantae; phylum Streptophyta; class Magnoliopsida; order Poales; family Bromeliaceae; genus Tillandsia; species Tillandsia fasciculata. The sequence continues at coordinate 16,308,004 of CM054940.1, read as the reverse complement.
AAGCCATCAGTGTTAGTACAGGTCAACATAATATTTAACATCCTCCCCGGAACACTAACATTACTAAACCTCGGGAGAAAAACCCACCTTGTTGTCGCGCTCCTGACTGATGTTAGGTTCTCTCGCGTCTCCGAGTGCCCGCCCGGACCTACACGAATCTGTCATATAGGAGTCAGGAATTTAAGACTTGTCAGATTAACGACTAGAACGCCCGGCGCCCCCCCACCTTGTGCACAAACCGCACACGTATGCGCCTGGTTTCGCACGGTTTGGGCGGCGTACTAACTGCGCGCGGCGCTGTCCGCATGCGGTGACGCCCGCATGCGGCGTCGTCCGCATGCGGTCCCGCATGCGGCAGCGCCCGCAAGCAGCGACGCCCGCATGCGGCAGCCCGCATGCGGTGCCGCCCGCACCCGCATGCGGGGGCGCCCGCAAGCGGCGGCGCGCATGCGGTGCCGCCCGCACCCGCATGCGGGGGCGCCCGCAAGCGGCAGCCCGCATGCGGTGCCGCCCGCACCCGCATGCGGAGGCGCCCGCATGCGGAGGCGCCCGCATGCGGCGGCGCCCGCATGCGGCAGCCCGCATGCGGTGCCGCCCGCATGCGGAGGCGCCCGCTAGCGGCGGCGCCCGCATGCGGCAGCCCGCATGCGGTGCCGCCCGCACCCGCATGCGGGAGCGCCCGCAAGCGGCGGCGCCCGCATGCGGCAGCCCGCATGCGGTGCCGCCCGCCTGCGGAGGCGCCCGCGAGCGGCGGCGCCCGCATGGGTGGCTCCGGGTGGTGGCGACTTCCCTCCCTTGTTCCTAAGAGAACCAAGAAACGACCAAAACAAGAACCCTAAGCCATGCTTACCTCGATTTCGTTGGCTAGGGTTGATCTAGGGGATGATCGTCCTGTTCTTGGGTGAAAGGTATGCCGGCGATCTTCCTTCTCCTCACCCACTCCGCCTTGCTTCTCCTCTCGATCGATTGGGGAAAGGGTACGCTCGGTTGGGAAACTGGAAGTTTGGGGAATTGGGTTTCTTTTTTCGTTCCTTTGGGGTTTTGTACGCAGGGGAAGTTAAGGGGAGTTGCCGGTAGTTGGGGGAAGTTAGGGCGGTTAGTGGGAAGTCGTGGGGGGAAAAAAGTGGTGGGGAGTTGGGAGCGGTTTGGGGGGAGTCGACGGGAAAACGCGGGAGCGGTTAGGAAGCGGGAGCGGTTAGAAATGGGAATTAACCAAATTTAAATCAACGCGGGTAATTAATACGGGTACGAACCGGGGTCCGGTCCGCCTCAAAAACCGTGCCGGTTGCCTGAATCGTTAGCCAACTTCCGGAATTTATTCTGGAAGAACCCGGCGTCGGAATTCAAAACCGATTGCACCGCCGTTCTCCGTTTCGCGAGCTTTATTGACTAAAAATTCCCGCGAGTCCCGACGGTCTGACCGGGAACAAGAAAGTATAGATCATCCTCCGAGTCTAAATGAAATAAATAAAACCAAAAGTGGACCCTAGCAATTATTTTAAACCCGCGGTTACTACATTTTTAGTACCCCGCTTTAAATAAAACTCTATTTTTTAAAAAAGGGTTTATTTTAATTATTGAGAACATTATGAATGGTCCAGATTGTTTGAGTTGCATGTGTACTTACGCCAGAGGGCCGAGTGTATTTTTTTAGCGCATTGACTGTCGAGTCCTAGTGTCATGAGAGTTCTTCTTTCTTGTTGGGATTGATGAGGTTATTCTAGATCATGTGTGGTGTTTCTGATTTAGAGGTGGAGATGGCTCTCCCACTTAGCCTTGAGAGTTTTGGGGGTTCTGGCAGATCGAGTCGTGGAGTTTTCCCGACTCAGCCATGGGTCGTGCATTATCAGATTGAGTCGTTGAGGGTTCTCCGACATAGCTGTGAGAGTGTTTGGGTCTTCCTGTTTGAGTCGTGGAGTCTTTTTCCGACAGAGTTGCGTTTCTGGGCATCGTGTTGCCGATCTGTTTGATCGTGGACTATAGCCTGCATGTGCCGCTTATGAGACAGTGATACAGATGAGATACTTGAGTTCGGTGGGGTCGCTCCCCTCGAGCTACCACCCGGGTGTGTGTGATGATACCGAGCCTGACGAGGCTGCGATGATGCGACTAGTTGATACACTAGAGTTCGCTTGATATAGTCCGTGTGGGACGCCCTACGTAAGTCCCGTCCCAGTGAGGATGAGGTGGCAGTAGGTTTGGCGCAGGCTTGACTGGACCCTATGAGGCAGTCATTGAGATTGGGTGATATGAGAGAGTGATGGCATAGCATGTTCATAGATGGGCTTTCCTTTGAGCATGGTACTTGAGGCATATTATTGTAGTGAGAGTGTATGCATAGCAGGATCAGAGTAGTGTTTTCTGAGCATGATTTTGGTTCATATTAGCTATAGTTCCTTTCCTGCTTTCCTATTATCTTTTTGCATACCTATTTGTTGTGCCTCCAGTGGACTTAGTGGGCATACCGTGGATGTTGATGACGGTACCCACTGAGATCTACCTTCTGTAGTAGATCTCACACCCGCTGCGGTGACAGGTTTTCTGAGGCTGCTGTTCCGGCTTAGCTCGCGCGGAGACAGCTCATCGAGGTGAGGACGGGGCCGAGTAGTTCCTTACCAGCATTTGAGTCAGAGGTAGACGTACCCTGTTGTTTTATGATTCCACTTTTGTACTGAGAGATTTGGATATTTGTACTGAGAGGGTGAGGCTTGTATTTTGTTTTTCCTTTGAGAGACCTGTATTGAGGAGTTTTGTATTAGTGGAGCTTTATTTATTTCAGTTTTCCTGTGTAGCTTTCTTCAGCTTTTGATTTATAGTTCAGCTCTGATACATGTTTTTAGTTTTAGTTCTGACTTGCAGGGTAGACGCTTCGTCTGTACGGCAGTTTTCGTACAGATGGCGGATCTGTTGGCGAGCCCGGGTCGCAGTTTCGACCTCGGGGCGTGACACGTGCACCGGAGGCGGGCCACGTGGCATGATGTTACTGGTTGGTGCGGTGGTCGTGGTCCACGGAAGAGCGTGGAGTGCTGTGGACCGGGCTGGGCCAGGTGGCGGCAACTGGTTGGCCGGTCCACGTGCGCCCGGTCCACGGAACAGGTGCAGCTGGCCTCGGGAAGCGTGCCTGGCAGAGGTGCAGGCGGCGGCGCAGGCACGCGCACATGGGCGCTGACCGCGGTTTCCCGCGCGTGGGGGCGGCGCTGCAGTGGGCCACGCGGCGCCAGGTAAGTGGTGCTCTTCGCTGTTGCCTGTTCGTTGGCGACGTGTCGCAACCAGAGCGATCCGGACGCGCGATCAACGGCTGGATTTGTGCACTGTTTGCGCCCGATTCTCCCGGGCGCCCGAAAATGCACCAGGAAGTGTGCTTTTTCCCTTTTTCTTCAGCCTATAAATAGAGTTTGAGGTCCTTCGGGTGCGGGTTTTTGGCAGTTCCGAGAGCTCTTTCTTCTACAGAGGTCTTCTACATTGTACCCTCAACTCTTTGATGGATCTTGGGCATTTTTGGAGACTCCGGCTTCTGCATTATTGCGACGCGCCGCACAGCGACTCACTTTGGATTTTTGGCTATTACCGTCGCTCTTCAGTCCGCGAGGCACACCGGATCACCCCAATGGAATTTTGAGCCGATTTTCACGGCAGCGCATTCACGAGAGGTAAGGCTTCGTTTTTCGTGTTGATCACTTCTCCTCGTTTTGAGTTTTTAGCACTGTTCCCGAGGTGTTTCTGTGAACCCCTTTTCTTGCTGTGAGATTTTGGACAGCGGAGGCTTGTCGATTTTCTATCTCCGCAACCGGGCATCGGATGGAGACGTGCCTGTACACTTTTTTCATCTACTTGACGCGAGGATTATCGTCGTATTTTTATTGTATTTTTCTGAGTTTTTATCGAAGGTGAAAACCCCCTTTTTCCAGAGCTATGCACTATAGTTTTTGTACAGGATTCTTTTTGAGAGGGTCACTTTGTCGGATTTTTATCTTGATGTACAAGACTCCGATTGGGACGTGCAGGTACTTGTTTCGAAGGGCTCGACACGACGCTCGTGGCAGTAATTTTATTGGATTTTTCGGTGGACTCTACGAAGGTGGGAATTAAGCTTCTTTGGGATTGTATTCCGCAGATTTCGCAGTTTTGTGGATTACCGACGCCCCGCATTGTATAACTTGTAACTTGGCCTACAGGTGTCGGAACGGGGCGTGTAAATACTTGTTTTTGGGCTACTCGTCGTGAGGATCGCAACCGTGCATTTTTTGGAATTTTTGGAGCACTGCTTACAGGGTGAGAATTGCCCTTCTTTGTGCTATTTTGGAAAAATAGCAAGTGTATGTTTGGGGGTATTGATTGTGAGTTGTGTTGTTTGTTGTTTGTTGTGGTGTTGCATGTTGGGATGATGTTGTTGGAGCCGAGGCTTTCGCGACTTGTACCGAGGATGCAATTTCGGCAGAATTTGGACTGTGAGCGTCTGCGCTTTTCACCGACCCCAGGTTTGCCTTGGATTGAGCACTTTAGGTGGGTAAGCGTAACTTGGTAACTGTATAGGATTTTTATATATCATGGTGAATGTAAGTGTACAGGTGGGGATATCACCCCTCTATGGTTGATAACAGGCACATTGTTGTACAACCGATATGAGCGAGAGGTAAGCAAGGAATGACCTACTTGGGTGAGATTGGTATACCATAGTAGGAATATTTTAGCATGCTTTACTAATATATGTTTCACCCACTTTTATTGTTTCTGAGGACAAAGCATGCTTGCATGGACATGTAGTTAGGCCATCTTTTACTGCTGCACTACTTTTGGAACTTGACTTAGGAGAAACCATGTTATTCTTTTCTCCTTCTTTGTTAGTCAGGTGGTCTGTGTTGCTCAGGGTCGAGCAGGGGTTCTGGGTAGTGTAGTCGGGACTTGGTGTCTGGGACAGGTTGGATTAGTTGTGGGGCTTTGCGGCAACCGCGGATATTGGGCGGTTGACCGGACATTTATTTATGCACCAGATTGGGTATCTGATTTATCTAGTGGACAGAGTTTTCCACTATTTGAGTATTTTTGCATCTGATTGAGGATCAAGGTTTTCTTTAGTGGTTGGGCTTTCCCACTTTGATCAAAGTCATGATCCAGTCCTGCTGATTTATGATACTTGTTACTGAGGCACTTTACTCGTGTGGGTCGCTCCCCTCGAGTGCCACTCCGGAGTGTGCGATTTTCAGACTTCGAGTCCTTGAGACTCCCATCCCCTTTCGGTGTTATGCGTAGGCTGGCATACCCGATTTGGCAGGCACAGCAGGCAGTACCAGTTCTACTGGTGGCATTAGATTGGGTTTATTACAGACATTTGCTTTATAGTTGCACTCGTGTCAGGGGGACCGAGTGGAGTCTAGTAGCTGTGTTTAGACCAGGGCTAGTGTTGTTGGGAACCGTTTGGGGATACGGTGGTCCCAGGGTCATTGTGAGTTGTTGACCGTTGTATAGGCAGGCTTGGCAGGCATGGCAGGCATAGGCAGGCTTAGCAGGCATAGCAGGCTTGGCAGGCATAGCAGGCATGGCAGGCATGGCAGGCTTAGCAGGCATAGCAGGCTTGGCAGGCACAGCAGGCATGGCAGGCGTAGCAGGCATAGAGGCTTGATAGCTGTTGAGAGTCTCCAGCTTTCTTCTTTTTCAGTCTTTACGGCTTTGGTTAGCTTTTTGTATTTTGAGGACTTAGTGGGCAGACCGTCGAGTCTGGCGGTGGTACCCACTGAGTACTCCCTTTTTGGTGTAGTTCTCACACCCTCTGGGGGTTTTCCCCCTCTCTTTCCTTCCTCTCCTCTGTTTTGCAGAGTCTTAGCGGGTGTTGCTGATTCTGCGGTTGTTGATCGAGGCAAGAGAGTCGCGAGCTAGATCCCTACCCGTCGTTGGAGAGTAGCGGTACCCCCCCCTTTTCAGAGGAGAGCTTCTCTAGAGTAGTTATTTATTTTTTCCTCTTTGAGAGACCGTTGTAGTGAGGATATATTATGTATCGAGAGACTGTACACTTATGTATTTATTGGAGATCCCTCCCGGTTGGGCTTAGAGCTTGTATATGAGGATATTGTATTATTATTTTTTGGGAGACAGACTTATTGTATTATTCCCAGTTGTACAGTGATTGATTTTAGTTATACAGTAGGTTTTTACTTAGCTCTGATATTATGTTTAGCTGTAGTACTTTTCTTACAGGTAGGATGCTTCGCCTAAGCAGGTTAGCATAGGTGGCAGATCTGTTGGCGAGCCCGGGTCGCAGTTTCTACCTCGGGGCGTGACAGTATCGACGCGAGGATCGCCGTCACATTTTTACTGGAATTTTTGGAGGCTGTTTTACAGGTGAAAATTTCGCAGAAAGAAGACTGTTCATCGCAAATTTTTAAAATGTGGAATTTAGTGGAATTAAGTGTAATTTATGGATGTATTTTGTACCCAGGATGCTTTGAACACTACTTTGGTACTGTTGGCTTGGTGATAGTGCTGGTATATCTGTTTTTGGGCTTTCTTAGCTGTACGACTCTGGACAGTTGTACACCTTCAGGTGGGTGGCCTTGTCTCCAAGACTTATGGAACGTTCATTAAATCTGCTATAGTAGAACCATGCATAATAGTAACACTCTTGTGTAGTATGCTAGAAAGTGATAGCTGATAATTCTAGTGTTACTTGATGATCATGAAATTCTCTTGTTTCCTATTATCCGTTAAATTAATGTTATCTTAGAACTTGACCTAGCACCCCCGTCATATGCTGCATGTGTAGCCAGACCAGTAGAAAACTCCAACTTGGGCTAGGTTTATTCTGCTTTAGACATCCACACTTATTTTCTTCCTGGACTTAGTGTTTTACTCGCCCGGGTAGTGGGCCGAGTGGTCGGGATTTCTTTTAGTGTGGGATGCATTTTACACTCGTGCTTGGGAGCAGAGTGGAGTCTGGTAGATGTAGTTGGTTGTTCATCTGTGGCGGGAGCCGTTTGGATAGACGGCGGTCCCGAGATGTTTTATTTTCTTATTTTATCTGTCGCCGCTGTGTTAGTGGCAGCGGTATATCAGTGTTAGCAGGACCTTGAACCCAGAACTGTTTTTGGACACACACATATGATTTTAGTCAACCAAATGTTTTCTTCCAAGCGTCGTAGGGTCGCCTGAGTCTGTTCTTGTTTGATTGGACGAAGGCATTAGCTCTACGAGGCTTGGATGTAAAAACTCGTTTTCAACTGTTTTTCCTAAAAAGAACTTAAAATCATTAAATATGGATTTCTTTCAGATCAAATGGCTTTCGGTAAGAAATGTCACCTTTTTCCAATAAAGTTAACCACCCGAGATGATTCGAGTGGTCTGGGTTCCAAGGTCTGTCTTTTTCTTGGGACGAGAACAACGAGAGGCTTTGCCTAGAGCCTGTTCTTGTTTGAATTGGGTTGCAGGTTCTAGTCTTTCGGGGTTCCTGAACCCTTCTTTGTGTCAGTTGTGGAGTTTATCCTGTCAGTGAGTCTGCGATGTTTTGCCTATTGAGGCAGTTGTTCGCAGTGGATGCGACGTTCGACCTGTTTGGCCTGTTGAGGCAGTTGTTCGCAGTGGATGCGATGTTCGGCCTGTTTGGCCTGTTGAGACAGTTTTTTCGCAGTGGATGCGATGTTCGGCCTGTTGAGGCAGTTGTTCGCAGTGGATGCGACTTTGGGCTTTGAGTTGGTGGAGTTGCTTGTGTCTTGAGATTCGAGAAAGCTGATCAGCTGAGTCGTCGAGAGTGCTCCGACTGTTGTGAGAGATGTTGAGGATTGAGTCCTTCCGAGCAGAGCGTGAGCGTGGATTTTGACCATAGCCTGCAGTGCCACTTTGAGCTCGACAGAGTGCGCGGATACCCTAGTCCTCGTTGGGGTCGCTCCCCTCGAGTGCCACGTCCGGGGTGGGAATGCACTTTGGTATCGCGACTTGTTGACGCCGTCCCTCTGACTGAGCCAGTTTTGGCAGTTACGGACGCCGTCCCTCTGACTGAGCCAGTTTTGGCAGTCACGGACACCGTCCCTCTGGCTGAGCCAGTTTTGGCAGCTACGGACGTCCTACGTAAGTCCGGTCCTCCGGGATGTAACGGCAGTAGGTTGGCGCAGGCTTGACTGGACCCGAGGAGGCAGTCAGTTCAGATTGGGTGACTATACTGATATGTTAGCAGATGCATCATATTTTCATCTGTCCCGCTTTTTGAGCATCTAGATAGGGGCATAATAGCTCTAGAATTTATTTATCCAGCTTTTTCCCTTCAGCACTGTATTTGTTTCCTCATGCCTCTAGTAGACTTAGTGGGCAGACCGTTGGGCTTGTTGACGGCACCCACTGAGAGCTACTGTGGGATGTAGTTCTCACACCCGTCGTGGTGTCTTTTTCCCCAGGGACTTCTACTCCTGTTTCTGCTGTTCCAGCTGCCGCTTCTTCAGACCGAGGTAAGGGAGTCGCGAGATAGATCCCTTCCAGTCATCTCCTGAGATAGAGTAGAGGTACCCTTACCAGATTTTGAGAGTGGTATGTTGAGCGACCATGTAGTGAGGTATTGAGTTGTACTTTTCTTCTTTCTTTGAGAGACTTTTGTATTTTTGTTTTGGTGAGGACTTGTTGTATATTGTGAGAGTTGTATTATATTTTTTTATTTCTAGCAGTTTACTCTCAGCTCTGATATCTGTTTAGTATAGTATCTTTCTTTGCAGGTTGGACGCTTCGTCTATACGGGGTTCACCGTATAGGCGGCGGATCTGTTAGCGAGCCCGGGTCGCAGTTTCGACTCCGGGGCGTGACAGATTAGAGTGGTATCAGAGCCTAGGTTTTAGGTCATTGAGGACTTAGGAACCCTAGGCTTATGGTTGGACGTTAGGATGACTACGTGAGAGTCGTGACTTTAGCGAAAGTCCTGATTGAGTTTTATTACCTCTCCAAATGGATGGGATGAGTGATTGACATGTATATTCTCCTAAGCGATTATGTTGGCTGCAGACAACATAATGCTATGGAATGGATGACATGTCATAGACTTTCGCTGGATTGGGTCGAGTGTTGTTTGGTGCTGTCCTGATGTTTGCATGTGGATTGCAGGTGGGCACGATGCCTCCCCGACGCAGGATGCGGACGCATTCTCAGCCTTCTTCCTCCCATGAGCCTGAGCAGGAGGAGTCGGCACAGGGTCAGCAGAGTGAGGGGCAGGAGCTTCGGGTTCAGATGGCCCATTTGTCTGAGACTCTCCGACGCCAGGAGGAGATTCTACGGCGCCAGGAGGAGACCATGGATCGGATGATGCGTATGATGGAACAGAGGGCACAGCCGGTGGTAGCACCTCCAGAGAGTTCCCCTATACCTTCCTCGCCAGCAATAGCACCTCCAGAGAGTTCCCCTATACCTTCCTCGCCAGCTATAGCACCTCCAGAGAGTTCCCCTATACCTTCCTCGCCAGCTATAGCACCTCCAGAGAGTTTCCCTGTACCTTTCTCGCCAGCGGTGGCACCACCAGTTGTACCAGCAGCACAGGCAGTCCCTACTGCACCGGTTACCAGTGGTCAGGCGTCCGGGACGGTAGGACAGTTGACCCCGGCAGAGCAGCGAGAGGTGGCTGATTTGTTGATGAGATTTCGTCAGTCTGATCCACATCGTTTTTCGGGGCAGAGTTCGGAGCACGGAGAGGCGGTGGTGGCCAAGGTGGCTCCAGCTCTCGCAGGGATTTCGGGGGCGAAGCGGCCAGCACAGGATATTGAGGGATAGACGAGTCGGCAGGGACCTCCAAGACCTCCACAATCTCATCCTCAGGGTCGAGGGTTTCGGAGGCGCCAGAGATCTGGTGGGCCCTCGCAGCAGCCGCGGTATCAGCCTAGACAGCGGCTCCGGCAATAGCGACGTGAGCGGTGTGTCATCTGTGGCGGCCCCCATCCACCGCGGGGCCGCCCCCTCCCGCGGGCAGCGTGCCCTCGCGGCTGCTGCCGCGCGGTGTCGCCCGCACCCGTAGGTAGGGTGCCCGCGCGGCTTGCCGCCGCGCGGGGCCACCTGCGGGTGGGGCGCCCCCGCGGGCCGGGGCCGCGCAGGGCCGCCCGCGGGTGGGGCGCCCGCGCGGATTGGCGCCGGGCGAGGGAGGAGGCCGCCGCAGTCGGACCAAGGGCCGCGCGGGACTGTTCGCAAGCTGTGCGCGCGCCGCACGGGTCGGTGCCGTGCGGGGGTTTTCACCGCGCGAAGTCCGGGGAACGCGTCGGGTCTCCCGCTTTTCAGTATTCTAGTCGGCTTTTAGTGTTGGTCTTTTAGTCTGAGCTTTTTGTTGCTCCCTCAGGGGTGCGGGACGTCTTAAGCTCGGCGGGCATACAGGACGGGACGAACCAACCTCCAATCTTTCCTCCAGGTGGGTAAAATTTCCAGAGTTGCTGGGAAAAGGGTGTAGGACACATAAATTGCATAATCGGGCAAAGGTGTAAGTTTAAGTGATTATTATTGATAATGCTAACCTCGTTTACACTAGTTACTTATTTAATTGATTATGAGGCTCTTGTTTTGCTGCACACACACCAGGGGTTTGGCAACCGCAAGGGTGTGCTTTTCCGAAAAAGTGGTACATTGACCCGTGTACCCCACGTGTTGGTGACGTAAGATTGGGGCCCTCGCGGGTAGGTGGTATGAGCGGTGAAGCCGAGGCAGGTGCTCGGCGGCCGAGGAAGGTGCTCGGCGGCTGAGGCAGGTGCTCGGCAGGGGACACCGGGGTAGGCGCCCGGTGTGGTGGTCGGGAAAGGTGCCCGGTTTTGCTTGGTACAGGGTAGGTCACCGTTGATGATGATTGTACTCTGAGGAAAGGGGATGCTCCGGTTATTGTGGTTTGAGTTATTTTAGCCCAACTTGCATCTTATATCAATTCTAGTCACTGACTTCCCACTCTGTGACAGGTTCATCCAGGGGCGAGTGCTAGGGCGCTGGTGATCAGGCCGCTTGTACGATGTTCTGCTACACTGAGTGACTGCAGATACAGTTGACTCTTCTCTTTTATTACTTTATTAGTCATGATTAGTTAGATGTGGATTGCGATACCCCCGTGGGGTCGACGTGGATGTTATGTGTTTTTATTTCACAGTTTTGGGTGTGCATGATTCGCTTTTCACTACTTGGCCGTTTTGGGAACTATGAACAACAAACTAACGAAAACCGGTTGCGAAAATCTATTTTAAAATATGTGTGCCGTGGGCACCATTTTCAAACCCATGTGGGGTTTATGCGAAACGGACTTCAAAATCATGGCGTCGGGTAGGCGCCGCTTTTAAAACTCTGTGATTATTCATCCTTTTACAAACAGTCGGCCTTTTCTATAGTATGTAAATAGATAGGATGTGTGGTTGTATGTTGAACGCATCTGTTCCTTGGACTAATGTGGTTAAAGATCGTATGAGGTGTATCTCGTAATCAGGACGCCGTGCATATACAAAGGAGACTCTGCCTGTTTGCAGAGTGAATTTGTATATGCGGCGGGTCTGTGCACGTGCTGGGGGAAGTCCGTCTTTTGAAAAAAAAAAATTTTATGTACGCTGATCTGGGAGCATCGGCGGCTCTTCTTCCGCGTGTTTGAACCCCCGGTGCGTGACAGATTAAGATGGTATCAGAGCGATGAACTTTAGCCACAATAGTCGGGGCCCAGCATCCACGGGGCGCAATACTCTAGCCACTGACTAATAAAGTGAACATCGTATAGATAAGTAAAACGCGAGTGCTCGTGGGGAAAGGGGCGGGGACTCAGTAGAATCCTTTTTGGGCCAGGACTTTATAGACATGCTAGGATTGATGGGTTCTCTTTGCGTGTACAGATAGAGGTCCGGTCCCGTGAGTAATCGACGACGGAAATGGACATCGTTGACGAAGCAAATCGCCTCCTTCGCAACCAGCTGCGCGATGTGGCTGGGCAGTTGCTGACCCTCGCGGAGCACTTGAGTATACTGATACGGGAACTTGAGAGTGTAGACCACTTCCAACGCGGCACCCGAGACGTTACTCCTCGTAGGATGCCACCGACAGGCCTTCCTACCTTTCAGGAAGCGGTCAACTTGGCCGTGCGCATTGAGCTAGAGCGCGCCCGGCAGGAACACTCCTACCCCGGCCCGGCAGAGGACCCGTACCTGAGGGGCCGGGCGATTAAACGCCCGAAAACTGGACAGAATCCTGGGCGGATGCCAAAGGAGGGACCTGAACCACCGAAGCCGTGCGCCATTTGTGGTGGTGCGCACCCAATGATGAGCTGCCCTTGGCGGGATGAACACTGTTTCCATTGTGGCAGGCCGGGTCACACGCGTTACACTTGCCCTCTGAAGCCGGCCATCACCAAGCCCCCGGCGCCATGACCCGACGAGATAAAATGGGCTGACACCCCCACCCTCCAGGGGAGCCCCAACTCAAGGAGCCGGGCGAACCCACGCCTGAAGAAAGTACGGAAGGGTGGGCAAATGCCAGCAGGAAGCCCGGAGTCGCTGCGAGGGCCCTGTGCTATCTGTGGGAAGGCGCACCACGTGACCAACTGCCTTTGGAGGACCTCCCACTGCAACAACTGCGGCAGGCCGGACCACACTCGAGCCTCATGCCCACAAGAACCAGCCGCTACAGCCGCAGCGCCGCAACCGGATGGACGAGGAAGCGCCGCGGCCCCCGACCCGCAGAAGGACCAACCCGACGGCCCACGCTCGACAAGTTCCTACAGTACCGGGTCCCTTCCCCGCCACGCCATACGTCGCTGGCCCAAGGGTTGTGGGCGGACTTCTCCAGCCGCCCCGGCGGACGACGCGACGTCCCGGAATGGGGAATAACAGGTAATACCTTAACCACTTTTTTTTTTTTTTCCTTTTTTTTTTCTTTCTTCGCTAGCTAGGGGATACCCCATGGACCGGAGCAACCTACCCTTGTCTGACCTTTTGCTAACTCCCCTGTCTTTGGTTTTGCCTTTCGGTTCCCGAATCGTTTCGGCCCCGATCCAATTGGTGGCGAACGTCCACGAAAGGTTGTTTAGGGATACCCAAGGTTTTTCCAATACCCCCGAAGTTCTTTTTACCGTCCTTTTCGGACCTGACCGAATTAGGCCTCGGTTGATACTTTGTTTCCTTCTTGCATTCTACGACTATGTACGGGAAGGGATGCGAAAGAGGGATGGGGAGGGGTCACGATCGCACATAGACAATTAGGAGATAGATAAGGTCATAGTATAGGACGGGTACTCATCACCCAGGATGGAGGGCCTCCCCGATATATCCGCCCATCGATGGAGAGCACGAGAAACATCTGCGGATCGTTCTACAGACGCCTAGGGAACAGAGATTTTTTTTCGCCAAGCTCAAGAAATGCGAGTTTTGGCTGCGCGAAGTGGGGTTCCTGGGGCACATCGTCTCAGCTGCGGGACTCGTGCTGGACCCGAGAAAGGCGGAGTCAGTAACAGACTGGCCCCAGCCGACCACGGTGACGGAGGTCCGTAGTTTCCTAGGCCTTGCGGGATACTACAGACGCTTCATCGAAGGCTTCTCGAAGATTACGACTCCCCTGGACCGCCTGACCCGGAAGGGAGAAAAATTCGTATGGACGACCCAACGCCAAGGAAGTTTTGAGGAGCTCAAGAGAAGGCTAACGAGAGCACCGGTACTGGCACTGCCGACACCTGGAGAGGACTTTGAAGTTTACTGCGACGCCTCACGAGTTGGATTGGGAGGTGTATTGATGCAACAGGGGAAGGTGATAGCCTATGCCTCCCGACAGCTCAAGGAATACGAACGGAACTACCCGATACACGACCTAGAGCTTGCCGCGGTCGTCTTTGTTCTGAAGCTTTGGAGGCACTATCTCTTGGGTGTCCACAGCAACGTATTCTCGGACCACCGAAGTCTCAAGTACCTCTTCACTCAGAAGGAACTAAACCCACGGCAGAGACGGTGGTTCGAGTTGCTGAAGGATTACGATCTTACTATCCAGTACCATCTGGGAAAAGCAAACGTGGTGGCGGATGCCTTAAGCAGGAAGGGACGAGCCGAAGGAACGTCGGCAGGCAGGATTACCCAGCAAGAGGGCCCGATCGCGGAATTCTCATGATTACGATTGGAGGTGGTACCGGCAGGGACGGTCAAGCAACTACTGTCCCTGGTGGTCGTGCCAACCTTGTACGAGATGATTCGAGAAGGCCAGGGTACCGATCCACAATTACAACTGGAACGAGTCAAAATTTCCCCAGAGCGGGAGGGAGACTTTTCAGTGGGGACAGGCGGTGTACTCCGGTTCCAAGGGCGAATTTGCGTACCCGATTCGCCAGACCTGAAGAAAGAAATCTTGACTGAAGCCCACTGCGCCCCCTATGAGGCGCACCCCGGAGGCACCAAGATGTACAGGAACCTTAGGCAAACTTTTTGGTGGCCAAAGCTAAAAAGGGACGTGACGCAGTTCGTAGCGCACTGCTTGATCTGCCAGCAAGTGAAGGTCGAGCACCAACGGCCGGCAGGGAAGTTGCAACCACTACCGGTGCCGGAGTGGAAATGGGAGCGAATCACAATGGACTTCGTCACCGGGCTCCCGCGATCGCAACAGGGCCATGACACAATCTGGGTCGCTGTAGACCGGTTAACTAAGTCAGCTCACTTCCTACCTGTCCATACCTCCTGGACGCGCGACCATTTGGCTCAAATCTACATTAGCGAGATTGTGAGGCTACACGGAATACCGGTATCGATCACTTCAGACAGGGACATCAGGTTCGTCTCAAACTTTTGGCAGAGCCTTCACCGGACCTTGGGGACTAAACTACATTTCAGCACCGCCTTTCACCCTCGGACGGATGGACAGTCTGAGCTGTAGAGTTATTTAGGATCCACAAGGATCTAAATAGGTACTATCAAACACCTAGAGGGGGGTGAATAGGTGTAATATTATAAAAACCAATCTCAGTGCACAAATAAAAAATAATGCGGAAAATAAAAATAACACACCGAGATTTACGTGGAAACTCCAATCCAGGAGAAAAACCACGGGACCAACACGCAATAACAATCCACTAAGAATAGAAGAATAACAAGGTGATTACCGACTCCACGGACTCAAACCCCTCCTTCAGCTTCTTCGGACCTTGCGCTGACCGGTTGGATATCCACGCAATAACAATCCCTAAGAAAAGAAGAATAACAAGGTGATTACCGTCTCCACGGATTTAACCCCTCCTTCAATTTCTTCGGACCTTGCGCTCCACCGTTTGCACGTCCACTGCACACGTTCGAATCCACGAACGCCACTCGAATCCACGAGCACACGTTTCGAATCCACGAAACGCCTTCAGCACACCGAATCCACGATGCCACGTCGAATCCACGACGCAAATAGCCGATAAAGAATATAGGCTTCGATGGTGATCCTTTGCTTAGATTCTCATTGAGGAACCGTAGAAGAAATCTCTAAGCAAAGATTAGATCAATTCGACAAAAGATAGATCTTGGAAGAACCGTCGAATTGACCTAAAAGAGGCTATAAAGAAGAACGATAAAAACCTAGCCTCTAGGGTTGCTCTCAAGTGTTTTATAAATTGATCGGCCGTGCTCCCCACGTTTTTGAGAAACCCTAAATGTCTATTTATAGTTTAGAAACCTTTGGAAAGAGATAAGCATCAAAAACTGCCTTAACAGAATTTTTCCCGCACCACGATCCGGATCGGATTTACGGCGATCCTGATCGTCGTCTTTTTTCAGCAATTCCTGAAAAAACAAGGTTCGGGATCCGGATCGGAATTCTGATCCGGATCGTGCCGATCCTGATCGGAAATTCTGATCCTGATCGGAATTCCTGAAAAAACAGTTTTTGACTTTTATGCAATGAAACCTTATCCAAGTGTTTCTAAACTACTCAAATGTATTCGGATCACCAAAATTATTTAGTTAAACGTACCTGATCAATCCGAATCCATTTTCCTTGAGATTGATGTATATGATCCATAATTCTTCAACTTCAATCTTCAAGACTCAAACACTGAGTGTCAACTTGAGCTCTTGTTGAATCTTCTCTAAGTCTTCAATTGCTGATTGACAATTTGATCACTTCAAGACTCCGACTCAACTCACTGACTTGACTCACGAAATATGCCAACACACAAAGCCGTAACAATCTCCCCCTTTGGCAATTTCGTGACAAAACCCAAAATACATAAAAACGCTCAAGTCACTCATCTTAAACCAAAAAATCGAAATTCAATGTCATCACCAAAACATTGATTTTCTTTGCGTGAAAGATCCAATAAATACAAAATTACATTTGAACCAAACAGTCCTAGAACATACTCTATGACTTAGGACTTGGAGTCTTAAAGTGATATAATTCCTGCAAAACAAAACTCCAAACAAAATCAAACGTTAGTCGTTAGAAATTAAAATCCTACATTTGATCCGTCTTCCTTTTGGTTCTTTTGTTTTTCGGCTCTTTCAATTTTTTCTTTGTCTCCCCCTATCTTGAGCATCTCTAACATGTTCTCCATGTTCTCCATGTTCTTGAGCATCTATGTTCTCCCCCTTTGTGATACGATCATCATTTTCCGTTCTCCCCCATTTTTCATTTTCGTTTGTACTCTCTTGATGATCTCATCTCCGTCCTCATTTCTCTTCTTCCCCTTTTTGTCACAAATTGTCAAACAGTGAACATACTAGACAAAAGAAAATCACTAACAACATTAGTTCATAGAGAAAGAGAGATAAAAGCTCAGTTCCGGTATATAACAAAAACACAGATTGCGTACCGGTACTCAAGAACAAAAATCAAATAGTTTCTTGAAACAAATCCAGATTTTGAAATCTTTGAATTACCGATTTGTATTCCAACAAGAAAACAAAATAAGTGCTTTAACCAATGAATTAACAAGATGTCATTCAATCCAATTTTCTTTCATTAGAATAATTTAGAAAAATAAAAACCAGAAAGAGTATGTAAGCACTTTAGCGCATCAACTTTAAACAAAAGTCATCGTTTCATGCAACAAGAAATAGATTATACCAAATCTATCAAAAATACTCAAAAATGAAACGAAGATTTATGAAAATTAAAACTCTTAAAGTTGAACAATTTCAATTACATCTATCTTGATCTTATGCGTAATGCCTTTATCAAATCATCAATTTTGGTAAAGAAAATGAAATACAAAGATCAATAGATGTTTGAAATCCCCGATAAGTTAGATAATATATCTAGACAATCTGTTGAAGGAGTGGCTCTTCGAGCATCTTATATCAAAAATCCCACCTTATACCAACCATGAAATATGACTAAGTCAAGTATTTCAATATGCATTTTATCAACAATTTTAAAACAAAAATTTGCTTTGCATTCATGGAGTATCTTTTTCTTTCTTTCTTTTCCTCCATGTGGTGGTAGTTTTCACACTCCTCATTGGGATGTAACTCTTTCCACATCTTTTGAGCATTTTACTTTTCTTTGACTCCCCCTCAATTGGCTATCAATTATTTAATATATAAGGTATTCAACCAAAAATTGATCTCGCATTCATACTCGACTAAGCAATCAAATAAGATAATGACTATACCAAGAGATCATTGAGAGAGAAATTGACTTTGATCACTTAAAAGATGAATTAATTAACATAAATGATCATTGCAACATTGAAATATTATGATATCAAAAGCATAATAAATTTCTAAATGCGTGAAAAGATGCAATTAAAGTCAATTTAACCAATGCTCAATTAAACAACTCCTCTAAATGAAGTGTCTTCAAGATTATGAATAAGGAGTCAAGTTGATAATCCAAGAAAACTTAATTTGGAGTGAATGAAAGTGAAATCCTTTTTATTCAATGCACTTGTTCGTTAAAACCCTTTTGTTAAAAAAAAAACAAAATATAAAACCAAGAGCATTGAAAACCATGTAATGCAAAGATTAAGAAAAATATGAAGGGAAAACCAATCAAAGCATTACATACAGTCATAAGCTAATTAGAACTTAAGACAAGGAAAGATATCACCTTTCCGAATCCAAAATCGTCGGATCTTGGGTTGTCTTGATTCATTGTGCCCGGGGGTTGGTAGCTTTGACTGTTGATCCACCTTGGGTCTTTGCCTCGCAATAATCCACTTGAATGATTGATGTGGTGGCTCGGACCTTTGGTGGGTTGAGTGAACTCCTTTGACTTGATGTGTCTTTTGATTCCGTTGAGTCCGCTCCGTAGATGAAGTCGCCGAAAGATTTTTTTTTCTCTTTTTCGGGCAAATCTTCACCAAATGTCCTTCAAGTCCACAAAGGTGACATGTCCTTCCTTTCGATTTCATTGTGGAACTTGAAGCATGCGCAGTTTGGTCCTTTTTAAATCCCAAACCAACCTTGCTTGCTTGACCTAATCCGGACATACAATTAAGTTTCTTGGAACCGGTTGAAAACCTTTGTATGTCGGATTTAAGTTCATGAACTTGCTTGGTCAAAGCTTGGTTGGTGACATGAATCTCCTCAAACTGCTTTTCTAGAAAACCAATCTTGTCCATATATGATTTTGCATTCATCTCCGATTGGTTTAGCTTTTCTTGGAGGATTTTATTGTTATCTAATACCCGTCCATGTTCCTCCTCGAGATCATGAAGTTTGATCTTTAAAGCTTGATTCTCGTCTTGAACTTCATGTCGTTGCTTCCTCAACTTCTTGTTAAGTTTGGCCATCTTCTTTGATTCCGCAAGAAGTTGTTGGTATGCCTCAACGAGTTCTTCTTCGTCCGACTCCCCCTCACTTGATGACTCTCCGCCGGATGTTGATGTTTCATGCAAAATCAAAGGAATAGAGTCAGTGACTAAAGATGATAAGCACAATTTAGAAGAGGGAATTTGAGAGGCATGAGAAGCAACAAATTTTTCTTTTTCCTCTTCACTTGAGGTCGATTCATCGAAACTAGAATCGTCCCAAGTTTTTGCTTGCAAAGCCTTCTTTTTGTATGATTTCTTAGAAGGACAATCCGTTGAAATATGGCCGTAGCCTTTGCATCGATAACATCGGATTTCCCCTTCGAAATCATCTTTTTCTTTTTCTTTAGAAGGTTTTGCAATGCTTTTGAGTTTAGAGGATTTAGAACCCGATGATTCTTTAGATGATTTCGTGGATGAAGATCCATCGGTTCGATTCTTCCAAAATTTCCGACGAAATTTCTTTGTGATCCGCGCCAGTTGTTCTTCAAAATCGGCAAAAGAGATTTCATCGTCGGAACTCGATTCGTCATCTTCTTCCTTTGTTGATTTGAATGCAATACCTGTAAGCTTAGAAGAAGACTTGGAAGAATTTTGATTAGTAGGAAAAGTCATCTCATAAGTTTGCAAAGCACCTACTAATTCCTCTACACTCATCTCATCCGGATGACTAACGGTTTCAATGGCGGTAACCTTTGCCCTAAACCGTTCCGGAAGAGTCCGAAGAATCTTTCTTACAATTTTCGACTCCGGGATCTTTTCTCCTAAATTAGCACATGTATTAATTACATCTTGAAGTCTAGTGTAATAATCTGTAAACAATTCATGCTCTTCCATATGAATAGAGTCAAATTGACTTGTAAGCATCTGGAGCTTTTGAATTTTTACAAGATTAGTACCCTCATGTGTAATTTTGAGAATATCCCAAATTTCCTTCGCGGTTTCACACGCGGAAATTCGTGTGAACTCAGTCGAGGAAAGAGAATTAAATAAAGCGTTCATACCTTTCCCATTGTAAGAAGATCTTTCGAATTCCTCTTTGGACCATCTAGAGCGAGGTTTTGGGGTAGTAGAATTTCCTACTTCCTCAACAGGATGCACCCAACCGTATTCCACGGTTTGCCATACCCGCTCATCAATTGAGATGAGAAAAGCTCTCATCCGCACTTTCCAATAAGCATAATTGGTCCCATCAAAAAGAGGAGGTCTAAAAATATTACCACTTTCACCCAACATGATAGATAAACCTAAAACCCGCTCTGATACCAATTGTAGAGTTATTTAGGATCCACAAGGATCTAAATAGGTACTATCAAACACCTAGAGGGGGGTGAATAGGTGTAATATTATAAAAACCAATCTCAGTGCACAAATAAAAAATAATGCGGAAAATAAAAATAACACACCGAGATTTACGTGGAAACTCCAATCCAGGAGAAAAACCACGGGACCAACACGCAATAACAATCCACTAAGAATAGAAGAATAACAAGGTGATTACCGACTCCACGGACTCAAACCCCTCCTTCAGCTTCTTCGGACCTTGCGCTGACCGGTTGGATATCCACGCAATAACAATCCCTAAGAAAAGAAGAATAACAAGGTGATTACCGTCTCCACGGATTTAACCCCTCCTTCAATTTCTTCAGACCTTGCGCTCCACCGTTTGCACGTCCACTGCGCACGTTCGAATCCACGAACGCCACTCGAATCCACGAGCACACGTTTCGAATCCACGAAACGCCTTCAGCACACCGAATCCACGATGCCACGTCGAATCCACGACGCAAATAGCCGATAAAGAATATAGGCTTCGATGGTGATCCTTTGCTTAGATTCTCATTGAGGAACCGTAGAAGAAATCTCTAAGCAAAGATTAGATCAATTCGACAAAAGATAGATCTTGGAAGAACCGTCGAATTGACCTAAAAGAGGCTATAAAGAAGAACGATAAAAACCTAGCCTCTAGGGTTGCTCTCAAGTGTTTTATAAATTGATCGGCCGTGCTCCCCACGTTTTTGAGAAACCCTAAATGTCTATTTATAGTTTAGAAACCTTTGGAAAGAGATAAGCATCAAAAACTGCCTTAACAGAATTTTTCCCGCACCACGATCCGGATCGGATTTACGGCGATCCTGATCGTCGTCTTTTTTCAGCAATTCCTGAAAAAACAAGGTTCGGGATCCGGATCGGAATTCTGATCCGGATCGTGCCGATCCTGATCGGAAATTCTGATCCTGATCGGAATTCCTGAAAAAACAGTTTTTGATTTTTATGCAATGAAAAATTATCCAAGTGTTTCTAAACTACTCAAATGTATTCGGATCACCAAAATTATTTAGTTAAACGTACCTGATCAATCCGAATCCATTTTCCTTGAGATTGATGTATATGATCCATAATTCTTCAACTTCAATCTTCAAGACTCGAAATACTGAGTGTCAACTTGAGCTCTTGTTGAATCTTCTCTAAGTCTTCAATTGCTGATTGACAATTTGATCACTTCAAGACTCCGACTCAACTCACTGACTTGACTCACGAAATATGCCAACACACAAAGCCGTAACATGAGCGAGTGATCCAGATCCTCGAAGACATGCTCCGAGCGTGCGTGCTCGACCTGGGAGACGGATGGCCACGCCACTTACCTCTGGTGGAGTTCGCTTACAACAACAGCTACCAGGCTAGTATCCGCATGGCGCCATACGAAGCCCTGCAGGCAGGCGCTGCCGATCCCCGATCTCTTGGGACGATCTGGGAGAGCGGAAGTTCTTGGGGCCGAAACTGGTGGAAGAGACCGAGGAAAAGGTGCGCCTCATTAGGCAGCGGTTGGTGACCGCCCAAAGCCGACAGAAGTGCTATGCGGACCAGAGGCGCCGCGATTTGGAGTTCCAAGTAGGGGAGCATGTGTTACTGCGGGTTTCGCCGTCCAAAGGGGTGAAGCGGTTCGGACTGAGAGGCAAGTTAAGCCCACGATATGTGGGGCCCTTCGAAATTTTAGAGCGTATCGGCCCGGTGGCCTACCGCCTCGCCCTACCACCGAACCTCGACCGGGTGCATGACGTGTTCCACGTGCCCATGCTTCGTAAGTACCTCCCCGACCCATCGAGGGTGCTCGACGTTACTGCAATCGAACTCAAAGGGGACCTGAGCTTCGAGGAAGTGCTAGTGCGGATCCTAGCTCGGGAAGACAAAAAGTTACGGAATCGATCAATCCCCTACGTAAAGGTACTCTGGAGCAACCAGGAGGAGCGCGAGGCGACCTGGGAACCCGAGTCGAAGATAAGGGAGTGCTACCCGGACCTGTTCACCGCGGACGGGAGTTAAGTTTCGGGGACGAAACTTGTTTTTAGTGGTGAGTGATGTAAGACCCGCTTTCTTTTTCCTTCTGGTTAATCTCTTTCTTTCCCCGGATGGAGAAATCCAGCGGATGCAAATTTGTTTTTCCTCTTTTATTTTTTGTGAATTCTGGACGATCCGTTGAGGCTTGCGGGTAATCTTAGGTGCTACAGCTCGCGAAACCAAGAGCGGCGGTGCGATCGGATCTGAATTTCGACTCCGGGAACTCCCAAAAATTAATTCCGAAGGTTGGACCCCTTCCCGACGTTCCGGGATCCCTGCGGACAATCTGCACGCTTTTTGAGGCACCTGTTAGCCGTCAAATATTAGGGTATTATCTTTATTAATTTAATGTTGAACGGGGGATTATAAAAAGCCCGGCTTAGGGTTTGGGGAAAAGGGGTCGTAATTATTTCTTCTTCTTTTCTCGACCGTGCGGCTAGGGCACTTGGGGGACGATCAGAACCGAGGAGAGAAAGGAACCGGCGACCCAACCCCTTTTTCTCTCTCACCCGAGATCCTCTCGACACGAGAACCCACGATCCCTTCCTCCCCCGTCGTTCAAGGTAAGATTATTTTATTGTTTTAGTTTTGCCGTTCTTGGTTAGGTTAGGGTTGTAGTTGTCTTTCCGGAGATCATCGCGCCGCCGCCACCGGGTCGAAGGCGGACGCCGCCGGCGACCGGAAGCCGCGGCCGCGAGCGGCGCACCCGCGCGGCTGGTTGCCGCGCGGGGTCACCGCGGGTGGGCGCCCGCGCAGCTTGCCGTCGCGCGGGGCCGCCCGCACCCGCGGGCGGCGCGCCGGCGGGGCTGCTGCCGTGCGGGGCCGCCCGCGGGAGGGGCGCCAGCGCGGCATGCTGCCCCGCGGGGCCGCCCGCGTCCACTGGCGGCGGGCCCGCGCGGCTGCTGCCGCGCGGGGCAGCCGCGGGTGGGGCGCCCGCGCGGTATGCTGGCACGCGGGGCCGCCCGCGCCCGCACGGCTGCTGCCGCGCGGTGCCACCCGCGGGTGGGGCGCCCGGGCGGCATGCTGCCGCGCGTGGCCGCCCGCGCCCGCGCCCATGGGCAGCGCGCCAGCGCGGCTGCTGCCGCGCGGGGCCGCCCGCGGGTGGGGCGCCCGCACGGCATGCTGCTGCGCGGGGCCACCCGCACCCGCGGACAGCGCACCCGCGCGGTTACTGCCGTGTGGGGTCGCCCGTACCCGCAGGTAGGGCGCCCGCGCGGCTTGCCGTCGCGTGGGGCCACCTGCGGGTGGGGCGCCCGAGCGGGCCGGGGCCGCGCAGGGCCGCCCGCGGGTGGGGCGCCCGCGCGGATTGGCGCCGGGCGAGGGAGGAGGCCGCCGCAGTCGGACCAGGGGCCGCGCGGGACTGTTCGCGGGCTGTGCGCGCGCCGCACGGGTCGGTGCCGTGCGGGGGTTTTCACCGCGCGAAGTCCGGGGAACGCGTCGGGTCTCCCGCTTTTCAGTATTCTAGTCGGCTTTTAGTGTTGGTATTTTAGTCTGAGCTTTCTGTTGCTCCCTCAGGGGTGCGGGACATCTTAAGCTCGGTGGGCATACAGGACGGGACGAACCAACCTCCAATCTTTCCTCCAGGTGGGTAAAATTTCCAGAGTTGCTGGGAAAAGGATGTAGGACACATAAATTGCATAATCGGGCAAAGGTGTAACTTTAAGTGATTATTATTAATAATGCTAACCTCGTTTACACTAGTTACTTATTTAATTGATTATGAGGCTCTTGTTTTGCTACACGCACACCAGCGGTTTTGCCACCGCAAGGGTGTGCTTTTTCGGAAAAGTGGTACGTTGACCCGTGTACCCCACGTGTTGGTGACGTAAGATGGGGGCCCTCGCGGGTGGGGGGTGTGAGCGGTGAAGCCGAGGCAGGTGCTCGGCAGGGGACACCGGGGTAGGCGCCCGGTGTGGTGGTCGGGAAAGGTGCCCGGTTTTGCTTGGTACAGGGTCGGTCACCTTTGATGATGATTGTACTCTGAGGAAAGGGGATGCTCCGGTTATTGTGGTTTGAGTTATTTTAGCCCAACTTGCATCTTATATCAATTCTAGTCACTGACTTCCCACTCTGTGACAGGTTCGTCTAGGGGCGAGTGCTAGGGCGCTGGTGAGGCCGCTTGTACGATGTTCTGCTACACTGAGTGACTGCAGATACAGTTGACTCTTCTCTTTTATTACTTTATTAGTCTTGATTAGTTAGATGTGGATTGCGATACCCCCGTGGGGTCGGCGTGGATGTTATGTGTTTTTATTTCACAGTTTTGGGTGTGCATGATTCGCTTTTCACTACTTGGCCGTTTTGGGAACTATGAACAACAAACTAACGAAAACCGGTTGCAAAAATCTATTTTAAAATATGGGTGCCGTGTGCACCGTTTTCAAACCCATG
Organism: Tillandsia fasciculata; assembly: GCA_029168755.2. Classification (NCBI taxonomy): domain Eukaryota; kingdom Viridiplantae; phylum Streptophyta; class Magnoliopsida; order Poales; family Bromeliaceae; genus Tillandsia; species Tillandsia fasciculata. The sequence continues at coordinate 16,283,598 of CM054940.1, read as the reverse complement.
TGGGGTTTATGCGGTTTCGAAACGGACTTCAAAATCATGGCGTCGGGTAGGCGCCGCTTTTAAAACTCTGTGATTATTCTTCCTTTTACAAACAGTCGGCCTTTTCTATAGTATGTAAATAGATAGGATGTGTGGTTGTATGTTGAATGCATCTGTGCCTTGGACTAATGTGGTTAAAGATCGTATGAGGTGTATCTCGTAATCAGGACGCCGTGCATATACAAAGGAGACTCTGCCTGTTTGCAGAGTGAATTTGTATATGCGGCGGGTCTGTGCACGTGCTGGGGGAAGTCCGTCTTTTGAAAAAAAAAAAATTTATGTACGCTGATCTGGGAGCATCGGCGGCTCTTCTTCCCCGCGTTTGAACCCCCGGGGCGTGACAATTTTATTTAGAAATAATTTTAAAATTTTTTATAATTGTAAAAATAGGCTTGTGAAATTTTTTTTTACAAAAATAGTCTTAAGCGGCGAATGGTTTACCGCTTTTAAATGCGGTAAACCATTCACCGCATTCATAAGCTTCCAGAAAATTTGAAGTCCTATGAAAGCGGCAAATGGTTCACCGCTTTTAAAAGCGGTAAATCATTTGCCGCTTTTAAAAGCGGTGAACCACTTGCCGCTTTTAAAAGCGGTGAACCATTCACCGCTTTTAAAAGCGGTGAATCGTTCACCGCTTTTAAAAGCGGTGAATCGTTCACCGCTTTCATTGACTTAACCCCACCCGCGCCGCACCCGCACCCGCACACCTCTCTTCTTCTCTTCTTCTTCTCTCCTTCTTCTTCTTCTACCGCACAGTGCCCACTCCCGCACAGTGCTCTCTCTTCTCCCGCACAGTGCCCACTCCCCGCACCCCCCCCTCTCTCTCTCTCTCTCTCACGCACACTGCCACACACACTCTCTCTCTCACGCACACTCTACTCTCTCTCACTCTCTCTCACTCTCTCTCTCTCACGCACCCTGCACAGTGCACAGTGCACAGTGCCTCCCGCATTTTGAGCTCGATCTCTCTCTCTCTACTTCTTACTTGAGATACATTCTTCCCTACATATTTTTTTCGTAGTTTAATTTATTGTATTTACGATTTAGAAAATTAATTAATTTTATTATTTATTAGAGAATTAAGTAGATGGCATTCCAATGAATTAGTAAGTTGAAAATTAGTATGTTAATTAGTAAGCAGAAAATCACTAATCTAAGTAAGTAGAAAATCACTAATCGATAGTAAAAAAAATTAGTAAGTAGAAAATTATTAATTAATTAGATAATTAGTAAGTTACTTTAGTATGTTAATTAAATGGAGTATAATTAGATGCATTATATAATTAGTGAGTCACTTTAGTGAGTTACTTTAGTATGTTACTTTAATATATTACTTTAAATTAGTGAGTTACTTTAGTATAATTAGTGAGTTATACGAATTAAAATAAAAATTAAATAGAAAATTATTATATAATTAGAGAGATTAATAATGAAAATTAATTACATGCATTATATAATATCTAATTGCGATATTAAATTTTTTGTAGTATTTATTTTGTGATATTATTTTTTTGTTGAAATTAGGATGGCTCATAATGTAGCTATTAGTGTTAACTGGGATGGACAACTTGTTATGCAAGATTATAATCCACAGTATATTGGAGGTCGTAAGAAATTAAGTGGCATTCCAATGAATATTACATTTAGGGATTTTGAGAGAAAAATGTATAGAATTACCAATATAAGAAGAGATGAGTGGCTTCTAATTATTAAAGTTCGATATCCAATGGGAGGAAATCAATATGATGTGATCGAAATTACGGATGATGACTCATTGTGTGGTATGATGGCATTATCTCGGAATTGTTCATGCTTGATAATCTACATTGAGAAGCAGATGGTTGCATCTCACGGCTATTATTCAAGAATGTTAAATAGTGAATTAGACGCAGATGTAATATCTCCTATGTCTGAAAGAGAACCATTTCATGATGATATCGGAGGTGGAGCAAATATATTTAGGTTAGTATTACAAATTATGGCTTTATATAATTATTTAGTTAAAATAAACGTTTAAATTGATTAATTATTCAATTGCAGAGAGTACGGAGTTTCGAATGTAGTTGTCCGTCCTCCGTCTCTCCCACGTAGTAGTGATCGTGCCACGACATCCAGATCGCTCGCTCCACTTGGTGGACAACAAAACGATACATACGAATATGGGTTAGCATACATTATAATTATTTTTATTATATAACTTTTGTAGTGAGAGATTAATAATGAAAAATATATGCAGAAATCCGTCTTCTCACAGTGTGCATGACTTGGGATCCTATCCGTTGGGAGATGTACATGACTTTGGATCCTATCATGCGGTAACCGAGTTTGAGGGGATACAAAATCAGACTCAAGCAGAGGTGCAACAAGAAATTTTTGAAGAACAACATAATACTGATCATGAGGATGATGAGCATCCGGGGGTTAGTTCACTACAGTGATGCGGATCATGACGGCGGACTGGGGGTCCTTTCAGATATCATATACGCTGATGTCGCTGATCCAACCGCAAATAATGAATATGTAGATGATCCAGATGAAGGTGTCGAGTTCATAGATCATCCAGAGCAGTTTGTAGATGATGCCGAATGGATGGATCAGTATGAAATCGATCACACTGAATTCGATCGTGCTCAAATTGAAGAGTCCCTTCCTACTATTGATGGATCATGGGTTGGGCGTGTGTTCAGTGAAAAATCAAGTTTATTGCATACTCTTGAGGAATGGCACATTTCTCACAACGTGAAAATGAAAGTGTTAAAGTCGACCACAAAAGCTTATACAGTGAGATGCATGGTTGACTCGTGTTCTTGGAGATTACATGCTTCGATACCAAAGGATGCGAATTATTTTAGAGTCAAAACATATGCTGGGCAGCATACTTGTTTACTTCCGGTGCTGAACACTGCCCATAGAAATTGTACATCATCTCTTATATGTACACGCATTCTTCCATCATTGAAAGTCAAACTTTCTTTGACGCCGGCGAAAATACAAGTAAAAATGCGTTCTGAATTACATGTGACGATACAATATTCGAAGGCGTGGCAGGCCAGAAATAAAGCATTACAGATCATTTACGGTGGTTGGGAGGAATCATACACCGATGTTGGTCGGTTTTTATCCGTGTTGCAGCGCGCGAACCCGGGGACTAAATGGCGGCTCGATAACAGGCCCCGGCCAGATGGGGTTCTGGACGCTTATTTTGGGCATTTGGGCCGTCAATTACCGAGTTCTCTTCTTGCTTACCATTGTTGAGTATCGATGGAACTCATATGTATGGAAAGTATCAGGGGCATGCATTGATTGCAACGGCTGTAGATGCAAACAATGGATTGTACCCGTTGGCTTTTGCTATTTGTGAGGGAGAGAATGCGGTTAGTTGGCGTTGATTTTTACGCCATTTAAAGTTTTTTGTGACATGTGATCGATCTATTTGTCTAATTTCAGACCGCTTCCCTGGGCTAAAAGAGATTGTTCTTGAGGAGTTTCCGAGAGCCAACGGTCATACTCACCGTTGGTGCCTCCGCCATTTGAAAGCTAATATGAAAAAAGCGAGGTTTAAAAATGAAAACTTACTCAATAAATTTTATACGGGTATAGGATGTGCTGCAACTGCAAGAGAATATTATGAGCAAAAGGACCAATTAAAAGAGATGAATCCGGAGGCTTGGCAGTGTGTCACGCCCCGGCGTCGAAACTGCGACCCGGGCTCGCCAACAGATCCGCCGCCCATACGGAAACCCCGTATAGACGAAGCGACTAACCTGCAAAAAGAATCAACTATAGTATACAGATATCAGAGCTGAAAGTAAACTACCGAAAAACTGAGGTCCAAACACTGTACAACTGAAAATAATACAATATCCATCTCCCAAATACAATCGTATAAAAAGTCCTCTGATACAAAACTCAAAAGGGAGATATCTCCAAAAATAAACATCAGTGTACAAGCTCTCAATACAAAAATATCCTCACTACATCAGTCTCTCAAACTGTAAAATAAAATACAACTCTATACCTCACAACAAGGGTCTCTCAACAGAGGGAAAAGAGGTAAACTAATCTACTGAAGCTCTCCTCAGAAGGGGTACCGCTACACTCCAACGACGGGTAGGGAACTAGCTCGCGACTCCCTCGCCTCGGACAGAAGAAACAGCAACAGGAGCAACAGGAACAGGAGAAGAAGTCCCTGGGAAAAAACACCACGACGGGTGTGAGAACTACTTCCCACAGTAGTTCTCAGTGGGTGCCGTCAACAAGCCCAACGGTTTGCCCACTAAGTCTACTAGAGGCATAAAGTAACAAAAGCAGGGCTGAAAAAGGAAAAAGCTGGAAAATAACTCTACAGCTACTATGCCTCTATCTAGATGCTCGAGAAGTGGGACAGATGATAATATGATGCATCCACTAACTCCCAATGTACAGTCACCCAATCTACACTGACTGCCGCATAGGGTCCAGTCAAACCTGCGCCTACCTACTGCCGCACATCCAAAACAGGACGGGACTTACGTAGGGCGTCCGTGGCTGCCAGTAACTGGCCCAGCCAGAGGGACTGCGTCCGTAACTGCCACTAACTGGCCCAGTCAGAGGGACGGCGTCGACAAGTCGCGATACAGAAGTAACAAATCCACCCCGGGCGTGGCTCTCGAGGGGAGCGACCCCACCGAGGAAGAGGGTATCCGCGCACTCTGTCGAGCTCAAGGTGGCACTGCAGGCTATAGTCGAAATCCACGCTCACGCACTGAACGGAAAGACTCAATCCTCAAACATCTCGCACAACAGTCGGAGCACTCTCGACGACTCAGCTGATCAGCTCACGCGAAACACGAGAAACAAGACTCACCAACAACTCACAGCACAAAACACACTGGCTGCAGATACTCCACAGCCAGGATCGACCCACAGCAGAACACTAAACTCACAGGAAAGACCGACACCATAAGGGTTCGAAAACCCGGTAGGCCGGTGCTTAGAACCCTATCAGACAAGAACAGACTCTAGGCTCCGCCTATCGAAGTTCTCGCCCCCTTATAGTTCGGGGACACAACAACCTCGGTACAACACGCAGAAGACACCAACTAGGGCCCGAAAGTCCCGGGAGACCTACACCTACAACCCTATCAAACAAGAACAGGTTCCAGGCTCGGCCCCCGCGGCTTCCGTCCCGAACGAAGGAACGGCCCCTAGAACCCAGACCACTCGAATCCTTTCGAGTGGGGAGATTACAGGAAACAGGTGACATTTGTTATTGAAAACCATTTTGATCTGGAAGAAATCCATATTTAATGATTTTAGTTCTTTTTAGAAAAATAGTTAGAAAACAAGTGTTTTACCCAAACCCCGAAGGGCTGATGCCTTTGTCCAATCAAACAAGAACAGACTCCAGCGGCCCCTCGATGCTTGGAAGAAAGCATTGGCAGACTAAAATCATGTGTATGTCGAAAAAGGTTCTAGGTTCTAGGTCCGGCTAACACTAGTAACTACTGCCACTAACACAGTGGCGACAACCCAAACAGGAGGAAAAACAAGACCTCCCGGGACCACCGTTTACCCCAAACGGTTCCCGGTACAGACAAGCGATCCACTACATATACCAGACTCCACTCTGCTCCCAAGCACGAGTGCAAATGCATCCCACACTAAAAAGAAGTCCCGACCGCTCGGCCCACTACCCGGGCGAGGATAACACTAAGTCCAGGAATGAAAAATAATGTGTGGATGTCTAAACATAAAGAACCCTAGCCCAAGTGAGGGTTTTCTACTGGTCTGGTTACACATGCAACATATGACGGGGGTGCTAGGTCAAGTTCCAAGATAACTATAATTAAACAGGTAGTAGGAAGCAAAGGAGATCATAGGATCAACAGATAATTACAAGGAATAACCATTCCTACATTCTAGCATGCTACATAAGAATCCACTATCATGCATGTTCCTACTATAGCAGAATTACTGTTCAGTCCATCAAACTTGAAGATAAGGCCACCTACCTGAAGGCGCTAACTGTCCAAGGTCACACAGCTGAGAAAACCAGAAAAACAGCAACTCTTATGTCCAGCAGGTCCAGTACAGACCACAATCACTCCTGGGTACAACATAGGGCTACAGTTACACTTAAATCCCAAAATCTGCCAAGAAATACAACACTGTAAATTCAGCCGCAAAGATGCGATTATTTCACCTGCTGAATGTGCTCAATAAATTCCAGTTAAATTATCCCTGCGTTCTACGCGTCGATAGCTTCGAAACAAGTACCTGCACGCCCAAATCGGAGTCCCGAAGGCCAAGATATAAATTCCACAGCATCGGTGCGCAAAATCTAACAACCATCCAACTGTAAACTCTTGTACAGATAAAAGGAAAAGTGTATACCTTCGGGAAGGTCTCCAAAAATTCCAAGAAAATTCCACGATGATCCTTGTGTCGAGTAGATGAAAAAAGTCTATAAGCACGTCCTGATCCGAGACTCGTGCGCGAAGATCTCCTCAGAAGAAGGTGCTGCCCTCTCCAAAAACTCACAGCAAGAAGGGTCCCAATGAGCACGAGAAAACACCTCGAAAAACACGAAATCTGAAAATGTACGAGAAACCCAAAATCGTAGCCTCACCTGTTGCGAATCCAACGGCGAAAAAATCGCTCAAAAAGATGGTCGGAGTAGGTCGGGAGAGCTCGCGCACCAAAACGCGACGAAGGGGAACCCAAATGGACAAGCGTCGCGCCGCGCCGTAAAAATGGAAACCTCGATAAGCGTGCCACCAAAAATCTCAAAACTTTGCAGATGGATGCAGCATAACTCGGGGATCAACTTTGCTGAAGGCGCCATGGCGAGAGGAGGCTCCGAAATGCAGAAAAAAGGAAGAAGCCGCTCGGATTGCTTAAATAGGCGCCCGAAACAAATCAAGAAATGCCGAACCTGTCCTCATTTCCGGGCGCCCGAAAAGATTCGGGCGGCTACAGTGTTGGGCCCGGCCCAACACTGTTCACGCCCGAATCGCCCAGAGGCTTCCACGTCGCCCACAACACAGCGGACAGCCGTGCGGAGCCATCCCCCGCACGACACGTGGCCCAACGGGGAGTCGAAACGTGGCGGCACTCCCGGTCAACGCGCGCCTGACGCGCCCACGTGCGCGCGTCAGCGCCGCCTGCGCACCCTACCAGGCACGCGCCCCGAGGCGACCCACACCAGCTCGGTGCACCTAGCGCGCTACACCGCACCAACCACACGCCGCCACGTGTCACCCCCCGGTCCACCGTACACCGCGCTTTTCCCCGTGGACCGCGCCTGCTGCGCCGGCCAACCGGGAGCCGCCACGTGGCCCCCGCCCGGTGCACGCCTCTGCGGTGGACCGCGCACCTGCCCGCGCCTGCCCGCACGCCTGCGCCGCCGCGCGCTGCCGCTGCCGTCGCTGCCCGCCGCCGCCGCCGCTGCCCGCCGGCCGCCGGAACAGTAACACTGCCTCGAAATCCGTGCCGGATCATCCGGGCTCCGAAAAATACAAGTAGGTAGTCCATTTTCATCGTTTTCGCGCGCTGAATCCAAATCCGATGTCCGTTTCTCCAAATTCTCATCCGAAATTTTGCCAAAGGCCCCCGGAAAGCCCACTTGATCCGATTTTTGCGCCGGGTCCATTTCTAAAATCCGTTTTGCCAAAATCTATCTCTAAAAATTCCCGAAGGCATCCGGAGAGGTGATCCTTTATCCAAACTTCGCCCTGAGTCCGAATTTGACATCCGTGTCGCGCGAAATCACTTCTAAACACTCGACGGGTCCTCCAAGTACACCCGTGATCCATTTTTAAGCCCGAAGTCCACCACTTGTGTCCAAAATGCGCACAAACACCACCAACACACCACGCAGGCCTTCGGAAGCTGCCAAACAACCAGAAAACTCCCCCACGGGGAAACCAGGTCCTCACACTCTCCCCCACTAAAAGAAAGTTTCGTCCTCGAAACTAACACGGCTCAAAAGAGGAGTTCCAAAGCCAAAGGTAAGTATCTATCAATACCGTCTCCAGCTCCCCAGTCGCTACGCACACTCCGCGGAGCGAATCCACACGGCTAGGAGTCCAAAATCTGGAAAAACCTCAAGAATTCCAAAATACAGAGGACAAGGAAGAACGATCGACTCAACTCGTCCAAAACTACACGGATTACGCCAACACAGCCAACAAGAAGGGTAAAGGCCCCACCAGCAGGAAAGTCGTCAACCAAAACTCTTAATTTAGAAAACGGCTGAAATTAACGAAAAGTCCGAAAATTCCGAAAAGACCAGTGCCCTTGCCCCAATCAAACAAGAACAGGTTCGGACACCGTCTCCATTTCTGGAGCAATCCTTCGAAGTTTTCGTCCTGTTCGTAAATTTCAGTACAAAGGCAAGAAAAGGGAGAGAAGAGTGTTGAAGTCGTTCCTGCCGTGGCTACAAAACGGAAGCTACGATCTAACCGTGATCCCTAAGGACACAACCTCTAGTCCTAATCGTCACCAACGATCCAAAACTAGCACCAAGCCCCAAACCGCTGAAGCCGCAGCTGCAGGAAGGATACCCCGGTGATCTGTGAAAATGAACTCCTCCAGTCCAACTCGCGGAAGGGTAACTGATCTCATTCCACTATCAGCCGTTGCATGATACCGCACCAACTGGTCCATCTTGTGTGCCCAATTTGAGTCGCGGAGCTGCCACAGGACCGTAACACCTGCCGGTATATTTCCAAGTCTCAACTGCACTGATCACAACCCACTAGGCTCCCCCACATGCACAACACCAACGTGAACATGTACCTCTAGTGCACGTGGTAACAACTCCACCTCCAGTCCAGTCAGGAAAGCCAAAAACACTCAACTCAGACTGCTGAAGAGAAATCGTGCCCGCGACAACCTGGTCCACTGCCGTAGCGCCCTCCAACCGGGCGGTACAGACTCATCCGCTCGATGTAGGTGGTCGTCGCTCAGTCTGCCTCTGCTCACACTGGGGTGACAAGTACAGTCCTCCGTAGATAACCAATCCATGCTACCGCCGCGCCAACCTGATGTAGGTGCTGAAGCTGCCATCCGGGTCCACCCGATCTCTGGCATCTCAAAAAAATCCGCTACCCTGGAAAAGAAATCAGCACTGTCTCAGCCGACCGATCTTCCCTACATCACCCGGCGCGAAGCACCAAAATCCAGAACTCGCTTCTGGCGGCAGATCCCTATCCAAAGGAACTGCAACGCCACGCTCCATACACCATGCCTACTCCATCGAAGCGTCAATAATCCGTAATGGAGGGACCAACTAGACTGGAAGGTATCCTGGCGCAACCCATTCCCAATCAAACATATCCTATGCGCCTCGTCCCTCGAAACCTGGAGCGTGCAGTTCAACAACTGTATAAACTCCCTAGCACAGGGAGGCTCTCAGATAGTCTCTCCATCACCACCCACCCCAATTCTGCCTACAAAGGCTCCAACTCAAACCTATGAATCGGGATGGTTCAGACTGCCGGGACTGGCTCCGACGACCAATGATGTCCCAAAGCTCATGTACTATCCACTATCCACCCTGCCTCGGTGCCTCGGCACTACACGTCGGCACGGAGGGGGCTGCTCGCTCAATCGGTGCCACTAATATAGCTGAATATGCCACTGCACAGGAAGAAAGTGCTGGAGGACTCTCAAGCGGTACTGCAACTAGCTGTGCTCTCTGCTCCGACAAACGCCTCAAACGTTCCATGGCTTCCTCCTGGCATTGGACAGCCTCCGACATCGGTGCCATCTGGGTCCATAACCCTGGGTCTCGCTCTGCTCTGATAGCTCTGCCTCCCGCTGCTCGGGTACCCAACAGATGCGGGGTGTGTCCTCCTCACAACACGACGTCTCAGGGGCATCGTAGTCCACTGCACAATAACAAACATCAGGACACAACAACCATACGACCCAATCCAGCGAAAGTCTAAGACATGTCATCCATTCCATAGCATTATGTTATCTGCAGCCAACATAATCACTTAGGAGAATAAACATGCCAATCACTCATCCCGTCTCTTGGGAGAGGTATGAAACTCAATCAGGACTCTCGCTATAAGTCACGACTCTCACGTAGTCATCCTAATGTCCAACCACAAGCCTAGGGTTTCTAAGTCCACCACGACCTACAACCTAGGCTCTGATACCACCTAATCTGTCACGCCCCGGCGTCGAAACTGCGACCCGGGCTCGCCAACAGATCCGCCGCCCATACGGAAACCCCGTATAGACGAAGCGACTAACCTGCAAAAAGAATCAACTACAGTATACAGATATCAGAGCTGAAAGTAAACTACCAAAAAACTGAGGTCCAAACACTGTACAACTGAAAATAATACAATATCCATCTCCCAAATACAATCGTATAAAAAGTCCTCTGATACAAAACTCAAAAGGGAGATATCTCCAAAAATAAACATCAGTGTACAAGCTCTCAATACAAAAATATCCTCACTACATCAGTCTCTCAAACTGTAAAATAAAATACAACTCTATACCTCACAACAAGGGTCTCTCAACAGAGGGAAAAGAGGTAAACTAATCTACTGAAGCTCTCCTCAGAAGGGGTACCGCTACACTCCAACGACGGGTAGGGAACTAGCTCGCGACTCCCTCGCCTCGGACAGAAGAAACAGCAACAGGAGCAACAGGAGCAACAGGAACAGGAGAAGAAGTCCCTGGGGAAAAACACCACGACGGGTGTGAGAACTACTTCCCACAGTAGTTCTCAGTGGGTGCCGTCAACAAGCCCAACGGTCTGCCCACTAAGTCTACTAGAGGCATAAAGTAACAAAAGCAGGGCTGAAAAAGGAAAAAGCTGGAAAATAACTCTACAGCTACTATGCCTCTATCTAGATGCTCGAGAAGTGGGACAGATGATAATATGATGCATCCACTAACTCCCAATGTACAGTCACCCAATCTACACTGACTGCCGCATAGGGTCCAGTCAAACCTGCGCCTACCTACTGCCGCACATCCTAAACAGGACGGGACTTACGTAGGGCGTCCGTGGCTGCCAGTAACTGGCCCAGCCAGAGGGACTGCGTCCGTAACTGCCACTAACTGGCCCAGTCAGAGGGACGGCGTCGACAAGTCGTGATACAGAAGTAACAAATCCACCCCGGGTGTGGCTCTCGAGGGGAGCGACCCCACCGAGGAAGAGGGTATCCGCGCACTCTGTCGAGCTCAAGGTGGCACTGCAGGCTATAGTCGAAATCCACGCTCACGCACTGAACGGAAAGACTCAATCCTCAAACATCTCGCACAACAGTCGGAGCACTCTCGACGACTCAGCTGATCAGCTCACGCGAAACACGAGACACAAGACTCACCAACAACTCACAGCACAAAACACACTGGCTGGAGATACTCCACAGCCAGGATCGACCCACAGCAGAACACTAAACTCACAGGAAAGACCGACACCATAAGGGTTCGAAAACCCGGTAGGCCGGTGCTTAGAACCCTATCAGACAAGAACAGACTCTAGGCTCCGCCTATCGAAGTTCTCGCCCCCTTATAGTTCGGGGACACAACAACCTCGGTACAACACGCAGAAGACACCAACTAGGGCCCGAAAGTCCCGGGAGACCTACACCTACAACCCTATCAAACAAGAACAGGTTCCAGGCTCGGCCCCCGCGGCTTCCGTCCCGAACGAAGGAACGGCCCCTAGAACCCAGACCACTCGAATCCTTTCGAGTGGGGAGATTACAGGAAACAGGTGACATTTGTTATTGAAAACCATTTTGATCTGGAAGAAATCCATATTTAATGATTTTAGTTCTTTTTAGAAAAACAGTTAGAAAACAAGTGTTTTACTCAAACCCCGAAGGGCTGATGCCTTTGTCCAATCAAACAAGAACAGACTCCAGCGGCCCCTCGATGCTTGGAAGAAAGCATTGGTAGACTAAAATCATGTGTATGTCGAAAAAGGTTCTAGGTTCTAGGTCCGGCTAACACTAGTAACTACTGCCACTAACACAGTGGCAACAACCCAAACAGGGGGGAAAACAAGACCTCCCGGGACCACCGTTTACCCCAATCGGTTCCCGGTACAGACAAGCGATCCACTACATATACCAGACTCCACTCTGCTCCCAAGCACGAGTGCAAATGCATCCCACACTAAAAAGAAGTCCCGACCGCTCGGCCCACTACCCGGGCGAGGATAACACTAAGTCCAGGAATGAAAAATAATGTGTGGATGTCTAAACATAAAGAACCCTAGCCCAAGTGAGGGTTTTCTACTGGTCTGGTTACACATGCAACATATGACGGGGGTGCTAGGTCAAGTTCCAAGATAACTATAATTAAACAGGTAGTAGGAAGCAAAGGAGATCATAGGATCAACAGATAATTACAAGAAATAACCATTCCTACATTCTAGCATGCTACATAAGAATCCACTATCATGCATGTTCCTACTATAGCAGAATTACTGTTCAGTCCATCAAACTTGAAGATAAGGCCACCCACCTGAAGGCGCTAACTGTCCAAGGTCACAAAGCTGAGAAAACCAGAAAAACAGCAACTCTTATGTCCAGCAGGTCCAGTACAGACCACAATCACTCCTGGGTACAACATAGGGCTACAATTACACTTAAATCCCAAAATCTGCCAAGAAATACAACACTGTAAATTCAGCCGCAAAGATGCGATTATTTCACCTGCTGAATGTGCTCAATAAATTCCAGATAAATTATCCCTGCGTTCTACGCGTCGATAGCTTCGAAACAAGTACCTGCACGCCCAAATCAGAGTCCCGAAGGCCAAGATATAAATTCCACAGTATCGGTGCGCAAAATCTAACAACCATCCAACTGTAAACTCTTGTACAGATAAAAGGAAAAGTGTATACCTTCGGGAAGGTCTCCAAAAATTCCAAGAAAATTCCACGATGATCCTTGTGTCGAGTAGATGAAAAAAGTCTACAAGCACGTCTTGATCCGAGACTCGTACGCGAAGATCTCCTCAAAAGAAGGTGCTGCCCTCTCCAAAAACTCACAGCAAGAAGGGTCCCAATGAGCACGAGAAAACACCTCGAAAAACGCGAAATCTGAAAATGTACGAAAACCCAAAATCGTAGCCTCACCTGTTGCAAATCCAACGGCGAAAAAATCGCTCAAAAAGATGGTCGGAGTAGGTCGGGAGAGCTCGCGCACCAAAACGCGACGAAGGGGAACCCAAATGGACGAGCGTCGCGCCGCGCCGTAAAAATGGAAACCTCGATAAGCGTGCCACCAAAAATCTCAAAACTTTGCAGATGGATGCAGCATAACTCGGGGATCAACTTTGCTGAAGGCGCTATGGCGAGAGGAGGCTCCGAAATGCAGAAAAAAGGAAGAAGAAGCCGCTCGGATTGCTTAAATAGGCGCCCGAAACAAATCAAGAAATGCCGAACCTGTCCTCATTTCCGGGCGCCCGAAAAGATTCGGGCGGCTACAGTGTTGGGCCCGGCCCAACACTGTTCACGCCCGAATCGCCCAGAGGCTTCCACGTCGCCCACAACACAGCGGACAGCCGTGCGGAGCCATCCCCCGCACGACACGTGGCCCAACGGGGAGTCGAAACGTGGCGGCACTCCCGGTCAACGCGCGCCTGACACGCCCACGTGCGCGCGTCAGCGCCGCCTGCGCACCCTACCAGGCACGCGCCCCGAGGCGACCCACACCAGCTCGGTGCACCTAGCGCGCTACACCGCACCAACCGCACGCCGCCACGTGTCACCCCCCGGTCCACCGTACACCGCGCTTTTCCCGGTGGACCGCGCCTGCTGCGCCGGCCAACCGGGAGCCGCCACGTGGCCCCCGCCCGGTGCACGCCTCTGCGGTGGACCGCGCACCTGCCCGCGCCTGCCCGCACGCCTGCGCCGCCGCGCTCTGCCGCTGCCGTCGCTGCCCGCCGCCGCCGCCGCTGCCCGCCGGCCGCCGGAACAGTAACACTGCCTCGAAATCCGTGCCGGATCATCCGGGCTCCGAAAAATACAAGTAGGTAGTCCATTTTCATCGTTTTCGCGCGCTGAATCCAAATCCGATGTCCGTTTCTCCAAATTCTCATCCGAAATTTTGCCAAAGGCCCCCGGAAAGCCCACTTGATCCGATTTTTGCGCCGGGTCCATTTCTAAAATCCGTTTTTCCAAAATCCATCTCTAAAAATTCCCGAAGGCATCCGGAGAGGTGATCCTTTATCCAAACTTCGCCCTGAGTCCGAATTTGACATCCGTGTCGCGCGAAATCACTTCTAAACACTCGACGGGTCCTCCAAGTACACCCGTGATCCATTTTTAAGCCCGAAGTCCACCACTTGTGTCCAAAATGCGCACAAACACCACCAACACACCACGCAGGCCTTCGGAAGCTGCCAAACAACCAGAAAACTCCCCCACGGGGAAACCAGGTCCTCACACAGTGGGTGCACGAGCTTCAAGGAGAAAGAAAATATTGGGCGAAGGCATTCGATGGAGGTCGGCGTTTTGGGGTAATGACGACCAATCGGTCAGAAAGTTTAAATGGAGTACTTAAAGATGTACGTGGTTTGCCTATCACGGCATTTGTGGCAGCTACATTTTATAAGGTGAATAGTTATTTTCTGAAGCGTCGTGAGAAGGGTGAGACATACTCTATAATATTGGCACCAAAACAAGAAGCCCTAGTTAGACAAAATATGACACTCGCTAGAGGACATGTTGTAACTCGGTACGGCCCAATGGAATTTCAAGTTAGTACTGGAGATCAAATGTATGAGGTAATTCTTAATGGGAGAAGCTCAACATGTTCGTGCCGACAATTTGAATTAACAAAATTGCCATGCCACATCTTTTAGCTGTTTACAGTAATGGTCATATGAACATTGACTACTATACTTTATGTTCTGAATGGTATACATGTGACTATTACCGTAATGCTTATACCCCACAATTCCACCCTGTTCCTGACAAAAAGAGCTAGCCACGACCTCAAGGACCACCGTTGGCGCCCCCACCTATAAGAAGGAAGAAAGGCCGTCCCAAATCCACACGTATTCGAAATGCCATGGACGATAAAGGGGGGATGCGAAGGACTAAATGCTCTATTTGTAAACAATAGGGACATTATAGGAGTACTTGTCCCAATAATCAAGATAGAAGAACTGAAAGTCGTAGACGTAGAGTATTAGGTTGTTTGCTTATGGATGTCTACTTATAATTTTAAAAATTTTCAAATTATATTACCACATTTTAATAAAAGGCTAATAGTTTGTATACTTTGTTTGCAGATGGACCATCGCGAGGAGATCGGGCCAGTTGATCCTTCAGTTCTATCAGACCAGGCGAGTCACCGTTCGAGCTATGTACGAGCCGAGGTCAGTTTATTTATAAACTACATACTATATATTTTTATGAAATTTAAATCTAATATATATACTGTGTAGGGGTACGCACCAGTTCAGTGGCGGGAGCATGGCCGTAAACTGAACTCATGGACGGTGGAGCATCCGGGGGTGGTGGACCTACTACGACATGCTGGTTTTTTCTATGTCTCTCGCCTCAGACGAATTCAGCTAGATCAGGCTCTGTTAGGGGCATTGACGGAGCGATGGAGATGCGAGATGGAGACATTCCATTTACGCCACGGCGAGATGACAGTGACGCTGCGCGACGTGGCCATTCTAGCTGGACTACGAGTATCTGGCGAGCCTGTGACGGGACGAGCATCTGGCGACTTGCCGTATTTATGTCATATACTTCTCGGGATGCAGCCAGATAGTGTCATCGCAGGTCAGATCCGACTAGACTAGTTATTTCAGCAGTTTCATCATGTCCCACTAGATGCTCCGCCAGACATGGTTGCAGCTGCTGCCGCGCATATATATTATTTCAGATTGGATGCAGCTTATTCCCAAACCCCACTGGACATCGGGTACATCTCAAGTGGCTACCGCTACTTGAGAATTTTGTAGTATGTGGCGGGCTAGCTTGGGGCGCAGCTACTTTGGCCCATCTATATCGTGCATTGGGGAATGCATCGATGAGGGGGAGGGCCGAGTGCTGTGCATTCGGTACATTATTACAGGTAAAATCACTAGTTTTCGCATTAGAAATATAATAATCTTAATTTTTTTGACAGTATTTTAATTATCTGTTTTTTCTTTATAGATTTGGGCGTGGGACCATATACATATCGGCCGTCCCGACAGAGTTGGGGCTCCGCCAGATCTTGATGATTGTCCGCTCGGATCTCGGTATGTTAAATATTTATATATGTCTCGATGATTAATATAATAATTTGCATTATTGATTTTAGGTATTGTGATATAATGTCTTATCTTCTTTTTCTTTTTTTTTCAGATGGAATACGAGTTTACGTTTTCGAGGGAATGTCAGAGCGACCGATATTGAGTTTTATCGGGACGAGCTTGATCAGCAGCAGGAGTCTCAAGTACGTAAAATTTTTGTAAGTTACATACATATAGATTAATTTTAAATTTTATATTAATTAAAATTTATTAATTTGTGCAGGTTACTTGGACTCCTTATACTGAGGAGATTTTGCATGGTCTTCCACATTTTTGTCTTGAGGACTCCGCAGTATGGCGTGCCAGGATTTGCTTGATATGCTTCCACATAGTGGAGTTACATCTACCTGATCGAGTTTTCCGCTAGTTTGGGTTAGTTCAGCATATACCAGAGCCTGTTGAGGCTATACGGCGGATTACATCGCAGGGTAGATCGGGAGAGGACTGGGCAACATTTCATGCTTCTTATATTCTACGATGGACTGATCGTCTAGATCATATTGCGGAGCAGAGTGCCTTCGTCGACCCAGATCCAGCACGAGCCACCTCCTTGTATATGCAGTGGTACTGGGATATCACAAGGAGGTAGATTTCTCATCCCGTACAGCGACCTCCACTCACTTTTTTGCCGCAGGGGCATATCGAGCGAACTTTGGTAAGATCATTTAATATTTTTTCCCTTATATATTAGTAGTGGTTTATATAAAGTTCGTTTATATAAATATGTGTTTTTTTATAGGTGGATACTCTGCGCCATACTGTCAGGAGTCTAGGACATTTGATGGATGATCCTCCAGAGCCGTCTGGATTGATGGACGCTCTAGGATATATACGGATGGACATCGAGAATGTCTTAGAGAGACTCCGCACATTAGCTGCTTCTGTACAGCATCCAGAGCCACCTCCGGATGATATTCCCTCCACGTCCACGCCTGCATACGATTTTCCATCCGCATCCGTTCCGATTCTTCATTCCGACGTTCCCTTGACATCAGACGTCCTTCATTTCGATTTCCAGTCAACATCACTTCCTTCATATGACGTCCCATCTACATCCGAGGTACATCAGGTTGATACTTTAGTTGCGCCGATCCCTCCATCGGATGTTCCATCCACATAAGATGTTCCATCCACATCAGATGTGAGTCCAGTTGGTGCTACATATCGAGGGAGGCGACGGCGCCACGATCATATTACTACTGAGCCTGTACCTGAGACGCAAGAGGGGATGCAGTCATCAGTGCTTGACACGCAGAGGACGGATGTACTTGTCAAGGGCATCTCCATCGAGCATATTGATGAGATACATGGCATTGAGCATGTACAGCCTGAGATGGAGGATGATGATGATGTGCCTATTCGAGCACTAGGTCGGCGGCGCGGACGTGGACGCGGAGGTAGAGGCGGACGAAAACGTGGACGGTCGCGAGGGCGTGGAGAGTAGTTGATTTTATATTTTCATATTTCTTTTATTTGTTGTATATATAATTTTTACATTATTATATTCATTCTTTTATAATTCGGACATTTATATTTGATGTTCAGGACATTCAGAACATTTGATGTTGTGATGGATTTTTTTTTTTTTTTTTTTTTTTTTTTGTGATGTGATTAATATTTTTATTGTTGTGGTGTGATTGATATATTTTTGTTGTTGTGGTGTGATTGATATATTTCTTGTTGTGATGTTGTGATTGAATTGTATAGATGTCAAATATTGTGATTCAATTGTATGGATGTCAAATGTTGTGATTGAATTGTATGAATATCAAATGTTGTGATCGAATTGTACGAAAAATGTTGTAATTGAAATGTATGAAAATTGTATTAATGGTTTTTTTTAATGTAAAGTGTAGCTGCTGGGTAAAAACCATGAAAGCGGCAAATGGTTTACCGCTTTTAAAAGCGGTGAATGGTTTATCGCTTTTAACAGCGGTGAATCATTTGCCGCTTTTAAAAGCGGTAAACCATTTGCCGTTTTTAAAAGCGGTGAATGGTTCACCGTTTTTACGGGACTACGACAAATTTTCTGAATGCGGTGAACCATTTATCGCTTTTCAAGAAAGCGGCAAATGGTTCACCGCATTTGGGTTCCCTAACGTCCGCAGGCCTATTTTTGCAAAAAAAAAATTTACGAGACTATTTTTGTAATTAAGAATGTTAGGATGGTTACTTTTGTAAATAACCCTATATATTACATGATAAGCTTTTATCTAACCTCTTCGAACATCACAAGTGCAACTCTTCTCGAGCTTTCCAAATAACCGATGTTATTAACATCGTTAATTGTGATATTGATAAATAAAGTTTATTGATGAAGTTGATCAAATTCAATGGCATTTCGTTTGACTAAGATGCTTATCTTCTTCTATATACAAATAATAAATCCTGGGTGCCTAGGGTGCATACGTGTCGTGCTCTGGGTGTCTTCTTGCGTTTGGTTCTCTCTGGCCTCCTCGCCTCCCCCTTTTCAATTCCGCACATGGTTTTCCCCATCTTGCTCTTGCCTTATCACCGTTTCCTACATGCGCCTCCTCCCCCTTCGCCCCTTTGTTGTACCTTCTATCTTCTACTGGGAACCCCTGCGGTTGGGAGGGGATGATGGACCCTTTGGAGAATGGAGTAGCAGAGCTCCGCCGTTTGCATTTTCTAATAGCTGGAATTTGAGGTTAGTCCAATTTCGCATAAACGATCTTAATTAGTTGCTGTTGTCCATGTTATGCTACTATTGCTGCTGCTGCTGCAACTGTCCAACTGCTACTATTGCTAAATTGTTTGGTTATTCTTAATTGGCAGTTGTTAATTTTAGATGTTGTTCATCAACTTTAATTATACTATTGTTTAGTTTAATTATTGCACTTTTTTCTTCTGGTGTTACCTGTTCTGAATTGGCAATTGTTAATTTTAGGTATTGTTAGTCAACTTTAATTATACTATTATTATTTAGTTTAATTTTAGGTATTGTTAGTCAACTTTAATTATACTATTATTATTTAGTTTAATTATACTATTGTTTTGGTGTTGTCTTGAGGCAAGGCATAATACAGTGTTATATATTGCTAAATGTTGTCTTCTCTTACTTTCATATAGATGATATTTTTTAGGATTGGTTATTCTCTTTAGCATGCTGATTATTATTCCTACTTAATTATTTGTATGAGAGCATTAATTACATTTATATTAGAATAAATATTGTGATTTTATAAGTTGTATATAGAATTTTACGTTTTTCTTTTATTGGTGAATGATTGATGTTTACTTATTATTATTGATGTCTACCCACTGGGAAGCTGAACCCCTTCACACCTTCTCTCTACTGTCATTTTATACTTTCTAGCGTTTATTTTTCTCTTTTACATATTTGTTCTCCTGTTGTTTACTTGTTGACTGCAATTGGCTATGTCATTCATTCACAACTATGCTTCTCCTTTAGCTATTTTCTAATGGTTTTAATGCTCTGGTTTTGTTTAATCCTTATTTTTAAATTTTATTCTTTTTCTGATATTGGTGATTTTGATTATATATATAGGTTACATATTTTCCATTCCTTGCAATGTCCGTAAAGGCAATGATGGTAGAAAAGGTGAATTTTTTTAAAAAAGATGTCCTGCATATATAAATGTACTTGAATAATATATAGCTGCAACTATTAACTTTCGTATCCATACAAATTTAGAGAAGATACTTCTGCATGCCAACCCTTTTTTTCTTTTTAGAGAAGATACATTTGTCACAAAACTCTATAATGTTTGTATTAAAAAAATTTATATCCAGACTGCAATCATTTTAAGTAATAATTGATGCCAAACCTCATTATTTGATAGCCCACACTAATATTTGCAGATTAATAAATCGGCATGCACGATTTGAACTAAGATTTCATTTCAACAGTGAATGGAATATATACACCTAGAGTTTATATGGCATAATTGTCTTCTTTTTTTTTTTTTAATAATTTTTTTTTCTATAGAATAATATGGAAGGAAATGATAGATTAATTGTACTCCTCACATTCAAAGTGTATATTTAGCAAAAAAAAAAAAAAAAAAAATTGAAAACATTTATTATTTGCTTTTTTTTTTCTCTCTTTATTTAACGAAATCCTTCATGGCAAGTTTATACCAATCCTAACAATAAGAAAAGAGTCCTTGTGAAAGTATATCAAAATATATAAATTAGCAAAAAAAAAAAAAAAAAAAAAAAAAAAAAAAAAAAAAGGCAACGATGTCAAGCATGTCCTTGATTTGTTAACTCTTAACCTATATAAATGTATAGTAATATTGAGGTCTTAGGATGTTTGGTCGCACGTAAAATTATAAAAAATAATTTTTTATAAAAAAAAAACTTAGTAAAAAAGAAAATTATATTTTGTAATATTTGATTTGTAAGAAAAAAGTAATTTTTTATTAATATTTATTTGATTTGATAAAAAAAATAAATAAATAATTTTTATGTAACTTGAATTTTCGTTTTTTCGTCGACGAAAACAAAAACACTATATTCTCTTAAATCAGTAAAAATAATTTTTCAAAAACAAAAACATTAGGACTAAAAAAATATAGGAAAACTTTTTTTTGCCATATTTTATGGCCAATCAAACACATCCTTAGCTCCTATAATTTTAAACGCTAAATAGTTTCAAATTAAGTGTCTTCTTTTTAAAGCTTTTGCTTTTGAACTTTCTTGTTCAAAATTGAAATTTTCAATTAATGAATAACTATAATTTCTTATTAGTTACTAGTGGAATTAAAATTTCTGGAGATATAGAAATGATCTTACGTTTTCTCCTTTATGTAAATTTCCATTAAAACAAAAAAACAAAAAAAAACAAAGCAAAAAGTTTTTTTTAAAAAAATATTATTTAAAAATATATATATATATATATACGAGCAACAAAATTGAAGTCCCGCGTAAGTGCAGTTACTAAATTCCAAGATGATCGGAGGGCAAAACGGGAAGAGAGCGCAACTTGGCGACACCAAGAAACCGGGGTTCTAACTTCTAACTTCTAACTAGGGATATTAACGGTTCGGATTTAGGTGAATTTTTAAAAATTCGATTCCGAACCCGAATCTGACTACCGAACCTGAATCCGAATCCGACGGATTTTAAAAATTCATATTCAAATCCGAATCCGATCAAAAATTTAAAATTTGAATTCGAATCCGAAAATTCAAATCCCAAATAAATTTTTTTTTCTTTTTTTTATAATATTTCAAAATATATTATATTAAATTTAAATTTTTAAAATATAAATTTAAATATAATATCAAATATTTATATACATATATATTATATAACGTAAAATCGTTCGGATCGGATTCAGGTTCGGATCAAATACAATCAAAATTCATATTCAAATTCAAATTTAAATTCGTCGAATTTTTATTTTTTATATTCATATCCGAATCTATATCCATTTAACATCGATAAATTCATCTCGTTCTTCGGATAAAATTTCGTTATCCGTAACCATTGACATCCCTACTCCCGTTGACAACTTGACATCCCTACTCGTTAGAGAGATCCAGAATTATCTCATAGGACCTAGTCCACCACGTCGTCCGTAGACGGACCAATCACATCCCCTTTTGTTACGTGATGTGTACTCTGAACTCGGTCCAGATGAATAATTACTCCAGTAATTGAGGTCGGAGTCCATCGAACACGTCGACATGATGCCGCGCTAGCTGGGCCGCGTAATACGCGCCGACGTGGCCCCCAAAATTTTTCTCTCGTTTGAACGATAATACCCCTCGTCGCCCGCCCGTTATAACTAATAGTCGCATAGTTCCTTTGTATCGAAAATTATTTTTTGATTTAAAATTTATTTATTTTTTTATGTTTATTTAGCTGTAAAAGTAATTTTAAAATATTTTTTTTTTAAACTATAGTGTTTTTATTTTATTTTATTTTGTCGATTTTCAAAACAAAATAAAATTTCAAGCTGCCTAGTTTTTTTTTAATTCAATTTGTTTAATCAAATTAAATAAATGTAAATGTTCTTTTCCTTTTAAGCGAACCAAATATTGATAAAAAAAAAAAAAAAAATTATCTCCAAATCAAACATTACAAAATTTAAAATAAAATATAAAAATTTATTTTTTTATGATCTTACGTTGAATCAAACACCCCCTAATCTTTTACCATAATATTATCCAACTTTTTTTTTTCTTCTTCTTATTTTTATTTTAATATACATACTTAATGCACTGCATCTAAAATTTAATAATCAATATATTAAAAATTAAAGTATAATTCAGTTTATATAATTTTCAAAATTTAAAGAGCTTATCCATATTTTAAATATCTAAAATTAACTATAAAAAAAAGTTTATTATTTAATCTATAAAACAACAATATTTAAGTTAATGCTAAAAATGTATTATTAAGCTGACAATTTACATCCATATTCAATTGATATTAGTATGAAAAGATTCAATTAAAATAAGTAAAAAAAAAAAAAAAAAAAAAAAAAATCTAATTGTAACAATAAGCTAAAAATATATATAATTTATCTACTAAAGTTTAGATCATTTTGAGCTAGCTCCTTACTCTTTCAAAAATTTTATTCTACTACACAATTTTTTTAGTTCGTTTGACTTTAAAATTTATCTAATTATTTATTTTAATAAATTAATAGTTGCAAGAATGATCTAAGGTATATTAATTAAATTTATAAAAATAAATTATATATTCAAAGTTTAAAATTAAAATATTACTGACTCGTATCAAATAAATTAAAAAATTAGATAGTAAAATTAAAATTTTTAAAAATTTAAAAATTAATTTAAAATGAACAATGATATAGATAAATTTGGTATGTTCTAACCAACTTAGAATAAAAAAGAAAACCTGACAGGGTCACAGGGAGTTGGGTAAAAAGTTAAAGGACCAAATTGTTCCACCAGCAGATTAATGGTTGAATGGTTGAATTGGAAGTTAGAGTTAAAAAAAAAAATAATAATAATAATAAAAAAAAGGTGTTGCGTAATTTACCCACAAAATTTAAGAATATATTAAGAAATATCGTATAGTTAAGGAGACTCCGTACGGTTTGGCCTTTATGAAAACAATTAGGGGCAATTTTGTACTTTCGAATGGGAATACAACTCGCAGTGACTTGACCCGTAAGCAATCTCATTCCTTCGACCGTCCTATGAAATTATCCGACTTACCAACAATGCCCCCACCGCCTTATGATTATTACCAAAACACCGCCGACCCTCGACCCATATATAAAGCAAAGAGTTAGGACCACACACAACCCCCCCCCCCCCCCCCCCCCCCCCCCCCCCCCGCACCTCCCCTGTTCGCTCCTCCCATCTATCCTAACCCTAGCGCGACTCGTTCGAATCCCCGATGCGTCTTCGTCTCCTTCGACCCCCGAAACCCTACCCGAGTGTATTGAGTAGGAAGGTTCGGCGATGAGCATGACGGCGGCGGCGGCGGCGGCGGCGGCGGAGGCGGTGATTCCTGTGGTGTTCTTTGACGGAGCGCAGAGCATCAACCTCGGCACGGTGGCGGTGCACCCGGCGCTGGGGTTCAAGAGGTTCCAAGCGGCGATCGCTCAGCGGATCGGGGTGGCGCCGCAGCAGATCTCGGCGTCGCTGGTGCGGCCGCATCGCGCGCGGGCGGCGGAGCTTCGCGGGAGGAGGGTCCCGATCGACGAGTCCTCCGACCTCGTCGCGATCGCCCGCGACGCGGGGGAGTCCTACGTCCTCGCCGCGCTCCGAAGGACCCGGCGCGAGAGGCGGGGCCGATCGCGCCGCGGCGGAGGCGGAGGAGGCGATGCAGCGGCGGCGGGGAACGGCGTAGGGAATAAGAAGGCGGCGCCGTCGCCGGCGCCGGAGAAGACGATCCTTAGGCGGAGCGCGGCGGCGGGATCCCCGATGATCGTCGCGGCATCTTCGGAGAGGTTGGGGCTTGGGTTAGGATTCTGGGACTACGAGACTCAGCTCCGGAACCTCCAGAGGCAGCGTGAGCCCTACCTCCTCTCCACGGCGGAGGCGGCGGGGTACTACCCCTACAGCGGCGGCGCCGCCGCGGCGGGGAATGCGGATGCGGAGGCGTGCTCGGAGTGCGAGGCGGCGGAGGAGGAGGGGAGGGGGGCGGAGTTCCACCGGTGCGTGAGGGACGCGGTGACGAGGGTTTTCCGGTCGCCCCTGGGGCCCATCGAGAGGCCCCCGAAGAAGCGCGTCGAAGCTTCCGCTTAGGTGGTGGCGTACGCGCATCGGATCAGGTCGCCGCCTCATACCCTAATCCACTCTTTTTTTTTTTTTTTTTTTGCAATTTGCCCCCTCAATTACTATCTATTTACCTATTTTTTAAATCTCTTAAGAGAGAGAGAGAGAGAGAGACAGAGAGAGAGTCTGTGAGGAAGAAGATTTCCTGTTGAGTGTTGCAGGGGTTTGTCATTTGTGTATAGGGTGTAGACACGTGTAGGTTTAGCAGAAGCGGTCTAAATTAGCCGCCACTAAGGAGAGACACTCTTCGTTTGTGATATTTTAGTTAGTGGTTGTGGTGGGGGAGGGTTTATTTGTGGGATTTGGTAAACAATGATGTAATAAAATTTGGAGAGAGAGAGAGAGAGAGAGAGAGAGGAGAGGGGTTCGGGGATTAAGTAGGCCCGCATTAGCAAGTGTGTGCGGTGGCTGTGTTTGACTGTCTCTCTCCTTTATGATGAAATGAAATGGAATTGTTTTTAGAACAAAATATCTATGAACAAAAATAGAGTGGTTTTGTATTTGTATGCCCTCATCTGACAATAGCAGGATTAAAGCTTAATCATAGTCTAGTCTGGAATGGTCTGGAATAGGCCCCATCATGTGAGAATAGTTCCAACATGAACTGTTTGGATATCTCTGCATCTCTTGTAATTACATTTTTAATGTTAAAATTTTTGATATCTCATTCTTTCCATAATAGAAAGTTAGAAACAGCAGGAAGTAAAAAAGATCGAAAAAATTAAGAAGACAATAAAGGAAAAGTATATATATATATATATATATATATATATAGAGAGAGAGAGAGAGAGAGAGAGAGAGAGAGAGAGAGAGAGAGAGAGATGGGCTGCTATATTATGAATAATAATAAGCTATCAAGTTATGCCTATCTTTTTGACTATTTTTATATTTTTAGATCATACTATTTCATCAACCACCAAACCTTAGGAGATTATTATCATAAGTTATTTGTATTATTAAGTTTTTAGTACTTGGACGAGGGAATGTACGGTTAGAATGATAGTGAGCCCCTAGGATTTATTGTGTGGTGGGAAAAATAGTATGTCTAAGAGGTGAAAATAATCAAAGGGCTATATCTAACGGCAAAAAATTTGGTAGCACCAAGTGCTTGGTGTTACTGATAGCATAGTAGCTGGACTTATATATATTCCGATATAGACTACTGTGCTATTAATAGCATCAAGTCATTGATGCTATTAATAGCATCAAGTCATTGATGCTATTAAGTTTTTGATTTTTGGATGAAAGGATGTACGGTTAGGATGATAGTGGGCGCCTAGGGTTTATTGGGTGGTTAGAGAAATAGTATGATCTTAGGGGTAGATCCAACAACAAAAAACTTAGTAGCACCAAATATTTTGTGCCGAACTCTCTCTCTCTCTCTCTTTCTCTCCCTCTCTCTCTATTATGTTTGTACAAATACCAAGCAATTGGTCTTTATAAGTTTTTTACCGTTAGATCTATCACTTTGACTAATTTTATTCCTTAAATCATTCTATTCAACCAACCACTCACTTAATCTTAAGAGCCCACTATCATCCTAACCACATCTTTTCATTTAAGGGCTAAAAATCTATAAACACCAATGACTTGATACTCTTAAAAGCATAGGAGCTTAATTTTATATATATAATTAAAAATTTAATAGCACCAATGACTTGGTACTATTAAGTACCAAGTCATTGGTGCTATTAAGTTTTTAATTCTTAAATTAAAAGATGTGTGGTTGAGATGATAGTGTGCCCCTTGGGTTTAATAGATGGTTGGAGAAATAGTAAAATCTAACGGGTGAAAATGATCAAAGGGGTTGATCTAAGGGTAGAAAACTTGATAGCACCAATAATTTGGTACTATTAATAGTATAGTAGCCGGACTCTCTCTCTCTCTCTCACTCTCTCTCTCTCTCTCTCTCTCTCTCTATATATATATATAGGTTAATGCTATCTGTACACCCCAATTGGGGTGTACATCCTACACCCACCCCATTCTGGGGTGGGGTGAATTTCACTCGTCCCATCGATGGGACGAGTGGAGGAATACCCACCCCAGGATGGGGTGGGTGTAGGATGTACACCCTATTTGGGGTGTACAGGTAGCAGTGCTCATATATATATATATATATATATATATATATATATATATATATATATATATATATATATATATATATATATATTGTTAGCTTTTAGATTAAAAGATGTGTGGTTAGCATGATAGTGGGTCCCTTAGGTTAAGCGAGTGTTTGGTGGAATAGAATAATCTAAGGGATGAAATTAGTCAGTGTTTGGTAAAATAGAATGATCTAAGGGATGAAATTAGTCAAAGAGATAAATCTAACGTTAGAAAACTAACAAACACCAATTGCTCAGTGCCTGTACAAGTATAGTAACCGAACACTCTCTCTCTCTCTCTCTTTCTATATATATATATATATATATATATATATATATATATATATATATATATATATATATATATATATATAGTCCGGCTAGAATACTATCGATAGGGTTTACTAGGTGGTTGGTTGAATAGTAAAAATCTTGATAGCACCAATTGGTGCTATCAAGTTTTCAGCCGTTGGATGAAAAAATATGCGGTTGGGATTATAGTGGTCCCCTAAGATTTTTACTATTCAACCAACCACCTAGTAAACCCTATCGATAGTATTCTAGCCGGACTATATATATATATATATATATATATATATATATATATATATATATATATAGTATTAGCTTATATATTTTTAAAAGTACAAGCCAAACTATGTTTGTAAATTTTTTATTATTGAATTTGTATTGAGATTTGTGCTATTGTAAAGTCAACTAGAGAGAGAGAAAAGAAAGTATAATAGCATAAATTTTAATACAAATTCAATAGCAAAAAATTCACAAGCATAGTTGGACTTGTTCTTTTGAAAGTATATAAGCTCAGCACTATATATATAGAGAGCAATGTTAGTGGTACACTCCATTTGAGGTGTAGGATATACACCCCACCTATCTAAGGGTGGGGATTTTTTCAAAATGACGAATAAAATTCATCCCATTCTAGGATGGGTGGGCTGTATATCCTACACCCTAGATGGGGTGTACAAAAATATTTTTCATATATATAAATATAGTTAGTGGGTGAGCGAGTGAGTGCGACTATTATACTATCAATAGCACTAAGTATTTGATGTTATCAATTTTTTACCGTTAGATTTATCCTTTTGGTCAGTTTCATTCTTTAGTCATTGTCATCTCTTATATTATGCTATTTCATCAATCACTCACTAAATTTTAAGTGTCCGCTATTATTCTAATCGCACACTGTTTCATTCAACGGCCTACTTAGAAATCATGTAAAAATTGTAATAGAAGCAAATTGAATTTTTGGCATAATAAATAATTTTTTACAAGAACTATTTTGATAGATATTTGGATACTCTAAATAAAGTTTTATAATACATTATGTATTTTCTAAAATTTTGAATATTTTGGGTAACTAAAAATCCACTTTTAGCTATGCAAAAAGAGAAAGAAAGTAGTTAAAGGCTAAATTTTGAGCTTTGTCTTTTGTATTTAGCCCTCTAAAAAATTTTATTTTTAAAAATAGTCTTATAAAAATTAAATTTGTAAAAATATTTTTATGTCCACCACAAGGGCGCCATCCGAGCAGGCTGGGCGGTGAGGTAGAGGTAAGGGTGTCAACGAGCCGAACACGAGCAAGCTAGGGCCGGCTCGTGTTTGGCTCGTTTAATAAACAAGTTATTAAACGAGTTCAGCTCGTTTAATAAATGAGCCGAACACGAGATGGCTCGTTTAAATATCGACCCGAAAATTTTGGCCCGTGTTCGGCTCGTCCAGCTCGCGGATAGCAAGTTATATTTTTATTCCCACTATTAAGTATAAAGTTAAAAAAAAAAATTTAAATTTAAAATCTTAATCTAATAATTAAAATTTATAAAAAATTAAATTTTTTATACTAGGTTGGTCTAAAATTTAAATAGTAAAATTTATAAAAGTATTTTTCGTGTGTGTGTATATATATATATATATATATATATATATATATATAGAGAGAGAGAGAGAGAGAGAGAGAGAGAGAGAGAGAGAGAGAGAGAGAGTTCGGCCAATATATTTTTGAAAGTACTAAAGTATTAGCATTATAATATTTTTAATCGTTAAATTAATTCTAATAGTTTTTTTGGATCATACATAATAATTCATAAATAATCATTATTATTGACTTTTGATCCAATCATCAAAAGTTAATTCCAATGATTAATTTTTTTTAATATTTTTAAAAACATTTTAACTCATCATAAATAAATGAGGTTTTTTTTCGGTCTCTTTATATCGAGCCGAATATGAGTGAGCTGACCCCAGCTCGTGTTCGGCTTGTTTATTAAATGAGCTGAAAAATTCGGCTCGTGTTCGTCTCGTTTATTAAATTAGCGATTCGATCTCGAGCTCATTTCGAGCCGAACACGAGTTGACTCGCGCACAGCGAGCTAGATTGCCACGTGGAGGTGAAGTTGAAGTTGAATACAGTTCAAACACGGCGAACCAATCAATATGGAACCATTCCACGTGTTTAGATTGTTAGGCTGTTAGAATTTTATTGGTTGGTTAGAATTTTTTAGATTGTTAGAATTGAATAATATTTAATTGTTAGAATTTTATTTGTAGATGGTTAGAATTGTATATGATTTGTTAAAAAAATTTTTGTGATTGTTAAAATTATATATGATTAAAAAGATAATAAATAATTCATTTTTTTTAAAAAAAAAATTATTTTAAAAAATAAATAATTTATTTTAAAAAAAAACTATTTTAAAAAATAAATAATTCATTTTTTAAAAAATTTTATTAAAAATAATAAATAATTGATCGTCATTATCCTTTATTTTTATTTCTACTAAATTTAGAAGAAAAGATAATTTTTTTTTTTTTTAATCATATATAATTCTAATAATTATATAAAAATTTTAATAAATCACGAATAATTCTAGCCATCTAAAAAATTATAACAACCTACCAATAAAATTCTAATAATAAAATATTATCTAATTCTAACCATTTAAAAAAATTATAACAACCTACCAATAAAATTCTAACAATCTAATAATCTAAATACGGGGAATGATTTTCCGTGTTCAATAGAAACTCAGTGTTAGTGGTATTGAGTTGAAATTCGGTGTTAGTGGTATTGAGTTGAAGAGGGTTATTGGTTCCATGGTGAACCATTCACCGTATTCAACTTAAGCTACACCTCACCGCCCAGTCCGCCTGCGTGGCGTCCGCCTAGCAGTTATAGGATTATTTTTATAAATTTAATTTTTATAGGACTATTTTTAAAAATAAAATTTTCTAGGAGGCTAAATGTAAAAAAAGCCTCTAAATTTATAAGGTGGTGAGCTTTTGAAAGAATTATTCATTACTAGTGTAATAATCCACGCGATGCGATGGATAAATAATATATTTTTATAAAAAAATATTAATAAAATATACCTTTATAAATTTTAAAATAAATTAATAATAAACTAATTTAAATTTATAATCTATGTACATATTTAAACTCAACAGTTCAAAAAATAAATAAAAATATTACATATATATTTTTTTATTAAGAAAGAACAAAACCTAAAACGCGATTTGTCAAAAAAAAACCTTCTTCATGACCTTGTCCTGGATAACAACGAAGGAGGCGCCCCTCGCATCATAACAGAAAATATTTTCTATATGTGGCTGAAGGGATAAGGAAAATAAAAAAGAAACTAATTAGGTAAATTTTAATTAGTCCCTTATGGTTACAATGGTTTAAGTTAAAAATGTAGAGAAATTACATGATCTAATTTTTTTAAATTGTAATTTTATCATTTATATTTTCAATTTATTTGATTTGAACAAATAAATAATATTTGATGATTTGATGATAAAAATTAAACGGCTTAATTAGTATATTTTATATAATATTTGCAACTATAATTTTATTAAAGTAATTAGCTTAAAATTTAAAATTACTCAAATTAAGCAAATTAAAAAGTTTGATAATAAAATTAAAATTTTAAAAAATTAGATAGCCGACACATAATAGTTTATAGTTCAAATAACTTCTATACGTTTTTATTATGATTTAATATATTTTTATTTTGTCAACCTGTACTATGAAAAATTTTGGTTTGCTATTATATAATTTTATCTTTATGTATTGTAAAGATTTGTTACTCCTGGAGACATTGAGATAATATATTTTCTAAGTAAAAATTATAAGCTAAAAAATATCACAATTTATTATTATGTGGTATATAAAATGTATAACTTTGCTATTTTGTAATTATAAATTATAGATTTTTTTTTTTTTGTAACATACTTATACTACAACAAACTGAAACGCACTAAAGCGCAAAGCTCAAAGTAAAGTTTTTCCAAATAACTATAATTAATTTATTATGGTCATCTACCCAATATTATTTTGGGATTTCTGCTTATAAACCTTTTAGTATTATTTAAAACTTTTAAATTTATTCTTTAATTTTCAAATTATCATTCTAAACTCCAAATCTTATTAGTAAATTCTAGAGTTTGAAAATATTTGAAGAAATTTTGAAATTCAATAAAGATATTTTTGGACAACCATGAATGTATTAGATGTTTTTGAAGTTATTTTTGCGTAAAGACTCTAAACAATTGGTGCAATTATATTCAGAATTAAAAGAATTATTGAGCAGCTCAGAGCAAACATTTTAATTGAAAATGGCCAGAAACTAATATACAATTGCATCCGCAAAATGAGAAAGCATAAACAACCAAGGCAAACTCCAAGAGTAAATTGAACTAACACGAAGCCAAAAATGAATAAGAAATGATCGAGGAAAAACAACTCATTTTTGCTTGTTTGTACTTTATTTTTATTCAATATTTCAAGAAAAATATCTATGTAATTTCTATCGCTCGAGGAGATGAAAAAGAAGTCCTGGTATCTTCTTTTGCTTCTTCTTGTTCTCCTCCTCCTACAAATTAAAAGGCACAGCTTAGAAGTAAATAATGGATCAAGCGCAACAATCACATGGAACTAGAAGCACCTAAAGAAAAAAAAAAAAAGAAAAAAAAAAAGAAGCAATATCTAATTGCAAATCTATTGAGAATTTTACATTAAAAATATCAAAATAGTTTCTTTTGTGTTCCTCTTTTGTCATTCATTATACTATTGCTATTGCTATTTCTTTTACTTTTGACCGTCTTGTCAATGCTGCGAGTGCTGTTGCAGCTGTTGCTGCTGGTGTTCTTCTTCTTCTTCTTCTTTTGGCATTGATTATCTTGAGGCTGCTAGTTCTATTGGTGGTTCTTCAAACAATTTGACATTTTGATGCATTCAAAATCCAACTCCAATGCCTCATAAGTTATTAAAGCAATTGGTTAAAATTTATTGTTATATTCAAACGGTCTCCAAGTTGAGTTTAGAATTTTACACTTAAAATATAAAATTTACGCGAGAATTGTTTTGAAAACTAATCATAAAAGTGAAAAAAAAAAAAAAAAAAAAAAAAAAACATTCTTGAAAGGACATCTTTTTAGAAGATTCTTTTTTTTTTTGATTAAACAGGGATAAACCCTATTTGAGAGAATTACAGAATAACCGAGGTGTCCACCCCGCACAAGAAGTGAGTTAAGCCCGACAACAGAGGAAGTAAACTAATGTTGCAACCCAAAAAAGACCCTAAAACAACAGTGGTAACTTAAATCCTAAACAACAAAGCTATTATTAACCCCAATAGTGTCACCAGAGCAAGCTGGCTCGACGCCCACCGCCGTAGCTTCGACCCAATGTAT
This sequence comes from Tillandsia fasciculata, assembly GCA_029168755.2. Lineage (NCBI taxonomy): Eukaryota > Viridiplantae > Streptophyta > Magnoliopsida > Poales > Bromeliaceae > Tillandsia > Tillandsia fasciculata. The sequence goes on along the minus strand of CM054940.1, from coordinate 16,251,206 downwards.
TGCCAGCACCCAGTAGTTAGCGAAGAAAAAGAATAGAAGTCCCTGTGCTTGACAGTCCCAGTAACGATCCCCAAGATTAATACAAACTTGTAAGTCGCCAACAGGTAACTGGCTTCGTAAAAAACCTCAACACACCATACACAACAAAGCCCCTGCTGCTGAAAGAAAGCTGTAGAGAAAAAGGAAAACAAGCAGTTTTAAACCATCGGTTTGCACCAAGTCCGCCAACACCTGCTTCAATGACTTCTCAAAAATAGAAGTAAACTGCTAGAAGTGTCAAAGAAACTCCAATCAAACCATGCCATCGTCGTCCTAGATGAGAGACAGAAGCATGCTGCAATATAACTGCCTGAACCAGATTTTACACAGATAATAATAATTTGGTCACCCTAGTTGGCCAGATGTTAAGTCCCTTGATGCCCAGATGGTACACTGAAGATGTCAACAACATAGCACAAAACTATAATTAAGGTCCCTTGTTGCCCAGAATTAAGGTCCCAACATCATGACAAGAATCAGTATAGAATATTTTGGTATCCCTTGATGCCCAGCCTGGTGGTCCCAACAACATGATGAAGTATAAAAGTTAGCCCCAAGTGAATGCAGATAATGAAGGGCGGCCAATATGAATTACCGATAAATGGTCCGGGTATGTCAAACGCTAAAAACCACCCAGACTACTAGAGTTCCTAAAGCTTCAACCAAGCCGAATTTAAGTCCTCTTCTCAGCAAAAGCCTTACCTGGACCAGAAATTAACATCGAAGATCGGCATCAATGCTTTCCTTTGGTCCCATTTAACCATCAAATCCAGACAGCTGACAGCTTAGACGCCTGCCCTCTGAAATGAGGTCCATTCCTTCCGGTTTCTATGAAAAGCCTCATTCAATCAAAAGGAAAGCTAGCTGTGAAGCTAATAAACCAGAAACATTCCGAAGGCATTTAAAGTCATGAAAAAAAGCTACAGATTATACCAGATAGAGTAAAAGTTTCAACCACTATTTCCCTTAATCCAAATTAGCATTGAGATCCATTCTAGATCAAAACTTTAATACCCAGCCACGGCAGTGATTCGATAATTCCGTCGAGATAGAGTCCAGGTTTAGAAATTCATACTACACAGACCCCATCAATCCCGTATGCCTATTTAGAATCCAAACTCTAGAGGGCCCGAAAGAAAAGAAACGACCAATCAACTTAAGCAATCATCAAGCTTCAGACACTCTTGCAAAGCTATCTTTCTGTATCCATGACAATGAAGCTGAATCCTCCTTGTCATGAAAAATTGCTTAGAAGCCATGAAAAGCCCAGGAAACCGCGACATCGAAAGAAGCCATTCTGTAGCTCCCCGCATATAAGACGACCAATCAGCCCATACCGAAAGTCGAAACTATTGAGCACCTAAACCACAAGAACTATGAAATGCACACCCCGAATAGTTCCATCAACTAATCCCTTTGACGCAGAGAAATCAACTCCCAAATTCCAGCAGAGGTAGACATCAAGTAGCACCCATACCCAAGCTCCGACACCGGCGGACTCTATCTACTCCACATACTGTATTAATACCCTTCAGATAGAGCGAGCATACATTCCTTAGTCAAAGGATCCCCCCTCTTTTTTTTTTTACTACAGAACAACCAAATATGGCTTGAAGTAAATTTGAGTTGAAGCCCAGTAGCTCCTTCGCTATCACAATCTGATATAAGGGGTACCCAAGAGAGAGCAGTCCACAGTCAAGGAAAGCCAATGTTCCTGCAGGAGGTTCCACCAATGAACTCCGATTGCCGGAGCCAGAACCGAACCAAAAAAGGGGAAGAACCGATGACCATGTTGAAATAACCACAATTCGCCAATGATACTGAAGTGTCTTCGAGCCCGGTTTAGAAAAAAGCAAAGCAAATGCTCCCCATTGTCTTGGAGAAAAAGGTGAAGAAATAGGAGTAAAAATAGAAAAGGGTTAGCCCCGGTGTGAAGGACCGAAAGCAATTGAACCCCCAAGGACAGAAATCCAGAAATTAAGGGTATTGAGAATTCTTGAGACACAGGTGTTACTCTGGGAAGAGCAGTCATCGAAGATACGCCTGTTGCGTTCTAGCCAAAGTTCCCAGCAGGTAGCGGCAAATAGGAGATCAAAGACTGCTTTATTTCGACCCTTCAATGTCATTCTCGCGCCCCACCATCTACTCGCGAAATCCCCCGAGTAGTGATGTAATCTGTACCATGTGAGTGGCCAGAGGTGAAGTAACTCCTCCCAGATCGACCTTGCAAACTCACAAAAGAAGAAGAGGTGGTCCAAGTTTTCGTCTCCTGCGCGACAAGTCATGCAGATAGATGGCCCCGACCACCCTCTTTTTTGAAGGAGCTCCGCAGTGAGTAGCCTATATCTAGCTGCGATCCATAGAAAGATTTTCGTCTTGAGCGGAATCCTAATTTTCCATAAATGCAGGATTTTACTGTCGTTGACCCCGTCAAAGGAGATGACCTGGTAGGCAGTCTTGGTAGAGAAGGCCCCGTTGGAACTCCATCTCCAATGAATCAAGTCTTCGGAGTTGGACAGCCGGAAGTTGTTGATCGCTGCCTGCAGGGAAAGCAGCTCGCGCCTAGCCGCCGGGCCGAGCACGCCTTGGAAACCCAACTCTATCTTGGAACCGAAACGACGAAGCCAATTAGAGACCGAAAGGTGTGGGCCGCTCCAAATAGGCGTGGGAAGGTGATGCGCAAAGATGAATCGCCGTTCCAACGCGCGTTCCAGAAAGGCGTCGCATTTCCGTTTCCGATTGTAAAAGTGGTGGAAGAGATGAAGAAAGGAGCAAATGAAAGCAAACCCTTCCAAATCGGGCAACAACCAGTCGGCGGCAATTCAGTCGAAAGGGGTGGCCGGTGGGAATAGTGTTTCGAGGTCAGTAGGCGCACCCAAGGCAGCGCCTTAGTAGTATGAAAGCACCAGAGACCTTTCAGCAGGAGAGCGGAATTGGCGTTGCGAAGGTTGCGGATACCCAAGCCCCCGTACTTAGTCGGGCGACATAAGTGTTCCCATTTGACCAGGCAATGAAAGCCGCTATTTAATCTTTTCCCCTTCCAGAAGAAGTCGCGTCGAATCTTGTCGATAGATTTGATTACCCAGCTAGGTAAAGAGAAGGCCGAGCAGAAGAAGGTCGGAATGGTGGAGAGAACCGAGTTTAAGAGCACCAACCGCCCCCCCTAGAGAGCAAAAGACTCTTCCACCCCGCCAGTCGCTTATCCAGCTTCTCGATGATAGGGAGGAAGTCAGATTTCCGCAACGCCTTAGGTGATAAAGGTAAACCCAAGTATGTTAAGGGAAATTCTTGTGGTTGGCAACCAAAGAAAGAAGCGAGAGCTTCGGAAATGGGGCTCGGTAAGTTAACCGAAGAAATGGAACTTTTGCCGTAATTGATATTAAGACCTGAGATCTCCGAGAAAGCGTCCAGAATGACATTGATGACCCTTGCCGATCTATCGGAACCATCAAAAAAAATAAGGATATCGTCAGCGAATTGTAGGGTGTGAACTCTGACAGTCCCGATGCCCACCGTAGGAAGGTCGAGAGAAGAAGAAACCGCCTGCAGCATTCTGAATAGCACATCAATACACAGTATGAAGAGGAGGGGGGACAGAGGGTCGCCTTGACGCAGTCCACGTTTGCAAGGAAAGGAGTTGCCCGGGACCCCATTGAGCAAAACCGCCGTACTGGAGGAGTGTAAGAGGTCCATAATCCAACCTATCCACTTGGGCCCAAATCCCCGAGCCACTAACAGGTCCTGCAGGAAGGCCCAGTCGACATGATCGAAGGCCCTTTCAAAATCAATCTTTAGAAGCGCCGCTTTTTGCTTAGATGAGTGGAGATGATGGAGTAAGATATGGGTGCAATAAAAGTTATCAAGAAGCGATCTCCCTTTAATAAAAGTCGTCTGAAACGGATTGACAAGATTGCCCAAAAGGCCCTGAAGTCTAACCGCCAGAACTTTTGAGATAATTTTGACCATACTGTTCTCAAGACAAATGGGCCTAAAATCACTAGCAGAGGAAGACTCGCTTTTCTTCGGGATAAGACACAGCCAACTAGTATTAATCTCGCAGAGATCCAGGCAACCGTTATGAAATTTAGAGAAGAGCTCCATAATGTCAGCCTTGAGAACGGGCCAAAATCGGTGGAAGAACAACATAGGAAAGCCATCGGGCCCGGGGGCTTTTTCCGGCGCACAAGAGAAAATGGCACTTGTGACCTCGTCCTCCTCGAACGGAGCCTCAAGACTCAGGAAATCGACATCCGAATTAGTAAGAGAGAACAACGAGGCAAAATTAAGAGAAGACCTTCTTTCAGACGCCGCCCCTAATTGTTTCACAAAGAAATCTAACAAGTAGGCAGCAATAGAGTCCTGAGAAAAAAAGGTGGATGCTCCATCGGTAAGATGGGAGATGTAATTTTTGTTCCTGCGGCCACAAGCTTTAAGGTGAAAGAATTTGGTGTTGGCGTCTCCCTCTCCAAGCCATTGCACCCTGGATCTCTGCCTCCATTTGATTTCCTCCTGCAAGCACAGTTCGTCATATCTCATTTTGAGGAGGGGTCTGAGCAAGCACTCCGATTCGATTAGTGGTCTAACTTCTTCAGCTTGGTCGAGCCACTCAAGCCACCCGAGACAAATATCCCCCTGGCTAGAGATGGTTGATCTAAGCCCCGCACTCCAAGAGCGGAGGGCGGACTGGACGCTCTTGAACTTCGACGAGAGTCTGCTAACAGAGTCGACCCCAGTAGATGAGCCATTCCACGCCTTAGCTATCACCTCAGAAACCATCGGATAGCGGAGCCAGTAAGACTCGAACCTGAACAGGTGGGGGGAAGGCAGAAAGGAGAAGGCCGTGAGCAGCAGGGGGGTATGATCCGACCTGGGCCGAGTAGGGCGCGAAGAGTTAAGCGCGGAAAGGAGAGATGCCAGTCATTTGACACAAGAGCGCGGTCGAGGCGTTCTAGAGTGGGAAGACGCCTGCCGTTAGTCCACGTGAAAGACCTATTTTGAATGGGAAGATCAATAAGGCCGAGATCGGTCACCACCTTTCTGAAATTAAAGATGTCACTCAGGTTCGAAGGCGGATCGTTCTTATCCCGAAGAGAAAGGAGAACATTAAAATCGCCAAGGATAGTCCAGAGCCCCGCCGTCTGAGAGCCGATGGACCGGAGTTCAAGAAAGAAAGCCGATTTCAAGGCCGAAGAGGTGGGTCCATAAAGGTTGGAGACCGTGAAAAGCAAGCCGTCCACCTTTCTTCTCAAGACTACGTTCACCGAGAACATCCCAATCCAATCAAACGCGCATTCGAAAATGGCTGGGTTCCAAGCAGTCAGGAGGCCCCCCCTCGTCCCAATAGCATCAAGGGTGCGAAAGTCCCGGAGATGAAAACCGCAGAAAGAGAGAAACTTGGAGAGGGAGGTAGAGCAAAGTTTGGTTTCCTGCAAGCAAACCACACTACATTTCGCGTTCTTTAAAAAGGATTTAACCGTGGCGCACTTGGCGGGATCGTTGAGGCCACGAACGTTCCAAGTCAAGAATTTAAAAAATCTGTTTCTAGCCATACAGAAAGAGAGTACCCCCAGCAACAGAAGGAAAAACTCGAAGAGTCAGTCTCACAGCGAACCCCCCTCATCAACAGATCCTCCCCCGACAGGAAATAGCTCCGGCAGGTTGGAGGGGGGGAGGTCCCCAGAGATGATACCACAGGCTTTCTTGATCTGCTGAATTTCCGCCACCGAAAGAGGGTTAAGTATGTCCGATCTGGATGGGGGAGAAGGCCCGATATCCGAAGCTCCGGCCGCTTCCGTCGGAACAGGAGCAGGAGGTGGACTGCCATCCGCAAAAACCGGAGAAACGGGGGCACCAGCCGGTGGAGAAGTAGGGTCAACCAAGATCGAAGAGAAGCGCACCCGTTTTATTTTTTTGCAAATTAGATCTTGAGCCCGAAGAATAGAAGATTTTTGAACCCCCTTATGTTTGTCAGTCAGCCGGGGACTTCGCCAAAGTTGCACGATCGAGCCTGACGCGGGAAGATCCAATTGAGGAGGCGAAAGCAGACCCTTTCCGCGGTCGTCCACTCTCCCCTGGGTGCACCCGGATAAAGAGGCCATCGCGCTGGAGGCGGGGAGAGTCTCCCGGTTCACGCGCTCCGGTTGAAGATTGCCCAAAGACGGGGAGCAAACGCCCTCCCCAGCCGAAGTCGGTAGGGGAGGGAAAATTGAGTCCGATAATACCAAGGCGCATGCCTGTTGTCGTCCCCGTCCGCCCCCATTCTAGCAAGGCTTACTTATCCACAAAACTAAAGCTTTCGTTAGGCTCTTCTTATTAAGCAATTTGGCACATTTCAATCACATTAACTTAATCTTTTATTGAGAAATACATCTGGATGATGAGTTAGTTAGTTGTGAAGATGTTCTCAACTAATATGCTTAAGCCTGCCAAATGATTGAAGCTTTCAAAAATTCAATTTAAAAAAAAATAATAATTGTATAATCTCTTTAAGGTATATCATTATCAAAACTACCCACCACACTACTGTCTATCTCTAAACAATAATAATATTATAGTAAAGAGTAATGCTATACTTAACACTCTAATGACGTACCTACTCATACTTGTGTAATAGTGTGATTCATCCATCATGTGACTCCACATAGATCTGCCTTGCAAATTGATCAATCAGATGAAATATATATATTTTTTGCATGCGAATAAAAGAAAGTGGACAAAGTTTTCTTTTCAGACTAAACAATGTAATCTAATAGTTTACTACATGCTACATAGAAGATTTAAATTGGATAACTGGTGTAATTTACGAAAAAGTATAGTGCATGAAGAAAAAACTATCAAATCAACATAAGTAAAAGTATAGTGCATGAAGAAAAAACTATCGAATCAACCTAAGTTAGATAACATAAGTTAGATAGAATAAAATTTTCAAATATCAAATAAAATTTATATAGAAGAAATTTTGCTTACAAAGTAAATAAATGGAAAAAAAATAAAATTCTGTATTGGCATTTGTAGAATTCCACAAAAATTAAAGTTACACAACTAAATTGACAAAACATCAAACACATAAAGAGCACGATAATATTTATAGAAATTCGATATAAGTATACTTAATTTGGCATTTCACCAAACAGGTGAAAAGCAAGATCACCTTGCACAAATTTGGTTGCACGCTGAGACCACCTTGCACAGATTTGAAAGCTTTAATAAAACTCAATATAAAGCAAAAAATTTAAAAGATGAATAATAAATTACAGAATACATAGCAAATCGAATCTATTTATCAGGTCATTTAATAACTTAGAACTTGAGTTTCAAAAGCCAAATTTTTTTTTTTAAAAAAAAAAACATAGAAAGATAGTGGTGTTGATTAGTTGCCAAGTTTTTGTTTCTTTATTTTGACAAAAATGGACTTTACAAGTTAAAAATTCAATAATAAAATCATATGCGTTCATGATACTTTTAACCATATATAGAACTTGGAAAGAAAATTTCAACTATTATCTCAGAACTATACTTATAAACACCAGATTGATACAAACATTTTAATTAATAACTACAAAATACACTGAAAAATGCGAACAGTCAATTCTCAACAACATCTGTAAAGACTCTTGATGCAATTAATTAATGTGATCTCTTAATTTGGTGGTAAAGACAGTATGAGAATGACAAAGAATAAGTTATTAACCTATGAAGCAGAAGTGAAGCGTCATTTTTCTGATGCAATCTATATGATCCGCTGATAAATCTGTGATTGAAACATAATTTTAATACAAAATTGACATTATAAAGCCAAGGATAAAAAATTACACGTGAACATTAAACTGAGTGCTAAAGAATAAAGCTAATGAATATTCAAAGATCCCCAACTATAGGCTATTTTAAAATAAATCCCTTTTTTTTTTTTTTTTTATTGATATTCCAATAATTTTTATCTGGTTTGATTTGAGTTACTTATGTAAATTGCTTTGAAGAGTTAGATCTTTTAGATAAAGAGCATGCACAATGGTTAAATTTAAGATAATTATCATGAAATTAATATATTGCCAACCAAATAAATGAATATAGTTTAAATCAAAATAAGGAAAAATAGTATGGGTGTCAACCCAGAAATTTTTTTTTGAAAGATTACATTTTGAAATGACATATAATTAGGGGTTCTCCGTAATAAGGCAGCAAGAATGAAAATTCCAAGAGAATAAAATATTTTTTTTTTATCAAATCATATATTATAATTAAGAAATTCATACTTTCATTTAACGAAATAGGATATTTAAGCAAATCCAACTCACCGTTAACAGAAATCACCAAAAAAAGTTCCAAAAATTATGTAAAATAGGTAAAAAAAAAAAAAAAAAAAAAAAGATTGAGGAATACTACCACTTGATGTTGGTCTCCAAGTGGGCGAGGCTCGCCACTACTGCCACCCCCGACACCTCGATTTCAAAATATAGCATTCGACATATGTACACATTCGAATTTCACTACAACAAAATTATGCTATAGTGACGTTTTTAAGTGTTCCTAAAATTTTTAAAAAAAATACTGCTGGAAAAAATACCGACACTTATTATTAATGTCGCTATATGTACAGTCGTTAGGGTGTATAGCGACACATTACTGTAATGTGTCCTAAAAATATATTTCTATAACCTAATTTTGAATATAGATAGAATATAAATGGGGCACTTATAAAAAAGCATCAGAAAAATATAGCGCTATAACATAATTTTATTGTAGTGTTCGCATTTGAAAATTTAAATATGGATACAAATATGGCTTTTAAAAAAATCTACCTCTTTAGAGATAAGAGATATGTTAATGTATATTATATAGGGAGATAAAACAATTTTGTATGTTAATTTTTATTTATTTTACTATGAATTTTATATTAAAATTATATTTATGTTTGTTAAAATATGAAATTTTATTGAATAAAATATAAATATATAAAGTTTGAACATGACTATAAACTTTTAATTACATTATATATTTTATTTGTTTCATATTTCTTTATGCATATTAGTATACTAGTGAAGAAGCCCATGTGAATCACAGCAGATAGAAAATATAAAAATAATTACTAATAATAAAATATTAAATATTTTTTGTGTATCTTATTTATCATATTCATCAAAAGTTTTTTATTATGGGCGGTGGGAATAAGCCTGATGACATCTTCATTGGCGAAGGTGGTAGTAAAGGTGACGACAATCCCTTGGACCGTGGCAAAAGAAAAAAGAGAGAAAAGAAAAAATATTATGATAAATTAATTTGAGATAAAAATCACGAACTCAAGTTTTTCGCTTAGAAAAAGCTCGTGCGGCGCCCGCCTTCTTGCTTGAAGAGCTCAAGCCTTGCTCTCTGTTTGTTAGCTCGGACCTTCGCGTCTTATGACTAAGTGCAGAAGCAGAGAAAAGAGAAAAAAAAAAATAGAGGTTCCGTAGAAAAATTAAGTGCTCTCTTATTTAGAAAATAACAACTATAAGATACAATTCTTTCTTGTCATTTTGGGCTTAGTCAATCCTACTATTTATAGGTTTATATACATAACTCACACACTAAGTCTACACTTAAGACATTCATTAATATCTAAATTAAATATCCATTAAATCCACTATAATTTTGTGGGTTATTACTCTTAACATCCTTGTCATTGATGGCAAAGATGAAGGAGAAATCCGAGGAGGTGGGGTTTTATGAGTCGTTGTTTTCCTTTGGCGGTTGGGGTTATGACGTTGTTGTGACTGCTGTAACCGTAAAGGATGCTTCGGCATCTACTTTGTTTTGTCGTGTTGTTCATATCAGGTGGAGCCTATGTTGTGTTTGGGCTTGCTTCACCATTTTGGGTCGATTCGTTACTCTGTTGTACTCAAATAGGGTTTTACCCTGTTTAATCAAAAAAGATGAAGGAGAAATTAAAAATTTGGTAGTGAAAAATTCTTGAATCCTTTGTCATTGATGACATTGATGAAGGAGGAATTAAAAATTTTGTAGTGAAAAAGTAAAAAATTATATTGGTGAGAGTGAAGAAAATCTTGCTACGTGGCTTAAATTATTGAGGATATATATATATATATATATATATATATATATATATATATATATATATATATATATATATATATATATTAATAAATATTATTATCTAAAAAAAAAAATACAAATTCAACTTATATCTCTATTGGAATTAGTTTATGATGGATATAGTGACAAAAGTTTGATATTTGACACGTATATGCATTTGAATTCACAATTGAATTCTCATGTGAAAAAATTATAAATATGAATATAATTTTATAAAAAATCTGATCATATTCAATCCTTTTTTAACTCTAATTACAGATGATCTTCATGAGAAAATTAATATGCAGGGTTTTTTTTTTTTTTTTTTTTTTTTTTTTTTTTGCATTTAGCTCCCTAAAAAATCTTATTTTTAAAAATAATTTTACAAAAATTTAATTTGCAAAAATAATTTTACGTCTGCCATGAGAGCGCCGCGTGCGCCACGGCGAACGGTTCACCGTGTTTATTATTGTTAGAATTCACCGTGTTCATTATATATATAATATATAATAAGTTGTATATATTGTTAGAATTTTTTAGATGGTTAGAATTGAATAATATTTGATTGTTAGAATTTTATTGGTAAGTTGTTGGTATTTTTTAGATTGTTAGAATTATATGTGATTTGTTAAATTTTTTATATAATTATTAGAATTATATATGATTAAAAAAATAATAAATAATTCATCGTCTTTTTTAAATTTTATTAAAAATAATAAATAATTGATTATTATTATTTTTTTTTATTCCTACTAAATTTAGAAGAAACGGTAAATTATTTATCATTTTTTTTTTCATTATATATAATTTTAATAATTACATAAAATTTTTAATAAATCATATATAATTCTAACTATTTAAAAAATCCCAACAACCTATTAATAAAATTCTAACAATCAAATAAAAATTATAATAAATGTAATTTTTATTTAATTTTTAAAATTTTATACAACCTACCAATAGTATTTTTTTTGTATAAATTATTTAATATATACAACTTGTTATATATATAATGAATACGGTAAATAGTTTACCGTCTTCAAGTTCCGCTCCACGTACCTCGTCATCTACTCTGCCCGTGTGGCACACACTTGACATTCATGTGGCAGGTATAAAATTATTTGTGTAAATTTAATTTTTACAAAATTATTTTAAAAATAAAATTTTTTAGAGAACTAAATGCAAAAAAAAAAAAAAAAAAAAAAAAGAAGAAGAAGAGGCCCTTAATACGCAATGTAGTCAAAGTCACATTGAGTACAACCCTCTCAAACAGCTGGAATTTTTTTTTTTTTTTTTTTCAAATGCAATATAATATGTTTTGAATTTTTTTTTTTCAAAAACAATACTACATGTATATTTTAAATTTTATTCATTTAAAGGTGAAAATTTTTTTGGGTTCACAAGTAATCTCTCAGTCTATCCCATTCAGTGGATGGGTAGAGTGTGGGATGTACACCCCACAAGGAGTGTACAAGTAGAATTTTTTTTTTTTCAAATGCAATAAAATTTTTTTTTATTAATATTTATTTAGCTCCGTAGAATAAAATAAATAAAAAAAACATTTATATAGTTTCAGTTTTTATTATCGGTTGAAAATCGCAAAAAAAAACAAAAATATTTTATTATTTTCAAATCCATTAAAATAAATTTTCAAATAAAATATTTACAGCTAAAAATAATTCAATTGGAAATTCAGTACAGCCAACCAAAAAGACTCTTATTTCATTCCTTTTCTTTTAAAGATATTTTATGTGAAAGGATATGGATTTTTTTTTTAAAAAAATTAATGGAATTATAAAAAAATAGGTAGTTATGTACAAACTTATCTAAATTTGATATTCATTGGTCGACCAATGAAAATTGATCGACGCACCAAAATGAGAATTTAAGTAAGGATTGGTCTTAGACGTGATGACCATAAAAAATATATATATATCGATATTTTTTTTTTGAATTGTTCACTGATGAATTTGAGTTGTGGAATTCGTACGAAACTGTATCGTCTCAATATTTTATTGTCATAATATGGCATGATGAATATGGTTTGTGTCATTAAATTTTTAATTTAAACTATAAATTATTTTGAATTGATTATTTAATCTTTTAAAATTTTAATTTTATTATCTAATATTTTAATTTATTTGATTTGAGTCGGTGAATAATATTTAAACTTTAAGAATATGGTCCCTATTGTTAAATTCTTAATCTAAACTATGAATCATTTTGAATCAATTATTCAACCTTTTAAAATTTAAATTTTACTATCTAATCTTTTGATTTTTTTGATTTGAGTTAATGAACAATATTTTTAACTTCAAATTTTAAATACAGCATTTAGTTTTACAAATTTAGTTTGTATACTCTATATAATTCTAACAAATATAAATTTATTAAAAAAATAATTAGTTTAAATTTTAAAATAAAAATAGTGTTGACTGACTTAAATTAAATAAATTTAGAAGTTGGATGGCAAAATCAAAATTTTAAAAAAAAAATTATGTAGCCAATTCAAAATGTAAGTAAGTTCTATATTTTTTTTTTGCCAAAGTTAAAATGTTATGTGGTAAGTAAATGCTTGCGATTTATATAACACAATATATTTTTACAGACGCCAACTCAATATTTGTAGTCACACTTTATTGGAACATAGTCTTCCCACAATCCTAAATAAATACTAAATTTAACATTTTTTACTCTTTATAAATAACTAGTTTATTTGCTCATCCCAATAGCTTGTAAATATTTTTTAAACATTTTAAGTCGAACATCCCAACATTTTAAGACGAATCTTTTTATATTCATAATTTTTTCATTCTTAGATGAAGAAATGTGTCGTTAGGATGATAGTGGTCTCCCTAAAATTTACTAGATTGTTGAAAAAATAGCATAAATCTTAAGAACTACTATAATCCTAACCGCACATTTCTTTATCAAAGGGATGAAAACTTATGAGTACAAAAGAATTTTACTCATAAAAATATAGTAGCCGGTGTAGGATCGTTGGCGCTAACCATTAATTCCAAAATCTCGAGCTGTTAGAAATATGCAACCAATTCACTTAAAGCGTACAGACACAGCGCCCACGGGTCTCGACCGGACTCAACTCACCTGGACGTTGGGTCTATTGTTGGGCCTCTTGCCGTTAGGTCTATTGTGGACCGCAGCCCCACTCAACTTATTGGGCTCACCCAACTCAACTTATTAGTCTCCTGGACCTATTATCACGGGCAGGAAGTTAGACCTATTTTTAACCCATAAATAAATAGCCAACAGCCGGACCCTATAATATATATATATATATATATATATATATATATATATATATATATATATATATATATATATATATATATATATATTTCTACGGAACTCAATCTATCTATTTATCTAGATGTTGAGTCTATTGCTAGATTTTTTGTGTACGACAATTTTATTCAACTTATTAACCTCATCAAATTTAATTTATTAGTCTTCTGTTTTTATTATCACAAGATAGAAAAAATTAATTTATTTTTAATCTATAAATAAATAATCAATAATTATATCAAAACTGAATTGCTGTGATTTGTGTGATATTTCATCAAATCTGTTTAATCAATTGCAAATAAACATTAACAATAAATACCCTTTTGGGTTGAAGATGAACTTCTCAATATTAGTTTTGTCAAAATATATTAATTCAGTATCCACAAATTATCTTTTTTATCAATGAACTTAGGTCATGCTTAATCGCATGAATATCATATTTGGAATATCTTCTTAATTTATTTAAATATTTTATATATTTGGTAGATAAAGAGTAGGTTCAAATATTTAGAATTGAATATTATATGTTCAACATTATTCAAATTATTTTTTTAAATAAAATAAATGATCTGATAACTCATGAATATCAAAATTTTTAAAAAATAAAATAAAATTATTTTCTTACAAATACACTAAAAAAATATTTATAATAAGTAAGTTATCCTTAAATGATTTATTCCCACATGCAAACATGGTCTTAATATATATATATATATATATATATATATATATATATATATATATATATATATATATATATATATAACTAAAAAATAGATGAACTTGGTAGTTTTATAAAAATGCAAATCACCTCCCGTTAAGATACATATTTCAAAATATTTTTAAAATTTATAAATTTATAAATTTTTAATTTTAATTTTTAAAAATTTATAATTTATTAATTTTAAAATTTTAAAATTAATATAAATTTTATATATAAATTTTAAAATTTTTATACAATTTTTAAAATTAATACAAATTTTTAAAATTTATAAATTTTTTAAAATTTTTAATAAATTAAAATTTTTATATATAAAAATTAAATTTAAATAATACAAATTATAATTAATTGTTTTAAAATAATTTTTTAAGGTATATGACAATTTCGTTAATTAAAAAAATTATTTCTTTTTATTTTTTTTATTCTACTTTATTAAAGTAAATATATTTTTTTAAATATTTGATATAATTCTAATACTCATCTTAAATATAAAATTATATTAATTTTTATTTATTTTTAAATTTATATTTATTTTTAAAATTATTAATTTTTGTTTATATTTGAAGCAAACGCAATATATATAAAAAAAAAAAAAAAAAAAAAGGAAACTTTCATAAACCCGAATAAATATGTGTGCTAACTGCTCAATATATGCTTCGAAGGATCCGTCTATGAATGCTCCATAACTTGGAACTCTTTAACCCAAAACACTCCTCGGAAAACCAATCCAAAAAATTGGTTTCCCCGTGAGGAAAGAGAGAAATTAAACTTGTTTAGTATTGTTGGTATTTTTTGCTTATTTCTTCAATAAAAAATTTATATAAAAATATAAAAGGGATGATGGATTGCTTGCAATTTTTTCATCTCTTATCTGGCAAAATAATAAAAACTTGAAAGTAATTGTATTTTATTTAGTTTTTCTGTTTTAAAAAAAACAACAGGCATTCACCACTCGGCTAAGATGCAATAAGAGGAAAGTCAATTTTTTCATCTCTATCTGGCAAAATAATAAAAACTTGAAAGTAATTGTATTTTATTTAGTTTTTCTGTTTTAAAAAAAACAACAGGCATTCACCACTCGGCTAAGATGCAATAAGAGGAAAGTCTTTTTACCAATATATTAAATTATACAAAATTAATATTTAGAAAAAAAAAATAATAATAATGCCGAGCAACACCTTTATTAAAATAAAATGAAAAATGTTATTTGTACATCTAAAGTAACACGCTCTACTTCCCAATGAGGATCACCCATCCCTCCCCACTTTCCAAGGAGGGTCAACTATCCGAAAACTACTATAGTGTAAGTGGCAAAGGGATTGATAGTTGGTATCCAAGGTTTCGAGTTTGAAGCCTAGTTACTTAACATTTCTAACTAAGTTTATTTCTATAAACGAAACAGGTAGCATGCTACCTTTCTCTCTCAAAAAAAAGTTTAAGGCTTGCTCAATTCTTTAGCTTCTTAGGCCTTGCTACCGCCCAAAATATTATAATCCAGTTAAGAGATTTAATTCTACTATAAATTATATATATGACCCTTTCAAATTCTATTATTTGGAATAGTCGTATACATAAGGTATAATAGGGTTAAAGCTCTAAAACCATAACATTTTGGGCAATGATTAGGCCCAAGAGGTTAAGAGGTTTAGTTTTACTATATCTTATATATAGAACTATTTCCAATCCATTTTGAATAGTCCTATATATAAAGTATAATAGGGATAAAACTTTTAGCCCTACTATAGCATTTTGGACTATAATTAAGCTCAAAAGATTAAGAGGTTTAGTTCTACCATATCTGTCATACTCCGGGTTAGGCAAAATTTCGAGCGCACCAATAAATCCACCTCTCGTATGGTAAACCTCGCACAAGTGAAGCGTTTAACCTACAAAAGTAAAATACCTACCAATATTAAACATATATATCAAAACTGAAATAACTACTAACATGCAACAAAATATAGTCCACTATATATACAACTCCAAACTAGTACAACCATCTCTCAAAGCGGAAAGTAAAAGATATAAGTATGCACAATACTACTCTCCCAAAAAAAACTAGCCTCTACTGGGTGCTTCTCTGTAGGATCCGCAGAATTTTCCTTCGAGTCAACTAAGGTAAGTGCGTTTTTTGATGTTGTTCTAGTTGTGTCGTTATGATCGTCTTGTCGTAGTGCTCGTTGAATGGAGAACGGTAGTGCGATCGGATCAGAAATCCGATTTACAGATCTTCTGGTATGATCTTTTGATATTAACGGATTTGAAAATGTAAGAATCGGAATCTTAATACCCGTTAAGACTTTTTGGTGCTTTGGGATCCGTGCTAACGGATAAGAGACGTTTCGGATATTTTGGCACGCATTTAGAGAAAAGTGATGACAATCTTTTATAAAAACTTAGGGATTTGAAATTTTGTACGTACATGAGATAAAAAAAAAAAAGAAAAACCCTAAATCTTCATTTTCTATAAGATCGGCTTTCTTCATCTTCCTCGTCGTGCGCACCGGATTTCAGAGTCGGAAATGCCATTATCGACGGAGGCCGGATCCAGAAGCACCACCGTCGTCGGAGATGGAATGCATCGTCTTCCCCGTCAGTACAAGGTTAGTTTCGAGTTGCATGGGTTTTGTTTCGTTCGTTTCATTTTCTTTGTCATTTTGATAGAGCGGGAGGATGGGTGGAGTTGTTGGCAAGGCCGCCGCCACCGCCGTTGCCCTAGCCGCAAGGCCGAGCCGCGCCGCTGCTCTTGCGCTGCCGGCGCCCGCAGCCGTGCAGCTGCCCGAGCGCTGTCGAGCGCCACGCAGGCGTGCCGCTGCCTGTGTGCTGCAAGGCGCCGCGCAGCCATGTCGCACGCGCCAGGCGCTGCCGCCCGCGCGCGCCAACCCTGCCACCCGCGCGCCGCCGCTTGGCCATGCCGCCGCGCGCAGGTTGCGATGCCCGCACCTGTGCGCCATGCGGTTTGCACCCGCGTGCAGTATCAAGAAAGTTTTGAGGAATTCAAGGGTAGGTTGACTCGAGCACCGGTTTTAGCTCTGCCAAGACCGAGAGAGGATTTTGTGGTTTATTGCGATGCTTCGCGGGTTAGCCTTGGCTGTGTCCTGATGCAGCAGGGTAGAGTTATAGCCTATGTATCAAGGCAGCTCAAGGATTATGAGCGGAACTATCCTACCCATGATCTCGAGTTAGCGGTAGTGGTGTTTGCTTTGAAGCTCTGGAGACATTACTTGTATGGAGCGCATTGTGAGTTATTCACTACTATCAGAGCCTGAAGTACTTATTCACCCAAAAGGAGCTAAATCTTCGGCAAAGGTGTTGGTTGGAATTACTAAAAGACTACGATTTGTCAATCCAGTATCACCCAGGGAAGGCAAACGTAGTGGCGGACACTTTGAGCAGAAAGGGTCAAACTGAAGAGCTTACGGTGAAATCGGTCACTCAACAAGGTAAATTAATTGTGAAATTCCAAAGGATGAAGTTGGAGGTGGTGCCTCGCGGCACAGTTGCACGATTATTGACCTTAGAGGCTAGATCTACCTTGCTGGAGCGTATACTTGAGGGCCAGAGGTCGGATGTGCAGCTTTAGCGCACTCGAAGCAGGATCACTGTCACGCCCCGGGTTCGAAACTGCGACCCGGGCTCGCCAACAGATCCGCCGCCCATACGGGAAGCCCCATATAGACCAAGCGTCTAACCTGCAAAAGATAATACTACAACTATACAGATATCAGAGCTGAAAAGTAAACTACAGAAATATAAAAATACAAATCTAAAAAGGTACAAGTCTGGTCCTCACAACATAAGTCTCGAAATAAACTCTCAACAATTACTACCTACAGTAATCCAGCATGTTGTACTACAAAACTCTAAAATGGGTACAACTACACTTCAAAGACGGGTAGGGAACTAGCTCGCGACTCCCTTACCTCGATCAGCTGGTGCAGCAACGGGAGTAGGAACAGGGGTAGATGCCTCAGGAAAATCTATCACCGATAGAGGGTGTGAGAACTACACTGTCACGTAGTTCCCAGTGGGTACCGTCCGTATACCCACTAAGTCTACTAGAGACATAAGATAATAGAAAAACTGTAATAATGTAAAGATAAGCTGGAAAGAAATCTACAGCTATCATGACTCTATCTACAATGCTCAATGGGTGATACAGATGAAAATGATGCATCGACTCTAACCCAATATACTCAATCAACCCAATCACACTGACTGCCACATAGGGTCCAGTCAAACCTGCGCCCACCTACTGCCATTACATCCACGGAGGACTGGACTTACGTAGGGCGTCCCATACGGGCTGCGTCGATAAGTCGCGATAGTAAAGTAACATGTCCAACTCCGGAGCGGCACTCGAGGGGCGCGACCCCACCGAGAAAAGTATCCGCGTATCTCTGTCGAGCTCAATATGGTTCATGAAGGCTATAGTCCAAATCCACGATCAATCAGATAGACAATAATAGCCCAATACTAACAACATCAGTCAGAAACACTCAACGGCTCGGGACCACCATCCCCAAACGACTCTCAGAATAGAACACCCAACTCACAGATGACCCAGAACGGACCGACACCATAAGGGTCCGGGAATCCCGATAGGTCGGTGCCTAGAACCCCAATCAAACAAGAACAGACTCCAGACTCCGCCTTTCAAAGTTCTTGTAAGACCCGCTTTGTTCCTCCGATTTTTCTCTTTCCTTTCCGCAGGCGGGGTATCTAGCGGGTGCAAAAATTTTTCGTTAAGCCTGGACGATCCACTGAGGCTTACGGGTAATTTTAGATGATAGAGCTCGCGAAACCGAGAGCGGCGGTGCGACCGGATCCGAATTCCGATTCCGAAAACTCCCAGAAATTAATTCCGAAGATTGGACCCCTTTCCGACGTTCCGGGATCCATGCGGACGATCTGCACGCTTTTCAAGGCATCTGTCAGCTGCCAGATATTATGGTATTATATTTGTTAAGTTGAACGGGGGATTATAAAAACCTAGCTTAGGGTTAGGGATCCCTCGTATACCCTTTTTCTTCCCTTTTCCTCGACCGTGCGGCTAGGGCTTCCAGGGAGCGATCGGATTTGAGGAGAGGAAGAACCGACAACCCAACCTTTTTTCGCTCTCGCTCGGAATCCACGATCCCTTTGCTCATCCCTCGCGATTCAAGGTAAGATTATTTTATTATTTTAGTTTTACCGTTCTTGATTAGGTTAGGGTTGTAGTTGTCCTTCCGGAGATCGCCGCGCCGCCGCCACCGGGTCGGAGGCGGACGCCGCCGGCGACCGGACGCTGCGGCCGCGAGCGGCGCACCCGCGCGGCTGGTTGCCGCGCGGGGTCGCCGCGGGTGGGCGCCCGCGCGGCTTGCCGCCGCGCGGGGCCGCCCGCGGGTGGGACGCCAGCGCGGTATGCTGTCGCGCGGGGCCGCCCGCGCCCGCGGGCAGCGCGCCCGCGCGGCTGCTGCCGCGCGGGGCCACCCGCGGGTGGGGCGCCCGCGCGGCATGCTGCCGCGCGGGGCCACCCGCACCCGCGGGCAGCGCGCCCACGCGGCAGCACGGCTGCTGCCGCGCGGGGCCGCCCGCACCCGCAGGTAGGGCGCCCGCACGGCTTGCCGCCGCGCGGGGCCACCCGGGGGTGGGGCGCCCGCGCGGGCCGGGGCCGCGCAAGGCCGCCCGCGGGTGGGGCGCCCGCGCGGTTTGGCGCCGCGCGAGGGAGGAGGCCGCCGCAGTCAGACCAGGGACCGCGCAGGACTGGTTCGCGGGCTGTGCGCGCGCCGCACGGGTCGGTGCCGTGCGGGGGTTTTCACCTTGCGAAGTCCGGGGATCGCGACGGGTCTCCCGCTTTTCAGTATTTTAGTCGGCTTTTAGTGTTGGTCACTTAATCTGAGCTTTCTGTTGTTCCCTCAGGGGTGCGGGACGTCTTAAGCTCGGCGGGCATACAGGACGGGACGAACCAATCTCCAATCTTCCCTCCAGGTGGGTAAAATTTCCAGAGTTGCTGGGAAAAGGGTGTAGGTCACATAAATTGCATATTCGGGTAAAGGTGTAACTTAAAGTGATTATTATTGATAATGCTAACTCCGTTTACACTAGTTACTTATTTAATTGATTATGAGGCTCTTGTTTTGCTACACGCACACCAGCGGTTTTGCCACCGCAAGGGTGTGCTTTTCCGGAAAAGTGGTACGTTGATCCGTGTACCCCACGTGTTGGTGACGTAAGATGGGGGCCCTCGCGGGTGGGGGGTGTGAGCGGTGTAGCCGAGGCAGGTGCTCGGCGGCCGAGGCAGGTGCTCGGCAGGGGACACCGGGGTAGGCGCTCGGTGTGGTGGTCGGGAAAGGTGCCCGGTTTTACTTGATACAGGGTAGGTCACTGTTGATGTTGATTATACTCGGAGAAAAAGGGGTTGCTCCGGATATCGTGGTTTGAGTTGTTTTAGCCCTATTTGCATATTATGTCATTTCTAGTCACTGACTTCCCACTTTGTGACAGGTTCGTCCAGGGGCGAGTGCTAGGGCGCGGGTGAGGCCGCTGTACGATGTTTCGCTAACTTTGAGTGACTGCAGAAACAGTTGACTCTTTCCTCTTTTACTTTATTAGTCATGTTAGCTAGATGTGGAGTGCGATACCCCCATGGGATCGATGTGGATGTTGCCCTTTCTTTTCATAACTGTTGTGTGAATGCCAATTCTTTTTCTCCCCTCTTGGCCGCTTTAAATTACGAGCAAAAACTGTTTGCGAAAAACCGTCTTTAAAAAGATATGGGCGCCGGGTGGGCGCCGCTTTCAAAATCCTGTGATGATTTATCCTTTTACAAACAGTCGGCCTTTTCTAAAGTATGTAACTGGATAGGATGTGTGGTTGTATGTTGAATGCATCTGAGCCTTGGACTAATGTGGTTAAAGATTGCATGAGGTGTATCTTGTAATTAGGACGCCGTGCATATACAAAGGAGACTCTGCCCGTTTGCAGAGTGAATTTGTATATGCGGCGGGTCTGTGCACGTGCTGGGGAAACTGTTTCAAATAAATAAATAAATAAATATGTACGCTGATCTGGGAGCATCGGTGGCTCATCTTCCGCGCGTTTGAACCCCCGGGGCGTGACAGATTAAGATGGTATCAGAGAGTGAACTTTAGCCACAATAGTCGGGGCCCAGCATCCACAGGGCGCAATACTCTAGCCACGGACTAATAAAGTGAACATCGTATAGAAAAGTAAAACGCGAGTGCTCGTGGGGAAGGGGAAATTAGTAGAGTCCCTTTTAATGCTAGAGTCGTGGTGTTACTTTAGGTTAGCCTAGAAGTGACTGGTTTTGTGCATGTGTCTAGATCATGGCTAGGACTAGATCTACCATAGAGAAGGCAGGGGCGGACGCAGCGGCGTCGACGGCCGCAGAAAACCAGCTCCTGAGGCAACAATTACGGGAAATGACGGAGCAGTTAACAACCCTTACGGATCAAGTTCGACAGCTGACCCAGCAGCAGCAGCAGCCTCCCGCCGCGGCAGTGGTAGTGACCCAGGGCCCCTCTTCGGGGCAAACAGCACCAGCAGCGGAACCGCCAAGGGCGGAGGCCGAAACAGGGGCCGCCCAGTCCGTGGCGTGGCACCCGAGGCACCACCCCATCAGACGGTGCCAGAGGTAGGCCCTACGACGGCAGCAGCGGGGTCGGCACCGGGGACCTCGACCAGGGGCGCAGCGGGGGAGACACTGGTGACGCCTCCTCCCGCCGTGGCTGTCACGCCCCGGGGTCGAAACTGCGACCCGGGCTCGCTAACAGATCCGCCATCTGTACGGAAACTGCCGTACAGACGAAGCGTCTAACCTGCAAAAGATAGAACTACAGCTATACAGATATCAGAGCGGCTAATAAAAGCTGTAATATAAAGTCTCACTACTAAAAGCTGAACATAAATACAAGTCTATCTCCCGAATACAAGATGATACAAAAGCCAACAACCTATACAATATCTACCAAAACCACAGGGGAGATAGCTAAGACTAGAAAATCAATACATGATCAACTCCCACAGTCCGGGATGGTACATCTACCTCACTCTAAAGTAATAATGCTGGTAGGGAACTATCACGCGACTCCCTGTCCTCGGTCCGTCAAGCCAGCTCGGGCAGGAACGGAAGAAAGCCTCAGCAACCTGTCACCGACAGAGGGTGTGAGAACTACATCCTACAGTAGCTCTCAGTGGGTACCGTCTCCAAGAACCACGGTCTGCCCACTAAGTCTACTAGAGGCATAAGATAACAGAATGAAACTGGAATAATGAAAGGATAAGCTGGAAAATATCTACAGCTATCATGCCTCTATCTACTATGCTCAACGAGAAAGAACACAGATGATGGTATGCATCCACTCAATACTGACACCATGTCATAAGTACTATGCTCAAAGGTATAACCGAACTATGACACATGATATGCATACTCTCTCACATAACACCCAATCTCTATGACTGCCACATAGGGTCCAGTCAAGCCTGCGCCTGTCGACTAGGATCGCACCTACCCACCACCACACATCCACATGAGGACGGGATTTACGTGGGGCGTCCTATCCGACTATCTCAAGCGAACTCTAGTGTATCAACTAGTCGCATCATCGCAGCCTCGTCAGGCTCGGTATCATCATCGCACCCGGGGCGTAGCTCGAGGGGAGCGACCCCACCGAACTCAAGTAACTCAAGTATCTCATAACTGGCAAAAAGCCAGGCTCAGCAGGCTATAGTCCACGATCAAACGATCGGTATCACGATGCTCAACACAACTCAATCTCACAACACTATCTCAGCTATGTCGGAGAACCCTCTACGACTCAAGCTCACAGAGCTAACTACACAGCTGCAAGTACCACAAGGCTGGGACCGCCGCCACTCCCAACGGCTCCCACAACGACACCCCACTCATAAGCGAGAGGAGCCGACTGACGCGGCAAAGGTCCGAGAATCCCGATAGACCGGTGCCTAAAACCCCAATCAAACAAGAACAGACTCTAGGCTCAGCCTATCGAAGTTCTCGACCTTTTACCGTTCAGGGATTCGGCCCCTCTCGGTTAAAGTGGGCAACTATCTCAACTCAAACTCATAACTCACGGCTGGAGATGCTCCACAGCTAGAACTGCATAGAGTTCGAAAACCCCGGGAGTCTACTACCTACGACCCCAATCAAACAAGAACCGGCTATAGGTGTCGCCTCCCGTTGTTTTCGGCCCAAGACGAAATCAGCCCTTAGAACCCAGATCCCCCGCCCTGGCGGATAAGGGAATTAGTAAAAAGATGACCTTTATAAAGAAATATCATTTCTCCTCAACCACCTTGGGGTGAGGGTAAAATTTATCCTTTTAAAAACTATCTTGAATTGAGAAAAAACAGCTTTTATGGATTTTAGTTCTTGAGAAAATCAGTTGAAAACGAGTTTATTTTCCGAACTTCCAAGGGTGGCACCTTCGCCTAATCAAACAAGAACAAGCTCCGGCGACCCTTAGGAATACGGAAGGAAAACACTGGTATACCAAAATCATGAGAGTTCAAAAGCATTCTGGGTTCAAGGTCCTGATAGCATACGTACTCCACGATCACAACGTGGTAGTAACGAGAAAACGACGTCACAACTAGAAACCCGGGACCACCGTTTACTCTAAACGGTTCCCAAACCACCAACACTGGCCTAACACAGCCACCAGACCCCACTCAGCCCCCAGGCCCGAGTGAAACACCCATCCCACAAAACTCTGACCGCTCGGCCCACTACCCGGGCGAGAAACTCTATGTCCAGAAGGAAATGCCATGTGTGGGGATGTCTAAAGCACAAAAGAACCTAGCCCAGATTAAGGTTCTCTATTGGTCTGGTTGAACACATGCAACATATGACGGGGGTGCTAGTCAAGTTCCAAGAAAACACTTAAACTAGCATGCAAATCCTATTATAATAGAATTAGAAGGAAGTCCGAAGACTTGGAGAGAAAAACCAACCCACCTCAGATCGCCCCCAATTGCTTGTCGACACTTGCAATTGGGCTCAGCGGGCTTACCTTGTCTCCACGAGGTCCGCACGCAACCCGAAGTACGATGCCGGAACCCGCACGCAAAATGGAGTCACAAGGTCGCGTCCCAGTCAGATGCTAAAACTACACTGCAAACTCAAAGTTGCTCGATGCACACCCACGAGCTCCAACGGCCATCAAGGGGAAAAACGAAACCCAAAAGCCACTCCAAAACCATCTTGATCACCTTCCTCTCCTTCATCTTCTTTCTTTTACTCTCTTTCTTTCTCTATTTTCCTTTCTTTCTTTCTCTCTTTCTTTCCTTGCTTCGTGGGAGCTACAGAGGGAGGAAAAGGGTTGGTGAAGATGAAGGTGAGGTAACCCCAAGGTGAGGTTACCTCCCCAAAGGCTACAAACCAACATAATTAACCCACTAATTAAGCCAAACCTTAATTAAAACCCCTTCACAGCTTAATTAAGTCCAAAAGTTCCACGTACCTCACTCCATAAACCCTGCCACCCAGCCAAGAGCCCAACTCAAAAGTCAATCCATTAATTATATTAATAAAATATTCCAACTTGGCCCCATCCAACTCACTTTTTGCCTCCGGATCCTCCGCGTCGGTCCGGAACCTCCCGAACTTCGCTGTAAATTGAAAGTATACCTGTTCCAAGTGTTCCCGCATTTCCGGCACTCCACTGCGAAGTCGGTAATTTCCAAATCTCATCCTCAATCGGCATACAAAGCCCGGAAAAACCCCGAATCGAGTTGGAGCTTCTGCGTTGATCCGAATCAACCCGACATTAACTGTAAACTCAGATGCAACATGTCCGAGGCAATCTCACCACTCCAGGCCATTATATGTGATCGGGGCGCTGTCCGAAGTCCCAGTACTCTACACTCTCCCCTCCTTCAAAAGGTTTCGTCCTCGAAACCAAAACACACCCCCTACCACCAGAAACCTACCTCAGGAACATCATCAACCCCAACTCTCTATTTGGAAAGCCGCCGAAAATAGCGAAAAGTCCGAAATTTCCAAAGGACCGATGCCTTCACCCCAATCAAACAAGAACAGGTTCCAGCATCGTCTCCATTTCCGGAGTAGTCCTTCGAAATTTTCGTCCCGTTCGCCAGTTTCGGTGTTAAAACGAGAAAACAAGGAGAGAGGTGTTGACGCTGTCCCTGCTGTGGCCGCAATCCAAAAACTACACTCCATCCACTCAAACCATGTAGGGGGTGCAAAAACTCCAGTCTCAACAACTAGGAAGGGGGTATCACATCTGGTACCAAGCGACCTGCTATCCTGGCGCCCTCCAAACGGGTAGCCCAACTCATCCTCTCGATGTGGGTGATTGTCGCCCTGGCTGCCGCGACGTCGTGGCCTCATCTGGCTGGCGGTAAGTCGGAGGTGCTCCTTCTTCCGAAAGAGGTAGTGGGGGTGCTATTGCAAGCGGCATCACTGTAAGTACTGC
The DNA here is from genome assembly GCA_029168755.2 of Tillandsia fasciculata. Lineage (NCBI taxonomy): Eukaryota > Viridiplantae > Streptophyta > Magnoliopsida > Poales > Bromeliaceae > Tillandsia > Tillandsia fasciculata. The sequence continues at coordinate 16,225,610 of CM054940.1, read as the reverse complement.
TCGAGGGCATGCTGCCTGAAAATGACCAGTCTGTCCACACGAAAAGCATCGCCCCTGCCTATAGTCACACTGCTGCACTGCATGTGACCCACCGCAGATGACACACTGATCCTGATACTGCTGCTGGTGCCTCGGCTGTGGGGGACCTCCTGATCTCTGTCTCCTCTGAAATCCTCAGCCTTCAGACTGGGGTTGTGACGGCCTCGGGGGTCTCGATCTACTCGTCTGTCCAAAATCAGGCGGTACTGAATGACTCTCCCCGGAGCTGGTCCCTGGCGCTCCGTCCCTCTCTGACATAACCGCTGTGCCTCGGGAAACCCACCGAGCACGCTCAATGGCCGAATCCAAAGTCGGTGACCGGTGCGAGTGTACAAGATGGTAAATATCCTGGTGCAGTCCTCTCTCAAACAAATCCCCCCTCTGGGCCTCATCTGGGGCGACATGTGGCACACTGTTCAACAACTTCTGGAACTCCCGAATGTACTCCTGAAGTGGTCGATCACCCTGCTGCAATCGTCGGAGATCCCCTTCTAGTTTCTGCTTTGCACTATCGGGGAAATAGGCCCCGCGTAGCAAAGCCCGAAACTCTGGCCAAGTCATCAACTGAACTCCTGGCGGTCCAACTGGGCGGACTCGACGCCACCAAATCTCGGCGTCCTTTTCCAAATAGTGCGCCCCCAAATGTACCTAGTGCTCATCCTTGATGAAGAGGCTCTCAAATAATTTCTCCATTGCCGCGATCCAATTCTCAACATCCCACGGCTCTGAACTCTGCCCTGAAAATCGCGGGGGATGGAACTGGTTGATATAAGCTAGCCTGTCGATGAGCTCCCTTTGCTCAGCCTTTGTCAAAGGAGCGATCTGCGACAAGGTCGACGAAGTCGCTGCTGGGGGCGCTGCTGAAGATGTCCTCTGCTCAAACAGTCTCATCAACCGATCCATATTTTCTCCTTGGAGCTTGGCTGCCTCCTCCTGGCGCCTGGACGCCTCCTCCTGGCGCCTGGACGCCTCCTCCTGGCGTTGCAACGCCTCTGTCATCTGGGCCACCTGAGCCCGTAGCTCCTGGGCCTCAATCTGCCTGGCCCGCTCGGCCTCTCGCCGCTCGGGCTCCTCATCCAAGGTCGAACGCCCTCTCGTCGCTGCACGACGTCTCGGCGGCATCACAGGTAACTCTGCAACAAATACAAACGTCAGGACGTAATAACCAAACGACCCAATCCAGCGAGAGTCTAGAACTTGTTATCCTTCCAAAAGTATTATGTTGTCTGCAGCCAACATAATCACTTTGAGCAAATAACAAGCAAAATCACTCATCCCATTCCTTGGGAGAGGTAAAAACTCAATCAGGACTCTCGCTAAAGTCACGACTCTCACGTAGTCATCCTAATGTCCAACCACAATAGCCTAGGGTTTCTAAGTCCTCAACGACCTACAACCTAGGCTCTGATACCACTCTAATCTGTCACGCCCCGGGGTCGAAACTGCGACCCGGGCTCGCTAACAGATCCGCCATCTGTACGGAAACTGCCGTACAGACGAAGCGTCTAACCTGCAAAAGATAGAACTACAGCTATACAGATATCAGAGCGGCTAATAAAAGCTGTAATATAAAGTCTCACTACTAAAAGCTGAACATAAATACAAGTCTATCTCCCGAATACAAGATGATACAAAAGCCAACAACCTATACAATATCTACCAAAACCACAGGGGAGATAGCTAAGACTAGAAAATCAATACATGATCAACTCCCACAGTCCGGGATGGTACATCTACCTCACTCTAAAGTAATAATGCTGGTAGGGAACTATCACGCGACTCCCTGTCCTCGGTCCGTCAAGCCAGCTCGGGCAGGAACGGAAGAAAGCCTCAGCAACCTGTCACCGACAGAGGGTGTGAGAACTACATCCTACAGTAGCTCTCAGTGGGTACCGTCTCCAAGAACCACGGTCTGCCCACTAAGTCTACTAGAGGCATAAGATAACAGAATGAAACTGGAATAATGAAAGGATAAGCTGGAAAATATCTACAGCTATCATGCCTCTATCTACTATGCTCAACGAGAAAGAACACAGATGATGGTATGCATCCACTCAATACTGACACCATGTCATAAGTACTATGCTCAAAGGTATAACCGAACTATGACACATGATATGCATACTCTCTCACATAACACCCAATCTCTATGACTGCCACATAGGGTCCAGTCAAGCCTGCGCCTGTCGACTAGGATCGCACCTACCCACCACCACACATCCACATGAGGACGGGATTTACGTGGGGCGTCCTGTCCGACTATCTCAAGCGAACTCTAGTGTATCAACTAGTCGCATCATCGCAGCCTCGTCAGGCTCGGTATCATCATCGCACCCGGGGCGTAGCTCGAGGGGAGCGACCCCACCGAACTCAAGTAACTCAAGTATCTCATAACTGGCAAAAAGTCAGGCTCAGCAGGCTATAGTCCACGATCAAACCGATCGGTATCACGATGCTCAACACAACTCAATCTCACAACACTATCTCAGCTATGTCGGAGAACCCTCTACGACTCAAGCTCACAGAGCTAACTACACAGCTGCAAGTACCACAAGGCTGGGACCGCCGCCACTCCCAACGGCTCCCACAACGACACCCCACTCATAAGCGAGAGGAGCCGACTGACGCGGCAAAGGTCCGAGAATCCCGATAGACCGGTGCCTAAAACCCCAATCAAACAAGAACAGACTCTAGGCTCAGCCTATCGAAGTTCTCGACCTTTTACCGTTCAGGGATTCGGCCCCTCTCGGTTAAAGTGGGCAACTATCTCAACTCAAACTCATAACTCACGGCTGGAGATGCTCCACAGCTAGAACTGCATAGAGTCCGAAAACCCCGGGAGTCTACTACCTACGACCCCAATCAAACAAGAACCGGCTATAGGTGTCGCCTCCCGTTGTTTTCGGCCCAAGATGAAATCAGCCCTTAGAACCCAGATCCCCCGCCCTGGCGGATGAGGGAATTAGTAAAAAGATGACCTTTATAAAGAAATATCATTTCTCCTCAACCACCTTGGGGTGAGGGTAAAATTTATCCTTTTAAAAACTATCTTGAATTGAGAAAAAACAGCTTTTATGGATTTTAGTTCTTGAGAAAATCAGTTGAAAACGAGTTTATTTTCCGAACTTCCAAGGGTGGCACCTTCGCCTAATCAAACAAGAACAAGCTCCGGCGACCCTTAGGAATACGGAAGGAAAACACTGGTATACCAAAATCATGAGAGTTCAAAAGCATTCTGGGTTCAAGGTCCTGATAGCATACGTACTCCACGATCACAACGTGGTAGTAACGAGAAAACGACGTCACAACTAGAAACCCGGGACCACCGTTTACTCTAAACGGTTCCCAAACCACCAACACTGGCCTAACACAGCCACCAGACCCCACTCAGCCCCCAGGCCCGAGTGAAACACCCATCCCACAAAACTCTGACCGCTCGGCCCACTACCCGGGCGAGAAACTCTATGTCCAGAAGGAAATGCCATGTGTGGGGATGTCTAAAGCACAAAAGAACCTAGCCCAGATTAAGGTTCTCTATTGGTCTGGTTGAACACATGCAACATATGACGGGGGTGCTAGTCAAGTTCCAAGAAAACACTTAAACTAGCATGCAAATCCTATTATAATAGAATTAGAAGGAAGTCCGAAGACTTGGAGAGAAAAATCAACCCACCTCAGATCGCCCCCAATTGCTTGTCGACACTTGCAATTGGGCTCAGCGGGCTTACCTTGTCTCCACGAGGTCCGCACGCAACCCGAAGTACGATGCCGGAACTCGCACGCAAAATGGAGTCACAAGGTCGCGTCCCAGTCAGATGCTAAAACTACACTGCAAACTCAAAGTTGCTCGATGCACACCCACGAGCTCCAACGACCATCAAGGGGAAAAACGAAACCCAAAAGCCACTCGAAAACCATCTTGATCACCTTCATCTCCTTCATCTTCTTTCTTTTACTCTCTTTCTTTCTCTATTTTCCTTTCTTTCTTTCTCTCTTTCTTTCCTTGCTTCGTGGGAGCTACAGAGGGAGGAAAAGGGTTGGTGAAGATGAAGGTGAGGTAACCCCAAGGTGAGGTTACCTCCCCAAAGGCTACAAACCAACATAATTAACCCACTAATTAAGCCCAACCTTAATTAAAACCCCTTCACAGCTTAATTAAGTCCAAAAGTTCCACGTACCTCACTCCATAAACCCTGCCACCCAGCCAAGAGCCCAACTCAAAAGTCAATCCATTAATTATATTAATAAAATATTCCAACTTGGCCCCATCCAACTCACTTTTTGCCTTCGGGCCTTTCGCCGCCGCCCGGAACCACCCGAACCCCGCTGTAATTTGAAAATACACGTGTCCACAGCTTTTTCTCTTCAAAAAGCTCGTCCGTTGAGTCGGGGTGCTCAATCCAAAAACCGGCTCCGAAACTGCCAGTTCCGACTCACTTTTTGCCTCCCGAACTTCGCTGTAAATTGAAAGTATACCTGTTCCAAGTGTTCCCGCATTTCCGGCACTCCACTGCGAAGTCGGTAATTTCCAAATCTCATCCTCAATCGGCATACAAAGCCCGGAAAAACCCCGAATCGAGTTGGAGCTTCTGCGTTGATCCGAATCAACCCGGCATTAACTGTAAACTTAGATGCAACATGTCCGAGGCAATCTCACCACTCCAGGCCATTATATGTGATCGGCGCGCTGTCCGAAGTCCCAGTACTCTACAGTGGCCGTCACGGTCACGGGGGAAGGGTCTGCCCAGCTGACCGAACGGGACCGTGTTCGAGCCAACCTTGCAGACTTCAAGAAGTATGACCCGCCAGTGTTCGAAGGAGAGTCAACGGACCCCTGGGTCGTGGAGAAGTGGGTCGACACGATGGAGAAATTATTTGAGGACCTGCTGATAGTAGAACACGAGCGGGTTCCCCTGGCCGTCCACTTTCTTGAGGGGAATGCCCGCATCTGGTGGAAGACGGTACGCCCTGACTCTGCAAAGGGTGCTGCTCTCCCATCATGGGCAACCTTTAAACGAGAGCTGTTCGGGGCGTTCTTTACCAGCAGTGTCAAGAAACAGTTAGAGGACGACCTGAACCACATCCGGCAAGGAAATCGAACAGTTATGGAGTACCAGAGGGAGTTCGTGAGACTGGCGAACTGCGTCCCTTTCGTTATACGGGACGAGTCTCACAAGGCGCAGCTGTTCGTGGACGGACTGCGGAGCGACATTTTTCAAGTAGTAGACGCGGTTGATTTACATACCTTCCAGAAGGTGGTCGACCGGGCCACCATTGTAGAGCGCGGCTTCGCCGTCACACGCGCCCGAAAGGACGGCCCTTCTCAGCAGGAAGACAGGAAGCGGTCTCAGCCGTTTTCTAGGGGCGGCTCTTCCAGTGGGAATTGACCCTCCAAACGGTGGAGATCCCAACAGAGGGCCCGGAGCGCACCTTCGGGGGGACAGAGATCAGACGATAGGCCCTGCGTCATCTGTGGCGGGGCGCACCGAGTGACGGAGTGCGCTAAGAGACAGGACCACTATTTCCGATGTGGCCAGCAGGGGCATTTCCGTTTCAACTGCCCCATGAACCAAGGCGCAGCGTCTTCAGCAGCCTCCGCGCCAGCACCTCAGCACACGGGGCGAGGCAAAGCCCCGATGACATCGGCCCCCGGACCACCAGCGCCGCGATCAGCAGGGGACAGACCGCCGCAATCAGGAGGCCGAGTTTACTCGTTGAACCCACAGGAGGCGTACCCATCGGAGGACGTCGTCGCAGGTATCACTCATGTTTCTATTTACCGCGCTAGAACTCTTTTCGATACCGGAGCAACCCTCTTGTTTATGTCTTGTGATTTTGCTCTGTCTCATGGTTTTGAGGAGAGGCCCCTACCTAGCGTTTTGTCTGTCCAAACCGCGGGGGGATCCTTAGAGGCCCGCAACCTTGTACCCTCCTCTCCGATAAGGTTAGGGAGACTTTCCTGCCCATGGGATTTAGTAGTTATCCCATTGAAGGAGTACGATGTAGTACTGGGGATGGACTAGCTCTCGTGGTATCAAGCGGTGATCGACTGTGAGAAGCGCCAGGTGCGGCTGCTGTACCCCGAATTCCCGGAGAACGTGTATTTAGCTTGCAAGAGCGTTTCCTTCTCTTCCATCATTTCCGCATCATGTGCCCGGAAATTGATCGAGGGAGGGTGCGTGGCCTTTTTGGCGTCGGTGGACTTGGCCACGAGACCCTCTGAGGCACTCTCCGACATCCCGGTCGTGAGGGATTTCCCAGATGTCTTCCCCACCGAACTGCCTGGGATGCCTCCCGAGCGGGAGGTAGTGTTTCCGATCGAGCTTCTACCCGACACCCGACCGATCATGAAGGCGCCTTACAGGATGGCCTTTGCAGAATTGAAGGAACTTAAGGCGCAACTTGAAGACCTTCTAGACAAAGGATTCATCAGGCCGAGTGCGTCACCTTGGGGCGCGCCGGTGCTTTTCGTGCGTAAGAAGGACAGGAGCTTGCGACTGTGTATTGACTACCGGGAGATTAATAAGGTCACCGTGAAGAACAAATATCCCTTGCCTAGGATAGATGACCTTTTTGATCAGCTGAGGGGAGCGACAGTTTTCTCTAAGATTGATTTACAGTCAGGCTACCATCAGCTCAGGGTGCGAGACGAGGAGCATCTGCGGATCGTTCTACAGACGCTTAGGGAACAGAGATTATTCGCCAAGCTCAAGAAATGCGAATTTTGGCTGCGCGAAGTGGGGTTTCTGGGGCACATCATCTCAGCTGCGGGACTCGCGGTGGACCCGAAAAAGGTGGAGTCAGTAACCGACTGGCCCCAGCCGACCACGGTAACGGAGGTCCGTAGTTTCCTAGGCCTTGCGGGATACTACAGACGCTTCGTCGAAGGCTTCTCGAAGATTGCGACTCCCCTAAACCGCCTGACCCGGAAGGGAGAAAAATTCGTATGGACGGCCCAATGCTAGGAAAGTTTTGAGGAGCTCAAGAGAAGGCTAACGAGAGCACCGGTACTGGCACTGCCGACACCTGGAGAGGACTTCGAAGTTTACTGCGACGTCTCACGAGTTGGGTTGGGAGGTGTATTGATGCAACAGGGGAAGGTGATAGCCTATGCCTCCCGACAGCTCAAGGAATACGAACGGAACTACCCGATACACGACCTAGAGCTTGCCGCGGTCATCTTTGTTCTGAAGCTTTGGAGGCACTATCTCTTTGGTGTCCACTGCAACGTATTCTCGGACCACCAAAGTCTCAAGTACCTCTTCACTCAGAAGGAACTAAACCTACGGCAGAGACGGTGGTTGGAGTTGCTGAAGGATTACGATCTTACTATCCAGTACCATCCGGGAAAAGCAAACGTGGTGGCGGATGCCTTAAGCAGGAAGGGATGAGCCGAAGGAACGTCGGCAGGCAGGATTACCCAGCAAGAAGACCTGATCGCGGAATTCTCGCGATTACGGTTGGAAGTGGTACTGGCAGGGACGGTCGAGCAACTAATGTCCTTAGTGGTCGCGCCCACATTGATCGAAAGAATTTGAGAAGGTCAGGGTACCGACCCACAGTTACAACTGGAACAAGCTAGAATCTCCCCAAAGCAGGAGGGAGACTTTTTGTCACGCCCCGAGTCCGCCAATTTGTACGGTTCGGGCACGCCAACAGACCCGCCAATCGGGTAAGACCTTTTTCCTACCCGAAAGGAACGGTAACATCCATAATAACACAACAAGTGTATGCAGAAGCTCAATATCAGAGTACTAAAAATCTCTACAAATTTAAAACTTTCATTCAATAAAAATTAGTTAATGCGGAAATGAAAGCATACTAGAGTGAACCATGCATTAAGTTTATTACACTTTACATTTCTGAACTTGCAAATAAATTATTACAATTCTTTTACATAAATTCCTCACCATACAAAGTTCACTCAAGAAATATACAAAAGGGATACCTCTGCTAGACCCTCTAGGTCTCTATGCTGCTGGGCTCTTGCCCCTGACGTATACCTCGCCGTCTGCATCTGAACCGTCTCGACCGCTACATCCAAAGCTGAACCTGGGGGGGGGTCACCCAAGGGGTGTGAGAACTACAACTGAGTTCCCAGTGGGTTCAACCACCGAGAAAAAGTGTCCTACACCACTTGGTCCAATGGAAGCAGTAATAATAGTGCTAGGAAACTAAAATCCTCAATATCAAATGCAGCTATGCAACATAATACATCACTGTCTGTATATGCTCATCGACCCAGCACTACTCTGTCTAGTCATACTAGGCTACTAAGCACCAACTCGGCCACTATGCCGCTGTATACAGGGTCCAACTAACCCGGCCATCTTGGCCACTCTATTTTTCTTTATTCTTTAGATTCTGGTGCTTTAGTTCAAGTTAACCCTCAGAAATTTCTTATCCAACGGGCCCTAGCCCGGTAGTCCTGCTACCATAAGATAAGATTTCTAAGGTTGCCGATAACACCCGCAAGTGTTACCCCGTCCTACGGCTGAAGCGTCCCGAACGGGTCACTGCCCGGGAGAGGGATTAGCTGCCCGTACCTCCAACCTGGGCTGGCTTCACCGTAGGTCCGCCCGTTTTATCTTTATATTTTCTTTCGGCCCGGTCCTACGGAAGAAACGTCCCGAACGGGTCACTGCCCGGGAGAGGGATTAGCTGCCCGTACCTCCAACCTTGGCTGGTTTCTCCGTAGGCCTGCCCGTTTTATTTTTATATTTCCTTTCTTTTCTTTTTACTTTAGTTCTTAGCCTCTTTGCTTTTGAACACTTGCTTTCCTTTCTTATTCGAGCTCATAGCTCCCATTTTGCCACTGGCAGTCTCTTTTTCTTTTCTTCGAGCATTTGGCTCTTTACTTTCACTTTTAGCCCTTCGAAAGTACCTCGTCCGACGGGTCACTGCCCAGGGAGTCCTGCTCCACATGACGAGTCTCAAATTCGAAGGCGCCATTTACATTCTCTTTATGCTCTTTAGCCACTTTTAGCTTGCTTTTAACTTTAAGCCTTTCGAAAGTACCTCGTCCGACGGGTCACTGCCCAGGGAGTCCTGCTCCACTTGACGAGTCTCAAATTCGAAGGCGCCATTTACATTCTCTTTATGCTTTTTATCTTAAGCAATTTGCTTGTCTTGCTTATTAACCAGTTTTTTTCATCCCTTACCCTAGGTCTTGCCACACGGGTAACCAGAGAGTCTCCTGGACTCTTCCACATTTCACTTTCTTTGTTTAACTCAAATTGAAGTTAAAGTTATTGTCCATTTGCCCAGATACCCTATGACTTTCTAGGATTGTATTTGTTAATTCTTTAACCTTGGGATCTCATCCCACTTTCCTGATTCCTTACTGAATCCTAGAGTTAACTTAACTCTACTTTCCTGTTCCACTTTTAACTTAGAGTTACACTGACTCTAATTTCTTGTCTGTGAGTTTAAACTCCTCTGGATCACTTTAGGTTCCCTTTACCTAAGTTCCATATCATACTCATCCTAGAGTCCCTTGACTCTATGTTGATCACTCTATCCAGTGTCCTTAGGTTATTACCTAAGACCATGCCACTCATTCACCCTAGGATAACTCCTAAGTTTTGATGTCACTCAGTGAAGCCTGAAACTAGGTTTTCTCCTAGTCTTACTACCAACATGTTCCCTTTCCTTATGTCACATGATTCCTAGGGTTATACCCTAACATGATCACAATCATAAAGGCTAATCACATTCATGCATGCAGTTATTTTTACACCCATCATAAAAATAATATTTATCCTCTAGGCATGCAATTCTATCCTCTATCTCTGGCAACCAACAGTTGCACTTTTCATCTGTGTCCTTTTACATATGTACATTTATCATCTATCTCTGGCAACCAACAGTTGCACTTTTCCATCTGAATCCAACTACACAGGCAATCTTAATCATAATTACCTAACGCCTCTAACAGCCTACTATCATGCTTCGAATCGAAAAGCAAAGGAGCAAGGGGAGAGGTCACCCATTTTCGGCAGAATCTCCCACATTGTAGTGTACCCAATAGCTTGTAGACACTTGCAATTGGTCCCCGCGCGATTCCTCTTGTCCCCTCGAGCTTGCACACAAAACGGCGCACTTCCCTCGAGTCCGCACGCAAAACGGTGCACGTCCACCAAACCTGCACGCAAAATGGTGCGCGTCAGAAAAACCCACACGCAAAACGATGCGCGCCACTTTAGTCGGCACGCAAAACGATGCGCGTCAACTCAACCTACACGCAAAACGGTGTACGTACCCCAAATCTGCACGCAAAACGGTGCACGTTCAACTGTAGGATTGCACGCAAAATGATGCACGCTTTTCTAGTGCTGCACGCAAATCGATGCAAAATATTAGGGTCGGCACGCAAAACGGTGCGCGACAATACAACCGGCACGCAAAACGGAGCACGTACCTCAAATCTGCACGCAAAACGGTGCACGTTCAATTGTAGGGTTGCACGCAAAACGATGCACGCTTTTCTAGTCCTGCACGCAAATCGATGCAAAATATTAGACTTTGCACGCAAAACGGTGCACAGCAATTCAATCTGCGCGTAAATCGAAGCACGTACCTCGGGTTGGCACGCAAAACGGTGCATGTTGCTTTTTTCACGTTGCACGCAAATCGGTGTATGTTTTTCGGGTTTACGCTCAAAACTGCGCACATTTTCTGCATCCGCGCGCAAAACGGAGCATGGTGTCAGAACTCGCGCGCAAAACGGAGCCCGCACGCAAAACGGTGCAGCAAAATACGGTCCCTGACACGCAAAACGGTTCGGGGTCAAATTTAATGTCCAAAATGAGACCTACAAACTGTGCCAAAAATACCGTAAAAACGACGAACGAAACCTACCTCGATAGCGTCGCGCCGCCCCACGCGCATACACGTGATCACCAGACTGTTTGGAGCATCTTGCGCGCTCCACGAGGTCGTCGCCGCGCCGCTCCAACCCATGAAATCCCCTCCATATCTCTCTCTCTCTCTCTACTTGCTCGGTTGGAGAAGAAAAATGGAGATGGAGAAATTGGAACTCGGTTCAGAGGAGGAAGAAAAGAAGAAGAAGAAGAAAAGGACGTAGGAGGGTTTATTGGACCCGGTCCGTGGTACCCACCAAGAGGGAACCTGTCACGCCCCGGGGTCGAAACTGCGCCCCGGGCTCGCCAACAGATCCGCCACCTATGCCAAAACCCGCATAGGCGAAGCGTCCTACCTGCAAAAAGAGCTACAGCTAACAGATATCAGAGCTAAAAGATAAAACTGCTATAGAAATAAAATCAACCACTGTACAACTGAAGATAAAACAACAAGGTCCATCTCCCAAAAATGATAATCATACAATAACCTCGAGTACAAAACTCATAGCTCAACGGGGAGATATCTCAATACAATATCAGTGTACAAGCTCTCAATACATCAAATCCTCACTACAACAGTCTCTCAAAAGAGGAAGTAAAAACCAATCTACCGACTATACCGAAGATCTCCTCAAAAGGGGGGTACCGCTACTCTCCAAAGATGGGTCTGGATCTAGCTCGCTACTCCCTCACCTGCGCACATCAACCACAGAACGGCAACACCCGCCAAGACTCTGCAAAACAAAGGAGAGAAAGGACAAAAAAAGGGGAAAACCCCCAACGGGCGTGAGAACTACGCAAAAAGGGAGTTCTCAGTGGGTATCGCCACTAGGCCCGACGATCGCCCACCAAGACTACTAGAGGCAAAGGATAATCAATGCAGTGAAACGGAAGAAAATGCTGAAGACACTCTACAGCTATCATGCCTCCATCTAAATGCTCAAATGGGGAAACTCTGATAAAGATAAGAAACACTCGCACACGAGGTGCTCAATCGACCCAATCGAGCTGACTGCCACATCGGGTCCAGTCAAACCTGCGCCCACCTACAACCACCTCCCTCTGACGGGCAGGAATTACGTAGGGCGTCCAAACGGACTAGCTCGCTATCGAGTAATGGCTCATGCAGGCTATAGTCAAAATCCATGCCCTCTCTCTCAGAACGGATAGCCTCCAGATGATCAACCTCTCGCACAATGGTCAAAGAACTTACAACGACCCCGGGACCACCGTCAATCCCCAAACGGTTCCCGACAACACTGGCACTGGTCTAAACACAGCTACTAGACTCCACTCGGTCCCCCTGACACGAGTGCAATAATAAAGTAAAAGCCTGTAAACTCAATCTAGTATCACCAGTGAAACTGGTACTGCCTGCTGCCGCCCTCATCATCGGGCAATAATCGCGCCGATGTGATAGCAAAAACCGTCAATAACTGTCTGGCCCCGGCCTCCGGAGGGGAACTCGAGGGGAGCGACCCACTCGAGGAAAGCACTACCGGGCAATAACCGCGCCGGTGTGATAAAAGCATCACCGGCAATAACCGCGCCGGTGTGATAAGTAACCAAAGCAGGACTGGATCATGACTCTGATCAAAGTGGGAAAGCCCAACCACTAAAGAAAGCCTCGGTCCTCAATCAGATGCAAAAGTACTCAAATAGTGAAAACCCTGTCCACTAGAGAATTCATATACCCAATCTGGTGCATAAATAAGTGTCCGGTCAACCGCCCAATATCCGCGGTTGCCGCAAAGCCCCACAACTAACCCAACCTGTCCCAGACGCCAAGTCCCGACTACACTACCCAGACCCCTGCTCGAACCCGAGCAGCACTGACCACCTGACTAACAAAGAAGGAGAAAAGGAAAAGCATGGTTTCTCCTAAGTCAAGTTCCAATAAGTAGTGTAGCAGTAAAAGATGGCCTAGCTACATGTCCAAACAAGCATGCTTTGGTCCCCAAGAAGAATAAAGAAAATAACCCTCATGCCAAAATTATCAATGACCATACCTGTCCATAATCCTCGATCCATAATCGCTCCTCAGAGTAGAACCTGCACATAACTATATAATCCTATCCCATTGCATAAGCCAGCCTCATAAAAGGTTATGTACTAACAAGGCATAATACTTAATCATATATGGTAATCTTGCCTTAGGTAGGCTTCCACTAATCATCAACATGCATACTTGTTTAATACCAGCTATTGTACCATACACCTGCATGCAATGCTAACATATAAAGATTTAGGGAACCGTCCACCGGTTCCGGGAATAAGGCACCCACCTGAAGTGCTGACTGTCCAAATTCGTACAGCTGAAAATACCAAAAATTCCAATCCCTTGATCCAACAAGTTCAGCACACCTGTAACACTCCTGGCACAATACAAAGTCCACTAAATACACTTAGGCTCCCAAATATAGCACTAATAATCACATACAACCTCGAATTCAGAACTGCTTAATTATCACCTGCAGAAATTGCCCAGAAAATTCCAATAAAAATATCACGGCGATCCTTGCGTCGATAGCTTCGAAACGGTACCTTGCACGCCCAAATCCGAGTTCTGTACATCAAGATAAAAATTCGGCAAGGGGGCACACTCATACAAAAATCTGTATTAAGGACAGATTACTGTTCACTGAGAAAACAGTAATTTTCACCTCGAAATAAAATTCAAAAAAATCCAATAAAAATACGAGCGCGTTCCTTGCGATCCGTAGATGAAAAAGTTGTATAAGCTCGTTTCCGTCTGACGCTCGTGCGCAAAGATATGGCCGAAATACTCCGCCGCTGTCAAGTAAATCCACACAGAAAATGGGGTCACTGTTTGCCTCGGGATCCGTGCCAAAACCTCGAAACGGGAAAGCGCGACCAAAACGAAAGATGAAGTCCTACCTCTTAGGAGTCTACTGGTGCAAGAATCACAGGAAAATGATGTCGGGGTAGCCCAGGGGAGCAAAAATACTATCGCTGCGCCGAAGAAGAACACTAGGAAGCAACGTCGCGCCGCACCGTAAAATGGGGAACCTCGGGATTCGTGCCTCCAAAACTCTTGAAACTTGGCAGGGAGATCCAGCACAAAAAGATGAAAATCTTTGCTTAAGGGCGCTTGGGCTGAAGAGGCTCGGTTTGGGAGAAAAAACCTAAAAGAGTGGGCTCGGATTGGCTTTAAATAGGCTGAGGGAAAAACAATTGGATTAATACCCAATGAGTCCTCACTTTCGGGCGCTCGGCCCTTTTCGGGCGCGCACAGTGCGGCCCGGCCCAGAACTTCCGGGCGCGCACAGTGCGGCCCGGTCCACCGCGCAGCCCAGTCCACCACTCCCTCAGACCCCGCTGCACCCGGAGCACCAGAGCCCGCCAATGGCCGCGCGACACGTGGCCCGGCAACCCGTGCACCGCGCACGTCGCGCCGTGGACCGCGCACGTCGCGGCTGACCCGGGCGTACGGCCACCTGCCCCGGTCACCGTCTCCGCCGGTTGCGTGGACCGGGAGCACAGAACCGGACCAACAAGGCCTCGCCACGTGGCACCGCCTGGTGCACGCGCGCCGCCGTGGACCGCGCGCCTGCACGCGCGCCCGGGCGCCTGCCCGCGCCCTGCCCGCGCCGCGCGCCGCCGCCTGCCGCCTGCCCGAGGCCGCGCCGCCGCCCGCCGGCGCTGCCCGCCGCCGCCGGCCGCCGCCGGCGATCGCCGGCGACACTGTTCCGACGTGAACAGTACCCGCAAGCTCAAAAATGACAAGTAAATAGCCCATCTTGACCGTTTTCGCGCGCTGATTCCAAAAACGAGGTCCGTTTGGCCAAATTCCGCCTCCAAAATTTGCCGGAGGCTCCCGCAAGCGCCGAAAACTGCCAAAACTTCCGGGAGTCCGCTTTTGGACATCCGGACTCAGAATTGGGCAAACAAAAAGCCAATCTCAAGTGTTTTTCCGCGCTGAATCCAAATTTAATATCCATTCTGTGCGGAAACACTTCTAAACATCCGACGGGGTCTTCCGGTTACCCACGTGATCCGTTTTAAGCTCCGAGTCCATCACTTGTGTCCAAATTGGCGCACGAACACCGCCGACATGCCACGTAGGCTTCCAGAAGCTGCCGGACACACTGTAGAAGCCCTGCAAAGATCCGGGTCACCACAGAACCGCCATGTGGCGGTCCACCCCACAGGTGGGCGCGCACCAGGCGCGCGCGCCCACTGCCCGCGCAGGAAGGCCCACTTCCCTAGCGCCAGCTGCGTGACTTGCGCAGCAAGCCACCCCTCGAGCCGCGTGCCGTCGCCGTTTCGGAAATTCGTTTTCGTCCCGTTTTCTGTCCATTTTTCGTCCGTTTCCGTCCAAATTTGACAGGCGGCTTCGTTTCAGCTTAATTTACCACAGAAAAATTTAAATTTTCACTTTGGGCCATTTCTGGGCCACCAAAAGCCCCGCTGTATCTAGAATCATTGGCGGACCCCGTTCTCGCAATCAGGGTATCCGATCAACACGAAATTTTTACCGTGACCTTAAAACATAATTACACAGCTCCTGTAATTTTCTCAGAATTTTTCGACACTGTTGGCGGAGCCCGTTCCCACTATTCGGCCTTCGATCAACGCGAAACTTTTTCTGTGGCCTTAAAACATATTTACGGGGCTCCCGTAATTTTTTCGGAATTTTTCGACACTGTGAATTTTCCACTAAAAATCTGGGCCCCCTTTCTCAAATAAATTTTTAGATCTCTCCATTTTAACCCGATTTGGGCCCAACTCGCGTCCAAATGTTCCTTACTTCCCCAACTTTCATAACAATAGTATTTCATACCACCTTTATTTACATTTATTTATGTGCCGAAAATCCGGTACTTTACACTTTTCGGAGGGGACAGACGGTATACTCCGGTTCCAAGGGCGGATATGCGTGCCCGATTCGTCAGACCTGAAGAAGGAGATCCTGACTGAAGCACATTGCGCCCCTTATGCGGCGCACCCTGGAGGCACCAAGATGTACAGGGATCTCAGGCAGACCTTTTGGTGGCCGAAGCTGAAGAGAGACGTGACGCAGTTCGTGGCGCACTGCTTGATCTGCCAGCAAGTGAAGGCCGAGCACCAACGGCCGGCGGGAAAGCTGCAACCACTACCGGTGCCGGAATGGAAATGGGAGCAAATCATAATGGACTTTGTCACCGGGCTCCCGCGATCGCAGCAGGGTCACGACGCCATCTGGGTCATTGTGGATCGGTTAACCAAGTCAGCTCACTTCCTGCCCATCCACACGACCTGGACACGCGATCGACTGGCTCAAGTCTACATCAGCGAGATTGTGAGACTACACGGGGTACCGGCATCAATCACCTCGGACAGGGACACGAGGTTCGTTTCGAACTTTTGGCAGAGCTTACAACGGGCCTTGGGGACCAAGC
Source organism: Tillandsia fasciculata (assembly GCA_029168755.2). NCBI lineage: Eukaryota > Viridiplantae > Streptophyta > Magnoliopsida > Poales > Bromeliaceae > Tillandsia > Tillandsia fasciculata. The sequence continues at coordinate 16,209,307 of CM054940.1, read as the reverse complement.
TACACTTCAGCACAGCCTTTCACCCTCAGACGGACGGACAGTCCGAGCGGGTGATTCAGATCCTCGAGGACATGCTCCGAGCCTGCGTACTTGACTTTGGAGACGGATGGCCACGCCACCTACCTTTAGTGGAGTTCGCCTACAACAACAGCTACCAGGCTAGCATCCGTATGGCGCCGTACGAAGCTCTGTATGGCAGGCGCTGTAGGTCTCCGATCTGTTGGGACGATCTGGGAGAGCGGAAGTTCTTGGGGCCGAATCTGGTGGAAGAGATCGAGGAAAAGGTGCGCCTCATTAGGCAGCGGCTGGTGACCGCCCAGAGCCGACAGAAGAGCTACGCGGACCAGAGGCACCGCGATTTGGAGTTCCAAGTGGGGGAGCATGTGTTACTACGGGTTTCGCCGTCAAAAGGGGTGAAGCGGTTCGGACTGAGGGGCAAGTTAAGCCCACGTTATGTGGGGCCCTTCGAGATTTTGGAGCGTATCGGCCCGGTGGCCTACCGCCTCGCCCTACCGCCGAACCTTGACCGGGTGCATGACGTGTTCCACGTGTCCATGCTTCGTAAGTACCTCCCCGACCCATCGCGGGTGCTCGACGTCACCGCGGTCGAGCTCAAAGAAGACCTAAGCTACGAAGAAGTGCCAGTACGGATTCTAGCACGGGAAGACAAAAAGTTGCGGAATCGGACGATCCCCTACGTAAAGGTGCTCTGGAGCAATCAGGAGGAACGCGAGGCGACCTGGGAACCGGAGTCAAAGATGAAGGAGTGTTATCCGGACCTTTTCGCCGTGGAAGGGAGTTAAGTTTCGGGGACGAAACTTGTTCTTAGTGGTGAGTGATGTAAGACCCGCTTTGTTCCTCCGGTTTTTCTCTTTCCTTTCCGCGGGCGGGGTATCCAGCGGGTGCAAAATTTTTTCGTTAAGCCTAGACGATCCGCTAAGGCTTACGGGTAATTTTAGGTGACAGAGCTCGCGAAACCGAGAGCGGCGGTGCGACCGGATCCGAATTCTGATTCCGGGAACTCCCAGAAATTAATTCCGAAAATTGGACCCCTTTCCGACGTTCCGGGATCCGTGGGGACGATCTGCACGCTTTTCAAGGAATCTGTCAGCAGCCAGATATTATGGTATTATATTTTTTAAGTTGAACGGGGGATTATAAAAACCCAGCTTAGGGTTAGGGATCCCCCGTATACCCTTTTTCTTCCCTTTTCCTCGACTGTGCGGCTAGGGCTTCCAGGGAGCGATCGGATTTGAGGAGAGGAAGAACCGGCAACCCAACCTTTTTCCGCTCTCGCTCGGAATCCACGATCCCTTTGCTCATCCCTCGCGATTCAAGGTAAGATTATTTTATTATTTTAGTTTTACCGTTCTTGATTAGGTTAGGGTTGTAGTTGTCCTTCCGGAGATCGCCGTGCCGCCGCCACCGGGTCGGAGGCGGACGCCGCCGGCGACCGGACGCCGCGGCCGCGAGCGGCGCACCCGCGCGGCTGGTTGCCACGCGGGGTCGCCGCGGGTGGGCGCCCGCACGGCTTGCCGGCGCGCGGGGCCGCCCGCACCCGCGGGCGGCGCGCCCGCGCGGCTGCTGCCGCGCGGGGACGCCCGCGGGAGGGGTGCCCGCGCCGCATGCTGCCGCGCGGGGCCGCCCGCGCCCACGGGCGGCGCGCCCGCGCGGCTACTACCGTGCGGGGCCGCCCGCGGGTGGGGCGCCCGCGCGGTATGCTGCCGCGCGGGGCCGCCCGCGCCCGCGGACAGCGCGCCCGCGCGGCTGCTGCCGCGCGGGGCCGCCCGCACCTGCAGGTAGGGCGCCCGCGCGGCTTGCCGCCGCGCGGGGCCACCCGCGGGTAGGACAACCACGCGGGCCGAGGCCGCGCAAGGCCGCCCGCGGGTGGGGCGCCCGCGCAGTTTGGCGCCGCGCGAGGGAGAAGGCCGCCGCAGTCAGACCAGGGACCGCGCAGGACTGGTTCGCGGACTGTGCGCGCGCCGCACGGGTCGGTGCCGTGCGGGGGTTTTCTCCGCGCGAAGTTCGGGGATCGCGACGGGTCTCCCGCTTTCCAGTATTTTAGTCGGCTTTTAGTGTTGGTCACTTAGTCTGAGCTTTCTGTTGTTCCCTCAGGGGTACGGGACGTCTTAAGCTCGGCGGGCATACAGGACGGGACGAACCAATCTCCAATCTTCCCTCCAGGTGGGTAAAATTTCCAAAGTTGTTGGGAAAAGGGTGTAGGTCACATAAATTGCATATTCGTGTAAAGGTGTAACTGAAAGTGATTATTATTGATAATGCTAACCCCGTTTACACTAGTTACTTATTTAATTGATTATGAGGCTCTTGTTTTGCTACACGCACACCAGCGGTTTGGCCACCACAAGGGTGTGTTTTTCCGAAAAAGTGGTACGTTGACCCGTGTACCCACGTGTTTGTGACGTAAGATGGGGGCCCTCGCGGGTGGGGGGTGTGAGCGGTGTAGCCGAGGCAGGTGCTCGGCGGCCGAGGCAGGTGCTCGGCAGGGGACACCGGGGTAGGCGCTCGGTGTGGTGGTCGGGAAAGGTGCCCGGTTTTACTTGATACATGGTAGGTCACTGTTGATGTTGATTGTACTCGGAGAAAAAGGGGTTGCTCCGGATATCGTGGTTTGAGTTGTTTTAGCCCTATTTGCATATTATGTCATTTCTAGTCACTGACTTCCCACTCTGTGACAGGTTCGTCCATGGGCGAGTGCTAGGGCGCGGGTGAGGCCGCTGTACGATGTTTCGCTAACTTTGAGTGACTGCAGAAACAGTTGACTCTTTCCTCTTTTACTTTATTAGTCATGTTAGCTAGATGTGGAGTGCGATACCCCCGTGGGATCGATGTGGATGTTGCCCTTTCTTTTCATAACTGTTGTGTGAATGCCAATTCTTTTTCTCCCCTCTTGGCCGCTTTAAATTACGAGCAAAAACTGTTTGCGAAAAACCGTCTTTAAAAAGATATGGGCGCCGGGTGGGCGCCGCTTTCAAAACCCTGTGATGATTTATCCTTTTACAAACAGTCGGCCTTTTCTAAAGTATGTAACTGGATAGGATGTGTGGTTGTATGTTGAATGCATCTGAGCCTTGGACTAATGTGGTTAAAGATTGCATGAGGTGTATCTTGTAATTAGGACGCCGTGCATATACAAAGGAGACTCTGCCCGTTTGCAGAGTGAATTTGTATATGCGGCGGGTCTGTGCACGTGCTGGGGAAACTGTTTCAAAAAAAAAATAAAAAAAAAATATGTATGCTGATCTGGGAGTATCGGTGGCTCATCTTCCGCGCGTTTGAACCCCCGGGGCGTGACAGTTCTCGACCCCTTATAGTTCGGGAAAACAGCTCCCTCGGTGAACATCCGAGGGGAACCAATCAGAGTCCGAAAGTTTCGGGAGATTAGCACCTACAACCCTATCGAATATGAACAGGTTCTAGACACAGCCCCGTAGCTTTCATCCAAAAAAAAAAAGAAAACAACCCCAAGAACCCAGATCATTCAAACCCTTTCGGGTGAGAAAGTTTGTAAGAAGAAATGACAGTTATTTTAGAAAACTATTTGGATTTGAGAAGCCCAATTTAATAAATTTTAGTTCTTTAAGAAAATCAGTTAAAATAAGTTTTATTTTTTCAAACCCCGAAAGGCTAATGCCTTCACTCTATCAAACAAGAACAGGCTCCGGCGACCCTTCGAAATTCAGTGTTAATACAGTGCTAATGATACTGGTCGGAGAATACACGACAACCCGGGACCACTGTTTACCTAACGGCTTGTAATGGCCGCCTTTTAAGCTGGAAAATTTTATTTTTACTTTTATTTGATTATCTAAGTGGTCTGATGGGGGGGGGGGGCGGGGGTTAAAAGTCGAGAATTTTTGGGCTGACCATCAGGGTTTGTGGATATTTTTAGGTGCTAGAGCTCGCAAAACGGTGAACGGTGGCGCGATCGGATTCTAATTCCGACTCCGGGATCTCCTAGAATTGATTTTTGAAGTTTGCTAGCAATTTCTTGTGCATCGAAAGACGTGCGGGCGATCGGCACGCTTTTCGAGGTAATCTGGGCCCCTCGTTCGCACCCCGACTGATTATTATTTGTGATTTGGGGACTTAGGTTTTTCCTGTTGACCATTCATGCGTTAGGTTATACCGGAGTGCGTGCGGGAAAAGCCCCAATCCTCATTCTCTCTCCTTTCAAGTGTTGGCGTGAAGAACCGAGGCGGCGAGACAGGGAGAAGGAAGGAACAATCGCTCTTTCTGCGGGATCCAACGAGCGAGAGAGGGACAATCCTTCTTCTTCCTCCCTTTCCGGCGAAAACGAGGTGAGTGGTTTGTGTTTTCAGGTTCTTTGTGTTACCTTTTTGTGTGGGGGGTCTTCTTGGCATGGCCGCGTCGGAGGGGGAGGGAGGCAAAACCTCGTTGCCTAGGCCGCCGCCCTCGACGCCGCCGCTGCAGGAGACTGGACGCGAGGGGAGGGGCGCCACCCGCAGGCAGGGCGCCCGCGCCGGCCTGGCGCCGCTCGGGGCCGCCCGTGCCTGCGGGCAGCACGCCCGCGCGGGCTGGCGCCGCGCGGGGCCGCCCGTAGGTGGGGCGCCCGCGCGGGCCTGGCGCCGCGCGGGGCCGCCTGCCCCTGCGGGAAGCGCGCCCGCCCGGGCTGGCGCTGCGCGGGGCCGCCCGCAGGTGGGGCGCCCGCACGGGCCTGGCGCCGCGCGGGGCTGCCCACGCCTGCGGGCAGCGCGCCCACGCAGGCTGGCGCAGCACGGGACCGCCCGCAGGTGGGGCATCCGCGCGGGCCTGGCGCCGCGCGGGGCCGCCCGCGCCTGCGGGCAGCGCGCCCGCGCGGGCTGGCGCCGCGCGGGGCCGCCCGCAGGTGGGGCTCCCGCGCGGGCGGGCGCCGCGCGGGGCCGCCCGCGCCTGCGGGCAGCGAGCCCGCGCGGGCTGACGCCGCGCGGGGTCACCCGCGCCAACGCGCTCGACCCGGGACTGCGCCGCCGTCGGACCCTGGAGCCGCGTTCCGCGACTAACCCGGGGTGTTTCTTTTTTTTTATTATTAGTACTTTGTCTATCGGGAGTGCTGACTTTCTCTTCGGGGGACTATGTAGGTCCAGGAAGCACGTAAAGACGCGGACGAACCGAGCGTTGGTCGTTGCACGGGAAAGGTGGGTAGTCGTTCTGAGGTTTAGTTTCGGAATTTTCGGGAACATGTAAACATGCTATATCTGCTCGACTAATTATGTTAACCTTGGGAAATCTCTTTTGCTTGTTATTATCGATATTGTGTTTGTGTACTTGGTTACGATGCTCGAGGCTGCAGCACATACACCCGCGGTTTGGCCACCGCGAGGGTGTGATTTTCCGGAAAAGTGGTCTGTGGACCCGTGTACCCCACGAGGTGACGTAGTGGGGGCCCCCGTAGGTGGGGGGAGGGTTAGAGGCACCAAGGTGCGAGCGGTGCGACCCGTCGAAGTAGGTGCTTGGCGTGGTTTACCGAGGTAGGTGCTCGGTCGGGTTGCCGGGGCAGGTGCCCGGAATAGGTTATGCAGGGGGGAGAGTATCGTGGTTTGCCCATTGAGGAGGGCGGTTGCTCTGGATGGTTTTCACGGTTTGCTTTAGTTACAGTTTTCCTACATTTCATCTTTCATACCATGTGTCGCTGATTTCCCACTCTGTGACAGGTGCCTTCAGGGGTGAGAGCTAGGGCGACGGTGAGGCCGTGGCAGGAGCACTTTTGGTCCTTCGAGGCCATAGACTGTATTTACTTTTTATTATGCGCATTTCATTACTTGTTAGTAGCTTACTTTGTGGATTTCGATACCCTTGTGGGGTCGATGTGTGTAGTGGTCCTGGTTTCAACGCAATGTTTTTCCGATGAATCCACTGCTAGAACACCTGGTATTGGTGTATTTGGCCCATGGTGCATCAAGGGGATGCCACAGATGGACCCTGTGTGATACCACTTGCTGTGTTGGCCTTCGGCTAGATTTGCCGAAATTTTTGTAAAGAATTAGGCCAAACGGAGGTTGGAAATGGATTCAGCACGGAAAAATGCTTGAAAACGGCTATTTGCTTGTTTGATTCTGAGTCCGGATGTCCAAAAAGGGACTCCCGAAAGTTTTCAGTGGTTTTTGGTGCATGGGAGGGGCCGTAGACCGCCGGCATGCCACGTGGCGGCCTATCATTGGCCGGTTTATGGCGCGCGGTCCACAGAGCAGCGCGGCGGGGTGCACAGACCCGGTGCAGGGACACGTGGCACCGCCTGATTGGCGGGCTCAGGGCGCGCGGTCTATCGGGTGAGCGCGGCGGTGCATGGACCAAGGCGGGGGACACATGGCAGCCTCCGGTTGGTCGGTGCACGCGGCGCGGTCCACGGAATTCCAAAGCGGAATGCGTGGACCGGGTGTAGGGGACACGTGTCACCCTCTGATTCGCGGGCGCAGCAGGGCGCGGTGCACGGGGCGCGCGGCCGGCGCCTCGGACTGCGTGCGCACGTGGAGTCACGTCGCGCGACCGGCGCGTGCGGCGACCGGTCGGCGGGTCAGCCGCGGGGACATGTGGCGCCCACTCATTGGCGGGCGCCCACCGCCATACTGTGCCCTGTTTGGACACGTGGCAGCCTTCGGGTGGCCCTGCACCGCTGTTCCCTGTACGGCGGGACACGTGGCGGCATCTGGTGTTTTCGGGCGTGAACAGTGCTGGGCCGGCCCAACACTGTAGACGCCCGAAACTTTCGGGCGCCCGAAAGGCCTGCCCGAAAGTGAAGGCTTGCTTTTTTTGGGCTGATTTCGGGTGAGGCCTATAAATAGGCTTCCTTGTCTTCCATTTTGAGGCTTTTCCCGAAGCTTTTAGCTCTTGAGTCCTTAACCAAAATTCTTTCTCTCCCTCTTGTGCATCTTTTGGTGGAAGCTCAGAATTTTTGGAGGCCGCAACGACGGCGATTTCTGCATCGGGGTGCGGAGCGACGATTTACAGTTGGAGGCCCATTTTCGTCACAGTTTAGTCTGGGAGGTCTACAGAGCTACCCCGACATTATTTTTGGACGATTTCCATAGCGACGATTTTGTAAGAGGTAAATCTACAACTTTCGTGTTGGACACTTTTTCTGGAACTGAGCTCTTCTTGGGGTTTTGGGTACATTTTTAACCCCCTTTGCAACTGATGGTTGATTTGGACAGCACCTGCTTGTCAAATTTTTATCTCCTCATCCGGACATCGGATTTCGACGTTTCAGGCTCTATCGACATCTACTCTTCGCGAGGATCGCCGTCACATTTTTATTGGAATTTTTGGAGGATGTTTTTCAGGTGGAATTTTCGTGTTTATGGGAGTGTTCACGACAGATTTTTAGAACTTGGAAGTTGTGTGGATTAAAGTGTAATTTTGGTGTATGTTTTGTACCTAGGAGGTTTTGAGCACTGCTACCGTATTGTCGACTTGGTGGATTTTGTGTTTTGACTGTTTCTGGGCTTTCTTGGCTGTACGACCCCGGACAGTTAGCGCGCTCAGGTGGGTGACCTTGCTTGCAAAATCTATAGACTGCACGCTAATTCTATGATTGTAGGAGCATGCATGCTAGTAAATGATTTTAAAAGCATGTGAAAACTGTATGTTGTACTCTTGTATACTAGTTGTCGAATTTTGTGATCTCCATGTGATTCCTACAATATGCTAATTATTAAACTTTGGAACTTGACCTAGCACCCCTGTCATATGTATCATGTTCAGCCAGACTGTAGAAAACCTCAACTTGGGCTAGGTTTCTTTATTGCTTTAGACATTCCCACATCACTTATTATACTTATTATCTCTGGACTTAGTTTTTCTCGCCCGGGTTGTGGGCTGGGAGGTCGGGTGGTTGTGGGATGCATTTGCACTCGTGTCTGGGGACCGAGTGGAGTTGATAGCAGTCTGTAGATCAGCTTTCTTTGGGAGAGTGATAGTGATGTTAGATCTGGGTTCTTGGGAGCTGTCAGAGTGACAGTGAGTCTCAGTTGTGTGGATTCTAGCCAGTGAGTGAGACAGTGATTGTTGGTTATAGTCAATCTTGTTGATCGAGGATTTGGATCATTGCCTGCATGAGCCACATTTGTGCTCGACAGAGATGCGCGGATATTTTTACTCGTGTGGGTCGCTCCCCTCGAGTGCCACTCCGGAGTAGGCGAGACCGGGTTGTTGTACCGGCGTTGAGATTGAGCTACCGGGTTGTAGTACCGGCGTGAGATTGAGCTCTTCTATCGCGACTTGTCGACGCTTTGTCCCTCTGGCTGAGCCAGTTTTGGCAGCTATGGACATACCTACGGTAGACCCGTCCTGTTGAGGATGTGCGGCAGTAGGTAGGCGCAGGTTTGACTGGACCCGATGTGGCAGTCAGTTTAGATTGGGTGATCTCAGTGGGAGTCAGTTGTGGCATGTTGTTCTTCTGTTCCACTCTTTGAGCATCTAGATAGAGGCATAGTAGTTGTAGACTTTATCTTTCCAGCTTTTCTTTACAGCACTGCATTTATTACTTTATGCCTCTAGTAGACTTAGTGGGCAGACCGTCGGGCTTGTTGGCGGTACCCACTGAGAACTACTGTGGGATGTAGTTCTCACACCCGTCGTAGTGTCTTTTCCCCAGGGACTTCTGCTCCGGTTCCTGCTGCTCCTGTTGCTGATCCAGCTCCTTCAGACCGAGGTAAGGGAGTCGCGAGATAGATCCCTTCCCGTCATCTTCTGTGCGTGTGAGTAGATGTACCCCTGTATTATTTTGGAGTTGGTCCTGTCGAGTGACTTTGTAGTGAGGTATCGAGTTGTACTTTTATTTTCTATTTTTGAGAGACTCTTGTATTTTGTTGTGAGGATGGATTGTATATTTATACTTGAGAGGTAGTTGTATTTTATGTTTTTAGTTCAGCTTTTACTATTTCAGCTCTGATATCTGGTAGTGTAGATGTTTCTTTGCAGGTTAGTCGCTACGTCTATACGGGGCTTCCCGTATGGGCGGTGGATCTGTTGGCGAGCCCGGGGCGCAGTTTCGACCCCGGGGCGTGACAGATTATATTGGTATCAGAGCCTAGGATGTAGGTCTTGGAGGACTTAGGAACCCTAGGCTTGTGGTTGGACCCTAAGATGACCCACGCGAGAGCCGAGATTTTTAGTGAGAGTCCTGATTGGGTTTCTAACTCTCTCGAGCGGTTTGGGATGAGTGATGGACATGTCTTCCTTCGGTGGCAACTATGTTGGCTGCAGACAACATAGTACTTCGGGAAGGGGGACATGCCTTTTGACTTTCGCTAGATTGGGTCGAGTGATGATTTGGGTTCTGATTGTTTGCTTTGTCCCTCAGGTGGGGATGCCTCCTCGACGCTCGATGGTGACGCGATCGCAGCCTTCGTCCTCTGAGCCCGAGCAGGAGGACTCGGGGCGGGGACAGCAGTCAGAGGTTCAGGAGCTCCGTGCCCAGATGGCACAGTTGGCTGAGGCGTCTCGGCGCCAGGAGGAGGCAGTGGGTCGGTTGATGCTCATGATGGAGCAGAGAGCGTAGCCGGCGGTAGCACCCCCTGAGAGTTCGCCGGTGCCTTCTTCCCCTGTTGTGGCACCCCCTGTTGTGCAGCCTGCACCGGCAGTTCCGGCTGAGCCTGTTTCTAGTAGGCCACCGTCTGGGACGACGGGATCTTTGACATCGGCAGAGTAGCGGGAGGTGGTGGATCTTTTGATGAGGTTCTGCCAGTTTGATCCACCCCGCTTTTCGGGTATGAGTGCTGAGCCGTAGGCGGCCGAGTCCTGGATTACGGCCATGGAGCGCCATTTCGATAGCCTGTTTATTAAGGAGAGGTTTCGAGTTCTGTTGGCCACTCACTTTTTGGAGAGCAACGCCGAGGCATGGTGGCGGCGTGTGCGACCAGCTGGTCCGCCTGGGACGCAGCTTCTCTCGTGGGCAGAGTTTCGTAGTTTGCTTCTTGGGGCCTTCTTTCCAGAGAGTATTCGTCAGAGTTAGGAGGAGCAGCTGAGGAATCTCCGCCAGGGAGATAGGCCCGTACACATGTATATAGCCGATTTCAATCGGCTATTAGCCTATATGCCCCACGTGGCCAGAGATGAGACCCACCGGATCTACATGTTTGAGAGAGGGTTGCGTCGGGACATCTATCAGTTCGTCCGCTCCCGCAGATTATAGACTTTGGAGGCCTCGATGGAGCAGGCACTTTATGTGGAGAGTGGAGAGGCAGTGATGGCAGAGGTGGCTCCAGCCCCCGTAGTGACTGCTGGGGCGAAGCGCCCAGCATCGATGGAGGAGGGGCAGTCGAGTAGGCAGGGACCCCCGAGACCTCCACGATTCCACTCGCAGGGTCGGGGGTATTAGGGGCGGCAGAGATCACGGGCATCTCGTCAGTCTCAGCAGCAACAGCGCCGACCACCTCGACAGCAGCAGCCTTCGCAGCAGCAGCAGACTTCTCGGCAGCCGCGCCCTGATCGTTGTATTATTTGTGGAGGACCTCACCCGCCGACCCAGTGCCCGCAGAGGCAGGGCCGATGTTTCCGCTGCGGGCAGACCGGTCACTTTGCGAGCTCGTGCCCTAGAGCCGGTCATCCAGCTCCTTCCTCAGCGTCAGCACCATCTGTTCCTCACCATCCAGCGAGACCTTCTGCGGCCTACAGCAGGCCGGATTTTGCTTCATCATCTTCGCGACAGCCAGAGCGACATGTTACGGAATTTGAGTTGGCGTATTTCGTGGAAAGTGTTAAGTCTTGAAGATTGAAGATGAAAGAACTTTGGATCGTATACCTCAATCCCAAGAAAGAAGAATTCAAAAGGATCAGGTATGTTTAACTAAAGATTTATGGTGATCCGAATACTTCTTGTAGTGTAGAAACACCTGGAAGAATGTTTAATTGCATAAAAATCAAAAACTGGACATGGGACATGTTCAGGATCCGGATCGGGCCTTGCAATCCGGATCCCGAAGGGTGTTCGTTCATACACTGGTTCAATCCGGATCGTAGCATTTCATGATCCGGATCCCGAACACTTGTTTTACCTTGGTACTTGCACAATCCGGATCAGGATTTGCAATCCGGATCCCGAATGTTGATATTTGGTAAAACTGTATGAGCAATCCGGATCGGGGACTACGATCCGGATCCCGAACAAGTATTTTTCTGGAAACCGTCTTTCTTGCTTCTGCAATCCGGATCGCCCAATTCCAATCCGGATCGCCGTCGGTAAAATTTCCAGAAAAGGCTGTTTTTGATCCTTATCTTCTTCCAATGGTTTCTAACCTATAAATAGACCCTATGATTCATTTTTAGGGTAAGGAAAATAATCGGTAAAAATAGAAAAATATACCGAAAGAGAAAGATCCACATATAGAGAAGAAAGGAAATAACTAGATTAATTCTATGTTTCTTCATCTATATTGATTGATTTGATTCTAGGTTTTCATACTCAGATTTTGAGTAGAATCAAATCAATGAATACTTAGATGGTATTTCCGATCTATTTCTAATCTAAGTATTCGGCGGATCATCACCACCCAAAAAACAACGATTTACCCCAAATCGGCGCGTGGACTCGCGTGGCCTTGTGGATTCAAGGTGCAACCGCTCTCGTGGATTCGGAGCGAGGTACGTTCGTGGATTCGAAGCGTGCTACTGGGTGAAGACCGTGGATTCGGTCGGACGTCGTGGACTCGACGTTGGACGCTGTGGATTCAGCGTTGGGCGCAGATCGTGGATTCGAGAAGCGTCGTGGAGCGAGCGGAGAAGATCTACTAGGAGCGTATGGTAAAAGGTTGAGTCGTCTGTGAGTACGTTATATCACCTTGTACGTGTGTTAATTCTAGTGGATTTCGCCGTGTTATCGGTCCCGTGGTTTTTTACTCCGGTTTGGAGTTTTTCCACGTAAAAATCTTGCGTGTTATTTTTATTTCCGCATTGGGTTTTATTGCGCAATGATTTTTTGAGTGTTTATTGTTTACACCTATTCACCCCCCTCTAGGTGTTTTTTCCCCTATTTAGATCCATATTAATATAACCCAACAAGTGGTATCAGAGCGGGAATAGGGTTGTAAACAATGGTTGAAGGTGGAAACATCAATCGACCCCCTTTCTTTGATGGAACAAATTATGCGTACTGGAAAGTACGGATGAAAGCCTTTTTAATTTCCATCGACGAAAGGGTGTGGCAATCAATTGAATTAGGATGGTCTAATCCAACTGAAATTATTTCTGATGTTCGCACCTTAAAACCTAGGTCGAAATGGACCAAGGAAGAGATAGATTCATCTTCTTACAATGGCAAGGGAATTAATGCTCTATTTAATGCTTTGTCACAAACAGAGTTCTCTCGCGTCTCGGCATGTGAGACTGCGAAAGAAATCTGGGATGTTCTTCAAGTTACGCATGAGGGAACTAACCTTGTGAAGATTCAGAAACTGCAAATGCTTACGAGCAAGTTTGACTCTATCTCTATGGCAGAGAATGAATCTTTCACTGACTATTACACACGATTGCAAGACATCGTAAACTCATGTGCTAACTTGGGAGAGAAGATTCCAGAATTTAAAGTTGTAAGAAAAATTTAAGAACTCTTCCTGAACGATTTCGCCCGAAGGTCGCAGCCATTGAAACAATTAAACACCCGGACGAAATGCGTGTAGAAGAATTAGTTGGTGCTTTACAAACTTATGAAATGACATTTCCTACTAACTATTCTTCTGGAAAGGCATCCTCTTCTAAGTCTTCAGGTTACGCATTGAAATCAACTAAAGAAGAAGACGCGGATTCATCCTCCTCGGACGATGACGAGAACCTATCTATGGAGGACTTTGAGAAGCAGCTCGCTCTCTTGACAAGGAAGTTTCGCCGCAACTTTCGAAGGGGTAATTCAAGCAAAACTCCATCCTTCGGAAAGTCGAAGAAAGGCAAGGGTTCTTCAAGCTACAAGTCAAGAAAGCAAGAGAACTTCTCAAAGGATAAGAAAAGTTCAGAGGGACAAGTTCAGTGCTTCAAATGTCGAGGCTACGGCCACATTGCAACGGAGTGTCCCAACAAGAATCCGGCAAAGAAGAAGGCGATGCAAGTCGTCACTTGGGATGACAACTCCACGTCAAATGAGTCATCCTCAAGTGATGAAGAAGACAACGCGACAGCATTCCACGCGTCCACTACATCTTCACCCTTCATGTGCTTAATGGCAAGTACATCCGATTCCTTGTCCAACTCCTCTGTTGAAAAGATTGCAACGGACGATGAATCGAGCAATTCTGAAGGTGAAGATTTTGCTCTTGCCTACCATAAGCTTTTGAGGGATTCAAAGAAACTGGCAAAGCAAAACAAGGGGTTGAGAGGGAGATTGCAGGATCTCGAAGAAGAAGTAAAAAGGGTAACTTCTCTCTCAAACGATCTTGAAGTGGAAAGGGATAATCTAGCCAAAGCAAATGTTTCCCTTCAAGAGTCCAATGAGCTTTTCGAGAAAGAATATGAGAAATGGTGAACAAAGCGAATTACTTCTTGAAGCTCTACGGCGAGGCTCGACAGGAAAAATGGAAATGACAAAGACCATACGCCAACTAAAGGATGACTTAAAGAGATTTTCTTCTGGAAGGAGTAAGTTGGACAGACTTCTTGGTCTTGGTCAAACAAATAAGTTCGGCCTCGGATACACTCAAACTGGAGACATTCCAAGTTCGAGTGGGACAGTATTTGTGCCTCAGTCGGTATCTCCTCCTCCGACACCGGAATTCACGACAAGCAACGACAACAAGCCTACTTCATCCTCCTCGGGATCGTCAAGAACTAAGGTATGTTTTCGTTGTGGCATTTCAGGGCACATAAGGAGAAATTGCAAGACGGAGCCAAACGCACACCTCAAGCACCTCTTGCAATGACTACCAAAAAGGTGATTCCTCAGAAATCAAATGCAATCATTTGAAGGAAAAGAGCCTTGGTAGTTCACCGCTCAAGACGACATCATCAAGGAGCAGCAATTCTTCAAACAAGACGCTTTCACCTAGGAGATCAACTTCACGACCATTACCGACGCATTCCAAAAAGGTTTGGGTGCGCAAAGGTGAAATTTTCCCTTGTCTTGTTACCAATGTTTCCTTGCATGCATATGATAGTTCGTCTTGGTATCTGGATAGCGGGTGTTCCCGTCATATGACCGGTGACAAAAACTGTTTTCAAACTTTGAGAAAAACTCCGGAGGACTTGTTGTTTTCGGAGATGGTCGGTCTTCCAAAATTGTTGGAAAGGGAACGGTAGCTATTCCAGATGGCCCGGTTCTAAATAATGTGTTATTTGTTCATGGCCTTAAGACTAACCTCATAAGCATAAGTCAACTTTGTGATAATGGTTATTCAGTTAATTTTTCATCTGATGAATGTACTGTAACTGACAAGAACCATGCTTTCTTTTTAAAAGGGGTTAGATCAGAAAACAATTGTTATGTAGTTCCTACTAAATTTTCTGAAAAATGTAACCTAGCATCTTTGAAAAATGAAACACTTTGGCATGAAAGGCTAGGTCACATAAACTTTAAGGAACTTGCTAGAATTTCAAACAAAGATGTGGTCAAGGGGGTTCCTAAACTTTCTTTTGAACAAAACATTGTGTGTGGCGGTTGCCAAAAGGGAAAACAGTCTAGGACTGCACACAAGAACTTGAACCACATAGGTACAAAACGGCCTTTGGAACTTTTGCACATGGATTTAATGGGGCCAACTCGTCAACCATCTTTGGGAGGTAAATGGTATATTTTCTTATTGGTTGATGATTTCTCTAGATATACTTGGGTAGCATTTTTAAAAGAGAAAGCTGATACTTTTGATTCTTTTCACGAGATTTGCCATCGTATTATGATTGAAAAGAATGAAAAGATTACTCGAGTTAGAAGTGATAGAGGTGGAGAATTCATAAATTCCAAATTCATTGATTTTTGCACTTCTAACGGCATTAAACATGAATTCTCCGCACCTTATACACCTCAACAAAATGGTGTAGTCGAGCGCAAAAACAGGGTCGTACAGGAGATGGCACGTGTTATGCTTCATAGCCGGAACCTTACCGTTATATTTTTGGGCTGAAGCGGTGAACACTGCTGTCTATGTTATTAATCGAGTGTATTTGCGCCCGGGGACTTTGAATACACCATATGAACTATGGTTTTGTAGAAAACCTAACATCAAATATTTTCGTATCTTTGGGAGTCGGTGTTTTATTTTACGTGATCGCGAAAATCTTGGAAAATTTGACTCTCGAAGTGACGAAGGGATTTTCTTAGGTTATTCTACAAACAGTAGAGCATATCGAGTTTTTAACTTAGAATCTAAGACGATCGTAGAATCGATAAATGTTAAGGTAGATGAAGCTTTTCACTTTGAATCTGAAAAATCTACCCTCGATATCTCTCTTGATGATGATACACCTGCTAATGCATCTTCTTCTAACAATTCTTTCGATAATAATGATGCATCTAACGGTTCTTCAAGTTTATCTGATGTGCAGGAATCATCTCGTGTACCTCCGACTACTCCTCTACCTCAAACGTTACGCATCTCCAAGGATCACCCTGAATCGAACATCATTGGAGATCCACAAGAAGGAGTTAGAACACGGAGACAATTGGTTTGCGGATTTGCATGCTATGTATCTCAAATCGAACCAAAGAATGTTGATGAAGCTCTTCAAGATGACTACTGGATTAAAGCAATGCAGGAAGAGCTCCATCAATTTGAGCGAAACAAAGTCTGGGAATTAACGAAGCCTCCGAAGCAACACAATGTGATAGGTACCAAATGGATCTTCAAGAACAAGAAAAATGAAGATGGTACTATCATCAGGAACAAAGCAAGGTTAGTTGCTCAAGGCTACTCTCAAGTAGAAGGTATAGACTTTGATGAAACTTTCGCCCCTGTAGCTAGACTCGAGTCCATTCGTATCTTATTTGCGATAGCTTGTCATTTTAAAATCAAATTATTTCAAATGGACGTTAAGAGCGCCTTTTTAAATGGGTTTTTAAATGAGGAAGTTTATGTGGCTCAACCGAAAGGTTTTGTGGATCATAAACTACCTAACCATGTTTTTCGTCTGAAAAAGGCTCTTTACGGTCTGAAACAAGCACCGCGAGCATGGTACGAAAGGTTGACAAAGCACCTTTTGGAAAAGGGCTATACTCGAGGGGGAGCTGACAGGACTCTCTTTGTGAAGCATTATCAAAACAATTTCATAGTTGCTCAAATCTATGTCGATGACATTGTTTTTGGCGCAACAAGAGATAATGATGCTTCTAAATTCGCGGAGACCATGGAAAGCGAATTTGAGATGTCCATGATGGGCGAATTGACTTATTTTCTTGGATTACAAGTTAAACAAAACGATGAAGGAATTCACTTGTGTCAATCCAAGTATGCAATGGAGTTGGTCAAAAAGTTTGATCTAGAAAATTCTAAGGATTTTCCGACTCCAATGGGAACTAGCCATAAGGGACTTGGAAGTGAATCACATAGTGAGAATGTAGACGAGAAACTGTATCGCAGTATGATTGGAAGTCTACTATATCTCACGGCTAGTCGCCCGGATATATCCTTCAGTGTTGGGATTTGCGCGAGATATCAATCAGCACCGAAGGAGGTTCACCTGAAAGCGGTGAAACGGATCATCCGATATATCAAAGGTACAATCAATTTCGGAATTTGGTATCCTATGGGAACAAGTTTGGATATTGTTGGATACTCAGATGCCGATTGGGCTGGATCAGTGGATGACCGGAAAAGCACGAGTGGTGCATGCTTCTATCTTGGCCATTGCCTTGTTGCATGGCACAGTAAAAAGCAGAATTGCATAGCACTCTCGACTGCCGAAGCGGAGTACATTTCTGCAGGAAGTTGTTCAACCCAATTGATTTGGATGAAAAGCGTGTTGAGCGATTTCCGGATTTCAGCATCTTCGGTAACCATTTTATGTGACAACACTAGTGCTATTAACATTTCAAAAAACCCTGTGTTGCACTCTAGAACAAAACATATTGAACTTAGATATCATTTTCTTAGAGAGCTAGTTGAATCAAATATTCTTCAACTGTCATATATTTCAACTGAGGATCAATTAGCTGATATCTTAACAAAACCTTTGGATCAAAAACGTTTTATTCACTTGCGTAAAGCAATTGGCATGCTTTCCTTGAAATAACCTTTTTGAAACCTTTGCTTAGGTTAGGTTTTGTTTTTGTTTTTGTTTTGTTCTTTATCTATGTTTTGTACATAGGACATTAATTGAGCATAAATCATAATTGACTTTAATTGCATCCTTTTATGCATTTAGAAATTTATTATGCTTTTGATATCATAATATTTCAATGTTGCAATGATCATTTATGTTAATTAAGTCATCTTTTAAGTGATCAAAGTCAATTTCTCTCTCAATGATCTCTTGGTATAGTCATTATCTTATTTGATTGCTTAGTCGAGTATGAATGCGAGATCAATTTTTGGTTGAATACCTTATATATTAAATAATTGATAGCCAATTGAGGGGGAGTCAAAGAAATGTAAAATGCTCAAAAGATGTGGAAAGAGTTACATCCCAATGAGGAGTGTGAAAACTACCACCACATGGAGAAAAAGAAAAGAAAAAGATACCCCATGAATGCAAAGCAAATTTCTGTTTTATAAATTGTTGATTGAAATACTTGACTCAGTCATATTTCATGGTTGGTATAAGGTGGGATTTTTGATAAAAGATGCTCAAAGAGCCACTCCTTCAACAGATTGTCTAGATATATTATCTAACTTATCTGGGATTTCAAACATCTATTGATCTTGGTATTTCATTTTCTTTACCAAAATTGATGATTTGATAAAGGCATTACGCATAAGATCAGGATAGATGTGATTGAAGTTGTTCAACTTTAAGAGTTTTAATTTTCATAAATTTTCGTTTCATTTTTGAGTATTTTTGATAGATTTTGTATAATCTATTTCTTGTTGTATGAAACGATGATTTTTGTTTAAAGTTGATATGGTAAAGTGCTTACATACTTTTTCTGGATTTTATGAAATTTTTCTAAATTTTTATGGAGAAAAAGTTGAAGCCGATCCGGATCGGGGTAAGTGATCCGGATCCCGAACGCAGGATTCTTCCTGCGGGTAGCCGATCCGGATCACATTCTCGATCCGATCCGGATCACGGCTAGGGTTTTTAATAGAACAAAGGGATTTGATTTCTTTTACCCTAATCTTTTGTTCTCAAGTCTCTAGAGCTTCTCTCTCTAGATTTCTTGCATCTTGGAGCTTCCAAACTCAAGTTCTTCGAATCCAAGTAAGTTTTATTGATCAAAATCTCGGTTTTTCACAGTTTTTCTTGTTTCTCAAAACGTGAGTAGAAATCATGAATCTTTTTCGTTTGTGAATGGTTTTTGATCAAATTTCTTTTGAAATAAGAACTCTGGGTTGATTAGTTTTGCTTATATGCTGGGTTTTCTCAAGATAAACGAATTTTTGGGCTTCGATTTCTAAAAATTCGGTTTTAGGGCATAAAAGAGGAATTTTTGAAAATCATGGAATTGATCTATTTTTAAAATTCTTTTTGCAAAACTAATTTGATTCTTAGCTTCTCTACATGATTATGATTGTTTGGGTACAATTTTTCCAATTTTTGAAAATTGACATTTTTTTTTCATGTGTTCTTGAGTCGGTGTTCACAGGATTTCAAATTTCTTAAAAGCACTTTCTTCAATGGCATTCTCCTGGTTAATCTTGCTGTTGGTCACAATGGTGCACACCCGTGCAACTGTTAAAGAAGAACAAGTTGACTCACCTCGAGACAAGACAAAAACTGACGATAGCTCTGACTATGCTGATGAAGAATGGGAAGAGTTTTTCAAAGAGGTTCAACAAAAAATTGATGAGGAAGATAGGCAATTTTTGAAGAACAAAAAGCTAAAGAAATCTGCCTCAACGACAAGACAATATACAAGACGAAGAAGTGTCAACAGAAGCGGTATTCAGATTACTGAGCCTCTTACTAGAGCACGCTCACTTTCTGGAATTCTACAGAGTAAGTCACCATGGACTGAGGGCCAGAATGCACCATCTGCATCTACGCAGAATCCATCAACCTCCGAAAGAATGTCTGCTGACACAGATGCGTTGGCATCCATTCGCCAAGAACAGCAAAGACTGTCTGCTGAACAGGAAAGGCTGTCCAGAGAACTTCAGCACATTTCATCTGAGCATAAGAAAATCAAGAAGAAATACTCTAATATTTCGAAGATGCTTAAGGAGATTTTAAGCAAACTGAGCTGTACCAGTTCAGACACTTCAGACTAAACAAGATTGCGTGCAGGCTTTTCTTTTTGTGCAGACTTTTTAGGATTTAGTTCTCTTTTTACTTTACTTTAGTTCAGTTCTTAGGTTTTTCAAGTTAATGGAACTTTTAACTCTCCTTACATTTAGTAGTTTTGACTACGTTTTGGCTTTGTTTTGTGACAAAAAGGGGGAGAGAGTTTAGAGAGAACTTGAACAATGATGATACAATGATGATGTGACTTGAACAATGATGATACAATGATGATGTGAAAACTGTGTGAATGTGTGAACATTAAGGTAAGTATGACTCCAACTTCAACTTTTGGTTTTATTTGATGATTTGATGCATGTCCCTACTAACTATTTGACTAACTATTTGGGCATGTAATATGACTAACAAGTTGATGTTGGACTAACATTTTGTGACATTTGGTTTTTGAATGCTTAGAAGATATGTTTTTTTTTAACTATGATTCTCTTACATATCTGAATTCTTCAAATGTCATGATGAGAATAAACTCTATCTCTGTACTTGGTTTTGTATGTTTCAATTCTTGAGGTATCTAACGATTTCTTTTGTCAAGAATGATTTCTTTGTGCAGAGATTACAGATGTCTAAGTCTAGAGTCTGTTTTAGGAGTTTATCTCATGTTTTAAATTTTTGGATCTCCATTGTAAATTTTTGTTGTATGGTGATAGCAACAAAAATATCTTTTTGAATTTTCTTTTGTGGATTTGTGTTTTGTCACGAAACCGCCAAAGGGGGAGATTGTTACGGAATTTGAGTTGGCGTATTTCGTGAAAGTGTTAAGTCTTGAAGATTGAAGATGAAAGAACTTTGGATCATATACCTCAATCTCAAGAAAGAAGAATTCAAAAGGATCAGGTATGTTTAACTAAAGATTTTGGTGATCCGAATACTTCTTATAGTGTAGAAACACCTGGAAGAATGTTTAATTGCATAAAAATCAAAAACTGGACATGGGACATGTTCAGGATCCGGATCGGGCCTTGCAATCCGGATCCCGAAGGGTGTTCGTTCATACACTGGTTCAATCCGGATCGCAGCATTTCATGATCCGGATCCCGAACACTAGTTTTACCTTGGTGCTTGCACGATCCGGATCAGGATTTGCAATCCGGATCCCGAATGTTGATGTTTGGTAAAACTGTATGAACGATCCGGATCGGGGACTACGATCCGGATCCCGAACAAGCATTTTTCTGGAAACCGTCTTTCTTGCTTCTGCAATCCGGATCGCCCAATTCCAATCCGGATCGCCGTCGGTAAAATTTCCAGAAAAGGCTGTTTTTGATCCTTATCTTCTTCCAATGGTTTCTAACCTATAAATAGACCCTATGATTCATTTTTAGGGCAAGGAAAATAATCGGTAAAACATAGAAAAATATACCGAAAGAGAAAAATCCACATATAGAGAAGAAAGGAAATCAATAGATTAATTCTATGTTTCTTCATCTATATTGATTGATTTGATTCTAGGTTTTCCATACTCAGATTTTGAGTAGAATCAAATCAATGAATACTTAGATGGTATTTCCGATCTATTTCTAATCTAAGTATTCGGCGGATCATCACCACCCAAAAAACAACGATTTACCCCAAATCGGCGCGTGGACTCGCGTGGCCTTGTGGATTCAAGGTGCAACCGCTCTCGTGGATTCGGAGCGAGGTACGTTCGTGGATTCGAAGCGTGCTACTGGGTGAAGACCGTGGATTCGGTCGGACGTCGTGGACTCGACGTTGGACGCTGAGGATTCGGCGTTGGGCGCAGATCGTGGATTCGAGAAGCGTCGTGGAGCGAGCGGAGAAGATCTACTAGGAGCGTATGGTAAAAGGTTGAGTCGTCTGTGAGTACGTTAAATCACCTTGTACGTGTTTTAATTCTAGTGGATTTCGCCGTGTTATCGGTCCCGTGGTTTTTTACTCCGGTTTGGAGTTTTTCCACGTAAAAATCTTGCGTGTTATTTTTATTTCCGCATTGGGTTTTATTGCGCAATAATTTTTTGAGTGTTTATTGTTTACACCTATTCACCCCCCTCTAGGTGTTTTTTCCCCTATTTAGATCCATATTAATACAACCCAACACGACATCCCCCGGTGCCGAGCGGTCGAGTCTATGCCGCTCAGGTTGAGGATGCTACAGCAGCAGAGCAGGTCGTCGCAGGTATTATTCTGATTTCTGCAGTTCGTACTCGTGCTATTTTTGATACCGGTGCATCACATTCATTTATCAGTAGAGCATTTGCATCCCTACATGGTATAGAGGTAGTTTCTTTATCGCATGCATTAGAGGTTCAGATACCAGATCATGTCTTGCATGTCGAGGAGTATTGTAGGGATTGCCCTGTGCAGTTGGGATCCTGGATTCTGCCGGCAGACTTGCTTGTCTTGCGGCAGCTCCAGGATTTCGATGTTGTACTTGGTATGGATTGGTTATCGAGATACTATGCTACCATAGACTGCAGAGAGAGGACAGTGACTCTCCGTGAGCCGGGACAGGAGGAGTTTGTTTACCGAGGCTGTCAGAGTTCCTTGTTTGCGGTGACGATTTCTTTAGCGAGGGCTAGGAGGATGATGAGTAGAGGCTGCACCGCTTTCTTGGCGACGATCGTGGAGGTGCCTACGGCGGCACTGGGACTCAAGGATATTCCTGTTGTCCGCGAGTTCCCAGATGTGTTTCCCCCTAAGTTGACGACTATGCCGCCGGAGAGGGAGATAGAGTTTGTGATTGATGTGGTACCCGGAACCGCACCAATCTCAAAGGCACTGTCACGCCCCCGGGGGTTTTTGAGTCTATTAAAGCGAAAAATTGCGTGTATCTTTTTTTTTTCTTAACAAGGTATTTTAAACCTCATCCCCGGTGCGTGCCAGACCGCCACACACACAAATTCTCCCTGCCCGCGGACAGAGTCTCCTTTGTATATGCACGGCGTCTCATTTACAGCAACATACATCAAACGCCAACCGTCAACCATACAATAGACATACAACGTCAAGCGGAATATTAAAGCGGAATCAGTGTTTAGAAAGGATAAAGCCAGCGGTTGCAAAACCCGTGCCCACACGGCACTTCGTTTTGAGAAAACATTTTCGAAATCATTTGGTTTATCATGAAACGTGCCGCGTAAGAAAACATCACCAAAAGAATCAAAATATAAGAGTACACCTCATCCACAGCGCTAAGTAATACATGTCCATGACTAATACGATCCACAAGCAAATTAACTAATTTAAAGCATAAGGAAAACGAAATAATAACCCAAGTGTTCTGACTACGGTCCTCGCGACGCAGTCTCACCGCCCTCCCGGCTAACGCACCTCGTACCACCTGTCACGGAGTGGGTGTCAGTGACAAACAAAGTAGATGTCTAATATCAATAAAGAATAAGGAGCAAACTGAAGACACCGGAATCTTTCGCTAAAACCCTGCACATGTTAAGCTGGGCACCAACCCCAGATTTATCAATTAAGTTGGGCACCAACCCCAGATTATCTGTCGAAGAGACTAAAGTCTCCCCTCGTGCGCAAACACCTCTTTGATGCTTTTACCCCTTCGCGGTGCTGGTGTGATATTCTCAGCTAGCGCGAGGAGGTCCTCACGGCTCCCACCCCTTTGTGAGGAACACGGGTCATAAGAGACCACTTCTCCGGAAAAGTACACCCATGCGGAGGCCAATCCGCCTGTGTACGTGCAGCATCCGAATATGGATTTGCCGAGATCGGCGTGTAGTGAGCACCACGACCGTAGCCGCTTCAATTGTTAGATAAAAACACAATTATGCGAAAGGTTAAACTGTCCATCTACTTTGTTAGATAAATTAAGAGCATTTTAATGACGATAGATGCACTTACTGCACTGGTTGTATTTACAGCAACCGTACCCACCTATTTGAAGAGAAATCGGAACACCTGAATCCTTTGCGCACCCCCGCTGCGCGTCCGGACCTAAAGAAAGTCCGCAAGGATAACTATAGTCAAAAGCGTGCACTAACATCCGAAAACACAAGACCCAATTTACTCTTTTTGACGGAGAAGTCCAACGCCGTCCGGGTTGACGAAAACCGGAAATCCCACGCCGCCGCCGCCGTCCGCCGGAGCCCCGCGCAGTTCGGAACCGCGCGGCGCGTCTCCGCGGGCGACGCCTACGCGGCGCGGTGTCTCGCGCGGGTGCTGCCCATGCGGCGGCCGCGCGGCGCCCATGCGGGTGTGGCCCCGCACGGCACCCGCGCGCGGGATTGCCCGCGCGGGTGCTGTCCGTGCGGCGGCCATGCGGGTGCGGCCCCGCACGGCACCCGCGCGCGGGGATGCCCGCGCGGTGGCCATGCGGGTGCGGCCCCGCACGGCACCCGCGCACGGGGTTGCCCGCGTGGGTGCTGTCCGTGCGGCGGCCATGCGGGTGAGGCCCCGCACGGCACCCGCGCGTGGGGATGCCCGCGTGGGTGCTGTCCGTGCGGCGGCCGTGCGGCGCCCACGCGGGTGCGGCTCCGCACGGCACCCGCGCGGTAGCCGCGCGGTGCCCATGCGGTGCCCGCGCGGATGCGGGTCCGCATGGGTGCCGTCCGCACGGTGGCCGCGCGGCGCCCATGCGGTGCCCGCGCGGCAGCGGGTCCGCATGGGTGCCGTCCGCGACTCCCCTCCGCGCGATGCCCTAGCGGCACCGTGCATCTCCGCCGTCCGTTCCGTGCCCTAGCATGATGATGACGACGGCGACGGTGACAGATACGACGGAGAAACCAAGAACTCAAACAAAAGAGACGACGGAAAAATCCCAAATAAATTATAACAATTATTTTACTAACCGAAGATCGACGGGAAGGTTGTCCGGTCGCGTTCTTGCCTTCGGTTCGGTGCCCGGGAAGATCGGGCTCCTTCTCTTTCTCCTTTCCCTTTCTTCCGGCTAGGGTTCCGTCTTTTCTTTTCTTTTCTTCTCTTCTCGCCGATTAGGGTTTTTATTTTTCTTTTCTTTTCTTTCCGATAACCGGGATCCCTTATATAGTCGTATTAAATCTTTAATTAATTTACTCTTTAATTCGTACGTAAGAGAAATATTAATCTCCGTCTTGGATAATTAATTAACTTAATTAATTATCCCCCCACGAGATAACCCACCTTATCTCTAACGGATGCAAGATATTTTGCACGGATTCCGATGCACGACTAATCACCGTATCACTTGGAATTCCGCTCCGGGAGATCCCGATATCGGATTTCAGATCCGATCGCACCGTCGGCCTTCTTTTTCCGCGCTCTATCGCAGAAAAATACTGGCACCACACACCGGCCAACTTTTAAGAATCGAATAATTTTATTTCCCTTAAAGGCTTAAATGACTACATGTAAGTCCAGAAATACCCCGAAAGGCCGGATCACTACAGGCACCTTATAGGATGGCGCCTGCTGAGTTGAGGGAGTTGAAGGCCCAGCTTCAGGACCTGATGGACAGGGGTTTTGTTAGGCCCAGTGTTTCTCCGTGGGGAGCGCCAGTTTTATTTGTGAAGAAGAAGAATGGGTCACTTTGTTTGTGTGTGGATTACCGGGAGCTGAATAAAGTGACCATTCGGAACAAGTATCCCCTACCACGGATAGATGATTTATTCGACCAGTTGCAGGGAGCCTCAGTGTTTTCGAAGATCGATCTTCAGTCAGGTTACCACCAGTTGAGGGTGAGGGCCGAGGACATCCCCAAGACGGCTTTTAGATCCCGGTATGGGCATTATGAGTTTACGGTTATGCCGTTTGGTTTGACCAATACCCCAGCTGCATTTATGGACTTGATGAACCGGGTATTCCAGCCGTACTTGGACCTGTTTGTGGTTGTATTCATTGATGACATCTTGATCTACTCCCGGAGCGATGTGGAGCACGAGGAGCACTTGAGGATAGTGCTACAGCTTCTACGTGAGAGGAAGCTGTATGCCAAGCTTAAAAAGTGCGAGTTCTGGCTTCGGGAGGTTGCATTCTTGGGCCACATAGTATCAGCCGCTGGAGTGGCAGTTGACCTGACGAAGATTGATACAGTTCGGGATTGGCCGAGACCGACGACGGTTACTGAGGTTCGGTGGTTTCTGGGCTTAGTAGGCTACTACCGTCGGTTCGTAGAGGGCTTTGCGAAGCTCTCTACTCCCCTGACCAGTTTGACTAGGAAGGGGACGAGGTTTATTTGGACTGCGCAGTGTCAGTAGAGTTTTGAGGAGCTGAAGAGGAGATTGATCTCAGCGCCAGTTCTTGCACTGGCAGTGATGGGTGATGGCTTCGTGATTTATAGTGACGCCTCGCACAGCGGTTTGGGATGTGTCTTGATGCAGCATGGTAGGGTAATTGCTTATGCTTCACGGCAATTGAAGGATTATGAGAAGAATTACCCTACTCATGATTTAGAGTTAGCAGCTGTGGTGTTTGCATTGAAGCTGTGGCGGCATTACCTCTACGGTGAGCATTGTGAGATCTATACGGATCATAAGAGCTTAAAGTATCTGTTTACACAAAAGGAGCTGAACCTGAGGCAACGCCGGTGGTTGGAGTTACTAAAGGATTACGATGTGAGTATCCTTTATCATCCCGGCAAGGCCAATGTTGTAGCAGATGCTTTGAGTCGGAGGTCAGTGCAGAGCTTGAGCATGTTGATCACACAGCAGGCACCGCTGATTGAGCAGATGAGGCGACTTCAGATTGAGGTAGTATCCCCTGGGGTCTCTGCTAGACTTATGTCTATGGTCTTGCAGCCCACTCTGTTGGACAGGATTAGGGAGACTCAGAGTGAGGACCCCCACTTGGAGAGGATCAGAGCACAGATTCAGGCAGATCAGATAGGGGATTTTGCAGTGGATAGCTCGGGAGTACTGCGGTACAGGGACCGAGTATGTGTGCCTTCGGATCTAGAGATCAGAGACCAGATTTTGAGGGAGGCCCATTATACACCTTATACCATTCATCCTGGTGGTACTAAGATGTATAAGGACCTCAAGGCACATTTTTGGTGGTCCGGAATGAAGCGGGACATTGGAAGATTTGTGGCTCACTGTTTAACTTGCTAGCAAGTGAAAGCAGAGCACCGGGTTCCTGCTGGCAAGTTACAGAGTCTTCCAATTCCCGAGTGGAAGTGGGATCACATCACCATGGACTTTGTTACAGGGCTGCCGAGAGCGCAGAGTGGAGCCGACGCGATTTGGGTTATTGTGGATAGACTCACCAAGTCTGCACATTTCCTGCCTGTTCAGATGACTTGGTCATTGGAGCGTCTGGCACAGTTGTATTTGGACGAGATAGTGAGGCTGCACGGTGTACCAGCGTCGATTGTTTCAGATCGGGATCCGAGGTTTGTGTCACGATTCTGGGGGAGTTTACAGTCAGCCTTGGGGACCCAGCTCAGATTCAGCACTGCTTTCCACCCACAGACTGATGGCCAGTTCGAGCGCACCATTCAGACCCTCGAGGATATGTTGAGAGCGTGCGTTATGGATTTTGGAGGAGGGTGGTACCGGCACTTACCATTGGTTGAGTTTGCGTACAACAACAGCTATCAGGCGAGCATTCAGATGGCTCCGTTTGAGGCGTTGTATGGACGCAAGTGTCGGTCACCCCTGTATTGGAGTGACGTGGGTGAGAGGAGGACTTTGGGGTCAGATCTACTGTTGGAGGCCGAGGAGAAAGTCAGAGTTGTTCGCCGACATCTTGAGACAGCCCAGAGTCGTCAGAGGAGCTACGTAGATACTCGGCGGCGAGACCTAGAGTTCCAGATTGGTGATCATGTCTTTTTGAAGGTCTCGCCTTCGAAGGGGGTCCGGAGATTTGGAGTGCGTGGGAAGCTTAGTCCCCGCTTTGTTGGACCCTTTGAGGTACTCGAGAGGGTAGGCCCTGTGGCTTATAGAGTTGCTCTTCCTCCCCGCTTGGCCGGTGTACACGATGTGTTCCATGTCTCAGCTCTGAGGAGATATGTGTTTGATCCGTCGCATGTGATTGACTTCGCTTCTTTGGAGATCGGCGAGGACCTGGTTTTTGAGGAGCGCCCGTTGCGGATTCTTGCTCATGAGGTGAGGGAATTGCGCAACCGGGCTATTCCGTATGTGAAGGTCTTATGGAGCAATCACAAGGAGCGAGAGGCTACTTGGGAGTTGGAGACAGAGATGAGAGCTGCCTACCCTTTTCTGTTCGAGACTACTGGTTGAGGTACGCCTGTCTTACTTTACTTTGTTTCGAGGACGAAACTTCCTTTTAGTGGGGGAGGATGTAGTGGCCCTGGTTCCCATGCAACGTTTTTCCAATGAATCCACTGTTAGAACACCTGGTATTGGTGTATCTGGCCCATGGTTCATCAAGGGGATGCCACAGATGGACCCTGTGTGATACCACTTGCTGTGTTGGCCTTCGGCTAGGTTTGCCGAAATTTTTGTAAAGAATTAGGCGAAACGGAGGTTGGAAATGGATTCAGCACGGAAAAATGCTTGAAAACGGCTATTTGCTTGTTTGATTCTGAGTCCGGATGTCCAAAAACGGACTCCCGAAAGTTTTCAGTGGTTTTTGGTGCATAGGAGGGGCCGTAGACCGCCGGCATGCCACGTGGCGGCCTATCATTGGCCGGTTTATGGCGCGCGGTCCACAGAGCAGCGCGGCGGGGTGCACAGACCCGGCGCAGGGACACGTGGCACCGCCTGATTGGCGGGCTCAGGGTGCGCGGTCTATCGGGTGAGCGCGGCGGTGCATGGACCAAGGCGTGGGACACGTGGCAGCCTCCGGTTGGTCGGTGCACGCGGCGCGGTCCACGGAATTCCAAAGCGGAATGCATGGACCGGGTGTAGGGGACACGTGTCACCCTATGATTCGCGGGCGCAGCAGGGCGCGGTGCACGGGGCGCGCGGCTGGCGCCTGGGGCTGCGTGCGCACGTGGAGCCACGTCGCGCGACCGGCGCGTGTGGCGACCGGTCGGCGGGTCAGCCGCGGGGACACGTGGCGCCCGCTCATTGGCGGGCGCCCACCGCCATACTGTGCCCTGTTTGGACACGTGGCAGCCTTCGGGTGGCCCTGCACCGCTGTTCCCTGTACGGCGGGACACGTGGCAGCATCTGGTGTTTTCGGGCATGAACAGTGTTGGGCCGGCCCAACACTGTAGACGCCCGACACTTTTGGGCGCCCGAAAGGCCGGCCCGAAAGTGAAGGCTTGCTTTTTTTGGGCTGATTTTGGGTGAGGCCTATAAATAGGCTTCCTTGGCATCCATTTTGAGGCTTTTCTCGAAGCTTTTAGCTCTTGAGTCCTTAACCAAAATTCTTTCTCTCCCTCTTGTGCATCTTTTGGTGGAAGCTCAGAATTTTTGGAGGCCGCGACGACGGCGATTTCTGCATCGGGGTCCGGAGCAACGATTTACAGTTGGAGGCCCATTTTCGTCGCAGTTTAGTCTGGGAGATCTACAGAGCTACCCCAACGTTATTTTTGGACGATTTCTACGGCGACAGTTTTGTAAGAGGTAAATCTACAACTTTCATGTTGGACACTTTTTCTGGAACTGAGCTCTTCTTGGGGTTTTGGGTACATTTTTAACCCCCTTTGCAACTGATGGTTGATTTGGATAGCACCTGCTTGTCAAATTTTTATCTCCTCATCCGGACATCGGATTTCGACGTTTCAGGACTCTATCGACATCTACTCTTCGCGGGGATCGCCGTCACATTTTTATTGGAATTTTTGGAGGATGTTTTTTAGGTGGAATCTTCGTGTTTATGGGACTGTTCACGACAGATTTTTAGAACTTGGAAGTTGTGTGGATTAAAGTGCAATTTTGGTGTATGTTTTGTACCTAGGAGGTTTTGAGCACTGCTACCGTGTTGTCGACTTGGTGGATTTTGTGTTTTGACTGTTTCTGGGCTTTCTTGGCTGTACGACCCCGGACAGTTAGCGCGCTCAGGTGGGTGACCTTGCTTGCAAAATCTATGGACTGCACGCTAATTCTATGATTGTAGGAGCATGCATGCTAGTAAATGATTTTAAAAGCATGTGAAAACTGTATGTTGTACTCTTGTATACTAGTTGTCGAATTTTGTGATCTCCATGTGATTCCTACAACATGCTAATTATTAAACTTTGGAACTTGACCTAGCACCCCTGTCATATGTATCATGTTCAGCCAGACTGTAGAAAACCTCAACTTGGGCTAGGTTTCTTTATTGCTTTAGACATTCCCACATCACTTATTATACTTATTATCTCTGGACTTAGTTTTTCTCGCCCGGGTTGTGGGCTGGGAGGTCGGGTGGTTGCGGGATGCATTTGCACTCGTGTCTGGGGACCGAGTGGAGTTGATAGCAGTCTGTAGATCAGCTTTCTTTGGAAGAGTGATAGTGATGTTAGATCTGGGTTCTTGGGAGCTGTCAGAGTGACAGTGAGTCTCAGTTGTGTGGATTCTAGCCAGTGAGTAAGACAGTGATTGTTGGTTATAGCCGATCTTGTTGATCGAGGATTTGGATCATAGCCTGCATGAGCCACATTTGTGCTCGACAGAGATGCGCGGATATTTTTACTCGTGTGGGTCGCTCCCCTCGAGTGCCACTCCGGAGTAGGCGAGACCGGGTTGTTGTACCGGCGTTGAGATTGAGCTATTTACCGGGTTGTAGTACCGGCGTGAGATTGAGCTCTTCTATCGCGACTTGTCGACGCTTTGTCCCTCTGGCTGAGCCAGTTTTGGCAGCTATGGACATATCTACGGTAGACCCGTCCTGTTGAGGATGTGCGGCAGTAGGTAGGCGCAGGTTTGACTGGACCCGATGTGGCAGTCAGTTTAGATTGGGTGATCTCAGTGAGAGTCAGTTGTGGCATGTTGTTCTTCTGTTCCACTCTTTGAGCATCTAGATAGAGGCATAGTAGCTGTAGACTTTATCTTTCCAGCTTTTCTTTACAGCACTGCATTTATTACTTTATGCCTCTAGTAGACTTAGTGGGCAGACCGTCGGGCTTGTTGTAGGTACCCACTGAGAACTACTGTGGGATGTAGTTCTCACACCCGTCGTAGTGTCTTTTCCCCAGGGACTTCTGCTCCGGTTCCTGCTGCTCCTGTTGCTGATCCAGCTCCTTCAGACCGAGGTAAGGGAGTCGCGAGATAGATCCCTTCCCGTCATCTTCTGTGCGTGTGAGTAGATGTACCCCTGTATTATTTTGGAGTTGGTCCTGTCGAGTGACTTTGTAGTGAGGTATCGAGTTGTACTTTTATTTTCTGTTTTTGAGAGACTCTTGTATTTTGTTGTGAGGATGGATTGTGTATTTATACTTGAGAGGTAGTTGTATTTTATGTTTTTAGTTCAGCTTTTACTATTTCAGCTCTGATATCTGGTAGTGTAGATGTTTCTTTGCAGGTTAGTCGCTACGTCTATACGGGGCTTTCCGTATGGGCGGCGGATCTGTTGGCGAGCCCGGGGCGCAGTTTCGACCCCGGGGCGTGACAATGTATATGTTGGAATGTTCTTCATACTTTTGTGGATGGTTGATTTATTTTCTCCTATTTGGCCGTTTTCAAACTACAAAAGAAAAAAAAAAAAGAAAGCATTGCGAAATCTGTTTTAAAAATATGGGTGTCGTGTGGGCACCGTTTTAAAACCCTGTGGATTTATGGATTTGCGAAAATAGTTTTGAAAAATCTGGGTGTCGTGTGGGCACCGTTTTAAAACCTGTAGGTTTTTAAGGATCCACAAGGATCTAAATAGGTACTATCAAACAACTAGAGGGGGGGGTGAATAGGTGTAATACTTAAAAAACTCAATCTCAGTGCAAAATAAAAACCAATGCGGAAAATAAAAATAGCACACCGAGATATACGTGGAAACTCCAATCCAGGAGAAAAACCACGGGACCAACACGCAATAACAATCCACTAAGAAAAGAAGAATAACAAGATGATTACCGACTCCACGGACTCAACCCCTCCTTCAACTTCTTCGGACCTTGCGCTCCACCGATTGCACGTCCACTGCACACGTTCGAATCCACGAACGCCACTCGAATCCACGAGCACACGTTTCGAATCCACGAAACGCCTTCAACACATCGAATCCACGATGCCACGTCGAATCCACGACGCAAATAGCCGATAAAGAATATAGGCTTCGATGGTGATCCTTTGCTTAGATTATCAATGAAGAACCATCGATGGAATCTCTAAGCAAAGATTAGATCAATTCGACAAAAGATATGTTCTTGAAAGAACCATCGAATTGACCTAAAAGAGGCTATAAAGAAGAACGATAAAAATCTAGCCTCTAGGGTTGCTCTCATGTGTTTTATATTTTGATCGGTCGTTCTTGAGAAACCCTAAATGTCTATTTATAGTTTAGAAACCTTTGGAAAGAGATAAGCATCAAAAACTGACTTAACAGAATTTTTCCCGCACGACGATCCGGATCGAATTTACGGCGATCCTGATCGTCGTCTTTTTTCAGCAATTCCTGAAAAAACAAGGTTCGGGATCCGGATCGGAATTCTGATCCGGATCGGTTCAGGATCAGAAATTCTGATCCGGACTCTGAACATCCAATTTGTCCAATTTTTGATTTTTAAGCAATGAAAACTTATCCAAGTGTTTCTAAACTACTCAAATGTATTTGGATCACCAAAATTATTTAGTTAAACGTACCTAAGCATTCCGAATCCATTTTCCTTGAGATTGATGTATATGATCCATAAATCTTTAACTTCAATCTTCAAGACTCAAAATACTAAGTGTCAACTTGAGCTCCTGTTGAATCTTCTCTAAGTCTTCGATTGCTGATTTGACAATTTGATCACTTCAAGACTCCGACTCAACTTACTGACTTGACTCACGAAATATGCCAACACCAAAATGCCGTAACAATCTCCCCCTTTGGCAATTTCGTGACAAAACCCAAAAATACATAAAAACGCTCAAGTCACTCATCTTAAACCAAAAAATCGAAATTCAATGTTATCACCAAAACATTGATTTTCTTTGCGTGAAAGATCCAATAAATACAAAATTACATTTGAACCAAACAGTCCTAGAACATACTCTATGACTTAGGACTTGGAGTCTTAAAGTGATGTAATTCCTGCAAAACAAAACTCCAAACAAAATCAAACGTTAGTCGTTAGAAATTAAAATCCTACATTTGATTCGTCCTTTTGGTTCTTTTGTTTTTCGGCTCTTTCAATCTTTTCTTTATCTCCCCCTATCTTGAGCATCTCTAACATGTTCTCCATGTTCTCCATGTTCTCCCCCTGTCTTGAGCATTTATGTTCTCCCCCTTTGTGATACGATCATTATTTTCTGTTCTCCCCCTTTTTGTCACAAATTGTCAAACAGTGAACATACTAGACAAAAGGAAATCAACAACAGCATTAGTTCATAGAGAAAGAGAGATAAAAGCTCAGTTCCGGTATATAACAAAAACACAGATTGCATACCGGTACTCGAAAGCAAAAAGCAAATAATTTCTTGAAACAAATCCAGATTTTTAAATCTTTGAATTACCGATTTGTATTCCATCAAGAAAACAATTTAAGTGCTTGATAATAATATGAGATCAGATAGATGTCATTCAATCCAATTAATTTCACAAAATTAAAAAGATTTTCTCCTAAATCATGAAAAACAAAGGTAAAACATTATAAACAGTTTTTCATGTTATATTCATCAAACACAAGTCATCAAAAATAATCTTGAGATCCAAACTCTATCAAGATGTAACGGATTTACAAAGATGACTTACGGAGATTTCCAAATGACATCAATCTTGAATTCTACCCTTTCAAATTGAGATACGCACTAAAATACCTAAGGGTGGCTCTTTGAGCATCTTTTTAACTATCCCACCTTATACCAACCAGGAGATTGTTCAAAATATAAGAACTTTGAATATGAATCTCCAAATGCTTCAACTAAAAATTTCAAAAAAAATATTTTCCAAGCATCCATAACATGTGGTAGCTTCACACACAAACCGGACGACCGGGGTGGCAGCTCTTTCCTACATGTGGTGGTAGTTTTCACACTCCTTTCGGATGTAACTCTTTCCACATCTTTTGCAATTCAATTATTTACCCTTGTAAGAATGCAATCTCTTACGTGAAAGAATTAAATCCCAAATCTTAGCCTATCGGTTGTCTCACATTTATCACAATGAATTCACACAACCGAGATAGATTAAGCATCTTAATATCACACATGATTCCTAAAATTTGATGCTTATAACTATCAAAAACTCCTATAATGAAGTATCTTCAAGATTATGATTATGGAGTAAAGTTGATAATCCATATAAAATTAATTTAGAGTGAATAAACATGAAGCCCTTTTTATTCAATGCACTTGTTCAATAAAAACCCTTTTGTTCAAAAACAAAGTATAAAAACGAAGAGCATTGAAAAACATGTAATGCAGAGATTAAGAAAAATATGAAAGGAAAACCAATCAAAGCATTACATACAGTCATAAACTATTTAGAACTTAAGACAAGGAAAGATATCACCTTTCCGAATCCAAAATCGTCGGATTTTGGGTTGTCTTGATTCATTGTGGCCGGGAGTTGATAGCTTTGACTGTTGATCCACCTTAGGTCTTTGCCTCGCAGTGATCCACTTGAATGATTGATGTTGTGGCTCGGACCTTTGGTGGGTTGAGTGAACTCTATTGACTTGATGAGTCTTTTGATTCCGTTGAGTTCGCTCCGTAGATGAAGTTGCCGAAGAATTTCTCTTTCTCTTTTTCGGGCACATCTTCATCAAGTGACCTTCAAGTCCACATTGGTGACAAGTTCTTCCTTTCAATTTAGTTGTGGAACTCGAAGCCTTCACAGTTTGGTTCTTTTTAAATCCCAAACCAACTTTGCTTATTTGACCTAATCCGGACATACAATCAAATTTCTTGGAACCGGTTGAAAGCCTTTGTATGTCGGATTTAAGTTGATGAACTTGCTTGGTCAAAGCTTGATTGGTGACATGAATCTCCTCAAACTGCTTTTCAAGAAAACCAATCTTGTCCATATATGATTTTGCGTTTGTCTCCGATTGGTTTAACTTTTCTTGGAGGATTTTATTATTATCCAATAAACGCCCTTGTTCCTCCTCGAGATCATGAAGTTTGATCTTTAAAGCTTGATTCTCGTCTTGAACCTCAAGTCGTTGCTTCCTCAACTTCTTGATATGCTTGGCCATCTTCTTCGATTCCGCAAGAAGTTGTTGGTATGCCTCAACGAGTTCTTCTTCGTCCGACTCCCCCTCACTTGATGACTCTCCGCCGGATGTTGATGTTTCATGCAAAATCAAAGGAATAGAGTCAGTGATTAAAGATGATAAGCAAACATTAGAAGAGGGAATATGAGAGGCATATAAGGCAACGACTTTTTCTTCTTTACTTGAGGTCGATTCATTAGAAGTAGAATCGTCCCAAGTTTTCGCTTGCAAAGCTTTCTTTTTATATGATTTCTTAGAAGGACAATCCGTTGAAAAATGGCCGTAGCCTTTGCATCGATAGCATTGGATTTTCCCTTCGAAATCATCTTTTTCTTTTTCTTTAGAAGGTTTTGCAACGCCTTTGAGTTTAGAGGATTTAGAACCCGATGATCCTTTAGATGGTTTCGTGGATGAAGATCCATCGGTTCGATTCTTCCAAAACTTCCGACGAAATTTCTTTGTGATCAGCGCCAATTGTTCTTCAAACTCGGCAAAAGAGATTTCATCGTCGGAACTTGATTCGCTATCTTCTTCCTTTGTTGATTTGAATGCAATACCTGTAAGCTTAGAAGAAGACTTGGAAGAAACTTGATTAGTAGGAAAAGCCATCTCATAAGTTTGTAAAGCACCTACTAATTCCTCTACTCTCATCTCATCCGGATGACTAACGGTTTCAATGGCGGTAACCTTTGCCCTAAACCGTTCCGGAAGAGTCCGAAGTATCTTTCTTACAATTTTCGACTCCGGGATCTTTTCTCCTAAATTAGCACATGTATTAATTACATCTTGAAGTCTAGTGTAATAATCTGTAAACAATTCATGCTCTTCCATATGAATAGAGTCAAATTGACTTGTAAGCATGTAATAACCGCGGGTCTTTTTCTCTTTTGGTCTTACCTTTGTTTTTTTTTAAACTGCTTTTCGGCTAAGGGGTCTGGGGTGCGATTATTTTTCATTGTTTTTAGGCAGGCCGTCGGGGCTCGCGGGTATTTTTGGAGAATAAAGCCCGCGAAGCGGAGACCGGCGGCGCGACCGGATCTGTTTTCCTACCCCGGAATCTCCCAGAATAAATTTCTGAAGTTTGCAACAGTTCGGGTGTTCAGCACGTCTTATGAGAGGTAAACCAGACCCGGGTTTGATTTAATTTAATTTAATCTAAACTTATTCGATTTTGACGTTGGGTTCAGACCCAATTGCGCCAACCCGACTAATTAAGTAAGGGTTGGGGATTTGGGTTTGGGAACCCCATTCCTTTCTCTCTTTTTTGGCGTGCGGTGCCCCGAGCGTGAACGAAGAACGCTCTTCCCCAAACCCTTCCCTTTGATCGGCGTGGAGCACCGCGACGAAGCGATCGAGAGGAGGGAAGAACACCGCACGCTTTCTACCGGAACCGGGCACGCAAGAACGGATGATCCTTCCCCTCTCAACCATCATCGTCGAAACCGAGGTGAGACGGAGGTTTTCAGTTCTTGTCTTTTGGGGTTCTTGATCGTTCCATCGGCAAGGGGAGGGGGGGGGGGGGGGGGGGGGCACAGGCGACGGATTCTCCGGAATCCGCCGCATGTGCGAAGACCCCCCCCCAAACCGGCGTCCCCGTGTGACCCGCACGGGGCCGGGCCCGCGCCCAGCCCCGCGTGCGGGGGTGACCCGCACGGTGCGGGGGTGACCCGCACGGGGCCGGGCTCGCGCCCAGCCCCGCGTGCGGGGGTGACCCGCACGGTGCGGGGGTGACCCGCACGGGGCACCCCCGCACCGTGCGGGTCACCCCCGCCCAGCCCCGCGTGCGGGGGTGGCCCGCACGGTGCGGGGGTGACCCGCACGGGGCCAGGCGCACGCCCAGCCCCGCGTGCGGGGGTGACCCGCACGGGGCTGGGCACGCGCACGGCCCCGTGTGCGGGCGGGGAGCCGCGAACCGAGACGGGCGGTTCGCCGGCCTTCCGTCGTTATCCGAGTCTGAGCGCTGATTTTTCCCTCGCGGCAGGTGTGTGTGGGAGTCCGAGCGGGCGTACTAGGACGCGAGGGAGCCGAGCGTTGACCTTCTACCCGTGACAGGTGGGTTTTTGTCGTAAGTCCTAGCATTTTAATTCTATCTTGTTGGACGGGATGAATATTATGCGTACTTGGGTTAAAGATCGAGGGGTGACGGACACTACTGGTTTGATCGTGCTAAACTTTATATGGATTGCGAAAATGAATTTCAAAACTCGAGTGTCGTGTGGGCACTGATTTCAAAACCCTGTGGATTTATCCTTTCAAAATTGATCGGCCATGCGCTTTAATAAATTAGAATGTTAGTTGTATGTTAGTGACCGTTGTGATTGAATGGTTGTGTATGTTTGGAACATGTACTGAACGCTACGCCGTGCATATACAGGGGAGACTCTGTCCGTTTTTAGAGAGATCCTGTATGTGCGGCGGGTCTGGGCACGCGCCGGAGAAGAAAGGTCTTCTTTGTTATAAAAAAAAAAAAAAAAACAAACCGTTTCCGCAAAAACAAACCCCCGGGGCGTGACAGATTAAGATGGTATCAGAGAATTCATTCAATCACAACAGTTAGTGCCGACATTCGTGGGAATTCCTCACTTGTCTACAAATGAATGAAATGGGTAGGGCATAGGATGGTAGAACGTGAGTGATCGGGGGGGGGGAATTTGAGTCTTGTCTCGAGCTAAGTGGTTCGTCGTTTGTAGGTAAAGTCTGATGTTGACCTCGTTGTGTGTGACAGACATGGTCCGTACCAGATCCTCGGCTGGGGACGCCGGGGCAGACGCGACAACGTCGACGGCCGCGGAGAACCAGCTCCTGCGGCAGCAATTGCGGGAGATGGCGGGGCAACTGGCAACCCTCGCCGATCACGTGCGTCAGTTGACGCATCAGCAGCAGGCCGCGCCAGTGACGGCCGCCCCGGTCCCTCCGCAGGGGCCGACAGCACCGGCCGCGGCACCACCGACAGCACCGGCCGCGGCACCACCGACAGCGCCATCGCCGGCGGCGACTACGGGACCGGCGCCGGGGACAACTAGCAGGGTTACACTGGAGGAGACTGTAGTCACACCTACCCCTACCGTGGCTGCCGCCGCCGCGGGGGAGGGGACGGTTGTGATGACCGAGCGGGATCGGGTGCGGGCCAACTTGAAGGACTTCAAGAAACACGACCCACCCACGTTCGAAGGGGAGACGACTGATCCGTGGGTCGTCGAGAAATGGGTAGGGTCGATGGAGAAACTTTTTGAAGACCTACTCATGGAGGATGATGAGCGGGTTCCCTTAGCAGTCCATTGCTTGGAAGGGAACGCCCGCTTATGATGGAAGACGGTACGCCCCGATCCTGCTAAGAGTACCGCATTCCCGTCAAGGGCAACATTCAAACGAGAGCTGTTCGAGGCCTTCTTCACTAGCAGTGTCAAAAAGAAGTTGGAGCATGACCTGAACCACATCCAACAGGGAAACCGGACGGTCATGGAGTACCAACGGGAGTTCGTCCGGCTGGCGAACTGCGTCCTGTTCGTTATAAGGGACGAGTCCCACAAGGCGCAACTCTTTGTGGATGGCTTGCGGAGCAATATCTTCGAGGTGGTGCAAGCAGCCGACCTGCACACCTTCCAGAAAGTGGTCGATAGGGCCACTACGGTGGAGCGGGGTTTTCCGGTCACCCGCGCCTGAAGGGAGAACTCGGCGCGGCAGGAGGACAGGAAGCGGCAACAGCAAAACTGGGGGGGAGGCTCTTCGAGTGGGAGCGGACCCCCCAAACGGTGGAGACCGCAGACGGGACCCCGGGGCGCGCCAGCAGGAGGGCCGAGGCCGGGGAATAGGCCTTGTGTTATATGCGGGGGAGGGCACATTGCGGGAGAGTGCCCCCAAAGAGGCGACCACTGCTTCAGGTGCGGCAAACGGGGGCACTTCCGCCGCAACTGCCCCTTAGGCGGGGGATCTGCGTCCTCTGCAGCTTCTATGCCCACGCCACAGCTCTCGGGGCTGGGGAAAGCTCCTATGGCGTCGACTTCTAGACCCCCTGCGCCACGGCGCGAGGAGGACAGGCAGCCACAACCAGGCGGGAGAGTTTTCTCAATGACCCGCCAAGATACAGATCCGCCGGAGGACGCACTCGCAGGTATTACTTCCGTTTCAAATTCCCGTGCTAGAACTCTTTTCGACACCGGAGCAACACACTCGTTTATTTCTCGTGATTTCGTATTTATGCATGACCTCGAGGAGACATCCCTCCAAACCTTCCTGACGGTTCAAACGGCGGGAGGGACCTTGGAGGCGGTCAGCTTTGTGGCCGCCTGCCCAATTATGCTTGGGCGGTTGGCTTGCCCTTGGGATTTGGCGGTGATCCCCCTGAAGGAGTACGACGTGGTGTTGGGCATGAATTGGCTCACGAGGTACCAGGCACTCATTGATTGCGACAAGCGACAGCTGCGATTACAGGAACCGGGCTTTCCCGAGCATGTGTACATCATGGGCAAGAGCATCTCCTTCCCGGCGATTATTTCAGCGGCGCGGGCCAGAAGACTGGTTGAGGGAGGGTGCGCGGCCTATTTAGCATCGGTGGATTTGGCTACCCGACCCCCGACGACACTTACAGATATCCCAGTGGTGAGGGACTTCCCCGACGTCTTTCCCACGGAACTGCCGGGGATGCCCCCAGAACGGGAGGTGGTATTCCCTATCGAGCTACTACCGGGCACGCAGCCCATTACGAAGGCGCCTTACCGAATGGCCTTCGCAGAGCTGAAGGAGCTTAAGGCACAACTCGAGGACCTTTTGGACAAAGGTTTCATCAGACCGAGTGTGTCGCCCTGGGGCGCACCGGTACTCTTTGTCACGCCCCGGGTGTAAACCAGAACCCGGGCCCGTCCACAGATCCGCCGTGCACACGGTATTTCCCGTGTACACGAAGCGTCAACAACCTGCTCAGATAAAAAAAGATATAAAAAAAGAGCAGTAAAAACAGAGCTGAACTAAAACTAATACATCTCAGACTGAAGCTGGAAATAAAATACAATACATCAGTATAAATGATACATCAGTCTCTCCCAGCTCACAAAATAATAAATACAACCTGCTGGCAAAAGCCAGTCCCAAAAGTGAAAGTACAACCGTCTGAGGAAAACCTGGGTACCCCCAACAGTCCAGCTAACACGCTCATCCTCGAGATCTATCTACTCAGCCGTCCTCTCTCCTCGACCCGCCGCTAAAAGCCCAGCAGCACCCGCAGAAGGCACTGCAAAACAAGAAAGAAGAAAAAGAGGAAAGAAGAATGGGGGTGAGAACTACTAGTAAACCAGTAGCCTCCCCTAGTGGGTAAAACCTCAAACTCTGACGCACCCACTAGGTCTACCAGAGGCGAAAAGGAAAGAAGAGTGGTAAGAAAATAATGACTGCCGAAGAAATGAAACTACCACTACTATGCCTCTAGAAATACAGTCCTAGACTGGAATAACCATAACCAACAATAACCAACCGTCCCAGATGAACCCAATCTGTACCGCCCTCATCATCGGGCAAGAAAGCCGCGCCGATGTGATAGCAAAACTCCTGCTGCCGCCCTCATCATCGGGCAAATAAACCGCGCCGATGTGATAGCAAAACCGTCAATAACTGTCCGACCCCGGCCTCCGGAGGGGAACTCGAGGGGAGCGACCCACTCGAGGAAAGCACTACCGGGCAATAACCGCGCCGGTAAAATCCATATCAAAACACTACCGGGCAATAACCGCGCCGGTATGATAAAAGCAGGACTGGATCACAACTATAAAGCCCCAGTGGAACACAACCCTCCACTAAAAGAAAACACAGATCCCCCAATCTGATGCACAATGAACATCCGGTCGATCGCCCAAAATCCGCGATCGCCGCAATACCCACAATCACAATCATGTCCCACATTCGACATCCGGTCAACCGCCTACTGTCCGCGGTAGCCGCTATAATCCCGCAACCCATAATCAAACACAACCTGTCACCGACCCTCAGGTCCTCGCTACACTATCCCAAACCCCTGCTCAAACCCGAGCAACAAGAACCACCTGACTAACGAAAAGGAGAAAAGAAGCAAACAAGGTTTCTCCTAAGTCAAGTTCCAGCATGAAAGTGTAGCGATAAAAAATGGCCTATCTAGATGTCCAAACAAGCATGCAAGTGTTCTCAAGGAAATAAAGGAAAAGGTGTCCAATAGTGGTTCCACATGTGTAACAATTAATAACTCCGCATAGATATAACCATCATGCTAAAACATTATCCAACCACACATGTCTATAATCCATGTTCCATAATAAAGCATCACTATCCACCTATGCATGTCATAAAATCCTCAAATAGTACCAACCACTAACAGGATAATCATATAGTCCAAAATACATATTCCAATCCACATGCAAGGTTAAACGCTAACATTCCATCCATACCAATCTGTATAAGTCCCAACCACTATCAATTATCCACAATAGTAATTTCCAGATGATAGGCTCATAATTATTTTAGTTAAGCATGCATGTCTACTAAGTGAGCATTCAAAATGTCCAATAGAGAAGACCTCTCTAATATTCCTAGTGGGTATATCAGAAAAGAGGAGTAAAGCAACCACCCACCTGAAGT
Source organism: Tillandsia fasciculata (assembly GCA_029168755.2). Lineage (NCBI taxonomy): Eukaryota > Viridiplantae > Streptophyta > Magnoliopsida > Poales > Bromeliaceae > Tillandsia > Tillandsia fasciculata. Next base: position 16,168,236 of record CM054940.1, on the reverse strand, counting down.
GCAACTGTCCAAATCCATACAGCTGAAAAATACCAAAAACTCCAAATCCTTGCTCCCACAATTTTAGCACACCCGCAATACTCCTGGTACAATATAAAGTCCACTAATTACACTAGGCTCCCAATTATAGCACTTATAACCACATACAACCTTGAATTCTAAACTGTTAAATTATCACCTGCAGAAAGTGCCCAGAAAAATCCAATAAAAATATCACGGCGATCCTCGCGTCGATAGCTTCGCAACGGTACCTTGCACGCCCAAATCTGAGTTCTGTACATCAAGATAAAAATTCGGCAAGGTGGTATTCCAAACAACAAACTGCGGAAAAAGACTGCACACAGTACACTGAGAAAACAGTGAATTTCACCTCGAAATAAATCTCATAAAATTCCAATAAAAATACGAGCGCGTTCCTTGCGATCTGTAGATGAAAAAGTTGTATAAGCTCGTCTCCGTCAGACGCTCGTGCGCGAAGATATCGCCTCCCCAATCCGCTGCTGTCCCAAAATCCCTCACAGAAAAAGGGTCACATTAATGCCTCGAGATCCGTGCCAAGGAGTCAAAATGAGATTGCGCGATCAAAATCAAAGTTGAAGCCCTACCTGTTAGGAGTCTTTCGGCGCAAGAATCACAGAAGAAGGAGCTCGGGGTAGACCAGGAGAGCTAAAACACCGTCGCTGCGCTGGAGAGGAACACAGAAAATGCAACGTCGCACCGCGCCGTAAAATGGGGAACCTCGGGATCCGAGCCTTCTAAAATTCTGAAACTTGGTAGGATTAATCCTCACTTCATGGGGAAGAAATCATCCTCTCACCTCCCCTTCGAGCTGAGGTCTCGAAGGGGTCGAAAATCCCCCTTGAAGAGGCCTCGGATTGCAGCTTGAAGGAAATCCAGAAATTCTTTTCAGAAAATACCCAACGTGTCCCGGGAAATTTTCGCTGCGCCCGGTGCACGTGAGCCACCCAATGGAGACGCGCCACGTGGCCCCAACACCGTGCACCGCCCGTGAACCGCGCACCCCGCACGTCGCGTACACCTGCTCCGCGTACGGCACCGACTACACCAATTGCGTGGACCGGGAGCACAACACCGAGCCAATCACATGCCGCCACGTGTCCACTGTCGGTCCACCGTGCACCAACACTGTTCCGTGGACCGGGTGCTGTGAACCACCCAACAAGAACGTGCCACGTGGCACCCCGCTCGGTGCACGCCCGCCGCGTGGACCGCCCGCCTGCCCGCGCCCCCGCCGCGCCTGCCCGCGCCCTCAGCGCCTGCCCGCGGCCGCGCGCCGCCTGCCCGAGCGCCCTCCGCCGTCCGCCGGCGCTGCCCGCCGCCGCCGCCGCCGCCGGCCGGCCGCCGGGAACACTGTTCCGGCGTGAACAGTAACCCGAGCCCGAAAATCAAGTAAATAGTCCATCTGAAGCGTTTTCGCGCGCTGAATCCGAATTTGACGTCCGTTTCGCCAAATTCCCACTCTAAAAATTGCCGAATGCCCCCGGAAAGGTGTTTTCAATCCGAATTCGCGCCGAGTCCAAATCTGAAAATCCGTTTCGCCCGAGAACACTTCCAGAGATCCGACGGAGTCACCCGATCACCCACGTGATCCATTTAAGTCCGAAATCCAACACTTGTGTCCAATCGTGCCCCGAACACCTCCCGCACACCGCGTAGGCCTCCAATGGCCACCCCAATGCACCGCGACAGCTCTGCGGAGATCCAGGTCATCACATCCTCCCCCACTAAAAGAAAGTTTCGTCCTCGAAACTAAAGTCATTCCTCAACACGGAATCTCAACCGACAGGGGGGTAAATAACCAGTCATCCACCACTCAAGCTCCCAAAACTACCAAATACCTCATCCAGAGACGCGATGCAATCCTCGGGTCTCTAACAAGAACAAAACAAAGGAGAACACTCCAGAGGACCACGCCACCTCAACTAGGTACAGCTGGGCTAACTGCTCGGCCATCAGGTAGTCTGAATCGGTACAAACATCTGTCCTCGCTAAGGCCTCAGAAAATCCAACCACAAGTCCAACAACACCCAGCTCGATCCAAGTACCTCGGTACTCCCGAGGCACCCGATATAAGTCCCCCAACTGGTCCCGTAACCTCTGATCTCTAATCTAAAACCGTCGGGATGTAGAAGCAATTCCCTAACACTCCGGCATCAACACTTAGCCATGAGCAGTCGAGAGAACCAGATTGCAAATCCAACTTCGCGAAGATCCAATACCCTTGCAGCTGGTAAAACAAATCCTCCAAGCTTAGCAGAAGGGTGCTAGCTCCCGATGATCACTTCATCAAATTCTTACGGGTCCTCACAAAGCCGAAGTGAACCAACCTTCCACAACTCGAATAGCACCGGCGCCCCCAGAGGTGCCACACTTGGCCTGACATAATTCCAAAACATCAAATCCTGGAGTTGGGTCCTCAACTCCCAAACTGGTGTCATGCCAAACAACTCCGATAGGAGAACAGCTAGGAACTCATAACCAAAAGGGTATATCCAAGTCCTGGTGCCGCCGCTGATCCCTCAAACACACCAGCCAAAAGGCTACTCACCCACTACGAGACATCCGCCTCGCTCACAAGGTCAAAACCAAAGAGGCGAAGATAACCCTCAAACAACCCAGGTACACCAACACCTCCAGGCCTGGCTCCCACGAGAACCGTCCTCGCAGCATAATCAGCTGCCGCGAAAAGAAAAGATAACCGAGCCAGCCTAACCGTCCTAAGTACCAAACCAAGCCCCACAACTAGGTCAAGACCATCAGGCCTACAGGTACAACCAAGGACTCAACCGCACCGGGCAGGACCCACAACACTCCCCCCAGGTGCAAAAGATAGGGAATACGACCTCCCGAACACCAGGTAACCGTCCTACCCCTAACCCAAAGCAATGAAGCCAAACACTACCCACCAAGAAGGGAAAACCTCTCGTATCAAAAGATACGAACCCAAGAGCCTGGAACAATCCAAACCTACCGCCACACTGGCCGCTGGAATCTATGTGCTCTGACGGTCTCAAAATCCACTATCCAGAAAAAGAAATCAGGAATGCCTCATCCGACTGACCTGTCCTCCAACACCCGGCGCCAAGCGCCTCAATCAGAACTCGCCTCAGGCGGCAGATCCCAATCCAAAGGAACTGTAATGCCACGCTCCATACCCGGCGCCTACTCCAATGAGGCGTCCCTAGAACTCTCGATCCCCCACCGAACAAGGCCCTGCCACCAAAGGCTCCATACACAATCCCACAAATCGGGGCAACTCATCCGCCAAAACTGGCTCACTCTTTCAATACAATCCCACAGTTTTCCCCGCTGTCAACTATCCACCCTGCCTCGGTGCCTCAACACTAAACGTCGGCACGGAGGGGCTACTCGCTACTCCGACAACTGTGCCACTGCTCCGACAACTGTGCCACTGCGCCGACAACTGCGCCACTGTGCTGACCCGACAACTGTGTCACCGCGCTGCTCCGACAACTATGCCACTGCGCTGCTCCGACAACTGCGTCACCGCACTGCTCCGATAGCTGTGTCACTGCTCCGACAACTGCGCCACTGTGCTGATCCGACAACTGTGTCGCCGCGCTGCTCCGCTGATCTGCCTCCAACACTACTACCCTTCGGGTCCAGAGTTCTCAGACACCAATCTGGGTATCCGGCCCGAAACAACCAGCCCAGACCCAACTGCCGCACCAAGGTGCACCCGGGTCAGGGCCCAACGTCGGGGAGACACCGCTCACCACGACAAAACCGCAAATCAGCACACCCCGACACTCGACCCAATCTAGCGAAAGTCAAAGACATCCCCCTATTTTTGTAACTTTATGTTGTCTGCAGCCAACATAACTGTCCCACAAAAATAGGGTATGTCGATCCCTCTTCACTCACAGGAAGAGTCAAAACCAAATCACCGACTTTCGCAAAATGTCGCGTCTCTCACACCCTAACATCCTAGGGCCCGCCATAAGCCTAGGGTTTCCTAAGTCCCAACTGACCTATCCCTAAGCTCTGATACCAACTTAATCTGTCACGCCCCGGGTGTAAACCAGAACCCGGGCCCGTCTACAGATCCGCCGTGCACACGGTATTTCCCGTGTACACGAAGCGTCAACAACCTGCTCAGATAAAAAAGATATAAAAAAAGAGCAATAAAAACAGAGCTGAACTAAAACTAATACATCTCAGACTGAAGCTGGAAATAAAATACAATACATCTGTATAAATGATACATCTGTCTCTCCCAGCTCACAAAAAATAAATACAACCTGCTGGCAAAAGCCAGTCCCAAAAGTGAAAGTACAACCGTCTGAGGAAAACCTGGGTACACCAACAGTCCAGCTAACACGCTCATGCCTCGAGATCTATCTACTCAGCCGTCCTCTCTCCTCGACCCGCCGCTGAAAGCCCAGCAGCACCCGCAGAAGACACTGCAAAACAAGGAAGAAGAAAAAGAGGAAAGAAGAATGGGGGTGAGAACTACTAGTAAACCAGTAGCCTCCCCTAGTGGGTAAAACCTCAAACTCTGACGCACCCACTAGGTCTACCAGAGGCGAAAAGGAAAGAAGAGTGGTAAGAAATAATGACTGCCGAAAAATGAAACTACCACTACTATGCCTCTAGAAATGCAGTCCTAGACTGGAATAACCATAACCAACAATAACCAACCGTCCCAGATGAACCCAATCTGTACCGCCCTCATCATCGGGCAAGAAAGCCGCGCCGATGTGATAGCAAAACTCCTGCTGCCGCCCTCATCATCGGGCAAATAAACCGCGCCGATGTGATAGCAAAACCGTCAATAACTGTCCGACCCCGGCCTCCGGAGGGGAACTCGAGGGGAGCGACCCACTCGAGGAAAGCACTACCGGGCAATAACCGCGCCGGTAAAATCCATATCAAAACACTACCGGGCAATAACCGCGCCGGTATGATAAAAGCAGGACTGGATCACAACTATAAAGCCCCAGTGGAACACAACCCTCCACTAAAAGAAAACACAGATCCCCCAATCTGATGCACAATGAACATCCGGTCGATCGCCCAAAATCCGCGATCGCCGCAATACCCACAATCACAATCATGTCCCACATTCGACATCCGGTCAACCGCCTACTGTCCGCGGTAGCCGCTATAATCCCGCAACCCATAATCAAACACAACCTGTCACCGACCCTCAGGTCCTCGCTACACTATCCCAAACCCCTGCTCAAACCCGAGCAACAAGAACCACCTGACTAACGAAAAGGAGAAAAGAAGCAAACAAGGTTTCTCCTAAGTCAAGTTCCAGCATGAAAGTGTAGCGATAAAAGATGGCCTATCTAGATGTCCAAACAAGCATGCAAGTGTTCTCAAGGAAATAAAGGAAAAGGTGTCCAATAGTGGTTCCACATGTGTAACAATTAATAACTCCGCATAGATATAACCATCATGCTAAAACATTATCCAACCACACATGTCTATAATCCATGTTCCATAATAAAGCATCACTATCCACCTATGCATGTCATAAAATCCTCAAATAGTACCAACCACTAACAGGATAATCATATAGTCCAAAATAAATATTCCAATCCACATGCAAGGTTAAACGCTAACATTCCATCCATACCAACTGTATAAGTCCCAACCACTATCAATTATCCACAATAGTAATTTCCAGATGATAGGCTCATAATTATTTTATTAAGCATGCATGTCTACTAAGTGAGCATTCAAATGTCCAATAGAGAAGACCTCTCTAATATTCCTAGTGGGTATATCAGAAAAGAGGAGTAAAGCAACCACCCACCTGAAGTGCAACTGTCCAAATCCATACAGCTGAAAAATACCAAAAACTCCAAATCCTTGCTCCCACAATTTTAGCACACCCGCAATATTCCTGGTACAATACAAAGTCACTAATTACACTTAGGCTCCCAATTATAGCACTTATAACCACATACAACCTTGAATTCTAAACTGTTAAATTATCACCTGCAGAAAGTGCCCAGAAAAATCCAATAAAAATATCACGGCGATCCTCGCGTCGATAGCTTCGCAACGGTACCTTGCACGCCCAAATCTGAGTTCTGTACATCAAGATAAAAATTCGGCAAGGTGGTATTCCAAACAACAAACTGCGGAAAAAGACTGCACACAGTACACTGAGAAAACAGTGAATTTCACCTCGAAATAAATCTCATAAAATTCCAATAAAAATACGAGCGCGTTCCTTGCGATCTGTAGATGAAAAAGTTGTATAAGCTCGTCTCCGTCAGACGCTCGTGCGCGAAGATATCGCCTCCCCAATCCGCTGCTGTCCCAAAATCCTCACAGAAAAAGGGTCACATTAATGCCTCGAGATCCGTGCCAAGGAGTCAAAATGAGATTGCGCGATCAAAATCAAAGTTGAAGCCCTACCTGTTAGGAGTCTTTCGGCGCAAGAATCACAGAAGAAGGAGCTCGGGGTAGACCAGGAGAGCTAAAACACCGTCGCTGCGCTGGAGAGGAACACAGAAAATGCAACGTCGCACCGCGCCGTAAAATGGGGAACCTCGGGATCCGAGCCTTCTAAAATTCTGAAACTTGGTAGGATTAATCCTCACTTCATGGGGAAGAAATCATCCTCTCACCTCCCCTTCGAGCTGAGGTCTCGAAGGGGTCGAAAATCCCCCTTGAAGAGGCCTCGGATTGCAGCTTGAAGGAAATCCAGAAATTCTTTTCAGAAAATACCCAACGTGTCCCGGGAAATTTTCGCTGCGCCCGGTGCACGTGAGCCACCCAATGGAGACGCGCCACGTGGCCCCAACACTGTGCACCGCCCGTGAACCGCGCACCCCGCACGTCGCGTACACCTGCTCCGCGTACGGCACCGACTACACCAATTGCGTGGACCGGGAGCACAACACCGAGCCAATCACATGCCGCCACGTGTCCACTGTCGGTCCACCGTGCACCAACACTGTTTCGTGGACCGGGTGCTGTGAACCACCCAACAAGAACGTGCCACGTGGCACCCCGCTCGGTGCACGCCCGCCGCGTGGACCGCCCGCCTGCCCGCGCCCCCGCCGCGCCTGCCCGCGCCCTCAGCGCCTGCCCGCGGCCGCGCGCCGCCTGCCCGAGCGCCCTCCGCCGTCCGCCGGCGCTGCCCGCCGCCGCCGCCGCCGCCGGCCGGCCGCCGGGAACACTGTTCCGGCGTGAACAATAACCCGAGCCCGAAAATCAAGTAAATAGTCCATCTGAAGCGTTTTCGCGCGCTGAATCCGAATTTGACGTCCGTTTCGCCAAATTCCCACTCTAAAAATTGCCGAATGCCCCCGGAAAGGTGTTTTCAATCCGAATTCGCGCCGAGTCCAAATCTGAAAATCCGTTTCGCCCGAGAACACTTCCAGAGATCCGACGGAGTCACCCGATCACCCACGTGATCCATTTAAGTCCGAAATCCAACACTTGTGTCCAATCGTGCCCCGAACACCTCCCGCACACCGCGTAGGCCTCCAATGGCCACCCCAATGCACCGCGACAGCTCTGCGGAGATCCAGGTCATCACACTCTTTGTGCGGAAGAAAGACGGAAGCTTGCGCCTCTGCATCGACTACCGAGGGATAAACAAGGTTACGGTGAAGAATAAATATCCCCTGCCCAGAATCGACGACCTCTTCGACCAGTTACGGGGAGCGACGGTCTTCTCCAAAATCGATCTGCAATCGGGCTACCACCAACTCCGGGTTCGGGACGAGGACATTCCGAAGACCGCTTTCCGGACCCGGTATGGCCACTACGAGTTCACGGTTATGCCGTTTGGACTCACGAACGCCCCCGCAGTCTTCATGGACATGATGAACCGGATCTTCAGACCCTTCCTGGATCGGTTCGTGGTGGTCTTCATCGACGACATCCTGATCTATTCCACTACCGACGAGGAGCACGAGGACCATTTGCGAACGATCCTCCAAACTCTCAGAGAGCAGGAGCTGTTTGCTAAACTCAAGAAGTGTGAGTTCTGGCTGCGCGAAGTCGGTTTCCTAGGACATGTGATCTCGGCACAGGGAATCGCCGTGGATCCCAAGAAGGTGGAATCAGTGGTCGACTGGCAGCCGCCGACGACGGTGACAGAGGTCCGCAGTTTCCTAGGATTGGCAGGATACTACAGGCGCTTCGTGGAGGGTTTCGTGAAGATTGCTACCCTTTTAAATCGGTTAACCAGAAAAGGGGAGAAGTTCATATGGACGGCCAAATGCCAGGAGAGTTTTGAGGAACTCAAGAGGAGGTTAACCAGGGCACCAATACTTGTGCTGCCGACACCCGGAGAGGATTATGAAGTGTACTGCGACGCATCGAGGATCGGTCTGGGTGGTGTTCTGATGCAACAGGGGAAAGTGATTGCCTACGCGTCCAGGCAACTGAAGGATTACGAAAAGAACTACCCGATACACGACTTAGAATTGGCCGCAGTAGTCTTCGTTTTAAAATTGTGGAGGCACTATCTCTTTGGAGTCCACTGTAACGTTTTCTCGGATCATCAAAGTCTTAAGTACATCTTTACCCAAAAAGAATTAAACTTGCGGCAGAGGCGATGGCTAGAGTTGTTGAAAGATTACGACTTGACGATTCAATACCATCCCGGGAAAGCAAACGTGGTGGCAGACGCCTTGAGCAGGAAAGGGCATCAAGAAGGGGGGTCAGGGAGCGCGATAACGGAGCAGAACCACTTGATCGCAGAGTTCGCACGAATGCAGCTGGAGGTGGTGCCAGCAGGCACGGTGATGCGACTTCTAACCTTGGTGGTCAAGCCGACGTTACTTGAGAAGATCCGGGAGGGACAGCAGACCGACCCACACTTACAGCGCGTACGAGACAAGTTTCCCCTGGACCAGGAGAGCGATTTTGCGGTGGAAAACGACGGCACCCTACGGTTCCGCGGGCGAATCTGCGTGCCGGATTCGTCGGAGTTGAAGGAGGAAATCTTGACAGAGGCACACCGGGCCCCTTATGCGGCACATCCAGGGGGCACGAAGATGTACAGGGACCTCAAACAGATCTACTGGTGGCCCAAAATGAAGGGGGACGTCACCCGACATGTAGCTCATTGCCTAGTGTGCCAACGGATAAAGGCCAAGCATCAGCGGCCAGCAGGGAAGCTACAGCCTCTACCGGTGCCGGAGTGGAAGTGGGATCAGATCACCATGGACTTTGTCACGGGTTTTCCACGCTCTCAACAGGGCCACGACGCGATTTGGGTCGTAGTCGACCGGTTAACCAAGTCAGCACACTTTCTGCCAATTCATACGACCTGGACCCGAGAACGGTTAGCTCAAGCTTATATTAGCGAGATCGTGAGACTACATGGGGTGCCGGCATCGATCACCTCGGACAGAGACACGCGCTTTGTCTCGAAGTTTTGGCAGAGCCTCCAGCGGGCTATGGGGACCAAACTACAGTTCAGCACAGCCTTCCACCCTCAGACGGACGGACAGTCGGAGCGTGTGATACAAACCCTCGAAGACCTGCTTCGCGCCTGCGTACTAGATTGGGGGATCGGTTGGTCACGCTACCTACCTCTCGTGGAATTCGCCTACAACAATAGCTACCAGGCCAGCATACAGATGGCGCCCTACGAAGCCTTATATGGAAGGCGCTGCCGATCCCCGATTTGTTGGGACGACTTGGGAGAACGGAAATTCTTGGGACCCGATTTAGTGGAGGAAACTGAAGAGAAGGTACGCCTTATCAGACAGCGCCTGCTGACCGCCCAGAGTCGCCAGAAGAGCTACGCAGACCAAAGGCGCCGCGACTTGGAATTCCAAGTGGGAGAGCATGTTTTTCTGCGGGTCTCGCCGTCCAGAGGAGTCAAGCGTTTCGGGCTGAGGGGCAAGCTGAGCCCACGGTTTGTGGGGCCATTCGAAATCTTGGAGCGAATTGGCCCAGTGGCTTACCGCCTTGCCCTACCACCAAACCTCGACTGAGTCCACGACGTCTTCCATGTCTCGATGCTCCGGAAGTACCTCTCCGACCCCTCACATATCCTGGACGCTTCTACACTCGAACTTAAGGAGGACCTAAGCTTCGAAGAAACCCCGGTGAGGATCCTGGCAAGGGAGACCAAATCACTGCGAAACCGAGCTATCCCCTACGTGAAGGTACTATGGAGCAACCATGAGGAGCGAGAAGCAACGTGGGTGCTGGAGTCTAAGATGAGGGAGCGCTACCCCGACCTCTTCACCCCCCACCCGGGTTTGAGTTTCGAGGACGAAACTCGTTTTTAGAGGTGAGTGGTGTAATAACCGCGGGTCTTTTTCTCTTTTGGTCTTACCTTTGTTTTTTTTAAAACTGCTTTTCGGCTAAGGGGTCTGGGGTGCGATTATTTTTCGTTGTTTTTAGGCAGGCCGTCGGGGCTCGCAGGTATTTTTGGAGAATAAAGCCCGCGAAGCGGAGACCGGCGGCGCGACCGGATCTGTTTTCCGACCCCGGAATCTCCAGGAATAAATTTCTGAAGTTTGCAGCAGTTCGGGTGTTCAGCACGTCTTATTAGAGGTAAACCAGACCCGGGTTTGATTTAATTTAATTTAATCTAAACTTATTCGATTTTGACGTTGGGTTCAGACCCAATTGCGCCAACCCGACTAATTAAGTAAGGGTTGGGGATTTAGGTTTGGGAACCCCATTCCTTTCTCTCTTTTTTGGCGTGCGTTGCCCCGAGCGTGAACGAAGAACGCTCTTCCCCAAACCCATCCCTTTGATCGGCGTGGAGCACCGCGACGAAGCGATCGAGAGGAGGGAAGAACACCGCACGCTTTCTACCGGAACCGGGCACGCAAGAACGGACGATCCTTCCCCTCTCAACCATCGTCGTCGAAACCGAGGTGAGACGGAGGTTTTCAGTTTTTGTCTTTTGGGGTTATTGATCATTCCATCGGCAAGGGGGGGGGGGGGGGGCACAGGCGACGGATTCTCCGGAATCAGCCGCATGTGCGAAGACCCCCCCCCCCCCCCCCCCCCCCCCCAAACCGGCGTCCCCGTGTGACCCGCACGGGGCCGGGCCCGCGCCCAGCCCCGAGTGCGGGGGTGACCCGCACGGTGCGGGGGTGACCCGCACGGGGCCGGGCTCACGCCCAGCCCCGCGTGCGGGGGTGGCCCGCACGGTGCGGGGGTGACCCGCACGGGGCCGGGCTCACGCCCAGCCCCGCGTGCGGGGGTGGCCCGCACGGTGCGGGGGTGACCCGCACGGGGCCGGGCGCGCGCCCAGCCCCGCGTGCGGGGGTGACCCGCACGGGGCTGGGCACGCGCACGGCCCCGTGTGCGGGCGGGGAGCCGCGAACCGAGACGGGCGGTTCGCCGGCCTTCCGTCGTTATCCGAGTCTGAGCGCTGATTTTTCCCTCGCGGCAGGTGTGTGTGGGAGTCCGAGCGGGCGTACTAGGACGCGAGGGAGCCGAGCGTTGACCTTCTACCCGTGACAGGTGGGTTTTTGTCATAAGTCCTAGCATTTTAATTCTATCTTGTTGGACGGGATGAATATTATGCGTACTTGGGTTAAAGATCGAGGGGTGACGGACACTACTGGTTTGATCGTGCTAAACTTTATATGGATTGCGAAAATGAATTTCAAAACTCGAGTGTCGTGTGGGCACTGATTTCAAAACCCTGTGGATTTATCCTTTCAAAATTGATCGGCCATGCGCTTTAATAAATTAGAATGTTAGTTGTATGTTAGTGACCGTTGTGATTGAATGGTTGTGTATGTTTGGAACATGTACTGAACGCTACGCCGTGCATATACAGGGGAGACTCTGTCCGTTTGCAGAGAGATCCTGTATGTGCGGCGGGTCTGGGCACGCGCCGGGGAAGAAAGGTCTTCTTTGTTATCAAAAAAAAAAAAAAAAAACAAACCGTTTCCGCAAAAACAAACCCCCGGGGCGTGACAAAGCATCTGGAGCTTTTGAATTTTTACAAGATTAGTACCCTCATGTGTAATTTTGAGAATATCCCAAATTTCCTTCGCGGTTTCACACGCAAAAATTCGTGTAAACTCAGTCGAGGAAAGAGAATTAAATAAAGCGTTCATACCTTTCCCATTGTAAGAAGATCTTTCGATTTCCTCTTTGGACCATCTAGAGCGAGGTTTTGGGGTAGTAGAATTTTCTACTTCCTCAACCGGATGCACCCAACCGTATTCAATGGTTTGCCATACCCGCTCATCAATAGAGATGAGAAAAGCTCTCATCCGCACTTTCCAATATGCATAATTGGTCCCATCAAAAAGAGGTGGTCTAAAAATATTACCACTTTCACCCGACATGATAGATAAACCTAAAACCCGCTCTGATACCAATTGTAGGTTTTTAAGGATCCACAAGGATCTAAATAGGTACTATCAAACACCTAGAGGGGGGTGAATAGGTGTAATACTTAAAAAACCAATCTCAGTGCAAAATAAAAACCAATGCGGAAAATAAAAATAGCACACCGAGATATACGTGGAAACTCCAATCCAGGAGAAAAACCACGGGACCAACACGCAATAACAATCCACTAAGAAAAGAAGAATAACAAGATGATTACCGACTCCACGGACTCAACCCCTCCTTCAACTTCTTCGGACCTTGCGCTCCACCGATTGCACGTCCATTGCACACGTTCGAATCCACGAATGCCACTCGAATCCACGAGCACACGTTTTGAATCCACGAAACGCCTTCAACACATCGAATCCACGATGCCACGTCGAATCCACGACGCAAGTAGTCGATAAAGAATATAGGCTTCGATGGTGATCCTTTGCTTAGATTATCAATGAAGAACCATGGATGGAATCTCTAAACAAAGATTAGATCAATTCGACAAAAGATATGTTCTTGAAAGAACCATCGAATTGACCTAAAAGAGGCTATAAAGAAGAACGATAAAAATCTAGCCTCTAGGGTTGCTCTCAAGTGTTTTATATTTTGATCCGTCGTTCTTGAGAAACCCTAAATGTCTATTTATAGTTTAGAAACCTTTGGAAAGAGATAAGCATCAAAAACTGATTTAACAGAATTTTTCCCGCACGACGATCCGGATCGGATTTACGGCGATCCTGATCGTCGTCTTTTTTCAGCAATTCCTGAAAAAACAAGGTTCGGGATCCGGATCGGAATTCTGATCCGGATCGGTTCAGGATCAGAAATTCTGATCCGGACTCTGAACATCCAATTTGTCCAATTTTTGATTTTTAAGCAATGAAAACTTATCCAAGTGTTTCTAAACTACTCAAATGTATTTGGATCACCAAAATTATTTAGTTAAACGTACCTAAGCGTTCCGAATCCATTTTCCTTGAGATTGATGTATATGATCTATAAATCTTTAACTTCAATCTTCAAGACTCAAAATACTAAGTGTCAACTTGAGCTCTTGTTGAATCTTCTCTAAGTCTTCGATTGCTGATTGACAATTTGATCACTTCAAGACTCCGACTCAACTCACTGACTTGACTCACGAAATATGCCAACACCAAAATGCCGTAACAATCTCCCCCTTTGGCAATTTCGTGACAAAACCCAAAAATACATAAAAACGCTCAAGTCACTCATCTTAAACCAAAAAATCGAAATTCAATGTTATCACCAAAACATTGATTTTCTTTGCGTGAAAGATCCAATAAATACAAAATTACATTTGAACCAAACAGTCCTAGAACATACTCTATGACTTAGGACTTGGAGTCTTAAAGTGATGTAATTCCTGCAAAACAAAACTCCAAACAAAATCAAACGTTAGTCGTTAGAAATTAAAATCCTACATTTGATTCGTCCTTTTGGTTCTTATGTTTTTCGGCTGTCACGCCCCGGAGGTCTCAGGATAAGCGGAAAACGTGTATTTTTTTTTTTTTTGAATTAGATAATCAACAACCCCGCCTGCCGGTGCGTGCCAGACCCGCCACATATACAAATTCACCCTGCACACGGACAGAGTCTCCTTTGTATATGCACGGCGTCTCAACTACTTTTACATGAATCACATTACACGGCGTTGATCACACAGTCACCGAGAATAAGTACAACAAGTATCAACATTGAAAGAACCTAGGAGTTCGCAAACGGTGTCCACTCGACACCCAAGTCTTTAAAACATCTAACATTCACATGCAGGCGGCTACATTGTTTTGAAAGGATAAATCCCCAGGGTTTTAAAAGTGGTGCCCACACGACACCCTATTTTTGAAAAGCGTTTTCGAAATTCTTTTTCATCGTAAAACGGCCGCACAGTTAACATGAAACCTAACCATAACTAAACATTTTAAAAACACATGTCCACATATCCAGCATGATCCACATAACCACACAAAATAGCATAATGAGGAAAGAGAGAGATAACCAAACTAAAAGTCTCAACAAAGGGCCTCATTCGGCCACGCTAAATCTGCGGCACCTCACCACCGTCCCGATGTACACACCTATTAGGACCTGTCACGGAGTGGGTAAAGTCAGTGACAAATAAAGTAGATGCTTTAACAATATTAAACAAGAGTTTAGAAGGAAATACACCGCACCGGAACCTTCGCTATCCTTCGCCCTGAAACTTACTTTAATTACATTGTTTACTTTAGTTACCACCGTCCCGTCAGGGTAGATCGATGATCTCCCCACGTGACACGTCCCGTCAGGGTAGGGCGACGACCTCCCCACGGAACAATTGAAGCTCTAACCCCTTCACGATGCGTGGGCGACACGTTTGGCCATCGTGAAGTGGTCCCCAATCATCACACGTGGGGCACACGGGTCCTTCTGACCACTTCTCCGAAAAGTACACCATTGCGGGGGCCTATTCCGCCGGTGTACGTGCAGCATTCAAAAAGGGATGCCGAGATCGGCGTAAATTAATTATTTGCGACCCTTGGTCGCCTTAAACATTAACAAAAGAACAGTACATAATAGGCGAAGGGTTAAAACATTAGCATCTGTCATCTACTTTATTAACCGGTTAGCAATAAACATTTTAGTGATATGTTGCACTCAATGCACTTACAGCACTTGATGCAAAGAACCCACCTGGTCGCGGAAAAATCGGGCACTACGAGTCTCGGGCACTTTCCCGCTGCACACCTGGACCTAAGAAAAGTCCACAAGGTCAAATTAACACCTTACCCTACTTAGGTTAAATCAGTGGTCCCCACCCACTGCAACAATGAACCCACAAAACCAAAATCATCATACCTAGGGGCCGAGACGTCAAACGAAAACCAACAAGTCAAAACCCTTGGGTAAAACCGAAAACATCAACGACTAACAACCACCGGACCGCGACCACCTTGTCGCGGCCTCCGTCGGAACCCAAAACCGCTAACGGAACCCAACAAAATCCATTCCTCAACCGATAGCCCACTCGGGGTATCAAAGGTTAAACCAGCTGGGCCCCGACGGCAAAACGATGAGGAAAGAGTCCCGACGGCGCGCCCCCGACAATTTCGTCGAGGCGCGGAGCGTCGGCGAAAACGACACCCAACAAAATAAAAAAAGTGACCAAGAAGGTCCAAGGCGGCCATGACATGAAAGCCACGGAAATAACGATCCCAACGGCGAAAACCGCGCTCAAAACGGTGGAAAAACGGGCAAAAACGGAGCAAAAGAACTCCGGGCTGTCGGATGGTGCACAGGGGCATCCGTGGACCGGGTTCACGGGAACAGGCGGCGGCGGCATGCGCCGGGT
The DNA here is from genome assembly GCA_029168755.2 of Tillandsia fasciculata. Taxonomy (NCBI): domain Eukaryota; kingdom Viridiplantae; phylum Streptophyta; class Magnoliopsida; order Poales; family Bromeliaceae; genus Tillandsia; species Tillandsia fasciculata. Next base: position 16,152,554 of record CM054940.1, on the reverse strand, counting down.
GCACGCAAAAAGCGTGCACCGCGCGTTTCGGGCCGGGCCGATGCACGACCCGAGAGTGCACCGGGTTCACGCGTCGGGTGGCCATGCGGCATGCGCCGGGTGCACACTGTGCGGTGGACCGCGCACTTGCGGGCTGGGCCGGCGCACGCAGTTGTGCACCGGGTTCGCGCCCGCAAGCGGCCGAGCCGTGAGCCGGGTTCACACTGTGCGGTGGACCGCGCCCTTGCGGGCTGGGCCGGCGCACGCAATGGTGCACCGGGTTCGCGCCCGCAGGAGACTAAGCCGTACACCGGGTGTACGCTTCGGCCATGGACCGCGGTCCGAGGGTTTGCACAGTAAACCCTAATTTTCCGGTTTTCTTCGCCGTTTTCGCTCCCGTTTCGCTATTTCTTCTCCGTTTTCGCTCCCGTGCGATCCCGGCGACGACCCCGCGAACATGGTAACGACGGCGGCGGCCTCCCGTCTAACAACGGCGGCGGCGGCCTCCCGTTAACCCACTATGTCCCGCCGAAGTCGCCCGAAAAATTCCCGAAAAATTCCCGGAAAATTCCCGGTAATTCTAACGGCTAAACCGACGATCGACGAACAACCAAAACGTCGATCGGAGGTCCGTCAAAAAGAAACCGATTAAAAATCATCGATTAAATTCGATAAAAACACCGATCATCCCCAATCAAGAACAAGAAAGACACGGATCAAAACCCGACGAAAATCCGCGATGTACGATCTTACAAGAACACGAAAAACCCCCGATTAAATTTTACGGAAGGATCTACAACCACTAACCTCACTTAATCGGAAAATAAAGAACCGATCTTGGTTCTTGCGGCGTCGGAGATCCGGATCCGCTCCCCGTAGACGATGGCGTCTCGTTCTCCGATCTCCGGCACGTAAAACGGGCGATCGGGTTCCTCCGCTTTTCCTTCTTTTCTTCCGATTAGGGTTTTGCCCTTCTTCTTTTCTTTCTTTTCTCTCCGCTCTTACGGCTAGGATTTAGAATTCTCTTTTCTTAACGAGGGAAAATACTTATATTATCCAATTATCTTAAATCTTTAATTTTCCCAATTCTGTTATTTTTCGAATCGTACGTAGGGAAAAAAATCTAATTTCCCCATCACCGGATAATTAATTAATTAGCTTAATTAATTAATTATCCACACGAGATAACCCCCATTATCCACAAACGGGTGCAAGATATTTTGCACGGGTTTCGATGCACGACTAATCACCGCATTACTAAAAATCCCGTTCCGGGGGTTCCCGACATCGGATTTTCGATCCGATCGCACCGTCGGTCATTATTTTTCGCGCTCTTTCGCAGAAAAATACAAGCGCCACACACACCGACCGACAAACCAAAAGTAATATTCCCGGAGTACTAAAAGAACACTAAAATAGAATAAGGGTTAAATATTACAAAATACCGTGTCATTACACCACTCACACTTTATAAAAAGTTTCGTCCCCGAAACTTAAATACAACCCTCGCTAAACAGCTCGGGAAAACACTCCCGTATTTTCGATTCCAGCTCCCACGTCGCCTCGCGTTCCTCGTGGTTGCTCCATTGGACCTTCACGTAAGGGATGGTCCGGTTACGCAGTTTCTTGTTTTCTCGCGCCAGGATCCGCACCGGTGTTTCTTCAACAGTTAAATCCTCCTAAAGCTTGATCGTGGATATGTCCAGGGCGTGAGAGGGGTCGGGAAGGTACTTCCGAAGCATCGATACGTGGAACACATTGTGTACTCGGTCCAGGCTTGGCGGCAAGGCCAAGCGATAAACCACCGGACCCACACGCTCTAGGATCTCAAACGGTCCCACGTACCTCGGGCTTAGTTTCCCTCTCAGGCCGAAACGTCGGGTCCCTTTCGAAGGCGACACTCGCAGCAACACGTGATCGCCCACCGCGAATTCCAACTCCCGTCGCCTGCGGTCTGCGTAACTTTTCTGTCTGCTCTGGGCGGTCAGCAACCGCTGCCTGATGAGGCGCACCTTTGCCTCGGTTTCTTCGACAAAATCCGGTCCCAACCATTTGCGCTCTCCCAAGTCATCCCAGCATAAAGGCGACCGACAGCGGCGCCCGTACAAAGCTTCGTATGGCGCCATCTTTATGCTGGCTTGGTAACTGTTATTATAGGCGAATTCCACAAGTGGCAGATATTGAGACCATCCGTCGCCTAGGTCTAGCACGCATGCTCGCAGCATGTCTTCAAGGATCTGGATCACCCGCTCTGATTGTCCGTCCGTTTGCGGGTGAAAGGCCGTGCTGAAATGCAGCTTGGTCCCCATCGCTCGCTGCAAACTGTGCCAAAAACTCGACACGAACCGCGTGTCTCTGTCCGACGTGATGGACACCGGTACACCATGCAACCTTACTATCTCATCTATATAGGTTCGTGCCAGTCGCTCCCGGGTCCACGTCGTATGAATCGGCAGGAAGTGGGCGGATTTCGTCAAACGGTCCACCATGACCCATATCGCGTCGTGCCCTTGGGATGATCTCGGAAAGCCAGTCACAAAGTCCATCGTGATCATCTCCCACTTCCACTCCGGCACGGGCAACGGCTGCAACTTCCCAGCTGGGCGCTGGTGTTCGGCCTTCACCTGTTGGCATATTAGGCAATGTGCCACGAATCGAGTCACATCTTCCTTCATCTTGGGCCACCAGAAGGTTTGTTTAACATCCTTGTACATCTTTGTTCCCCCGGGGTGCACCGCATAGGGTGCGGTATGCGCCTCCCTCAGGATTTCTTCCTTGAGTTTCGGTAGGTCCGGCACGCAGATTCGCCCCCGAAAACATATCGTGCCGTTAGCATTTATCGCAAAATCACCTCCTTGGTCTGTGGGTAGCCTATCACGTACAAGTTGTAGCTGGGTATCCGTCGATTGACCTTCACGGATTCTATCCAATAAGGTTGGTCGGACTACCAGGGTCATAAGTCGTGCGACCGTTCCTGCTGGTACCACCTCCAGTCTTAATTGTGCAAACTCCGCAATCAAACGATCCTGTTGGGTGAGGGCGTTCGTCACCGACTCCGCTGTCTGCCCTTTGCGGCTCAGGGCATCCGCCACCACGTTCGCCTTCCCAGGGTGGTAATGGATGGTTAAGTCGTAATCCTTTAGTAATTCAAGCCACCGCCTTTGCCGCAAATTTAGTTCCTTCTGGGTGAAAAGGTACTTTAAGCTCTGATGGTCTGAGTACACGTTGCAGTGTGTTCCATACAGGTAGTGCCTCCATAACTTGAGGACGAAAACAACTGCCGCAAGCTCCAGATCGTGCACGGGGTAGTTCCTCTCGTACTCCTTGAGTTGCCTCGACGCATAGGCTATAACCCTGCCCCGTTGCATAAGCACGCCTAACAACAAACCTCAAAGTCTTAATCAGGCTCCAGTAGAGCGAGTACCGGGGCCTGCGTCAATCTGACTTTGAGTTCCTCAAAACTCTTCTGGCATTGCTCCGTCCATATGTACTTTTCTCTTTTACGGGTCAGGCGAGTGAGGGGCAAAGCTATCTTGGAGAAGCCTTCCACGAAGCGTCTATAATACCCTGCTAGCCCCAGGAAGCTTCTAATCTCAGTTACCGTTGTCGGCCTGGGCCAGTCGGTTACCGAATCTGTCTTCTTCGGGTCGACCGCAATCCCAGCAGCCATCCAATATGCCCCAAAAAGCCCACCTCGCGGTGCCAAAACTCACACTTTATAAGTTTTGGCATATGGTTTCTGATCCCGGAGGGTCTGGGGAATACCCGCGGGTGTTCCCCATATCCCTGGTCTATGCGAGAGTAGACCGGAACGTAATCTGGAGGACTATCACCGACTGGTCTAAGATGGGCTTGAGTATCCCATTCCTCATGCCCGTGAACACTGCTGGTGCGTTGACGAGTCTAAACGGTATAACCGTAAACTCATGTTGACTATTCCGAGCTCGGCGGTCTGTTTTCCGCGTGTCATTACCCCGGACTCTTGGCGGGCGTTAGCCGGTCCGCAGATCAATCTTTAGGGGATGCCGTTTCTCCTTGTAGTTGATCAAACAGGTCGTCAATCCATGGTAATGGATACTTGTTCTTGATGGTGACCTTGTTTAATTCCCGGTAGTCGATGCACAGGCGAAGGCTTCCGTCCTTCTCGTGTCGAGATCCATACGGTACTTGCGAACGCTGCTCGACTGCCTTCTACCGAGCTTCCTGCCCGCAACCAAGAAGTGCGAGCAGAAGGCGCTCCTACACGCTAAGTTTACATGTTCCGGCAAATTCGGTTCCCGGAGACACGCTTGGAACTTCAAGCAGTCAGCCACCGCTTAAAGATTGCCGCAATTGTCGGCCCCAAGCGCTACACCAATAACCTTCACAGAAACCTCATCAGTTCTTAGAGACTAAGAACCCGCCTCACCCTCGCTGGGCAGGCAGGAGTACAGCTGCCTGTCTCAAGGGGTAGCCGGAGGTTCCGACTGAACTTATTCCTACGATGGGAATTTCTTCTACTAACTAAGGTAGGGCGAAAACATGAAGCGAGGTGAAAGTGTGGGACGCTTAAGTGTTAACACAAAGGTTCTAGCACGAAGATTTGAAACTCGAGTATTACCTGTTACGTCGTGCTCGGCGGATTCGTCCCCTGGTGGGTCACCGTATAGGCTCTCCCTGCTCTCGGTCGTCGAGACAATGGTGTAGATGCTGCTACGGGTGATGTCCCCGTCTCCGAGGGCAGTCGAAACGATAGTGCCCCGATTTGCCGCATCGATAACAGCGGTCTCGCTTCTGGGGACATTCGATCACTTGATATATTCCATCGCAAGTGATGTCAGACTTGTCCACCGGCCATTGTCCTCCCGTCGGCGCATTCTTGGTTCCTTGTTGCCATCTCAGGTATTTAGGTGGCCGGCTCCTCTTGGTATGCTCCTTTCCAAAATTTGGCCGAGTTCGCTTCTTATCCCCGCAGTGACCTGAGCTCTCCCATCGGGCTCGTGAAAACGTAAGTCCGTGCTCCACCGCAGCGGCTCTATCGACCACCTTGAAGATATCGCTCCATAAGTCGTCCACGAGAGGACGGCTTTGTGAGACTCTTTTCTTATCAAAGGGACACATTCGGTCAACCTCACAAGTGCCCGTTGGTAACCCATAACTGTTCGACTTCCTTGCTTGATGTGCTTCAGGTCACCTCCCATCTGCTGCTTGATGCTGTCGGGGAGAAATGCCCCAAACAGTTTCTCTCGGAACGTGATCCCAGACGGAAGGGCGGTGTCCTTCAAGAAAGTGTGCTGCCAACGGGACCCATTCATGTTCCTCCATCAATAGGTCTTCAAAAGCTTCTCCATGGTATCTACCCATTTTTCCACGACCAAAGGGTCGGTCGTCTCTCCCTCAAACACGGGTGGGTCTTACCTCTTGAAATTTGCCAAGTTCGCTGTCGCCCTTTCCCATTCGGTTTGCTGAATAGGGGCTTCCCCCGCTGCGACGGCGGACACTCTGGGAGCAGGTGTCACCACGGTCTCTCTCAAGGGGTCTCCAATAGCGGCTCCTATCGTAGGTCCCAAAGTTGCTGGTGTTGGTGCTACTGAAGGTGTTGTTGCCTGAACCGACGGTGCCCCGGTTACTGTGGTCGGAGGAGGGGCGACCATAATCTCGCTGTCCGCCACCGGCGGTCCCATCACTGGCGCGGCTGGTCCGGGCGGAGGAGCCTGGGCGACCTCCTCTGGTGTAGTCGGCAGTTGCGTCAACGGACGCACTTGTTCCATAAAGGTTGCGAACTGCCCGGCCATCTCTCGTAGTTGTTGTCGGAGGAGCTGATACTCCGCCGCTGTTGGCCCCATACTTTCTGTCCCTGCATTCTCCGTCGATAACCCATTTCGGGCCATTATGCTGCTGTATACAAAGAAACCGCATTAACCCTAAGGTTCCTGGCCAAGTACTAGACCTACAAAAACACTACGGCTACGACCGCTTTTATCCCCGCACACTCACGTTCTAAGACACCTACGACCTGGTTATCTCATATCCAATTTTGGTGGTAGGATCATGCACTGCGGTTACTGGACACCGACTGTTGTGGTCAAAGCCGTGTTTCTCTCTGATACCATAAAATCTGTCACGCCCCGGAGGTCTCAGGATAAGCGAAAAACGTGTATTTTTTTTTTTTTTGAATTAGATAATCAACAACCCCGCCTGCCGGTGCGTGCCAGACCCGCCACATATACAAATTCACCCTGCACACGGACAGAGTCTCCTTTGTATATGCACGGCGTCTCAACTACTTTTACATGAATCACATTACACGGCGTTGATCACACAGTCACCGAGAATAAGTACAACAAGTATCAACATTGAAAGAACCTAGGAGTTCGCAAACGGTGTCCACTCGACACCCAAGTCTTTAAAACATCTAACATTCACATGCAGGCGGCTACATTGTTTTGAAAGGATAAATCCCCAGGGTTTTCAAAGTGGTGCCCACACGACACCCTATTTTTGAAAAGCGTTTTCGAAATTCTTTTTCATCGTAAAACGGCCGCACAGTTAACATGAAACCTAACCATAACTAAACATTTTAAAAACACATGTCCACATATCCAGCATGATCCACATAACCACACAAAATAGCATAATGAGGAAAGAGAGAGATAACCAAACTAAAAGTCTCAACAAAGGGCCTCATTCGGCCACGCTAAATCTGCGGCACCTCACCACCGTCCCGTTGTACACACCTATTAGGACCTGTCACGGAGTGGGTAAAGTCAGTGACAAATAAAGTAGATGCTTTAACAATATTAAACAAGAGTTTAGAAGGAAATACACCGCACCGGAACCTTCGCTATCCTTCGCCCTGAAACTTACTTTAATTACATTGTTTACTTTAGTTACCACCGTCCCGTCAGGGTAGATCGATGATCTCCCCACGTGACACGTCCCGTCAGGGTAGGGCAACGACCTCCCCACGGAACAATTGAAGCTCTAACCCCTTCACGATGCGTGGGCGACACGTTTGGCCATCGTGAAGTGGTCCCCAATCATCACACGTGGGGCACACGGGTCCTTCTGACCACTTCTCCGGAAAAGTACACCATTGCGGGGGCCTATTCCGCCGGTGTACGTGCAGCATTCAAAAAGGGATGCCGAGATCGGCGTAAATTAATTATTTGCGACCCTTGGTCGCCTTAACATTAACAAAAGAACAGTACATAATAGGCGAAGGGTTAAAACATTAGCATCTGTCATCTACTTTATTAACCGGTTAGCAATAAACATTTTAGTGATATGTTGCACTCAATGCACTTACAGCACTTGATGCAAAGAACCCACCTGGTCGCGGAAAAATCGGGCACTACGAGTCTCGGGCACTTTCCCGCTGCACACCTGGACCTAAGAAAAGTCCACAAGGTCAAATTAACACCTTACCCTACTTAGGTTAAATCAGTGGTCCCCACCCACTGCAACAATGAACCCACAAAACCAAAATCATCATACCTAGGGGGCCGAGACGTCAAACGAAAACCAACAAGTCAAAACCCTTGGGTAAAACCGAAAACATCAACGACTAACAACCACCGGACCGCGACCACCTTGTCGCGGCCTCCGTCGGAACCCAAAACCGCTAACGGAACCCAACAAAATCCATTCCTCAACCGATAGCCCACTCGGGGTATCAAAGGTTAAACCAGCTGGGCCCCGACGGCAAAACGATGAGGAAAGAGTCCCGACGGCGCGCCCCCGACAATTTCGTCGAGGCGCGGAGCGTCGGCGAAAACGACACCCAACAAAATAAAAAAAGTGACCAAGAAGGTCCAAGGCGGCCATGACATGAAAGCCACGGAAATAACGATCCCAACGGCGAAAACCGCGCTCAAAACGGTGGAAAAACGGGCAAAAACGGAGCAAAAGAACTCCGGGCTGTCGGATGGTGCACAGGGGCATCCGTGGACCGGGTTCACGGGAACAGGCGGCGGAGGCATGCGCCGGGTGCACGCAAAAAGCGTGCACCGCGCGTTTCGGGCCGGGCCGATGCACGACCCGAGAGTGCACCGGGTTCACGCGTCGGGTGGCCATGCGGCATGCGCCGGGTGCACACTGTGCGGTGGACCGCGCACTTGCGGGCTGGGCCGGCGCACGCAGTTGTGCACCGGGTTCGCGCCCGCAAGCGGCCGAGCCGTGAGCCGGGTGCACACTGTGCGGTGGACCGCGCCCTTGCGGGCTGGGCCGGCGCACGCAATGGTGCACCGGGTTCGCGCCCGCAGGAGGCTAAGCCGTACACCGGGTGTACGCTTCGGCCATGGACCGCGGTCCGAGGGTTTGCACAGTAAACCCTAATTTTCCGGTTTTCTTCGCCGTTTTCGCTCCCGTTTCGCGATTTCTTCTCCGTTTTCGCTCCCGTGCGATCCCGGCGACGACCCCGCGAACATGGTAACGACGGCGGCGGCCTCCCGTTAACCCACTATGTCCCGCCGAAGTCGCCCGAAAAATTCCCGAAAAATTTCCGAAAAATTCCCGGAAAATTCCCGGTAATTCTAACGGCTAAACCGACGATCGACGAACAACCAAAACGTCGATCGGAGGTCCGTCAAAAAGAAACCGATTAAAAATCATCGATTAAATTCGATAAAAACACCGATCATCCCCAATCAAGAACAAGAAAGACACGGATCAAAACCCGACGAAAATCCGCAATGTACGATCTTACAAGAACACGAAAAAACCCCCGATTAAATTTTACGGAAGGATCTACAACCACTAACCTCACTTAATCGGAAAATAAAGAAACGATCTTGGTTCTTGCGGCGTCGGAGATCCGGATCCGCTCCCCGTAGACGATGGCGTCTCGTTCTCCGATCTCCGGCACGTAAAACGGGCGATCGGGTTCCTCCGCTTTTCCTTCTTTTCTTCCGATTAGGGTTTTGCCCTTCTTCTTTTCTTTCTTTTCTCTCCGCTCTTACGGCTAGGGTTTAGAATTCTCTTTTCTTAACGAGGGAAAATACTTATATTATCCAATTATCTTAAATCTTTAATTTTCCCAATTCTGTTATTTTTCGAATCGTACGTAGGGAAAAAAATCTAATTTCCCCATCACCGGATAATTAATTAATTAGCTTAATTAATTAATTATCCACACGAGATAACCCCCATTATCCACAAACGGGTGCAAGATATTTTGCACGGGTTTCGATGCACGACTAATCACCGCATTACTAAAAATCCCGTTCCGGGGGTTCCCGACATCGGATTTTCGATCCGATCGCACCGTCGGTCATTATTTTTCGCGCTCTTTCGCAGAAAAATACAAGCGCCACACACACCGACCGACAAACCAAAAGTAATATTCCCGGAGTACTAAAAGAACACTAAAATAGAATAAGGGTTAAATATTACAAAATACCGTGTCATTACATCGGCTCTTTCAATCTTTTCTTTATCTCCCCCTATCTTGAGCATCTCTAACATGTTCTCCATGTTCTCCATGTTCTCCCCCTGTCTTGAGCATTTATGTTCTCCCCCTTTGTGATACGATCATTATTTTCTGTTCTCTCCATTTTTGTCACAAATTGTCAAACAGTGAACATACTAGACAAAAGGAAATCAACAACAGCATTAGTTCATAGAGAAAGAGAGATAAAAGCTCAGTTCCGGTATATAACAAAAACACAGATTGCATACCGGTACTCGAAAGCAAAAAGCAAATAATTTCTTGAAACAAATCCAGATTTTTAAATCTTTGAATTACCGATTTGTATTCCATCAAGAAAACAATTTAAGTGCTTGATAATAATATGAGATCACATAGATGTCATTCAATCCAATTAATTTCACAAAATTAAAAAGATTTACTCCTAAATCATGAAAAATAAAGGTAAAACATTATAAACAGTTTTTCATGTTATATTCATCAAACACAAGTCATCAAAAATAATCTTGAGATCCAAACTCTATCAAGATTTAACGGATTTACAAAGATGACTTACGGAGATTTTCAAATGACATCAATCTTGAATTCTACCCTTTCAAATTGAGATACGTACTAAAATACCTAAGGGTGGCTCTTTGAGCATCTTTTTAACTATCCCACCTTATACCAACCAGGAGATTGTTCAAAATATAAGAACTTTGAATATGAATCTCCAAATGCTTCAACTAAAAATTTCAAAAAAAATATTTTCCAAGCATCCATAACATGTGGTAGCTTCACACACAAACCGGACGACAGGGGTGGCAGCTCTTTCCTACATGTGGTGGTAGTTTTCACACTCCTTTCGGATGTAACTCTTTCCACATCTTTTGCAATTCAATTATTTACCCTTGTAAGAATGCAATCTCTTACGTGAAAGAATTAAATCCCAAATCTTAGCCTATCGGTTGTCTCACATTTATCACAATGAATTCACACAACTGAGATAGATTAAGCATCTTAAGATCACACATGATTCTTAAAATTTGATGCTTATAACTATCAAAAACTCCTATAATGAAGTATCTTCAAGATTATGATTATGGAGTAAAGTTGATAATCCATATAAAATTAATTTGGAGTGAATAAACATGAAGCCCTTTTTATTCAATGCACTTGTTCAATAAAAACCCTTTTGTTCAAAAACAAAGTATAAAAACGAAGAGCATTGAAAAACATGTAATGCAGAGATTAAGAAAAATATGAAAGGAAAACCAATCAAAGCATTACATACAGTCATAAACTATTTAGAACTTAAGACAAGGAAAGATATCACCTTTTCGAATCCAAAATCGTCGGATTTTGGGTTGTCTTGATTCATTGTGGCCGGGAGTTGATAGCTTTGACTGTTGATCCACCTTAGGTCTTTGCCTCGCAGTGATCCACTTGAATGATTGATGTTGTGGCTCGGACCTTTGGTGGGTTGAGTGAACTCTATTGACTTGATGAGTCTTTTGATTCTATTGAGTTCGCTCCGTAGATGAAGTTGCTGAAGAATTTCTCTTTCTCTTTTTCGGGCAATCTTCACCAAGTGTCCTTCAAGTCCACATTGGTGACAAGTTCTTCCTTTCAATTTAGTTGTGGAACTTGAAGCCTTCACAGTTTGGTTCTTTTTAAATCCCAAACCAACCTTGCTTGTTTGACCTAATCCGGACATACAATCAAGTTTCTTCGAACCGGTTGAAAGCCTTTGTATGTCGGATTTAAGTTGATGAACTTGCTTGGTCAAAGCTTGATTGGTGACATGAATCTCCTCAAACTGCTTTTCAAGAAAACCAATCTTGTCCATATATGATTTGCGTTTGTCTCCGATTGGTTTAACTTTTCTTGGAGGATTTTATTGTTATCCAATAAACGCCCTTGTTCCTCCTCGAGATCATGAAGTTTGATCTTTAAAGCTTGATTCTCGTCTTGAACCTCAAGTCGTTGCTTCCTCAACTTCTTGATATGCTTGGCCATCTTCTTCGATTCCGCAAGAAGTTGTTGGTATGCCTCAACGAGTTCTTCTTCGTCCGACTCCCCCTCACTTGATGACTCTCCGCCGGATGTTGATGTTTCATGCAAAATCAAAGGAATAGAGTCAGTGACTAAAGATGATAAGCAAAATTAGAAGAGGGAATTTGAGAGGCATGAAAAGCAACAACTTTTTCTTCCTTTACTTGAGGTCGATTCATCGAAGTAGAATCGTCCCAAGTTTTCGCTTGCAAAGCCTTCTTTTTATATGATTTCTTAGAAGGACAATCCGTTGAAAAATGGCCGTAGCCTTTGCATCGATAGCATTGGATTTCCCCTTCGAAATCATCTTTTTCTTTTTCTTTAGAAGGTTTTGCAACGCCTTTGAGTTTAGAGGATTTAGAACCCGATGATCCTTTAGATGGTTTCGTGGATGAAGATCCATCGGTTCGATTCTTCCAAAATTTCCGACGAAATTTCTTTGTGATCCGCGCCAATTGTTCTTCAAACTCGGCAAAAGAGATTTCATCGTCGGAACTTGATTCGCTATCTTCTTCCTTTGTTGATTTGAATGCAATACCTGTAAGCTTAGAAGAAGACTTGGAAGAAACTTGATTAGTAGGAAAAGTCATCTCATAAGTTTGTAAAGCACCTACTAATTCCTCTACACTCATCTCATCCGGATGACTAACGGTTTCAATGGCGGTAACCTTTGCCCTAAACCGTTCCGGAAGAGTCCGAAGTATCTTTCTTACAATTTTCGACTCCGGGATCTTTTCTCCTAAATTAGCACATGTATTAATTACATCTTGAAGTCTAGTGTAATAATCTGTAAACAATTCATGCTCTTCCATATGAATAGAGTCAAATTGACTTGTAAGCATCTGGAGCTTTTGAATTTTTACAAGATTAGTACCCTCATGTGTAATTTTGAGAATATCCCAAATTTTCTTCGCGGTTTCACACGCGGAAATTCGTGTAAACTCAGTCGAGGAAAGAGAATTAAATAAAGCGTTCATACCTTTCCCATTGTAAGAAGATCTTTCGATTTCCTCTTTGGACCATCTAGAGCGAGGTTTTTGGGTAGTAGAATTTTCTACTTCCTCAACCGGATGCACCCAACCGTATTCAATGGTTTGCCATACCCGCTCATCAATAGAGATGAGAAAAGCTCTCATCCGCACTTTCCAATATGCATAATTGGTCCCATCAAAAAGAGGAGGTCTAAAAATATTACCACTTTCACCTGACATGATAGATAAACCTAAAACCCGCTCTGATACCAATTGTAGATTTTTAAGGATCCACAAGGATCTAAATAGGTACTATCAAACAACTAGAGGGGGGGGTGAATAGGTGTAATACTTAAAAAACTCAATCTCAGTGCAAAATAAAAACCAATGCGGAAAATAAAAATAGCACACCGAGATATACGTGGAAACTCCAATCCAGGAGAAAAACCACGGGACCAACACGCAATAACAATCCACTAAGAAAAGAAGAATAACAAGATGATTACCGACTCCACGGACTCAACCCCTCCTTCAACTTCTTCGGACCTTGCGCTCCACCGATTGCACGTCCATTGCACACGTTCGAATCCACGAACGCCACTCGAATCCACGAGCACACGTTTCGAATCCACGAAACGCCTTCAACACATCGAATCCACGATGCCACGTCGAATCCACGACGCAAATAGCCGATAAAGAATATAGGCTTCGATGGTGATCCTTTGCTTAGATTATCAATGAAGAACCATGGATGGAATCTCTAAGCAAAGATTAGATCAATTCGACAAAAGATATGTTCTTGAAAGAACCATCGAATTGACCTAAAAGAGGCTATAAAGAAGAACGATAAAAATCTAGCCTCTAGGGTTGCTCTCAAGTGTTTTATATTTTGATCGGTCGTTCTTGAGAAACCCTAAATGTCTATTTATAGTTTAGAAACCTTTGGAAAGAGATAAGCATCAAAAACTGACTTAACAAAAATTTTCCCGCACGACGATCCGGATCGGATTTACGGCGATCCTGATCGTCGTCTTTTTTCAGCAATTCCTGAAAAAACAAGGTTCGGGATCCGGATCGGAATTCTGATCCGGATCGGAATTCTGATCCGGATCGGTTCAGGATCAGAAATTCTGATCCGGACTCTGAACATCCAATTTGTCCAATTTTTGATTTTTAAGCAATGAAAACTTATCCAAGTGTTTCTAAACTATCAAAAGTATTCGGATCACCAAAATTATTTAGTTAAACGTACCTGATCATTCCGAATCCATTTTCCTTGAGATTGATGTATATGATCCATAAATCTTTAACTTCAATCTTCAAGACTCAAAATACTAAGTGTCAACTTGAGCTCCTGTTGAATCTTCTCTAAGTCTTCGATTGCTGATTTGACAATTTGATCACTTCAAGACTCCGACTCAACTTACTGACTTGACTCACGAAATATGCCAACACCAAAATGCCGTAACAAAACCCTGTGGATTTATGGATTTGCGAAAACAGTTTTGAAAAATATGGGTGTCGTGTGGGCACCGTTTTAAAAACCCTGTGGATTTATGGATTGCGAAAACTGTTTTGAAAAACCTGGATGCCGTGTGGGCACCGTTTTTAAAACTTGGGGATTTATCCTTTTAAACCAGTCGGCCTCGTGAATTCTTTAATCTTGTGCGCTCATGTTAGTAAACTGATGTGGTTAAATGATTGTTGTAACTGCGACGCCGTGCATATACAGAGGAGACTCCGCCCGTTTGCGGGGTGAATCGGTGTATGCGGCGGGTCTGGGCACGCACCAGGAAAAAAAAAGGGACTTTCAAAAAAAAAATGTGCACGCAAATTCAGTCTTTTTGTTGGTCGTCTTCCGCTTAATAAAACCCCCGGGGCGTGACACGGCTCCCAACACTGGCACAACACTAGCCACAGCTACCAGACTCCACCCAGCTCCCAGGCACGAGTGCAACATGCATCCCACACTATCCCGACTACTCGGGCCACTACCCGGGTGAGGAAACACTCTATGTCCAGGAAAAAGAATGCAAGAGGTGGAAACTAGAATATAAAAGAATCTAGCCCAAGCGAGAGTTTTTTAGCAGTCTGGTTGAATACATGCAATCATATGGCAGGGTGCTAGTCAAAGTCCAATAACTCTATAAACATCGATAGTAGCACTTATTCTAGCATGCTGAAATCTACAACAATAGAATTAGAAGGAAGTCCGCAGACTTGGAGGAAATCCAACCCATCTCGGTTTCCCAAAAATTTCTTATAGACACTTGCAATTGGACTCCCGCAGAAACACGCTCTCATTCGAAATAGAAAGCACAAAGGCGCCCGCCACACGCGAATGGTACACCCAGAAAAGTTCGGCGATACAACCGCGCGACAAACGGCACCACCACAACGGTCCCTGACAAGGATCAGGGCACAGAGTTCAAAGACAAAACCCCAAAATCAAAATCTAAGAACTGTGCCGAAAAACACAGCAAAACACGAGGCGAAACCTACCTTAACGCCGGTGCGCCGTCAAACTTGCGCACGCACGCCCGCCCGGCTCATTGAAACACCTTGCGCGCGCTCCACGGCACAAACGGCGTGCTCGCGGCACTCCAAAACTCTCCCACTATTTTTCTCTCATGCTCCTAAAATTTTAGGACGATAAAAGAAAAAAAAGGGGAAGAAAATAAGACGTTCGGGCGGTTAAATAGCCCGAAAACGAGGTATTACTATACTGTCGGACCAACCGGGGGCTGCCAGCTGGCGCCCCCGCGTCAGCGCGACCGCGCCGCACCCCGCCTCGCACGGAGCAGGGCCAAGGGGGTCCTGCCACGTGGCAGTGCGCACGCCTTCCAGCGCCCCGGGCCGCCCGCGCGCAGGCGTGCCCTTGTGCAGCGCACCCAACGCGGCATTGCCGCGCGGCGCCGCCCACGCGCGCCCCCTTCCCCTCCACACTGCCTCGGTCACCGCGCCCAGTCAACCCCTGCTCGACATGTGGCACGACGCGGGTTCACTGCACCCGGTGCACATGTGTGGGCCGTGAGCCGGCCCGCAACCGAAATGAACCCGTTAGCCCATTAAAGCCAGAATATAGCCAATTTTGACTGTTTTCGCCAGCTGAGTCCGTTTTTAGTGTCCATTTGATGCACAACACACTTGATACACCAAAAATAAGTGTTTCACGCCATCGACCACATAGTCAAGTCGCGAAAAAAATTCGGGACACCACAATCACTTCGTACTAGGAGAGTGACTTCTCTATCGGGGCGAACGACTCGATTCGGTATTGAGGTCGTCTATGTGTTTCAGATCAACGGGATTTGAGGGAGGGAATTTTAATCGAGGCACACCGATCCCCTTATACCGTACATCCCGGAGGGACGAAGATGTACAAGGATTTGAAGCAGACTTTTTGGTGGCCAAAACTAAAGGAAGATGTGACACGTTTCGTAGCGCATTGTCTAGTATGTCAACAGGTTAAAGTTGAGCACCAGCGGCTGGCAAAAAAATTACGCCCACTTCTGGTTCCTGAGTGAAAGTGGGAGTGGATTACTGTCACGCCCCGAGTCCGCCAATTTGGTCAGTTCGGGCACGCCAACAGACCCGCCAATCGGGTATGACCCTTCACTACCCGAAAGGAACGGTAACATCCATAATAATACAACAAGTGTATGCGGAAGCTCAATATCAGAGTACTAAAAATCACTACTAATTTAAAACTTTCATTCAAAAACAAACAGTTAAGCGGAAATGAAAGCATACAAGAGTGAACCATAAATTAAATTTATTACACTTTACATTTCTGAACTTGCAATTAAAATTATTACAATTCTTTTTACATCATTTCCTCACCATACAAGGTTCACTCAAGAAATATAAAAAAGGGTACCTCTGCTAGACCCTCTAGGTCTCTATGTTGCTGGGCCCTTGTCTCTGTCGCATGCCTCGCTGTTTGCATCTGAACCTGGAAAAATGGTCACCCGAGGGTGTGAGAACTACTTAAAATTCCCAGTGGGTTCAACCACCGAGAAAAAGTGTCCTACACCACTTGGTCCAATGGAAGCAATAATAATAGAATGCTAGGAAACTATAATCCTCAATATTTAAAATGCTGCTATGGATATAATGGGTCACTACACTATCTGTGTATATTAATCAACCCAACACTACTCTGTCTAGCCATACCAGGCTACTAAGCACCAACTCGGCCACTATGCCGCTGTATACAGGGTTAAACTAACCCGGCCACCTTGGCCACTCTATCTTCTCTTTATTCTTTACATTCTGGTGCTTTAGTTCAAGTTAACCCTCAGAAATTCTTATCCAACGGGCTCCAGCCCGGTAGTCATGCTACCACAAGATAAGATTTCTAAGGTTGCCGATAACACCCGCAAGTGTTACCCCGTCCTACGGGAGAAACGTGCCAGACGGGTCACTGCCCGGGAGAGGGACACTGCCCATAACTCCAACAAGGGCTACGTTTCACCCCCGATGGTACGCCTGTTTTATCTTTATCTTTTCTTTCTTTTCTTTTGCCTTTAGCTCTTTACTTTGCCTTTCCTTTGGGAAGCTGAGTCTTGCTCACACACTTCCCCCGGGAGTGAAATATGCTCAACCCTCCCGTTGGCAACTTAGCTTGAATTCTTTAATTCACTTGGGAGTGACTTATGCTCAACCCTCCCATTAGCCATTTAGACTTTTCTTTTACAGCTTATATTTACCGGGTCCGAGGGTTCCAAAAGACGGATGCCTACAACCCCAATCAAATAAGAACAGGTTGTAGCACCACCTCCCGTAGTGCCCGGCCCAATGTATTTTATATTTCATTTGTACCTTTCTTTAATCATTCTCTTTACACTTTAGGTTCAGATGAGTTTAAAGCACCATGGCACTCATCTACCCGGGAGTGACATATGCTCAACCCTCCCGTTAGCATTTATGCCTCAATGCTTCTCTTTTACTTTTCTCTTTTAGCCTTTCGAAAGTACCTCGTCCGACGGGTCACTGCCCAGGGAGTCCTACTCCACTTGACAAGTCTCAAATTCGAAGGCGTCATTTATGTTCTCTTTCTGTTCTCTTTCTCTTAAGCAATTTGCTTGTCTTGCTTATTAATCCTTTTTAGCTTTCTCTTAAGCAATTTGCTTGTCTTGCTTATTAATCCCTTTTAGCTTTCTCTTAAGTAATTTGCTTGTCATGCTTCTTAAGCTATTTTTAGCTTTCTCTTAAGCTTTATCTCTTTTATCCTAAGTTCTTTACTCTAGGATAATTTGGGTGTCTCTGACACCAATTTAGGTTTGAACTTCTTGTTCATTTACATTTATACTTGTTTTGCCACTTGGCAATTTCTTTAGTTCCCTAGCCCCTTTTTAAACTCTTCTTTACTTGTTCTCAATTCATAACCCTATGTTTCAATTACCTTTAAAGTTACACTATGTCACAAGGATACTAGTCACTTTTAATTTTATCTAACTTAGAGTTTATTATTTCCCATTTTTTCTTTCCTTTATTTAACTCAGATTGAAGTTAAGATAATTTGTCCATTGTCCAGACGTCCTATGACTTTCTAGGGTTATATTTGTTTAATTCTTTAATCTTGGGATTACATCCCCTTTTTCTGACTCTTCACTGAATCCTAGAGTTATACTAACTCTATTTTCCTGTTCCTTGTTTAACTTAGAGTTTGCCCTAACTCTATTTCATCACTAGAGTTTAACTCCACTAGTTCACCTTAGGTTCCTTTACCTAAGTTCCATATCATGCTCATCCTAGAGTTCCTTGACTCTATGTTTAATACTCTATTCTCAACCTTAGGTTATTTCCTAAGATAATGCCACTCGTCCATCTAGGTGTATCTCCTAGGTCATGATGCCACTCGTTAAACCTAAATCTAGGTTTTCTCCTAGGTCTCACTACCATCATGCATTTCTTTTCCCTTATGCTTTCACATGGTTCCTAGGGTTACACCCTAACATGATCACAATAATAACTGATTGTTTATCACTTTCATGCATGCAATTATTTCCATACCCATCATAAAATAATATTTATTCTCTACGCATGCAATTTTTATCATGATTCCCTAACGCCTCTAACAGGCTACTATCATACTTCTAGATCGAAAAGCAAAGGAGCAAGGGGAGAGGTCACCCAATTTCGGCAGAATCCCCCACCTTGTGGTGTACCCAATTGCTTGTAGACACTTGCAATTGGTCTTCGCGCGATTGCTCCAATTTTCCCGAGCTTGCACGCAAAACGGTGCACACCCACTGAACCTGCACGCAAAACGGTGCACCTCGTTAGAGACTACATGCAAAACGGTGCGTGTTCATCCAGGTTGCACGCAAAATGGTGCACGCAAAACGGTGCGCATATCTTAGGTTTGCACGCAAAACGGTGCACGCCTTCTTCAAGGTTGCACGCAAAACGGTGCATGTTTTTCTAACCCTGCATGAAAAACAATGCATAACATTAGATACTGCATGCAAAACGGTGCACGACAACTCAACCTACACGCGAAACGGTGCATGTACCTCAAATCTGCATGCAAAATGATGCACACTTTTCTGTAGGATTGCACACAAAATGGTGCACGTTTTTCTAGCCCCGCACGTAAAACGGTGCGCAATATTAGAGACTGCACGCAAAACGGCGCACGTTAATTCAATCGGCACGCAAAACGAAGCATGTACCTCAAATCTGCATGCAAAACGGTGCACGCTTTTCTATAGGGTTGCACGCAAAACGGTGCACGATCTTCTAGCCCTACACGCAAAACGGTGTGCAATATTAGAGACTGCACGCAAAACGGTGCACGTTAATTCAATCGACACGCAAAACGAAGCACGTACCTCGGATTTGCATGCAAAACGGTGCACGTTCTTTTTTCAATGTTGCATGCAAAACGATGCACGCTTTTCGAGTTTGCGCGCAAAACAGCGCATGTTCGTCGAGTTCGCACGCAAAACGGTGCATGTCTTCCGCAAGCTTGCAAGCAAAACGGTGCGCGCCAAAACGCCCGGCGACACTTCGCGCAGCAAAACGACACAGTAAAACTCGATCCCTAACACACACAATGGCATGGGGGGTCAAATCCAAATCCACAAAGGAAAAACTCAAACTGTGCCAAAAACACCGCAAAAACAACATACGGGACCTACCTCGACACCATTGCGCCGTCCAACGCATGTATGTGCGTCCATCGGGCTACTTGGAACACCTTACGCGCTCCACGGGGTCCACTGCGCGCTCGCGCGCCCTCGAAAACCCCGGCGAAATCGCCTCTTCCCTCCCCCTGGTACGCTCGGTTTGGAGCAAAAGAGGAAAAAGAGGAGGAAAAGAGGCAACTCGGGCCTTTAAAGGCCAAAAACTCACTTTCGGGCGCACCTTTCGGGCGCCCGAAAGAGATTCGGGCTGCTACAGTAACCCCCCCCTGTGGTCCACGCGTCCACGCCGCGCCAACGAGGCGCCACGTCATCCGCATTCGGCCAACCAAGGAGTGACACGTGTCCCTGGACCCGTGCAGCCCGACCACGGACCAGTGGCAGCCAATGAGCGGCTGCCACGTGGACCGCACCCGCGCCCTGCGCGTCAACGCGGCCGCTGCGACGCGTCACGTCACGCGTCGCGTCGTGCTGACCCGCGAACAGGAGGTCGACACGTGGCCTCCCCGCTGACGCCGCGCCAGGGCCCGCGCGCCTTCCCCGCCCGGCCCTGCCGCCCTCGGCCGCTGCGTCCAATGGGGAGACGCCACGTAGCGTCCCCCACCTACCCCGCGTGCCTCGAGCCGCACGCCCCAGTGCGCCGCGCGCGCTTGCCATGCCTCGAGATTCGCACCCGAGCCTCAAGATCCGTGCCATTGCCTCAGGATCCGTGCTACTGCCTCGAGATCCGTGCCAACTGCCTCGGGATTCGTGCCACTGCCTCGGGATCCGTGCCACTGCCTCGGGATTCGGGCGCGCTACAATAACTTTCGGGCGCTCCTCGGCCTGGACCGGGCTGCTACAGTGAACAAGGTTCGCTACAGTGCAGCCGGTTCGCTGCAACCCAAAAATCCGTTTTGCTACAGTACTTTCCGGGCGCCCAGAACCAACTTTTGGGCGCTCGAAAGTTGGGCCCAACCCCGGTTTCGCCCGTTTTTGTCCGTTTTCGACCGTTTCTCGCCCGTTTTCGCTCAAAGTTGACAGGTAGTCACAGTTTAACTTGATTCATCACCAGGTACTTTAAACTTTCAATTTGGACTCTTTCTGGGTCGCCAAAAGTATCACTGTAATCACAATCGCTGGCGGGCCCCGTTCTCACTATCCGGGCATCCGATCAACGCGAAACTTATACTGTGGCCTTGAAACATATTTACGGAGCTGCCGTAATTTTTTCGAAATTTTCCGACACTGTAAATTTTCTGCTAAACATCTGGGCCCACTTTCTCATATAAGACTCTAGAAGCCTCCTTTTAATCCAATTTCAGCCCAATTCATCCCAGATCATCCTTTACTTTTCTAAACTCAATAAAAATAGTATTTCGTACCACTTTTATTTACATTTATTTATATACCAAAATCTGATACATTACAATTACTATGGACTTTGTCACGGCTCTCCCACGATCGCAGCATGGTCATGATGCAATCTAGGTCGTGGTGGATCGGTTAACAAAGTCGGCACATTTCCTACCTATACACACGGCGTGGTCACGAGATCGATTGGCGTAGCTATACATTGATGAGATAGTGAGACTGCATGGGGTTCTGGCTTCAATCACCTCTAACAGAGATACGCATTTCATGTCAAATTACTGGCAAAGTCTCCAGCAGGCTTTGGGGACCAAACTCAATTTTAGTACGGCTTTTCATCCCCAGAGTGACGGACAGTCGGAGCCGGTGATCCAGATTTTGGAGGATATGCTTCGAGCTTGTGTACTTGATTTTGGTGGTGGATGGTTTCGTTACATGCCCTTGGTGGAGTTTGCCTATAATAACAGCTACTAGACAAGCATACAGATAGCATCCTACGAGGCTTTGTACGGGCGTAGGTGTCAATCCCCTATCTGTTGGGATGATTTGAAAGAGCGGAAGCTTATTGGACCGGACTGGCGGAGAAAATAGAAGTGAAGATTCGCATCGTCAGACAGCGACTTCTGACCGCTTAAAGTCGGCAGAAGAGCTACGTGGACCGGAGGCGTCGTTACTTGGAGTTCCAAGTCGGGGAGCATGTGTTGCTCAGGGTATTGACGTCCAAGGGGATCAAACGATTCGGTTTGCGGGGCAAGTTGAGCCCGCGGTTCGTTGAACCGTTTGAGATCTTGGAGCGGATTGGTCCGATGGCTTATCGCTTGGCATTACCACCAAGTCTTGAGCGAGTGCTTAAGATCTTCCATGTGTCAATGCTACGGAAGTACCTTTCCGATCCTTCGCACATCATTAGTGCTTCATCGATTGATTTGCGGGAGGATTTGAGTTTTGATGAGACTCCGATGCAGATTTTGGCACACGAAGACAAGCAATTGCGTAAACATTCGATTCCCTACGTAAAGGTGCAATGGAGCAACCACGAGGAATGTGAAGCTACGTGGGAACTTGAATCGATGATGAGGGAGTGTTTTTCGGATTTACTCTCGGTGGATACTAGATAAAGTTTCGGGGATGAAACTACTTTTAAAGGGGAAGTGATATAGTATCCGCGAACTTTTCCTTTGAGTCAACTAAGTTAAGTGCGTTTTTCGATGTTGTTCTAGTTGTGTCGTTTTGGTCATCTTGTCGTAGTGCTTGTTGAACGAAAAACGGCGGTGCGATCGGATCAGAAATTCGATTTACGGATCTCCTGGTATGATCTTATGATGTTAACGGGTCCGAAAAGACAAGAATCAGAATCTTAATACCCGTTAAGGCTTTTTGGTGCTTTGGGATCCGTGTTAACAGATGAGGGACGTTTCGAATATTTTGGCACATATTTCGAGAAAAGCAGTGACAATCTTTTATAAAAACTTAGGGATTTGGGATTTTGTACCTTCATAAGAAAAAAAATCCTAAATCCTCATTTTCTACAAGATCGGCTTTTTTATCTTCCTCGTCATGCGTGGCGAATTTCAGAGTCGGAAATGCCATCATCGACGGCGGCCGGATCCGGAAGCACTACCGTCGTCAGAGATCGGAATCGCATCGTCTTCCCCGTCGGTACAAGGTTAGTTTTGAGTTGCGTGGGTTTCGTTTCGTTCGTTTCGTTTTCTTTGTCGTTCCGACAGAGCGAGAGGATGGGCGGAGTTGCTGGCAAGGCAGCCGCCGCCACCGTTGCCCTAACCGCAAGGCCAAGCCGCGTCGCTGCTCTTGCGCTGCCGAGCGTCGCCCAACCGCGGTGCTGCCCGAGCGCTGTCGGGCGCAGCTGCCTGCGTGCCGCCAGGTGCCACACGCGCCAGCCCTGCCACCCGCGCGCCGCCGCCTGGCCATGCCGTCGCGCACAAGTTGCGCAGCCCGCACCTGTGCCCCGCGCGGTTTCCTCCTGCGTGCCTCGCGCCGTCCGTACGGCCTGACCGCGCCGCCGCCACCATCAGGGTTTTGGTTGGTTTTCGTTTGATGGATTTGGTGTTGTTTTTCTGTTCCGCAAGGTCTTTCTTCATCGCAGACTTCGGCAACATAACAATAGGAGCTTGGTCTCTTCCTTCACCACCGGAGCTGTGAGGACCCGAATCCCCGCAAGAGGATTGCTGTTGGATCAGCAGTCTAGAGGCCTTTGTTGGGTGTCGGAGGTGTTTGTGCGCATATTGGACCCAAGAATGGACTCAGTGCGTAGAATGGATCACGAGTATATTCAGATGCCCCTGTCGAATTTTAGAAGTGGTTTCGCGCGAAACAGACATCAGATTTGGATTCAGCGCGGAAAAACGATGGAAATTGACTACTTGGTTGTATTTTTTTTAGTCCGGACGCACGAAAACGGACACCCGGAAGTTTTCAGTATTTTCGGGTGCATGATGGACCGGTGGACCAAGGGCTGTACCACGTGGCGGCTTTCTATTGGTGCCGTACGCCACGTGGCGGAGCAGGAGGTGCGGCGCAGTGGGCTCGGCCCACGGGAGCTGGCGCGGGCAGCCCGCGGGCCGGGCAGGCGCGGCGCAGCGAGGGTGGTGTGCCACGTGGCGTCTTCCTATTGGCGCGATGTGGATACGTCGCAGCTTTGGATTGGCTGGCGCACTAGGTGCGGTCTGCGAAGCAGGGCGAAAGGTGCCTCGGGATGCCTGCGCAGCGTGGGCGCCGGCAGCGCGGCGTGGGCGCATGTGGGCGCGGCGCCCGATGCGTCGACGCGGGGGGAGGGGGGCGCGTGGGCGCGGCCACGCGTCGCGAGCGGGTTGGCCGCTCCCACTGTTTGCTGTGCGGGGGCGACGTGGCGCAACGAGAGCAATCCAGGCGCTGGATGGACGGCTCCTAATCGAGCATTTTTGGCGCCCGAAGGAACCGGGCGCCCGATTCCTAGGCCCAATTTCGGTTTGGTGGGCCTTTTCGGGCTGTGCCTTTATATAGGGCTTTTAACTTCGTTTTTTCATGTTTTTGAGCCTTATCTCCGAGAGCATCCAATAGAGAAGTTGTTCCTCACTGTGTTCTTCACCTGGTGGAGGATTCCCGAGATTTTTGGAGGCCGCGGCATCGGCGATTTCTGCGACGTGGCGCGCTTCGACGCTCCTTCGATTGTGGCTTCTACCGTCGCACTTCAGTCCGCGAGGTCCCATGGATCACCCCGATGAAGTTTTGAGCCGATTTTTGTGGCAGCATGTTCACGAGAGGTACACCTTCGATTTCCATGTTGATCACTTCGCTCCGTTTCGAGGTTTTGGTGGTGTTCCCAAGGTCTCTTTTGACCCCCTTTTTCTGCGATGATGTTTTGGACAGCGGAGCTTGTTGGATTTTTATCTTGGTGCCCGATTGTCGGATTTTAGCCTGTAAGGACTCGATTGACATCTACGCTTCGAGAGGAATGCGACCGTATTTTTATCGTAATTTTTGGAGGACTCTTCGAAGGTGATATTTATGCTTATTCATGACTGATTTCCGCAGATATGCGAGTTGTGGATTGATTGCCTTACCGTGATGTTCTATTTGTATCTGGGCCTACAGTTGTCGGAACGAGGAGTATAAATACTAAATTTGGATCTACTCGTCGCGAGGATCGCAGCCATAATTTTTTTTTGATTTTTCGGAGGACCGCACGCAGGTGAAAACCCCCTTTTCTGTGCTAGTTTGCATAACAGCAAGTACTGATTGGGGTGTGTTTCCGGTGTTGTTTGATTGTTGGTTGTGCTGTTGGTTTGAGCAGAGGCATGTGCGACCGAGTACCGAGGGTGCGGTTTCGGCGGATTTTGGTAGTGAGTGACTTCGCACTTCACCGACTTCGGCGTTGCCTGCGGAAAGCGATTCAGGTGGGTTGCTTCGTCTCCAGAACCGGTAGACGGTTCTTTAATTCTATTTGTTAGAATGCATGCATGTTTAGTGTACCAATATATGGTTGAGATGTAAGCTTGGTAAATGGTATTTGTTTGAGAAATTGCAAGATGTGATATTCATGTTCTACCTAATGAAACTTGCAAGATTTAGATATCCATGCTTATGATCAATGGAAGCTTACCTAAGGGAAGCATTACACTATGTGATTGATAGCATGCATAATTTAATGTACAACCTATAGGACTGAGATGTAAGCATAAGAAATAAAATAGTTCATGTGGATTGAGGCTTACATGATTTATTATACAAGTTGGGTACCTTCGAGATCTTTTATATATTGAAATGGTTGTATTCACCTTATGCTAGTTGAGAGCATGTTGAGGGACATGAGGCTTATCATTGATTGATTTTGGTGATCATATCTGTTAATGTTCCCTACTTATGATTCAGTTTATTTAAATGCTATTATTGGAACTTGACCTAGCACCCCGTCATATGTTGCATGTTTAACCAGACTAGTAGAGAACCTTCACTTGGGCTAGGTTCTTTTATGCTTTAGACATCCCACACCTTGCATATTTTCTGGACTTAGTTTTTCCTCGCCCGGGTAGTGGGCCGAGTAGTCAGGTTAATGTGGGACATTGTTGCATTTGTGCCTGGGGGCTGAGTGGAGTCTGGTAGCTGAGGTTAGATCTGTGCTAGTGTTGTTAGGAGCCGTTTGGGTAGACGGTGGTCCCGGGCCGTCGAGTATTTTTCGATCAGTGTTGTTGGGAACCGTTTGGGTTGACGGTGGTCCCGGGTCATTGAGTGTCGTCCGACCAGTTTTGTTAGCCCTGAGTTGTGGGTCGATCCCGGCTGTGGAGTATCTCCAGCCTGTGTGTTTAGCGTGGCGAGTTGGGTGTTTCGTTTTGGGAGTGTTTGGGTCGACGGTGGTCCCGATTGTGGAGTATCTCCAGCCAGTGAGTTTAGTGCCACGAGTTGGTTGAGTTCGCTAGTGTCTCGAGATTCGTGAGAGCTGGTTAGCTGAGTCGTTGAGAGTACTGTCACGCCCCGGCGTCGAAACTGCGACCCGGGCTCGCCAACAGATCCGCCGCCCATACGGGAAGCCCCGTATAGACGAAGCGACAACCTGCAAAAGATCAACTATACTATATAGATATCAGAGCTGAAAGTAAAACTGCTAGAAATAAAACTATATACAAACCAAGATCTCACCAAAATACAAAAATCTCTCGAGCAGTAAAATAAATACAACTCTATCTCACTACAAAGTTCTCTCAACATGAACTCTCAAAAGTAATAAGGGTACATCTACTCTCAGGACGACGACTGGTAGGGATCTAGCTCGCGACTCCCTTACCTCGATCAGAAGAAGCAGCAACAGGAGCAACTGGAACTGGAGTAGAGGTCCCTGTGGGAAAAAAAACACCACGACGGGTGTGAGAACTACGTCCCAAGTAGTTCTCAGTGGGTGCCGCCAACAAGCCCGACGGTCTGCCCACTAAGTCTACTAGAAGCATAAAGTAACAATAATAATACTGAAATGAAAGGGCTGGAAAAGTAACTCTACAGCTACTATGCCTCTATCTAGATGCTCAAGGAAATGAAACAGACGGAACATGATGCATCTACTAACTCACACAGTACAGTCACCCAATCTACACTGACTGCCGCATAGGGTCCAGTCAAACCTGCGCCTACCTACTGCCGCACATCCTCAACAGGACGGGACTTACGTAGGGCGTCCGTGGCTGCCACTAACTGGCCCAGCCAGAGGGACTGCGTCCGTAACTGCCACTAACTGGCCCAGTCAGAGGGACGGCGTCGACAAGTCGCGATACAGAAGTAACATATCCACCCCGGGCGTGGCTCTCGAGGGGAGCGACCCCACCGAGGAAAAAGGTATCCGCGCACTCTGTCGAGCTCAAAGTGGCACTGCAGGCTATAGTCCAAATCCACGCTCACGCTCTGAACGGAAAGACTCAATCCTCAAACATCTCGCACAACAGTCGGAGCACTCTCGACGACTCAGCTGATCAGCTCACGCGAAACACGAGACACAAGCCTCTCCAACAGCTCACGGCACAACACACTGGATGGAGATACTCCACAGCCAGGATCGACCCACAACAGAACACTAACTCACAGGAAAAACCGACACCATAAGGGTTCGCGAAACCCGGTAGGCCGGTGCTTAGAACCCTATCAAACAAGAACAGACTCTAGGCTCCGCCTATCGAAGTTTCCGACCCCTTATAGTTCGGGGACACAACAACCTCGGTACAACACGCAGAAGACACCAACTAGGGCCCGAAAGTCCCGGGAGACCTGCACCTACAACCCTATCAAACAAGAACAGGTTCCAGGCTCGGCCCCCGCGGCTTCCGTCCCGACAAAGGAACGGCCCCTAGAACCCAGACCACTCGAATCCTTTCGAGTGGGAAGATTACAGGAAACAGGTGACATTTGTTATTGAAAGCCATTTTGATCTGGAAGAAATCCATATTTAATGATTTTAGTTCATTTTAGAAAAACAGTTAGAAAACAAGTGTTTTACCCAAACCCCGAAGGGCTGATGCCTTTGTCCAATCAAACAAGAACAGACTCCAGCGGCCCTTCGATGCTTGGAAGAAAGCGTTGGTAGACTAAAATCATGTGTATGTCGAAAAAGGTTCTAGGTTCTAGGTCCAGCTAACACAAGCACACAACTGCCACTAACACAGTGGCGACAGCACAAACAGGGATAAAAGACCTCCCGGGACTACCGTTTACCCAAACGGCTCCCGGCACAGATGAGCGACCCACTACAACTGCCAGACTCCACTCTGCTCCCAAGCACGAGTGAAAATGCAACCCACACTAAAAAGAAGTCCCGACCGCTCGGCCCACTACCCGGGCGAGGATAACACTAAGTCCAGGAATGAAAGAACAGTGTGGATGTCTAAACATAAAGAACCCTAGCCCAAGTGAGGGTTTTCTACTGGTCTGGTTACACATGCAACATATGGCGGGGGTGCTAGGTCAGGTTCCAAGATAATAAATATTTAACAGGTAGTAGGAAGCAGTAGAGATCATACGATCAACAGATAATGACAAGAGATAACCATTCCAACATTCTAGCATGCTACACAAGAATCCACTATCATGCATGTTCCTACTATAGCAGATTTATTGTTCAGACCATCAAACTTGAAGATAAGGCCACCCACCTGAAGGTGCTAACTGTCCGGGGTCACACAGCTGAGAAAACCAGAAGAACAGCAACTCTTATATCCAACAGGTCCAGTACAATCCTCAATCCCTCCTGGGTACAACAAAAGGCTACAGTTACATTTAAATCCCAAAAATCTTCCCAAAACACACGCTGAATTTTCAGCTGCAAAGAAGCCGATATTTCACCTGCAGAAAGTGCTCAATAAATTCCAATAAAAATATCCCGGCGTTCTTCGCATCGATAGCTTCGAAACAAGTACCTGCACGCCCAAATCGGAGTCCCGTAGGCCAAGATATAAATTCCACAATACGGGCACGCGAAAACATACAACCACATAACTGTAAAATCTTGCACAGATGGAGAGGAAGATGTATACCTTCGGGAAGGCCTCAAGAAATTCCAAGAAAAATACCACGATGATCCTTGCGTCGAGTAGATGAAGAAAGTCTATAAGCACGTCCTGATCCGAGATTTGTGCGCGAAGATCTCTTCAAAAGAAGCTGCTGCCCTCTCCAAAATCTCACAGCAAGAGGGTCCCAATGAGCACGAGAAAACACCTCGAAAAATGCGAAATCTGAAAATGTGCGTAAACCCAAAATCGTACCCTCACCTGTTGTGAATCCAACGGCGAAGAAATCGCTCAAAAAGATGGTCGGAGTAGGCCGGGGGAGCTCGTACACCGAAGAGCGACGGAAGAAGCACCGAAGAAAGAGCGTCGCGCCGCGCCAAGAAAATGAGAATCTCGAAAAGCGTGCCCCCAAAAATCCCCAAACTCTACAGATGGAAGCTTCACTGCGTGAGGAACAACTTTACTGAAGACACCCCGTCGGTTTGAAGCTCCGAAGAGGAAGAAAAGAGGTGAACAAGGCGGCTCGGGTCGCTTAAATAGGCCCAGAAAACAATTCAAGAAATGACGGTTGAGTCCTATTTTCCGGGCGCCCGGAAGTTCCGGGCTGCTACAGTGTTGGGCCCGGCCCAACACTGTGCAGGCCCGAAACCACCACGGGCCTCCACGTCGCCCACAACACAGCGGACAGCCGTGCAGGGCCGCCCAGCGGGCGACACGTGGCCCACTGAGAGGTCGAAACATGGCAGCTCCCCGGTCAACGCGCGCCTGACGCGCCCACGTGCGCGCGCCAGCGCCGTCTGCGCACTCTGTCGGGCACGCATCTCGAGGTGCCTCCAGCCTGCACCGTGGACCGAGCGTGCAACACCGGACCAACCACACGCCGCCACGTGTCACCCTCCGGTCCACCGTACACCGCGCCTTTTCCCTGTGGACCGCGCCTGCTACGCCGGCCAACCGGGAGCCGCCACGTGGCCCATGCCCGGTGCACGCCTCCGCGGTGGACCGCGCACCTGCCCGCGCCTGCCGGCGCGCCAGCACCACCGCGCTCCGCCGCTGCCCGCCGCCGCCGCCGCCTCCCGCCGGCGGCCGGAACAGTACCAAGCTGCCTCGAAAACCATGCGCGACATCCGGGCTCCGAAAAATACAAATGAATAGTCCATTTTCATCGTTTTCGCGCGCTGAATCCAAATCCGATGTCCGTTTCTCCAAATTCTCATCCGAAATTTTGCCGAAGGCCCCCGGAAAGTCCACTTGATCCGATTTTCGCGCCGGGTCCATTTCTAAAATCCTGTTTGCCAAATTCCAACTCTAAAAATTCCCGAAGGCATCCGGAGAGGTGATCTTTTATCCAAACTTCGCCCTGAGTCCAAATTTGACACCCGCGTCGCGCGAAAACACTTCTAAACACTCGACGGGTCCTCCAAACACTCCCGTGATCCATAATTAAGCCCGAAGTCCACCACTTGTGTCCAAATTGCGCACAAACACTTCCAACACACCACACAAGCCTTCGAAAGCTGCCGAACAACCATAAAACTCCCCCGTGGGGAAACCAGGTCCTCACAAGTACTCCGACCATCGTGCGAGATGTTGAGGAACTTGAGTCCTTCCGTTCTGGGAGTGAGCGTGGATTTTGACTATAGCCTGCATGAGCCACTTTGAGCTCGACAGAGATGCGCGGATACCTTTTCTCAGTGGGGCTGCGCCCTTCGAGTTGCCACTCTGGAGCAGAGCATGCTACTTTTGTATCGCGACTTGTCGACACAGTCCCTCTGGCTGGGCCAGTTTTGGCAGTCACGGATGCAGTCCCTCTGGCTTGGCCAGTTTTGGCAGTCACAAACGCCCTACGTAAGTCTAGTCCTCCATGGATGTAATGGCAGTAGGTAGGCGCAGGCTTGATTGGACCCTATGAGGCAGTCAGTTCGATTGGGTCAATTGAGCACTTTGGGTGCGAGTGGTTGCATATCTTTTCATCTGTATCACCAATTAAGCATTTAGATAGAGTATCTCCAGCTTTTCTTGTTCAGTTTTTACTGCATTTGTTATCTTATGCCTCTAGTAAACTTAGTGGCCAGACAGTCGGGCTTGGTGGCGGTACCTACTGAGAACTACTTGTTGGTGTTGTAGAGTCCAGAGCTTCGTATAGCGCACCGACTTCGCAAGTTAGCGTGGTGCGGGGAAATCACCGGGGGCGTGTTCTATTTACGTTTACAGATGAGTTCGGGATGTACCGGATCGATGCGGAAGTCTTTAGATGGAAAAGTGAGTTGTCGGCGTCGAATTGGAGAGCCCCAGCTTGGTTCAGCATTTTTGGGGCATTGCGTACCGAAACGCAATGTCTGGTACCGGAACCAATTGCTTTGGAGAAAAACCGAGGGACTTCAGTTTGGGAAAAGCTTCAGAAATTTTCTAAGTCCCTGGGTACCGGTACTGGGCAGTGGGTACCGGTACCCCAGTGTTGTTTTGGCTTGAGTACCGGAACGCAAGTGAGGGTACCGGTACTCAATGAGGATTTTGGCTTGGGTACTGGTACGCTGAGGAGGGTACCGGTACTCAATGGTGGATACAGCAGAGTTGGTTCTCGGTTTGAAATTTTTGAGTTTAGGTACCGGTACGGGGACCCGTGTACCGGTACTCAGCCTCCAGAATTTGGAATTTCGAGGGTAAAAGAGTATTTTCACTTCCCACCCACCCCCCTGCACCGCATTAACTCCCTCTTTCCTTTAAAAGGTGACCCCTCTTCCTCCTCTCTTCTCTGCCGGAACCAGAGAAAGAAACGAAAGAGAGAAAGAATGAGAGGAAGAAGGAGAGAAGGAAGGAGATGAGATTGAGAGAGAAGGAGATGGCGGTGTGTTCTTGATGGTCTCTCTTCGCGCCGAGGCTTCGGATACCATTTGTGAACGCGTTGGAGAGCGTGACCGGTTTAAGGAGAGCTCCGATGGAGCTCGCGCGCGTGCGGACAGCCAGTAGAGGTTAGTACTGTGCGTTTCTGAGTTGTTGGATTTTCGGATTTTCCGCAGATTTTCGGTTTTGGACAGGGAATGGATTTTGAGCTTGAGTGGAATTTTTCTATCTTTGTTTTCTTCCCTATGATGAGGAGTGTAGCAGAGTCCTGCCCGTGCCATGAGGAGTGTGCGCGAGGGCCTTGCGCACTGTGTGGAGCCGCGGCGGAGCGCGAGCAGTGTGCGCAGGTGAGCCGGCAGCTTGGATTTTTGTGTTGACCGCGGAGTTGACCGAGTGCTGTTGGAGCATCCTAGAGACCATTGGAGTGTGCTGTGAGCCTTCGAGAATTTTTCTGGACGCCCGGCAGTGGTGCGCGCGGCGAGGAGCCGAGGGGCTATTTCGGCAGATTTTGACAGTGAGCGGGTCCGCGCTTCACCGATTTCAGCGTTGCTTGAGGAAAGCCATCCGGGTGGGTTGGAAATTCTTCAAGATGTATGGAATGCCTTCTAATGCTATTGAATGCATGTTTAGCATGTCTAGCATACCTGTTTATTATAGCTGGTAAATCTGATAGTTGCCTAATTGTAGAAAGACAATCATGAGCCCCAGATATTTTTAGCATGACCTAGAGATGATTTGACACTAGACTGCATAGTTAGTTGGCATTAGAATTGCATCTGAACCGTTTTAAAAATCACCGAGCTGGTTTTAAGGAAAACTAATTTTATAAATGGTTTTTAATTATTGCGAACGCCCAGAGAGGGTGGGATAGGTTCAGGTTGCATGTATCCTCGTGCCTGGAGGCCGAGAGGATTTTTAGAGCTCTGTGAGATGAGTTTCTAGTGTCATGAGAGTTTGATCATTGTTCCACTTCGGGGGCGGAAGCTACGGGCGGCTGTGCCTGCAGCATGTTCTTGTATGATCAGGGTTGTAGGTGGCAGTCTTTCAGAATTTCCGGGCCTCCCGTGCGAAAGATTGAGGATTGATTCCCTTGTTGGGTTGATTGGTTTACTTTAGATCATGAGTTGTGCATTAGCAGATTGTGTCGTGGAGAGTTTTCTGACTTAGCCATTGGGTTATGCATTATCAGATTTAGTCGGGGAAGGTTCCCCGACGTAGCTATTGGTTATTGGGCTTTATCAGATTGGGTCGTTGAGGGTTCTTCGACTGATTATTTATTGAGTTGGGCATTTCCAGATTGAGTCGTGGAGAGTTTTCCGACTTAGCTATGAGAGTTTGGGCATTTCCAGATTGAGTTGTGGAGTGTTTTTTCGACCGAGTTATGATCATTTGGCATTCGAGTTTCCGATCTTTTTGATCGTGGATTTTAGCCTGCATGTGTCGCTTATTGAGCCAGATGAGACACGCTTGTTACTCGGTGGGGTCACTCCCCTCGAGTTGCCGCTCTGGATGCGATGACGATGATGATGATGATGATGCGCCTGATGAGGCTGCTTCGCGTGATATTGTGATAGTCCGTTCGGGCACCCTACGTTGGAGTAGTAGGGGCGATCGGATACCCTACGTTGGAGTAGTAGGGAGGCGCAGGCTTGATCGAGCCAGTTTTGGCAGTCATTGAGATTTGAGTTATTGAGAGCTCTTTGTGAGCGAGTGGATGCATAGCATGTTCTTAGATGAGTTTTTCCTTAGAGCATGGTACTTGAGGCATATTAGTAGTGGCGAGAGTATGCATAGCATGTTCATAGTTGAGTTTCTTTTGAGCATGATGATTGAGACATATTAGCGGTAGTTCTTTTCCAGCTTTCCTATTATCTTTCTGCATACCTATCTGTTTGCCTCCAGTATACTTAGTGGGCATACCGTGGATATTGGTAACGGTACCCACTGGGAACTACCTTCTGCAGTAGTTCTCACACCCGCTGCGGTGACAGGTTTCCTGAGGTTGCTGTTCCGGCTCGGTTCGCGCGGAGACAGCTGTTCGAGGTGAGGACATGGCCGAGTAGCTCCTTACCATTTTATTTGAGGGTCAGAGGTAGATGTACCCTGTATTTTTATGATTACACTTTTGTACTGGACAGTCTGAGAGATTGTGAGGATTGTATTTTATTTTTCATAGCTGGAGAGACTATGTATTGAGGTTTTATATTTATTCAGATGTTCAGTTGTGATTCTGTAGCTACTAGTTTTATTTTAGCTCTGATACATGTTTAGCTATAGATCTGACTTACAGGATAGACGCTTCGTCTATGTGGGGGTTTCCGTACAGATGGCGGATCTGTTGGCGAGCCCGAGTCGCAGCTTCGACCACGGGGCGTGACAGGTGTAGTTCTCACACCCATTGGGGGTTCTCCCCCTCCTTTTTTTCTTTCCTCTCATTTGTTTTGTAGAGTCATTACGAGTGTTGCTGATTCTGCTGTTGCTGTTCGAGGCGAGGGAGTCGCGAGCTAGATCCCTACCTGTCTTTGGAGAGTAGTTGTACCCCCATATTAGAGATTTGTAGTACAGTCAGTAGATTAGTTTTATTTCCACTTTTGAGAGACTGTTGTATTGTGAGTGTGACACCCCCGAAATTTGGATTAGTCCTATATATAAATGATATAATAGGACTAAATCTCTTAACCCGGCTATAGCATTTTGGATGGTATCAAGATCCAAGAGGTTATGAGAGTTAAGCGTGCTAGAGCTAGAGTAGTTCTAGGATGGGTGACCTCCTGGGAAGGCGGGGTGTCACAGTTGGTATCAGAGCCATTCACCAGCCGGAAATGTGAGATGAGTCTCGGCTGAGCCAGGGTTATATAGCGGGTAGAGCGAGGCTCCCCGGCTAATGACCGTTGTGGGTGGAGTGCAGCTCCCCACAAGGTCGGCTAAGGCTAGCGAGACGAGTCTCACATCGCCTGGTGCTTGTGAGTGTGCTTGAGCCTGACGTGGACGTCAGGGCTTAAAGGGGGGAAGAATGTGACACCCCCGGAATTTGGATTAGTCCTATATATAAATGATATAATAGGACTAAATCTCTTAACCCGGCTATAGCATTTTGGATGGTAGCAAGATCCAAGAGGTTATGAGAGTTAAGCGTGCTAGAGCTAGAGTAGTTCTAGGATGGGTGACCCCCTGGGAAGGCGAGGCGTCACAGTGAGGATCTGACTTGTACTGAGAGCCTGTACACTGATGTATTATTTTAGTTTACCTCACTGTTGAGTTTTGGGTTATTGTATCAGAGGATTTTGTATATGATCATATATGGGAGATGGATATTGTATCATTATTTTTAGTTGTACAGATGGTTGGATTTTAGTTTTACAGTCGTTTATTTTATAGCTCTTTTAGCTGTTTAGCTATAGTCCCTTCTCTTGCAGGTTGGACGCTCCGCCTATGCAAGGTTTTTGTATAGGCGGCGGATCTGTTGGCGAACCCGGATCGCAGTTTCGACACCGGGGCGTGACAGATTAGAGTGGTATCATAGCCTAGGTTGTAGGTCATGGTGGACTTAGAAACCCTCGGCTTATGGTTTAACCCTTGGATGACTTCGTGAGAGTCCTGATTTTTAGCGAGAGTCCTGAATGAGTGTTATACCTCTCCTAAGGGACGAGATGAGTGATCGGCATGTGTATTCTCCTAAGTGATTATGTTGGCTGCAGACAACATAATGCTGTGGAATGGGTGACATGCTCTAGACTTTCGCTAGATTGGGTCTAGCGTTTGTTGTGTGCTGTGTTGCGGTTTTTGGTCGTGGTGAGCGGTGTCTCCCCGACGCTGGGTATTGACCTGTGTGCACCCTGTCGCAACAGTTGAGCCTGAGTTGTTAGAGTTGGGCCGGATACCCCGATTGAGGTCAGAGAGCTCCAGACCCAGATGGCAGGATTGTTAGAGAGATATCAGCGGCGGAGTGGGCAGCTGGTTTGGGTGATACAGTTGTCGGGGCACTGTGTCACGCCCCGGGTGTAAACCAGAACCCGGGCCCGTCCACAGATCCGCCGTGCATGCGGTATTTCCCACATACACGAAGCGTCGGTAACCTGCTCAGATAAGAAAAGATAATAAAAGAGCATAATAATCAGAGCTGAAAAAAAACTACTGTATCTCAGACAGATGCTGGAAGAAAAAGGTACAACAGTAAAATAAAATACAGATGTCTCTCCCAGCTCACAACTATAATGCAAACAGCTGGCAGAAGCCAGTCCCCAAAAAGGAAAACAAAACACTGTCTGAGAAGTCCTGGTACCCAAAAATCTCCAGCTACGACCCTCGGTGGCTCTCTATCTAGTCCGCAATCCGCTTACCTCGATCAGTTGCTGACGGCCCAGCAACTCCCACTGAGGACTCTGCAAAACAAGGGAAGAGAAAGAAACAAGAAAAACAATGGGGGTAAGTACTACTATAAACAGTAGCCTCCCCTAGTGGGTAAAGCCTCAGCTCAGATATGCCCACCAGGTGATCAGAGGCGAAAGGGAAAGGAGAAGAAAGGGGATGCAGATAACTAAAGCAACTGATAAAGTGCTATCCCTAATATGCCTTTATATGACCAACCAATAAGGATGGGAAAAGTGATGCATCAGAATCAAGAAGCCTGTCATAATGACCCAATCTGACAGCCAGTGAACACTGGCACTGCCTGCTCTGCTGTCGAACTCAAGAAACCAGCATGGTGCCCGGCGCTCACACCGTGGAAAGCCTACTCCGGAGTGGCACTCGAGGGGAGCGACCCACACGAGTAAAGTATCACTGTATCAAGTATCACTGTATCAAGTATCACTGTATCAAGTATCACTGTAACCACTGTCTCATAATAGCAGGACTGGATCGAGACTCAAGGAAGTGGGAAAAACCCTCCACTAAAGATAGCCCGATCCCCAAAACACCCAATCTGATGCAATAGTAACAATCCGGTCAACCACCCAAGATCCGTGGTCGCCGCAACACCCTGTCATAAACCCAACCTGTCCCAAATCCCCAATACCTGACTACACTGTCCAACAGACGCTCGAACCTGAGCGACTAAGCCGCAAGTGTCAACAATAGAAGAAGAAAAGAGCAAATGCATGGTTTCTCCTAAGTCAAGTCCCAAAATAGTGTAGCAGTAAAAGATGACATAATTATGTGACCAATTTAATCATGCATTGTTCTAACATTTCGTCCAATTTCCAAGAATAAATAATTTAGAGTGACATAAGCCAGTGTGACAGTCTCATATGAAAAATTATCAGTTTTGCAGTCCTCAATTCCTATTTAGTCTCCAAGAATACAGTCCAGATTAATTAAGCGATTAAAATCAGATGATCATTCTAACAATAATTTATCAGGGATCCAAATAACCAATAATTAATTTCCTGAAGCATGCAAGTCTACCAATCAACACATTTAGCATCGTCAAATCATGGGTACTCTGATATTCCTAGTGGGCATAACAAAGGAGAGGAGCACAACAACCACCCACCTGAAGTGCAACTGTCCAAGTCCGTACAGCTAGAAAATACCAAAACTCCAAATCCTTGCCTTCACAATTTCAGCACACCCGAAATAATCCTGGTACAGTATAAAGCTCACTAATTACACTTAGGCTCCCAATTATAGCACTAATAATCACATACAACCTCGAATTCAGAACTGCTTAATTATCACCTGCAGAAATTGCCCAGAAAATTCCAATAAAAATATCACGGCGATCCTTGCGTCGATAGCTTCGAAACGGTACCTTGCACGCCCAAATTCGAGTTCTGTACATCAAGATAAAAATTCGGCAAGGGGGCACACTCACACTAAAATCTGTATTAAGGACAGATTACTGTTCACTGAGAAAACAGTAATTCTCACCTCGAAATAAAATTCACAAAAATCCAATAAAAATACGAGCGCGTTCCTTGCGATCCGTAGATGAAAAAGTTGTATAAGCTCGTTTCCGTCAGACGCTCGTGCGCAAAGATATGGCCGAAATACTCCGCTGCTGTCAAGTAAATCCACACAGAAAATGGGGTCACTGTTTGCCTCGGGATCCGTGCCAAAACCTCGAAACGGGAAAGCGCGACCAAAACGAAAGATGAAGTCCTACCTCTTAGGAGTCCACTGGTGCAAGAATCACAGGAAAATGATGTCGGGGTAGCCCAGGGGAGCAAAAATACTATCGCTGCGCCGAAGAAGAACACTAGGAAGCAACGTCGCGCCGCACCGTAAAATGGGGAACCTCGGGATTCGTGCCTCCAAAACTCTTGAAACTTGGCAGGGAGATCCAGCACAAAAAGATGAAAATCTTTGCTTAAGGGTGCTTGGGCTGAAGAGGCTCGGTTTGGGAGAAAAAACCCAAAAGAGTGGGCTCGGATTGGCTTTAAATAGGCTGAGGGAAAAACAATTGGATTAATACCCAATGAGTCCTCACTTTCGGGCGCTCGGCCCTTTTCGGGCGCGCACAGTGCGGCCCGGCCCAGAACTTCCGGGCGCGCACAGTGCGGCCCGGTCCACCGCGCAGCCCAGTCCACCACTCCCTCAGACCCCGCTGCACCCGGAGCACCAGAGCCCGCCAATGGCCGCGCGACACGTGGCCCGGCAACCCGTGCACCGCGCACGTCGCGCCGTGGACCGCGCACGTCGCGGCTGACCCGGGCGTACGGCCACCTGCCCCGGTCACCGTCTCCGCCGGTTGCGTGGACCGGGAGCACAGAACCGGACCAACAAGGCCTCGCCACGTGGCACCGCCTGGTGCACGCGGGCCGCCGTGGACCGCGCGCCTGCCCGCGCGCCCGGGCGCCTGCCCGCGCCCTGCCCGCGCCACGCGCCGCCGCCTGCCGCCTGCCCTAGGCCGCGCCGCCGCCCGCCGCCCGCCGCCGGCGATCGCCGGCGACACTGTTCCGGCGTGAACAGTACCCGCAAGCTCAAAAATGACAAGTAAATAGCCCATCTTGACCGTTTTCGCGCGCTGATTCCAAAAACGAGGTCTGTTTGGCCAAATTCCGCCTCCAAAATTTGCCGGAGGCTCCCGCAAGCGCCGAAAACTGCCAAAACTTCCGGGAGTCCGCTTTTGGACATCCGGACTCAGAATTGGGCAAACAAAAAGCCAATCTCAAGTGTTTTTCCGCGCTGAATCCAAATCCATCCTCCGTTTGGCCTAAATCCTTTTCTAAAATTCGGCAAAAGCAGCCGAAGGCCAAAACGGCTAACCAAAGCTCACAGGGTCCATCGGTGGCATCCCTTCGATGCACTATAGGCCAGATACACCATCAACAGGTGTCTAAACAGTGGATTCACGGGAAAAGCTGCATGGGGGTTCGGGGTACTACACACTGAGTAGCCCCCTCCGTGCCAACGCTTAGTGCCAAGGCACCGAGGTAGGGTGGACAGTTGACAGCAGATAAGCTGGGGACATCATCGATTGATTAAGCCAGTTTTGGCAGATGAACCACCCCGATTCGTAGGATTGAGTTTGGAGTCTTTGGAGGCAGAATCGCATTTGGTGGTGATGGAGAGACTACTTGAGAGCCTCACTGTGCCAGAGAGTTTACGCAATTGCTGAACTACGCGCTCTAGGTTAGAGGGACGAGGCGCATAGGATAGGTGTGACTGGGAGTGGATTGCGCCAGTATACCTTTTACTTATTCGGTCCCTCCGTTATAGGTTTTGGATACTTCGATGGAGTAGGCATTGTGTATGGAGCGTGGCGCTGCAGTTTCTTGGATAGGGATCTGCCGCCAGAGGTGAGTTCTAGATTGAGGCGCTTGGTGCTAGGTGATGGAGGACAGATCGACCAGCAGAGGCATTCCAGATTTCTTCTCCAGGGTTAGTGGATTTCTGAGACATCAGAGGTCGGGTGGACCCCGATAGCAGTATCAGCATTAGTATCAGCAGCGGCGGTAGCGTGGATGTGTTATCTGCGGAGGACCACATTCGTCGCCTCAGTGTGAGCAGAGGCAGAAGTCATGCTCCCTATGTGATAGGTATAGATATTTTCTAGCAGACTGGACTTTAATGACAAGGCAGACTAAGCGACGACCACCTGCATCGAGCGGTTAAGTCTGTGCCGCCCGGTTGGAGGGCGTCACGGCAGTGGATTGGGTTGTCGCAAGTATGATTTCATCACAACAGTCTGAGTTAGAGCATTTTGCCTTCCTGCATGGACTAGAGGTAGAGTCGTTACCACGTGCACTAGAGGTACATTTCCCTGTTGGTGTTTTGCACGTGGAGGAGGCTTGTGGATCATGTCCAGTGCAGTTGAGACTACGAGTTATATCGGCAGACTTATTGGTATTTGTGGCAGTTCGGTGGTTTGACCCAGTGCTTGAGATTGGTTGGCACAGTACCACGTGATATTGGACTGCAGAGAGAAAAGATTATGACCTTTTGCCAGGCAGACAAGAGCAGGCTTGTTTGTGGAGATTGTAAGAGCACATAGGTTACAGCGACAATGTGAGAGGTGCCTACGGTAGCACCGGGACTCAAGGATATCCCTGTTGCCGTGAGTTCCCGGGTGTGAGTCCACCTGAGTTGATGATGATGCCGCCGGTCAGGGAGATTGAGATTACGATTGACGTGGTCCTGGGAACTGCGCCGATATTGAAGGCACCTTATTGGATGGCACCAGTTAAGCTAAGAGAACTGATGGCATAGTTGCGGGAACTGATGGATAGAGGGTTGTTAAACTCAGTGTCTTACCTTGGGGAGCACTTTCTTTTTGTGGAAGATATAGTGGATTATGGTCGGTCAGCAGAGGTTGACTTGCAGTGACGCCCCCACAGCGGCCTTGGATATGTGCGAATGCCATGGACAGGACGGCAGTGCAGTGTTGGAGCTTGATGACCGCGCGACAGCCGTCGCTACTGGAGCAGTGGAGACGATTAGGGCTAGAGGTTGTGTCCCCATGGGTCGCGATTAGATTATAGCTTTCGTTTGTGCAGCCACAGCATGAATAGCTTCAACACTTCTCTCCCTTTTTCATGTCTATATGCCGAGGCTCGCGAACGGGCCGAAAACTTCAAAATGCTGCTCCAGAAATGGAGACAGTGTCGGAGCCTGTTCTTGTTTGATTCGGGTGAAGGCACTGGCCTTTCGAAATTTGCGGACCTTTCGCTGTTGTCGGTGGTTTTCTAAATTAAGAGTTGGGGTTGATGATATTCCTGATGTTGGGCTTTTTTTTTTCTTGTTTGGTTGTCCGGGTGTGGTCTGGATTGGTTTGGTTGAGTTGGTACGGAGGGTTTGATTTTTGGAGCTTGTTGTTTTCCCCCCTAGCCTTTTGCTGGAGTCCCTGATGTTTTTCCACGTCTCAGCTCAGAGGTGTTATGTTTATGGATCCTTCGCCCGTGATTGACTCGCTCCATTTGAGATCTGTGTGTGTTTGGAGTACGAGGGACGCCCATTGCGAATTCTGGCTCGTGAGATGAGAGGATTGCGCAACCAGGCCATGCTGTACTGGTTATTGTTGTTGTTGAGGAGTAATCACGAGGAGTGAGTGGCGACTTGGAAGCTGAAGACGGTGATGTTGAGCACCTACCCTTGGTATTTGAGACTCCCTTTTGAGTTGTGATAATTTTAAAGACGAAACTTTCTTTTAGTGGGGGAGGATGTCAGGACCCGAATTCCCGCAAGAGGATTACTGTTGGATCAGCAGTCTATAGGCCTTTGTTGGGTGTCGGAGGTGTTTGTGCGCATATTGGACCCAAGAATGGACTCAGTGTGTAGAATAGATCACGAGTGTATTCGGATGCCCCTGTCGAATTTTAGAAGTGGTTCCGTGCGAAACGGACATCAGATTTGGATTCAACACAGAAAAACGATGGAAATTGACTACTTGGTTGTATTTTTCTGAGTCCGGACGCCCGAAAATGGACACCCAGAAGTTTTCAGTATTTTCGGGTGCATGGTGGACCGGTGGACCAAGGGCTGTGCCACGTGGCGGCTTTCTATTGGTGCCGTACGCCACGTGGCGAAGCAGGAGGCGCGGCGTAGTGGGCTCGGCCCATGGGAGCTGGCGCGGGCAGCGCGCGGGCCGGGCAGGCGCGCGAGCAGGCGCGCGGGCAGGCGCGGTGCAGCGAGGGTGGTGTGCCACGTGGCGTGTTCCCATTGGCGCAATGTGGACGCGTGGCAGCTTTGGATTGGCTGGCGCACCAGGCGGGGTCCACGAAGCAGGGCGGAAGGTGCCTCGGGATGCGTGCGTGGCGTGGGCGCCGGCAGCACGACATGGGCGCACGTGGGCGTGGCGCCCGATGCGTTGACGTGAGGGGAGGCGGGCGTGTGGGCGCAGCCACGCATCGCGAGCGGGTTGGCCGCTCCCGCTGTTTGCTGTGCGGGGGCGACGTGGCGCAATGGGAGCAATCCAGGCGCTAGATGGACGGCTCCTGATCGGGCATTTTTGGTGCCCGAAGGAACCGAGCACCCGATTCCTGGGCCCAATTTCGGTTTGGTGGGCCTTTTCGAGCTGGGCCTTTATATAGTGCTTTCCACTTCGTTTTTTGGGGTTTTTGAGCGTTATCTCCGAGAGCACCCAATAGAGAAGTTGTTCCTCACTGTGTTCTTCACCTCGTGGAGGATTCCCGGGTTTTTTGGAGGCCACGGCATCGGTGATTTCTGCGACGCGGCGCGCTCCGACGCTCCTTCTATTGTGGCTTCTACCGTCGCACTTCAGTCCGCGAGGTCCCCTGGATCACCCCAATAAAGTTTTGAGCCGATTTTTGTGGCAGCGCGTTCACGAGAGGTACACCATCAATTTCCATGTTGATCACTTCGCTCCGTTTGAGTTTTTGGTGGTGCTCCCAAGGTCTCTTTTGACTCTCTTTTTCTGCGATGATGTTTTAGACAGCGGAGCTTGTTGGATTTTTATCTTGGTTCCCGATTGTCGAATTTTAGCCTGTAAGGACTCGATCGACATCTACGCTTCGAGAGAAATGCGACCGTATTTTTATCGTAATTTTTGGAGGACTCTTCGAAAGTGATATTTAAGCTTCTTCGTGACTGATTTCCACAATATGCGAGTTGTGGATTGATTGCCTTACCGCGATGTTCTATTTGTATCTGGGCCTACAGGTGTCGGAACGAGGAGTATAAATACTCGATTTGGATCTACTCATCGCGAGGATCGCAGCCGTAATTTTTCTAGATTTTTCGGAGGACCGCACGCAGGTGAAAACCCCCTTTTCTGTGCTGGTTTGCATAACAGCAAGTGTTGATTGGGGTGTGTTTCTGGTGTTGTTTGATTGTTGGCTGTGCTGTTGGTTTGAGCAAAGGCATGTGCGACTGAGTACCGAGGGTGCCGTTTCGGCGGATTTTGGTAGTGAGTGACTTCACACTTCACCGACTTCGGCGTTGCCTGCGGAAATGTAGTAACCGCTTTTTAATTGTATTTCGGATGTTATTTATTTAGTTTTTATTAATTTCGTACCCCTATTAACGGTCCGGCTGTTAGATTATTAATTCACTTTTCTGGACAGACCGTCGGGGCTCGCGGGTATTTTTAGGCACTAGAGCTCGCGAAACGGAGAACGGCGGCGCGACCGGATTCGAATTCCGACTTCGGAACCTCCCAGAATTAATTTCTGAAGGACACTAACAGTTTCGGGTGCTCCAAATATATGGTCGGGCAATTGGCACGCTTTTCGAGGTAAGTCGGACCCCGGTTTGCGCCCAATCGACTAATTAATTAAATTTGAGTTGGGACTTGGGTTTTTATTCCCACTCCCTTTTTCCCTGTGCGTTAGGTCTCGTGCGAGGAACCCGAAACCCTTTTTCCCCCTCCATTGGTGAGCGTGAGGAACCGAGGCGACGAGACGGGGAGAAGGAAGGACGACCGCACTTCCTGCGGAACCCGGCGATCGAGAGCGGGACGATCCTCCTCCTTTCTCCCTTACTGGCGAAAACGAGGTGAGCATTTAGGGTCTTTCCGTTGTCTTACGGTGTGGGGATCCCCTTTTATCGGGTCACGTGCGAGGCAAGTTTCGGTATATAACGGGAGGCCGCCGCCGCCGTGGTTAAACGGGAGGTCGCCGCCGCCGTTACCGTGTTCGCGGAGTCATCGCCGCAGCCGCCGTGATCGCGTGGTCGCAACCGGAGCCGAAAAAGGGGACCGTACTATTCACTAGGGCACATCTCAGGCCGCGGTCCACCGCGCTGGCGTGCACCCGGTGCACGTGTCCGCGGCCCGGGACCGCGAACCCGGCGCATGGCAAGGTGCGCCAGGCCGCGCGGTCCACCGGGCCGGCATGCATCCGGTGCACGCCTCCGCGGCCTGGGACCGCAGACCAGGCGCACGGGTGGGTGCGCCAGGCCGCACGGTGCACGCCACAGGCGTGCACCCGGTGCTCGTCGCGCAGCGGGGGAGGGGATGAACCCGGTGCGCGCCTTCACCCGTGCGCGGCCCAGCCCAAGCCGCGGCGGTCCACCGCCTGCGGCGTGCTCCCGGCCCGCGACGCGGCCGCCTGTTGGCGTGGACCCGGTCCACGCCTGGCTTCGTGCACCAGGGTTCAGAAAAGAATCCAGAAACTCCGTTTTTGCCCCGTTTCGCCCCGTTTTTGAGTGTTTTTGACCACGACGACGAATTGTTTCTAACGATAACTCTTATTGTAGCTTGCGGGCTCAAGGCGAGGATATTTTTTTGTTGGAGCTCCCGCACGCCTTCTCCTTCGTGATTGAGGTGGGTTTTATTTTGGGACCTAGCGTCGGGATCCCGACAGTTGTACATCGTTTTAAATTAATTTAATTTAATTTAACTTAATTGAACTTAATCTGCAAATTGTCTAATGATGCTAATCTGGTAGTCTTTATGGTCCCTACTGTCTGGTATACTTGTTATTGTTGGTTACTTTGCTCGAGGCTGCAGCACGCGCACCTGCGGTTTGGCCACCGCAAAGGGTGCGCTTTTCCGGAAAAGTGGTCTATGACCCGTGTAAACCCACGAGGTGACGTAGTGGGGGCCCCCGCAGGTGGGGGGTTTTAGGCGCCGTGTGATGCCCCACTTCCCAGGGGGTCACCCATCCTAGAACTACTCTATCTCTAGCACGCTTAACTCTCATAACCTCTTGGATCTTGCTACCATCCAAAATGCTATAGCTGGGTTAAGAGATTTAGTCCTATTATATCATTTATATATAGGACTAATACACATTCCGGGGGTGTCACATTCTTCCCCCCTTTAAGCCCTGACGTCCACGTCAGGCTCAAGCACACTCACAAGCACCAGGCGATGTGAGACTCGTCTCGCTAGCCTTAGCCGACCTTGTGAGGAGATACACTCCACTCACAACGGTCATTAGCCGGGGAGCCTCGCTCTACCCGCTATATGTTGGGTTATGTATAATTGGATCTAAGTAGGGGAAAAAACACCTAGAGGGGGGTGAATAGGTGT
Source organism: Tillandsia fasciculata (assembly GCA_029168755.2). NCBI lineage: Eukaryota > Viridiplantae > Streptophyta > Magnoliopsida > Poales > Bromeliaceae > Tillandsia > Tillandsia fasciculata. The sequence goes on along the minus strand of CM054940.1, from coordinate 16,107,963 downwards.
AAACAGTAAACACTCAAAAAATCATTGCGCAATAAAACCCAATGCGGAAATAAAAATGACACGCAAGATTTTTACGTGGAAAAACTCCAAACCGGAGTAGAAAAACCACGGGACCGATCACACGGCGAAATCCACTAGAATTAAAACACGTACAAGGTGATTTACCGTACACACTTACGACTCAACCTTTTCCATACGCTCCTAGTAGATCTTCTCCGCTCGCTCCGCAACGCTTCTCGAATCCACGATCAGCGCCCAACGCCGAATCCACGGCGTCCAACGTCGAGTCCACGACGTCCGACCGAATCCACGGTCTTCACCCAGTAGCACGTCTCGAATCCACGAACGTACCTCGCTCCGAATCCACGAAAGCGGTAGCACCTTGAATCCACAAGGCCACGCGAGTCCACGCGCCGATTTTGGGAAAATCGTTGTTTTTGGGTGGTGATGATCCGCCGAATACTTAGATTAGAAATAGATCGGAAATACCATCTAAGTATTCATTAATTTGATTCTACTCAAAATCTGAGTTTGGAAAACCTAGAATCAAATTAATCAATATAGATGAAGAAACATAGAATTAATTCTATTGATTTCCTTTCTTCTCTATATGTGGATTTTTCTATTTCGGTCGTATTTTTTCGTGTACCCTAAAATGAATCGTGGGGTCTATTTATAGGTTAGAAACTATTGGAAGAAGATAAGCATAAAAAACTAACCAATTCTGAAATTTTACAGGACGACGGTTCGGACTGGAAATTGGCGGTAAGGACTGTCTCAGCGAAACAGACTTTTTTCAGAAAAGAGGACATTCGGGGTCCAGACTGAAATTCCACGGTCCGGACTGTTCATGCAATTCCTTCAAATTCCACGTTCGGGGTCCGGACTGAAATTCCCAGGGTCCGGACTGTGATGACCCGGATCTCCGCAGAGCTGCTACAGTGTGTTGGGGTGGCCATTGGAGGCCTACATGGTGTGTTGGAGGTGTTTGTGGCATAATTGGACATAAGTGTTGGACATCGGACTTATATGGACCCTGTGAGTGATCAGAGGACCCCGTGGAGGGTTTAGAAGTGGTTTCGCACGAATCGGATATTTAAATTGGGCTCCGCTCGAAGTTTGGACTAAGAACGCATTTCCGGGTGCCTTCGGCAATTTTTAGAGTTGGAATTTGGCGAAACGGACGTCAACGAAAACGGTCAAAATGGACTACCTACTTGATGTTTTTGGGCAAGGGTTACTGTTCACCGCCGGAACAGTAACTCCGGCGATCGCCGGCGGCGGCCGGCGGCGGCGGGCAGCGGCGGAGGGCGGCGGCGCCGCCTCGGGCAGGCGGCAGCGCGGCGGCGGGCAGCGCGCAGCGCGCGGGCAGGGGCGCGGGCAGGCGCGCGGTCCACGCGCAGGCGTGCACCAGAGCGGGGTGCCACGTGGCGTGTCTGGATTGGGTGGTTCACTGGTCCCGGTCTACGGAGTTGTGCGGTGCACAGTGGACTGGGCGGGAATACACGTGGCATCATTCTATTGGTTCGGTTCATGAAGTCGGGTGCACCGGGTGCAGCGAGTGTGAGGGTTGACACGTGGCGCGCGGGGATTGGGCGCGCCACTGTGCGTGGCAGGCGCGGGCGGTGCGCGGTGCATGGTGGACCGGGGCACGCCACGTGGCGGCCTCGGACTGGTTCGGTGTTTGAGATTGTTGTGCACCTGGTTCAGAGAAATCATGGCTTGGACACGTGGCGCGCGGGGATTGGGCGCGTCACTGTGCGCATGCAGGCGTGGCAGGCGGCGGCCGGCGTGCAGGCGTGGCAGGCGGCGGCCGGCGTGCAGGCGTGGCAGGGGGCGGCCGGCTGGCGTGGCGGCCACGGCGCCGAAGTGGCGCACGCGTGCGCCACGTGGCGGCCAGCCATTGGCTGGTGTCAGCGCTGCGTTGACCGGAGGAGGGCCGCGTGGCGTGAGGAGGTTGGCCGGATCCGCTGTTTCGTGTTGGTGGACACGTGTCGGTGCGGGGAGCGGGTTGGACGATCGTTTGGTCCGACCGGATCGCGTGCGCGGAGTGGGCCGGGCCGGGCCGGGCTACTGTGCGCGCCCGAAAGTTCGGGCCGGGCCGCACTGTTTGCGCCCGAAATGTTCCGGGCGCCCGGAAAATAGGACACAGGGGTCATTTCCGAAAAGATTTTGGTGGGCCTATATATACCCCCTCCTCTCCCTCTTTCTCACCTTTTTCCGAGCTGTAGAGAGGGAATGAGAGGGAGAGTTGTATATGAAAGTTGTTCCCCTTGGTGCCCTTGATCTCCTGGTGGATTCTCAGAATGTCTGGAAGCTCGGCAACGGCGATAACATTTTTACAGTTCGCCTCGGTTTTCCCCCATTTCGGCCCATTACCGTCGCAGATTATTCAAAATTTCACTGTGAGCAAACCAGGAGGAGTTTTTGGACGATTTCTTCGACAGCGTGTTCCTATGAGGTAAGGCTTCGATTTTCGTGTTGATCGCTTCGCTCCGTTTCGCACTTTTGGCACGTTTCCCGAGGCATCTTTGACCCCTATTTTTCTGTGGTGGATTTTGGACAGCACCAACTTGCCGATTTTATATCTCAGCCTAGGAACATCGGATCGAGGAGATTCAAGAGTCGATTTTGATCTACTCGTCGCGAGGAACACAGTGGTGATTTTTCTGGGATTTTAGGAAATTGTTTCGAAGGTGAAAATTACTGTTTTCTCAGTGTACAGTGTGCAGTTTTCTTTACAGTTTGATGTTTGGTTTACCACCTTGCCGAATTTATAACTTGACTTACCGAACTCGGATTTGGGCGTGCAAGGTACCGTTTCGAAGCTATCGATGCGAGGATCGCCGTGATATTTTTCTTGGAATTTTCTGGGCACTTTCTGCAGGTGATAATTTAACAGTTTCAGGACTGTTGTTGTATGGATTAATTAAAGCAATATTTGGGAGCCTAAGTGTGTTTAGTGGACTTTGCGTTGTGCCAGGAGTGTTTCGGGTGTACTGTTCTTGTTGGAGCGCAGGATTGGAGTTTTTGGTATTTTCAGCTGTATGGACCCGGACAGTTAGCGCTTCAGGTGGGTGGTTGTTGCATGCCTCTACTTCTGACCTGCTCACTAAGTTTATTAGAGAACCTCACTTTTGAGCATATTGATTGATTATTATGCATGATTGCCTGATATAAATGTGAGCCTATCATCTGAGATTAATTTTGGGAATATAGCATGTTGGGGACATTATGGGAATAATATTTCTATTGGAACATGATCATTGGAATAATTTAACAGAGACAATTAACATGCGATATTAGCACCTAGATTTTATGAAAGGGGATTAAATGGATTAATTGTGGGGACATAGTGACATATCTAGGTGCGGGTGCCACTTTGGGATTTATTATGGATCAGGGGTTATACATGTGTAGTCGCCTGATGATTTTGCCTGTTGGTTATATTTATGCGGATATATTAATTGTTACACATGTTGGGCTATATTTGACCTTCTCTTTCTTTTACTTTGCATGAGGACTTTTGCATGCTTATTTGGACATCTAGATAGGCCACTATTTTATTGCTACACTATCATATTGGGATTTGACTTAGGAGAAACCATGATTGCTTTCTTTCTCCTTTTATTTAGACTTTCGAGTCATGTTGCTCGAGTTCGAGCAGAGGTTTGGGATAGTGTAGCCGGGACCTGCGGGTCAGTGACAGGGTGTACTTGATGTTGGATTATGGGTTACTGCGGCAACCGCGGACAGTAGGCGGTTGACCGGATCTTAGTTATTTTCCCCAGTTGTGGGTTGTGGGTTGTTGCGGTGACCGCGGACTTTGGGCGGTTGACCGGATGTTTACTATTGCATCAGATTGGGTATTAGATTTGTTCTAGTGGATGGTGTTTCCCACTTCTCGAGTACTATTGCATCAGATCGGGGTTTCATTAGTGGACGGAGTTTCCCACTTTGATCATAGTCATGATCCAGTCCTGCTATATCAGGTTACTTGTGGTTACTTACTTTACTCGTGTGGGTCGCTCCCCTCGAGTGCCACTCCGGAGTGTGCGTCAGACAGACTTTGAGTCCTTGAGACTCCTTTGCTTCGGTGTTATGCATAGGCTGGCATACCCGTTGCGGCAGGCAGAGCAGGCAGTACCAGTGTCCACTGGTGGTCTAGATTGGGTTATTTGGCAGGCTTCTAGATACTGATGCATTCATACCGTTATTCCTTCGGTATTGCATTTAGAGGCATACTTGTTGTGGTTTCCCCTTTATCCAGTAGTTCTGTTTACAGTTTTACTACTCGTTCCTTTTCTTGCCTCTAGTAGACTTAGTGGGTACGCCGGAGCTTGAGGCTTTACCCACAGGGGGAGGCTACTGGTTTACTAGTGGTTCTCACCCCCACTGTTGTTTCCTCTTCTTTCCCCCCCCCCCTGTTTTGCAGAGTCCTCATTGGATTTGCTGATCTTCGGTCGTTGTTCGGGGCGAGGGAGTCACGAGCTAGATCGTTACCACCCGAGGAGTGTAGCTGTATCCCCTGGTTGGAGATTCCTCGTAGCTGTTGGCTGGCTTTTACTGTTTATCTGGAGGAGAGAGATCTTTTGTATTTGGAGAGACTGATGTACTATAGTTTTAGTTTATCTCCTTTTATAGTCGAGAGATGCTGTACTGAGGACATTGTATGATGATTATCTGTATTTGAGGGAATGGATATTGTACTCTATTTCATGATGTATAGTAATTGGATTTTATTTTACAGCATTTTATTTCAGCTCTGATATTGTGTAGCTATAGTACTATCTTTTGCAGGTTAGACGCTTCGCCTATGCGGGTTTTGGCATAGGTGGCGGATCTGTTGGCGAGCCCGGGTCGCAGTTTCGACCCCGGGGCGTGACAGATTAAGTTGGTATCAGAGCTTAGGGATAGGTCAATTGGGACTGTAGAAACCCTAGGCTTATGGTTGGACCCTAGGATGACTTCGTGAGAGTCGTGAGTTTTGCGAGAGTCCTGATTGAGTTTTATACCTCTCCCAAGTGATGGGATGGGTGATTGGCATGTTTATTCTCCTAAGCAATTATGTTGGCTGCAGACAACATAATGCGGCGGAACGGTTGACATGTTCTAGACTCTCGCCGGATTGGGTCAAGTTTTGTTTTGTGCTGTGGTGCAGTTGGTCGTGGTGAGCGGTGTCTCCCCGACGCGTTGTGTGGTTTGGTATGCACTCGTCGCAGCGGTGGAACTTGAGCGGATTGTTTTGGAGCCGGATATCCGGATTGAGGTTAGAGAGCTTCAGGCCCCGACGGCAGGATTGTCTGAGGGTTGCCAGCGGCAGAGTGAGCCGCTGGTCTAGGTGACACAGTTGTCGGAGCAGTGGGCAGTTCGATAGTGTTTTTCTCCTGAGATCACCTGGTTACAGTATCCTCAGCGGCGATGATTTCTAAGGCGCCGTTGGCGCAAGTGGCCCCCTCCGTGCTAATGTTTTGTGTGGTGGCACCGAGGCGGGGGGATTGCTGATAGTGGATGAGTTGTGGGACATCATTGATCGATGGAGCCAGTTTTGGCAGATAAACCACCCTGATTTACGGATTTGAGTTAGAGCCTTTGGAGGCAAAATCGTGGTTGGTGGTGATGGAGTGATCAATTGAGGGTCCCCCAGTGCTGGGAAGTTCATGCAGTTGTTGAACTGTACACTTCAGGTTTTGAGGGACGAAGCGCGTAGGACGCGTGTGACTGGGAGTGGATTGCGCCAGGATACCCTTTGAGTTTATCTGATTCCTCTGTTTTGGATTTTGAATTTTGGATGCCTCGATGGAGTAGGCATTGTGTGTGGAGCGTACTGTTGCAGTTCCCGTGGATAGGGATCTGCCGCCAGAGGCGAGTTCTGGATTGAGGCGCCTGGCGCTAAGTGTTGGGGGACAGATCGGCTGGCAGAGGCCCTTTCGTGTTCCTTTTCTGGATGGTGGACATCCTTGTGGACAGATTATGTAAAGCTTACCCTAAGGAAGGTTACCCTTTGTGATTGATAACATTTGTGTTTGGGGTACAATGGATGTGTTTGAGGGGTGAGCTGAGCAAGGATGATTGAATGAGGAATTGCAGGAATCAATTGTGTTTTGTCATATGACGATTGCAATAGTGGATTTTCTGAGATGTCAGAGGTCAGCTGGACCCCGGTGACAGCATCAGCATCGTCAACAGAGTGGCGCAGCGGTAGCGTGGATTGTTGTCTACGAAGGGCTTTATTCCTTGCCTCCGTGTGAGCAAAGGTGGAGGATTGTGCTCCTTTTGTGGATAGCCTTGATTTTCAGGCAGATTAAGTGACGACCACCTACATTGAGCGGTTGAGACTGTGCTGCCTGGGTGTAGGGCACCAAGGCAGTGGATCGGGTCGTCGCAGGTGTGATTTCATCTCAGCAGTCGAAGTTAGAGCATGTTGCATTCCTGCATGGACTAGAGGTAGAATTATTACCACATGCACTAGAGGTACAGATTCCTGTTGGGGTGGTGCATGTGGGGGAGGCTTGTGGATTATGTCCAGTGCAGTTGAGACCTCGAGTGGTATCGGCAAACTTATTGATATTTGTGCCTGTTCAGTGTTTGACCCAGTGCGTGGAATTGGTTGGCACAGTGTGTAAAGTACCGAATTTTCGGCACATAAATAAATGTAAATAAAGGTGGTATGAAATACTAGTGTTATGAAAGTTAGGAAAGTAAAGAATATGTGGACGTGAGTTGGGCCCAAATCGGGTTAAAATGGAGAGATCTAAAAATTTATTTGAGAAAGGGGGGCCCAGATTTTTAGTGAAAAATTCACAGTGTCGGAAAATTCCGAGAAAATTACGGGAGCCCCGTAAATATGTTTTAAGACCGCAGAAAAAGTTTCGCGTTGATCGGATACCCGATAGTGAAAACGGGCTCCGCCAACAGTGTCAAAAAATTCTGAGAAAATTTGGGAAGCTTCGTAATTATGTTTTAAGGTCACAGTAAAAATTTCGGGTTGATAGGATATCCGAATTGTGAGAACGGGGTCCGCCAATGATTCTAGATACAGCGAGGCTTTTGGTGGCCCAGAAATGGCCCAAACTGAAAATTTAAAATTTTTTGTGGTAAATTAAGCTGAAACGAAGTCGTCTGTCAAATTTGGATGGAAACGGACGAAAAATGGACAGAAAACGAGACGAAAACGGATTTTCAAGACACGCGGCGCGCTGCGCGAGGCGCACAGCTGGAGCGCACTTGGGCGCGGGTCAACAGGGGCGCCAGGTGAGCGTGCGTGCGTGGACCGGGTGCACCCGGCTGGATCTTGTAGACCGACGGGTGCACCATAGACCGATGGCCCGTGGACCATCTTTCTTCACTCCCTTCCTTTTCTTCTTCTTCTTTCTCCCGCACCTCCATTTTTCTCCTCTTTCCTTTCTTCTCCAACCGTGAGTGAGTGAGGGAGAGAGAGAGAGATAGAGAGAGAGGAAAAAAAAAAAAAAAGAGAGGATTTTGTGGGGCAAGCGAGCACGCCGTGAACCTCGTGGAGCGCGCGAGGCGTTCCAAAAAGCCGATGGAGAGCGCGACTGTACGAGGTAACGTTATTTTCACGGTATTTTTGGCATAATTTTTATGCTTTCTTTGGATTTAGATTTGACCCCATTATCGTGTTGCGTGTTAGGAACCGAGTTATACTGTGCCGTTTTGTTGCGCAGACTGTCGGGGACAATTTTGGCGCGCCTCGTTTTGCGTGCCAATCCGAGGTACGTGCTCCGTTTTACGCACAGATTGAGTTGTTGTGCACGGTTTTACATGCAGTTTATAATATTATACATCATTTTTCGTACAGAGATAGAAAAATATGCACCGTTTTGCGTGGAACCTTACAGTTAAACTTGCACCGTTTTGCGTGCAGATTATTTTATCGCGCACCATTTTGTGTGCAGTTTATAATATTATACATCATTTTTCGTACAGAGATAGAAAAATATGCACCGTTTTGCGTGCAACCTTATAGTTAAACTTGCACCGTTTTGCGTGCAGATCATTTTATCGCGCACCGTTTTGCGTGCAGTTTATAATATTATACATCGTTTTTCGTGCAGGGATAGAAAAATATGCACCATTTTGCGTGCAACCCTATAGTTAATCATGCACCGTTTTGCGTGCAGATTTGGTGGACGTGCACCGTTTTGCATGCAGACTCGTGAGAAGTGCATCGTTTTGCGTGCAAGCTCGAGGAGACAAGTGGAATCGCGCGGAGACCAATTGCAAGTGTCTACAAGCAATTGGGTACACTATAAGGTGGGGAATTCTGCCGAAATTGGGTGACCTCTCCCCTTGCTCCTTTGCTTTTCGATTCGAAGCATGATAGTAGCCTGTTAGAGGCGTTAGGTAATTATGAATAAGATTGCATGTTTAGAGGAACACAGATGAAAAGAGCAACTGTTGGTTGCCAATAACAGATGATATATGTGCATGTGTAGAGAAATTTAGAGGAAAAGTGATATTTATGATTTATCCACAATAGAGGATAAATTTGTATGTGTAGATGGACACAGATGATAAATGCAACTGTCAGTTGCCAAAAGGAGATAATTCATTTTCATGTGCAAAAAGAACTTAAAGGATAAATATTATTTTTATGATGGATATGAAAATAATTGCATGCGTAGAAATGAGTAATTACTTGATGACTGTGATCATGTTAGGGTACAACCCTAGGAATCATGTGATATAAGGGAACAGAACTTGTTGGTAGTAAGACTAGGAGAAAACCTAGTTTAGGGGTTTGACGAGTGACATCAACTTAGGAGTTATCCTAGGAAGGATGAGTGGCATGGTCTTAGGTGATAACCTAAGGACACTGGATAGAGTGATCAACATAGAGTCAGAAAACTCTAGGGTGTATATGACATGGAACTTAGGTAAAGAGAACCTAAGGAGAACTAGTGTTCAACATAGAGTCAAGGAACTCTAGGATGAGTATGACATGGAACTTAGGTAAAGGAAACCTAATGTGAACTAGAGGTCAGCATAGAGTCATGGAACTCTAGGACAAGTATGACATGGGACTTAGGTAAAGGGAACCTAAGTTGAGCTAGAAGAGTTTAAACTCACAGACAGGAAAATAGAGTCAAGCTGACTCTAGGATTCAGTAAGGAATCAGGAGGATGGAAAAGGTGGATCAAATGTGGAGATATGAAAGGGAAAACAGAAAAGTAGAGTCAGTGTAACTCTAAGTTAATAGTGGAACAGGAAAATAGAGTTAAGTTAACTCTAGGATTCAATGAGGAATCAGGAAAGTGGGATAAGATCCCAAGGTTAATAAGCTGATCAAATATAACCCTAGAAGGTCATAGGGTGTCTGGGCAAATGGATAATAACTTTAACTTCAATTTGAGTTAAAGAAATAAAAGAGAAATGTTTAAGAGTCCAGGAGACTCGCTGGTTATCCTTATGGCAAGACCTAGGATAAGAGGAAAAATTGTTGCTAAAAGGCAAAGATTAAAAGTAAGCTAAAAGTGGCTAAAAGTATAAAGAAAATGTAATTGGCGGCTTCGAATTTGAGACTCGTCAAGTGGAGCAGGACTCCCTGGGCAGTGACCCGTCGGACGAGATACTTTCGAATGGCTAAAAGTGAAAGTAAGGAGCTAAATGCTCAAAGAAAAGAGAAAGTGATTTGCCAGTGATAAAAAGGGAGCTATAAGCCCGAGTAAGAAAGGAAAGCAAGTGTTCAAAGGCAAAGAGGCTAAGAACTAAAGTAAAAAGAAAAGAAAGAAAATATAAAAAGATAAAATGGGCGTACCTTCGGGGGTGAAACGTAGATCTTGTCGGAGCCATGGGCAGTGTCCCTCTCCCGGGCAGTGACCCGTATGACAAGTTCCCCGTTGGGCGGGGTAACACTTGCGGGTGTTATCGGCAACCTTAGAAATCTTATCTTATGGTAGCAAGACTACCGGGCTCGGGCCCGTTGGATAAGAATTTCCGAGGGTTAACTTGAACTAAAGCACCAGAATCTAAAGAATAAAGAAAAATAGAGTGGCCAAGGTGGTCGGGTTAGTTGGACCCTGTATTCAGCGGCATAGTGGCCGAGTTGGTGCTTAGCAGCCTAGTTGTTGGGTTATAACTATATGGATCTAAATTGGGGAAAAAACACCTAGAGGGGGGGTGAATAGGTGTAAACAATAAACACTCAAAAAATCATTGCGCAATAAAACCCAATGCGGAAAATAAATGAACACGCAAGATTTTTACGTGGAAAAACTCTAAACCGGAGTAAAAAACCACGGGACCGATAACACGGCGAAATCCACTAGAATTAACACACGTACAAGGTGATATAACGTACTCACAGACGACTCAACCTTTTTCATACGCTCCTAGTAGATCTTCCCGCTCGCTCCACGACGCTTCTCGAATCCACGATCTGCGCCCAACGCTGAATCCACAGCGTCCAACGTCGAATCCACGACGTCCAACCGTATCCACGGTCTTCACCTAGTAGCACGCTTCGAATCCACGAACGTACCTCGCTCCGAATCCACGAGAGCGGTTGCACCTTGAATCCACAAGGCCACGCGAGTCCACGCGCCGATTTGGGTAAATCGTTGTTTTTGGGTGGTGATGATCCGCCGAATACTTAGATCAAAGATAGATCGGAAATACCATCTAAGTATTCATTGATTTGATTCTACTCAAAATGTGAGTATGGAAAACCTAGAATCAAATCAATCAATATAGATGAAGAAACATAGAATAAATCTATTGATTTCCTTTCTTCTCTATATATGTGGATTTTTCTTTTCGGCTACATTATTCTGTCATGGCCGATTACCCTAGAAATGAATATAGGGTCTATTTATAGGTTAGAAACCCTAGGAAGAATATACGGATCAAAAACAGCCTTTTCTGGAAAGAATTACCGATGGCGATCCGGATTGGAATTGGCGATCCGGATTGCAGAACAGGAAAGACGTTTCCAGAAATTCAAGGGTTCGGGATCCGGATCACAAAGTCCGATCCGGATCGTTCATACAGTTTTACCAGAACATCAATGTTCGGGATCCGGATTGCAAGTCCTGATCCGGATCGTGGAAGCAAACGGTAAAACTAGTGTTCGGGATCCGGATCAGAGGAGGCTGCGATCCGGATTGAACCAGTGTATGAACCAACACCCTTCGGGATCCGGATTGCCGAGCCCGATCCGGATCCTGAACATGTCCCATGTCCAGTTTTTGATGTTTAAGCAATAAAACATTCTTCCAGGTGTTTCTACACTATAAGAAGTATTCGGATCATCAAAATCTTTAGTTAAACATACCTGATCCTTTTGAATTCTTCTTTCTTGAGATTGAGGTATATGATCCAAAGTTCTTCATCTTCAATCTTCAAGACTTAATACTTTCACGAAATACGCCAACTCAAATTCCGTAACAATCTCCCCCTTTGGCGGTTTCGTGACAAAACACAAATCCACAAAAGAAAATTCAAAAAGATATTTTTGTTGCTATCACCATACAACAAAAATTTACAATGAAGATCCAAAATTAAAAACATGAGATAAACTCCTAAAACAGACTCTAGACTTAGACATCTGTACTCTCTGCACAAAGAAATCATTCTTGACAAACAAAATCGTTAGATACCTCAAGAATTGAAACATACAAAACCAAGTACAGAGATAGAGTTTATTCTCATCATGACATTTGAAAAATTCAGATATGTAAGAGAATCATAGTTAAAACCAACATATCTTCTAAGCATTCAAAAACCAAATGTCACAAAGTGTTAGTCCAACATCAACTTGTTAGTCATATTACATGCCCAAATAGTTAGTCGAATAGTTAGTAGGAGCATGCACAAATCACAAGATAAAACCAAAGTTGAAGTTGGAGTCATACTTACCTTAATGATCACATATTCACCAATTCACATCATTCATCATTGTATCATTGTTCAAAGTTCTCTCTAACTCTCTCCCCCTTTTTGTCACAAAACAAAGCCAAAACGTAGTTAAAACTACAAATGTAAGGAGAGTGAAAAGTTCCAATAAAACGTAAAACCTGAGAACTAAGCTAAAATAAAGTAAGTGTAAAACTAAATCCTAAAATCAAAATCCTGCACAAAAAGAAACGAAACCTGAAGAACCAAACTAAAAGTAAGTCATAAGGCTAAGTCCAAAACGAAGAGCCTAAGAACTGCAAGAACTGCGTAAAGTCATAGAACAAAGGAACAGAAAGCGCTGCTCAATCTGATGAATCTGAACTGGTACAGCTCAGCTTGTTCAAAATCCCCTTAAGCAGTTTCGAAATATTTGAATATTTTTTCTTTATCTTCTTGTGCTGAGAGGAAAGTTGTTGAAGTTCTTTCGACATTCTTTCTTGTGCAGCAGAGAGTTTTCGCTGTTCCTGACGAAGCAGTTCCAATTCATCTGTGTCTGTGGTCCCTCTCTTCGAGTGTGATGGGTGCTGTGTGGATGCCGATGGTGCATTCATTCCCGTAACCCATGGAGATTCAGTTTGTAGAATTCCAGAAAGTGAGCGTGCTCTGGTGAGGGGCCCACTATGCTGACTTGCACTTCGTTTGCACATTTTTCCTTCTTGTATACTGTTTGGTTGTTGAGGCAGATTTCATTAGTCTTTTTCCTTTGGTAAATTTCCTGTTCTCCTCATCAATTTTTCGTTGAACATCTTTGAAGAATTCGTCCCATTCGTCTTCATCATAGTCTGAGCTGTCTTCCTCTGCGTCTTTTGTTTTGATTTGAGTTGAATCATCCTGTTCCGTCTTAACAGATATGCTCGTGTGCACCATCATACCCAGTAAAAGGATTAACCAAGAGAATGCCATTGATTCTAGTGCTTTGAGTTTGGAGAAAGTGTCCTGTGAAGAACCAACTCAAGAACACATGAAAAATCGTCAATATTGAAAAATTTGAAAGATTGTACCTAGACAATCATAATCATGTAGAGAAGCTAAGAATCAAATTAGTTTTGCTAAAAAAATTTTAAAAATAGATTAATCCCAAGATTTTCAAAAAATTCCTCTTTTATGCCCTAAAACAGAATTTTTAGAAATCGAAGCCTAAAAACTCGTTTAATCAAGAGAAATCCCAGCATAAAATCAAAACTAATCTACCCAGAGTTCTTATTTCAAAAGAAATTTGATCAAAAACCATTCACAAACGAAAAAGATCCAAGATTTCAACTCACGTTTGATGAAAAAATATGAAAACTGTGAAAAACCGAGATTTGATCAACAAAACTTACTTGGAATCGAAGAACTTTGAGTTTGGAAGCTTCAAGATGCAAGAAATCTAGAGAGAGAAGCTCTAGAGACTTGAGAACAAAAGATTAGGGTAAAAGAAATCAATTCCTCTTTGTTCTTATAAAAACCCTAGCCGTGATCCGGATCGGATCGAGATTGTGATCCGGATCGGCTACCCGCAGGAAGAATCCTGCGTTCGGGATCCGGATCACTTACCCCGATCCGGATCGGCTTCAACTTTTTCTTCAGAAAAATTCAGAAAAATTCCATAAAATCCAGAAAAAGTATGTAAGCACTTTACCATGTCAACTTTAAACAAAAATCATCGTTTCATACAACAAGAAATAGATTATACAAAATCTATCAAAAATACTCAAAAATGAAACGAAAATTTACGAAAATTAAAACACTTAAAGTTGAACAACTTCAATTACATCTATCCTGATCTTATGTGTAATGCCTTTATCAAATCATCAATTTTGGTAAAGAAAATGAAATACCAAGATCAATAGATGTTTGAAATCCCAGATAAGTTAGATAATATATCTAGACAATCTGTTGAAGGAGTGGCTCTTTGAGCATCTTTTAAAAAATCCCACCTTATACCAACCATGAAATACGACTGAGTCAAGTATTTCAATATGAATTTCATCAACATTTTTAAAACAAGAATTTGCTTTTCATTCATGGAGTATCTTTTTCTTTCTTTCATTTTCTCCATGTGGTGGTAGTTTTCACACTCCTCATTGGGATGTAACTCTTTCCACATCTTTTGAGCATTTTACATTTCTTTGACTCCCCCTCAATTGGCTATCAATTATTTAATATATAAGGTATTCAACCAAACCATTGATCTCGAATTCATACTCGACTAAGCAATCAAATATGATAATGACTATACCAAGAGATCATTGAGAGAGAAATTGACTTTGATCACTTAAAAGATGGTTTAATTAACGTAAATGATCATTGCAACATTGAAATATTATGATATCAAAAGCATAATAAATTTCTAAATGCATAAAAGGATGCAATTAAAGTCAATTATGATTTATGCTCAATTAATGTCCTATGTACAAAACATAGATAAAGAACAAAACAAAAACAAAAACAAAACCTAACCTAAGCAAAGGTTTCAAAAGAGTTTATTTCAAGGAAAGCATGCCAATTGCTTTACGCAAGTGAATAAAACGTTTTTGATCCAAAGGTTTTGTTAAGATATCAGCTAATTGATCCTCAGTTGAAATATATGACAGTTGAAGAATGTTTGATTCAACTAGCTCTCTAAGAAAATGATATCTAAGTTCAATATGTTTTGTTCTAGAGTGCAACACAGGGTTTTTTGAAATGTTAATAGCACTAGTGTTGTCACATAAAATGGTTACCGAAGTTGTTGAAATCCGGAAATCGCTCAACACGCTTTTCATCCAAATCAATTGGGTTGAACAACTTCCTGCAGAAATGTACTCCGCTTCGGCAGTCGAGAGTGCTATGCAATTCTGCTTTTTACTGTGCCATGCAACAAGGCAATGGCCAAGATAGAAGCATGCACCACTCGTGCTTTTCCGGTCATCCACCGATCCAGCCCAATCGGCATCTGAGTATCCAACAATATCCAAAGTCGTTCCCATAGGATACCAAATTCCGAAACTGATTGTACCTTTGATATATCGGATGATCCGTTTCACCGCTTTCAGGTGAACCTCCTTCGGTGCTGATTGATATCTCGCACAAATCCCAACACTGAAGGATATATCCGGGCGACTAGCCGTGAGATATAGTAGACTTCCAATCATACTGCGATACAGTTTCTCGTCTACATTCTCACTATGTGATTCACTTCCAAGTCCCTTATGGCTAGTTCCCATTGGAGTCGGAAAATCCTTAGAATTTTCAAGATCAAACTTTTTGACCAACTCCAGTGCATACTTGGATTGACACAAGTGAATACCTTCATCGTTTTGTTTAACTTGTAATCCAAGAAAATAAGTCAATTCGCCCATCATGGACATCTCAAATTCGCTTTCCATGGTCTCCGCGAATTTAGAAGCATCATTATCTCTTGTTGCTCCAAATACAATGTCATCGACATAGATTTGTGCAACTATGAAATTGTTTTGATAATGCTTCACAAAGAGAGTCCTGTCAGCTCCCCCTCGAGTGTAGCCCTTTTCCAAAAGGTGCTTTGTCAACCTTTCGTACCATGCTCGCGGTGCTTGTTTCAGACCGTAAAGAGCCTTTTTCAGACGAAAAACATGGTTAGGTAGTTTATGATCCACAAAACCTTTCGGTTGAGCCACATAAACTTCCTCATTTAAAAACCCATTTAAAAAGGCGCTCTTAACGTCCATTTGAAATAATTTGATTTTAAAATGACAAGCAATCGCAAACAATATACGAATGGACTCGAGTCTAGCTACAGGGGCGAAAGTTTCATCAAAGTCTATACCTTCTACTTGAGAGTAGCCTTGAGCAACTAACCTTGCTTTGTTCCTGATGATAGTACCTTCTTCATTTTTCTTGTTCTTGAAGATCCATTTGGTACCTATCACATTGTGTTGCTTCGGAGGCTTCGTTAATTCCCAGACTTTGTTTCGCTCGAATTGATGGAGCTCTTCCTGCATTGCTTTAATCCAGTAATCATCTTGGAGAGCTTCATCAACATTCTTTGGTTCGATTTGAGATACATAGCATGCAAATCCGCAAACCAATTGTCTCCGTGTTCTAACTCCTTCTTGTGGATCTCCAATGATGTTCGATTCAGGGTGATCCTTGGAGATGCGTAACGTTTGAGGTAGAGGAGTAGACGGAGGTACACGAGATGATTCCTGCACATCAGATGAACTTGAAGAACCGTTAGATGCATCATTATTATCGAAAGAATTGTTAGAAGAAGATGCATTAGCAGGTGTATCATCATCAAGAGAGATATCGAGGGTAGATTTTTCAGATTCAAAGTGAAAAGCTTCATCTACCTTAACATTTATCGATTCTACGATCGTCTTAGATTCTAAGTTAAAAACTCGATATGCTCTACTGTTTGTAGAATAACCTAAGAAAATCCCTTCGTCACTTCGAGAGTCAAATTTTCCAAGATTCTCACGATCACGTAAAATAAAACACCGACTCCCAAAGATACGAAAATATTTGATGTTAGGTTTTCTACAAAACCAAAGTTCATATGGTGTATTTAAAGTCCCCGGGCGCAAATACACTCGATTGATAACATAGACAGCAGTGTTCACCGCTTCAGCCCAAAAATATAAAGGTAAGTTCCGGCTATGAAGCATAACACGTGCCATCTCCTGTACGACCCTGTTTTTGCGCTCGACTACACCATTTTGTTGAGGTGTGTAAGGTGCAGAGAATTCATGTTTAATGCCGTTAGAAGTGCAAAAATCAATGAATTTGGAATTTATGAATTCCCCACCTCTATCACTCCTAACTCGAGTAATCCTTTCATTCTTTTCAATCATAATACGATTGCAGATTTCGAGAAAAGAATCAAAGGTATCAGCTTTTTCTTTTAAAAATGCTACCCAAGTATATCTAGAAAAATCATCAACCAATAAGAAAATGTACCATTTACCTCCCAGAGATGGTTGACGAGTTGGCCCCATTAAGTCCATGTGCAAAAGTTCCAAAGGCCGTTTTGTACCTATGTGGTTCAAGTTCTTGTGTGCAGTCCTAGACTGTTTTCCCTTTTGGCAACCGCCACACACAAGGTTTTGTTCAAAAGAAAGTTTAGGAACCCCCTTGACCACATCTTTGTTCGAAATTCTAACAAGTTCCTTAAAGTTTATGTGACCTAGCCTTTCATGCCAAAGTGTTTCATTTTTCAAAGATGCTAGGTTATATTTTTCAGAAATCTTATGAGGAACTACATAACAATTGTTTTCTGATCTAACCCCCTTTAAAAAGAAAGCATGGTTCATGTCAGTTACAGTGCATTTATCAGATGAAAAATTAACTGAATAACCATTATCACAAAGTTGACTTATGCTTATGAGGTTAGTCTTAAGGCCATGAACAAATAACACATTATTTAGAACCGGGCCATCTGGAATAGCTACCGTTCCCTTTCCAACAATTTTGGAAGACCGACCATCTCCGAAAACAACAAGTCCTCCGGAGTTTTTCTCAAATGTTTGAAAACAGTTTTTATCACCGGTCATATGACGGGAACACCCGCTATCCAGATACCAAGACGAACTATCATATGCATGCAAGGAAACATTGGTAACAAGACAAGGGAAAATTTCACCTTTGCGCACCCAAACCTTTTTGGAATGCGTCGGTAATGATCGTGAAGTTGATTTCCTAGGTGAAAGCGTCTTGTTGAAGATTGCTGCTCCTTGATGATGTCGTCTTGAGCGGTGAACTACCAAGGCTCTTTTCCTTCAAATGAATTGCATTTGATTTTTGAGGAATCACCCTTTTGGTAGTCATTGCAAGAGGTGCTTGAGGTGTGCGTTTGGCTCCCGTCTTGCAATTTCTCCTTATGTGCCCTGAAATGCCACAACGAAAACATACCTTAGGTCTTGACGATCCCGAGAAGGATGTAGTAGGCTTGTTGTCGTTGCTTGTCGTGAATTCCGGTGTCGGAGGAGGAGATACCGACTGAGGCACAAATACTGTCCCACTCGAACTTGGAATGTCTCCAGTTTGAGTGTATCCGAGGCCGAACTTATTCTTTGACCAAGACCAAGAAGTCTGTCCAACTTACTCCTTCCAGAAGAAAATCTCTTTAAGTCATCCTTCAGTTGGCGTATGGTCTCCGTCATTTCCAATTTTTCCTGTCGAGCCTCGCCGTTGAGCTTCAAGAAGTAATTCGCTTTGTTCACCATATCCATATAATTCTTCTCGAGTTGCTCATTGGACTCTTGAAGGGAAACATTTGTTTTAATCAGATTATCCCTTTCCACTTCAAGATCGGTTGAGAGAGAGGTTACCCTTTTTACTTCTTCTTCGAGATCCTGCAATCTCCCTTTCAACCCCTTGTTTTGCTTAGCCAGTTTCTTTGAATCCCTCAAAAGTCTGTGGTAGGCTAGAGCAAAATCTTCACCTTCCGAATCATCTGATTCATCGTCTGTTGCAATCTTTTCAACAGTGGAGTTGGACAAAGAGTCGGATGTACTTGCCATTAAGCACATGAAGGGTGAAGAGGTGGACGCGTGGAATGCTGTCGCGTTGTCTTCTTCATCACTTGACGATGACTCATTTGACGTGGAGTTGTCATCCCAAGTGACGACTTGCATCGCCTTCTTCTTTGCCGGATTCTTGTTGGGACATTCCGTTGCAATGTGGCCGTAGCCTCGACATTTGAAGCACTGAACTTGTCCCTCTGAACTTTTCTTATCCTTTGAGAAGTTCTCTTGCTTTCTTGACTTGTAACTTGAAGGACCCTTGCCTTTCTTCGACTTTCCGAAGGATGGAGTTTTGCTTGAATTACCCCTTCGAAAGTTGCGGCGAAACTTCCTTGTCAAGAGAGCGAGCTGCTTCTCAAAGTCCTCCATAGAAAGGTTCTCGTCGTCGTCCGAGGAGGATGAATCCGCGTCTTCTTCTTTAGTTGATTTCAATGCGTAACCTGAAGACTTAGAAGAGGATGCCTTTCCAGAAGAATAGTTAGTAGGAAATGTCATTTCATAAGTTTGTAAAGCACCTACTAATTCTTCTACACGCATTTCGTCCGGGTGTTTAATTGTTTCAATGGCTGCGACCTTCGGGCGAAATCGTTCAGGAAGAGTTCTTAGAATTTTTCTTACAACTTTAAATTCTGGAATCTTCTCTCCCAAGTTAGCACATGAGTTTACGATGTCTTGCAATCGTGTGTAATAGTCAGTGAAAGATTCATTCTCTGCCATAGAGATAGAGTCAAACTTGCTCGTAAGCATTTGCAGTTTCTGAATCTTCACTAGGTTAGTTCCCTCATGCGTAACTTGAAGAACATCCCAGATTTCTTTCGCAGTCTCACATGCCGAGACGCGAGAGAACTCAGTTTGTGACAAAGCATTAAATAGAGCATTAATTCCCTTGCCGTTGTAAGAAGAAGAATCTATCTCTTCCTTGGTCCATTTCGACCTAGGTTTTAAGGTGCGAACATCATCTAAAATTTCAGTTGGATTAGACCATCCTAATTCAATTGATTGCCACACCCTTTCGTCGATGGAAATTAAAAAGGCTTTCATCCGTACTTTCCAGTACGCATAATTTGTTCCATCAAAGAAAGGGGGTCGATTGATGTTTCCACCTTCAACCATTGTTTACAACCCTATTCCCGCTCTGATACCACTTGTTGGGTTATAACTAATATGGATCTAAATAGGGGAAAAAACACCTAGAGGGGGGTGAATAGGTGTAAACAATAAACACTCAAAAAATCATTGCGCAATAAAACCCAATGCGGAAAAATAAATGAACACGCAAGATTTTTACGTGGAAAAACTCCAAACCGGAGTAAAAAACCACGGGACCGATAACACGGCGAAATCCACTAGAATTAACACACGTACAAGGTGATATAACGTACTCACAGACGACTCAACCTTTTACCATACGCTCCTAGTAGATCTTCCCGCTCGCTCCACGACGCTTCTCGAATCCACGATCTGCGCCCAACGCTGAATCCACAGCGTCCAACGTCGAGTCCACGACGTCCAACCGAATCCACGGTCTTCACCCAGTAGCACGCTTCGAATCCACGAACGTACCTCGCTCCGAATCCACGAGAGCGGTTGCACCTTGAATCCACAAGGCCACGCGAGTCCACGCGCCGATTTGGGGTAAATCGTTGTTTTTGGGTGGTGATGATCCGCCGAATACTTAGATCAAAGATAGATCGGAAATACCATCTAAGTATTCATTAGTTTGATTCTACTCAAGATGTGAGTATGAAAACCTAGAATCAAACTAATCAATATAGATGAAGAAACATAGAATAAATCTATTGATTTCCTTTCTTCTCTATATGTGGATTTTTCTTTTCGGCTAAATTATTCTGTCATGGCCGATTACCCTAGAAATGAATATAGGGTCTATTTATAGGTTAGAAACCCTAGGAAGAATATACGGATCAAAAACAGCCTTTTCTGGAAAGTTTTACCGACGGCGATCCGGATTGGAATTGGCGATCCGGATCGCGTAACAGGAAAGACGTTTCCAGAAATTCAAGGGTTCGGGATCCGGATCACAAAGTCCGATCCGGATCGTTCATACAGTTTTACCAGAACATCAATGTTCGGGATCCGGATTGCAAGTCCTGATCCGGATCGTGGAAGCAAATCGGTAAAACTAATGTTCGGGATCCGGATCAGAGGAGGCTGCGATCCGGATTGAACCAGTGTATGAACCAACACCTTTCGGGATCCGGATTGCCGAGCCCGATCCGGATCCTGAACATGTCCCATGTCCAGTTTTTGATGTTTAAGCAATAAAACATTCTTCCAGGTGTTTCTACACTATAAGAAGTATTCGGATCGTCACAAATATTTAGTTAAACATACCTGATCCTTTTGAATTCTTCTTTCTTGAGATTGAGGTATATGATCCAAGCTATCTTCATCTTCAATCTTCAAGACTTAACATATTCACGAAATACGCCAACTCAAATTCCGTAACACTAGTGTGGCTAGACAGAGTAGTGCTGGGTAGATGGTTATACACAGATAGTGTAGTGATATGTTATATTGCATAGCTGCATTTTTATATTGAGGATTTAGTTTCCTAGCACTATTATTATTGCTTCCATTGGACCAAGTGGTGTAGGACACTTTCTCTCGGTGGTTGAACCCACTGGGAACTCGCTCGTAGTTCTCACACCCCCTGGGTGACTCCCCCCCACAGGTTCGGGTATGGATGCAGCGATCGTGACGGTTCAGATGCAGACGGCGAGGCATACGTCAGGGGCAAGGGCCCAGCAGCATAGTGACCTAGAGGGTCTAGCAGAGGTATTCCAT
Source organism: Tillandsia fasciculata (assembly GCA_029168755.2). NCBI lineage: Eukaryota > Viridiplantae > Streptophyta > Magnoliopsida > Poales > Bromeliaceae > Tillandsia > Tillandsia fasciculata. Next base: position 16,086,772 of record CM054940.1, on the reverse strand, counting down.
TTTATATATTTCTTGAGTGAACCTTGTATGGTGAGGAATTATGTAAAAGAATTGTAATAATTTTATTTGCAAGCTCAGAAATGTAAAGTGTAATAAGTTTTAATATTTGGTTCACTCTTGTATGCTTTCATTTCCGCTTAAACTGGTTGTTTATTGAATGAAAGTTTAAATTTGTAGTGATTTTTACTACTCTGATATTGAGCTTCCGCATACACTTGTTGTGTTATTATGGATGTTACCGTTCCTTTCGGGTAGAAAAAGGTCTTACCCGATTGGCGGGTCTGTTGGCGTGCCCGAACCGTACAAATTGGCGGACTCGGGGCGTGACAGATTAGAGTGGTATCAGAGCCTAGGAACAGTCCTAGGTGGTTAGCAACCTTAGGGAGACCCTAGGGATTAGCACGAGAGAGTGTGTGGATTGTTAGGCGAAAGTATTTGATTGGTTATTGTTGTTCCCAAAAAGGATATTGGGACTGATCGAGGGCGACGAGCTTTCATTCTTCGGATATTACGTTGGCGGCCGACAACGTAATGTTGGAGATGAAAAGGAGTACCCTCTTATACTTTCGCATGATTGGGTCGACGAGCTTTTCTGTTGGTATATCGATTTTGCGTTGCTCAAATGGCTAAAATTTGGGCAAATCGTTTCGTTGTGGTGTGCATATTAGCGATGACACCACATAGGGAAACGCACCTGCTTTGACTGGAGTCACGAGAAGGCTCTGGGTCAAACGAGGTACACGAGCTGCGATAGCATGTGACCGCACTTGTTGGTGTGATCCAGCAGCAGGTCAAGTTTCTTGCCGTCAGCGGAGATTTCCGTCGGCAGAAAAGCTGATTCCAACGCCTAAGTGTGGCGTCGATGTGACAGCTGGAGCAGATAGATAGGCTCCAGTGGTGATAGCGCAGCAAGTTGAGGCTGCACAAACAATGTAGGAGTATACGGCGTCGCCGCATGTAGGGGCAACAGTAGAGAGTGTGGCAGTGGCCGCCGAACTTTTGTCGGCGCACCCTGCACCTTCGGCATAGGGTGTTTTATGCCTGTGTCAGCGCGGTTGCTGGCAAGTGTGGTTAGTAGGGTCCAGGGAGGGACCGTCTCCTGAGGTAAATGGTGATCGCTATGTCGCGAGAGCCAAGTTGCTGTGCCCTAAGGGTTAGGGCAAGAAGGATTTGCAGGCCAGGCGGCGTGAGTTTGCCCCTGATGACGGTAGTGACCGTGTGGCATATCATTGTGGCTAAATTGCCGCATGGTGGGGCTGGTAAGACCCGGGACAGGTTTCGAGATTCGAAAACCTCGCAAGTGAGCGGGAGTTTTATGGCTTCGATCTGATGGATCGGTGTAACGTCAAGGATTGCCACCGTAGGATTTACGTGATGATCACCAGAGTTGGTGAACAGTTGTCGTGGTGCCTCAACCCAGTTGGGAGAGGTGTACAGGAGTCATGCGCGTGTTTAAGCAAGTTGCTTAACATTCTGGATTACGCAAGTTAGCGTAAGGGGGCGTAGGACGCCCAACTGTTTGGGTGCTCATGGAGCACAGGTACCGTTTAGCCAGAGAGAGCTGATTAGGTGGCGTATTAGCCTTTGCCCAGTGTGGCCAGAGTTGATATAGAGAGTTTGGGTCGTGGATTGACGACTTTTTAGTTGAGTTTGCTCAGTGGAGCATAGTGGTCGCGTGGCGACGATTAACGGGTTCGCTTGTGGACGATCCATGCCTGGACCATGTTTGTGGACTGTGGGCCTGTAGCCCAGTGGGCAGGCGCAGTCAGCTGTGAGAGACAGCGGCCCGAGACCTGATGGCGGGGCATGATAGAGATTTGGTCGGGACGGTAGTCCGAGCGATGACCCGGGAACGTGGAATGCCACGTGTGAGCATTGAGGCTAGTAGTACACTGAGGTTAGTACACTGAGAGTGAGATATGACCAGGCTGTAGAGCTAGTGGTGATTGAGGTTGTGATGACCTGGATCTCTGCAGAGCTGTGGTAGAGTCATTGGTGACTTCGGGGGAGCCTGTACTGTGTTTCGGGAAGTGGTTGTGCCTGATTGGTCACGAGTGTTGGACCTCGAGCCTTATTGGATCACGGGGGTGATCGGCTGGCCCCGTCGGATGTTTAGAAGTGTTTTCGCGCAAATCGGATATCAAATTTGGACTCGGCGTGAAATTCGGATTGAAAATACCCTTCCGGGAGCCTCCGGCAAATTTTAGGATTGGAATTTGGCAAAACGGACGCCGGATTTGGAATCAGCGCGCGAAAACGGTCAAGATGGGCTATTTACTTGATGTTTTTGGGTTGGCGGTTACTGTTCACGCCGGAACAGTGTTTCCGGCGATCGCCGGCGGCGGCCGGCAGCGGCGGGCAGCGGCGGAAGGCGGTGGAGGGCGGCGGGCAGGCGACTAGCGGCCGCGGGCAGGCGCTGAGGGCGCGGGCAGGGGCGCGGTCCACCGCGGAGGGCGTGCACCGGGAGCGGGCCACGTGGCGCTTTCTGGTTGGCCGGCGCAGCAGGCGCGGTCCACGGAATTTGGGCCCGGGTGCACGGTGAACCGGGTGGACACGTGGCAGGTGGTTATTGGTTCGGTGTGGTGCGCTCGGTCCACGCAAGATTGGGAGCGGTTGACCGGGGCTGGTGGCCGTACGGCGGGGCAGGTGGCCGTACGGCCGGGGCAGGCGGCGACGTGCGCGGTCCACGGCGCGACGTGCGCGGTGCACGGATTGCCGGGCCACGTGTCGCGCTGCCATTGGCGGGCTCTCGTGCACCGGGCACAGCGGGGCGCGTAGGACCGGGGTTGTGGGCTACGTGGCAGGCCCACAGTGTTTCGGGCCTGAACAGTAATGGGCCGGGTCCATTACTGTAGCCGCCCGAAATATTTCGGGCGCCCGAAACTTGGACAATTTGGGAATTTTTGGATTGTTTCTCCTGCACTATAAATAGCCAACCCGAGCCTCTGTTTTGGGCTTTTTTCTCCCAAACCACACCTCCTCTGTCCGAGCTCCCTTAAGCAAAGTTTTTCACCTCTAAGTTCTCGATCTCCCTGCCAAGTTTCAAGATTTTAGGAGGCTCGAATCCCGAGGTTCCCCATTTTACGGTGCGGCGCGACGTTGCTTTCTAGTGTTCTTCTTCGGCGCAGCGACAGTGTTTTAGCTCCCCTGGGCTACCCCGAGATCTTTTTGCTGCGATTCTTGCACCGGCAGACTCGTAAGAGGTAGGACTTCATCTTTCGTTTTGGTCGCGTTTTCCCGTTTCGAGGTTTTGGCACGGATCCCGAGGCAAACAGTGACCCTATTTTCTGTGTGGATTTCCTTGACAGCAGCGGGGTATTTCGGCCATATCTTTGCGCACGAGCGTCAGACGGAAACGAGCTTGTACAACTTTTTCATCTACGGATCGCAAGGAACGCGCTCGTATTTTTATTGGATTTTTGTGAATTTTATTTCGAGGTGAAAATTACTGTTTTCTCAGTGAACAGTAATCAGTCCTTAACACAGATTTTTGTATGAGTGTGCCCCCTTGCCGAATTTTTATCTTGATGTACAGAACTCAGATTTGGGCGTGCAAGGTACCGTTTCGAAGCTATCGACGCAAGGATCGCTGTGATATTTTTGTTGGAATTTTCTGGGCACTCTCTGCAGGTGATAATTTAACAGTTTCAATCCGAGATTGTATGTGGTTATAAGAGCATTAATTGGGAGCCTAAGTGTAATTAGTGAGCTTTGTATTGTATCAGGAATATTACGGGTGTCCTAAAATTGTGGGAGCAAGGATTTGGAGTTTTTGGTATTTTCAGCTGTACGGATTGGGACAGTTGCACTTCAGGTGGGTGGTTGTTGTTTACCTCTATTTTGACATGCTCACTAGGAATATTAGAGTGATCCCTTTATTTGGACATGCATGCTTAAAGTAATATAAAATTGTGAGCCCTTCATATGGAAATTACTATTGTGGATATTTGATAGTGGTTGGGACTTATACATGTTGGTATGGATGGAATGTTAGCGTTTAACCTTGCATGTGGATTGAATTATTTCTTTTGGACTATATGATTATCCTGTTAGTGGTTGGTACTATTTGAGGATTTTATGACATGCATAGGTGGATAGTGATGCTTTATCATGGAACATGGATTATAGACATGTGTGGTTGGATAATGTTTTAGCATGATGGTTATATCTATGCGGAGCTATTAATTGTTACACATGTGGAACCACTATTGAACACCTTTTCCTTTATTTCCTTGAGAACACTTGCATGCTTGTTTGGACACCTAGATAGGCCACCTTTTTCTGCTACACTATCATGCTGGAATTGACTTAGGAGAAACCATGTTTGATTTCTTTTCTCCTTCTTATTTAGACCTTTGAGTCTGGTTGCTCGGGTTCGAGCAGGGGTTTGGGATAGTGTAGCGAGGACCTGAGGGTTAGTGACAGGTTGTGTTTGATTATGGGTTGCGGGATTATAGCGGCTACCGCGGACAGTAGGCGGTTGACCGGATGTCGGATGTGGGACATGATTGTGATTGTGGGTATTGCGGCGATCGCGGATTTTGGGCGATCGACCGGATGTTCATTTGTGCATCAGATTGGGGGATCTGTGTTTCTTTTAGTGGAGGGTGTGTTCCACTGGGGCTTTGCAGTTGTGATCTACTCCTGCTTTTGGTACTTATCTTACCGGCGCGGTTATTGCCCGGTAGTGTTTTGATATGGATTTTACCGGCGCGGTTATTGCCCGGTAGTGCTTTCCTCGAGTGGGTCGCTCCCCTCGAGTTCCCCTCCGGAGGCGGGGTCAGACAGTTATTGACGGTTTTGCTATCACATCGGCGCGGCTTATTTGCCCGATGATGAGGGCGGCAGCAGGAGTTTTGCTATCACATCGGCGCGGCTTTCTTGCCCGATGATGAGGGCGGTACAGATTGGGTTCATCTGGGACGGTTGGTTATTGTTTCTTACGGTTATTCCAGTCTAGGACTGCATTTTAGAGGCATAGTAGTGGTAGATTTCCCTTTTTCAGCAGTTTCATTTCTTACCACTCTTCTTTCCTTTTCGCCTCTGGTAGACCTAGTGGGTGCGTCAGAGTTTGAGGTTTTACCCACTAGGGGAGGCTACTGGTTTACTAGTAGTTCTCACCCCCATTCTTCTTTCTCTTTTTCTTCTCCCTTGTTTTGCAGTGTCTTCTGTGGGTGCTGCTGGGCTTTCAGCGGCGGGTCGAGGCGAGAGGACGGCTGAGTAGATAGATCTCGAGGCAGGATGAGCGTGTTAGCTGGACTGTTGGTGTACCCATGTTTTCCTCAGACGGTTGTACTTTCACCTTTGGGACTGGCTCTGCCAGCAGGTTGTATTTATTTTGTGAGCTGGGAGAGACTGATGTATCATTTATACAGATGTATTGTATTTTATTTCCAGCTTCAGTCTGAGATGTATTAGTTTTAGTTCAGCTCTGTTTTTATTGCTCTTTTATTATATCTTTTATATCTGAGCAGGTTGTTGACGCTTCGTGTACACGGGAAATACTGTGTGCACGGCGGATCTGTAGACGGGCCCGGGTTCTGGTTTACACCCGGGGCGTGACAGAGGTATTGTAGCTCCTAGTGGGAGTATTGGTGTAGTAATCCTAAGTGAGGATCTACCCGTATGACGATTGGGTCTGTGTGCTAGTAAGAGCCATTATACAGAGTTGGACTAGTTGGGCTATAGGCCCCTATTGACCGTGGTCTGTGAACCTATTAGTGGTCCAAGATATCGGGTTAGCTGATAACCCGCGGACTTAGAGCACTAGTAGCGTTTATGATAGCTGGGAACTCGTGGATTGGCCTTGCCCTCCACCTTAGGCAGCGGAGCGACCGGAATATGCGATAAAAGTAAGTGGTTGCAGATGCAACCTCATTGTGAAAAGATGATGGCGGAATTAAAGTGAAGATTTCGCAAGAAAAGACGGGGCAACTCGTGGCAATGGAGTGAGCAAGTGCTCAACTGTGTCTTTCACTTACCTGGTGAAAGTGGCCAGACACCAGGTCTGAGTTTGCCCCTGGATTGAAATGGGGATCCACGAATGAGCTGTTCGTGTAGTTTTGGTGAGCCCAACGTTTAGGGGCGTAATCCCTCTTATTCGATCAATTTTGAGTCGAGATGTGATTCAAGTTTCGAGGACGAAACTTATTTTAAGGGGGGTAGAATGTAAAGTACCGGATTTTCGGCACATAAATAAATGTAAATAAAGGTGGTATGAAATACTAGTGTTATGAAAGTTAGGAAAGTAAAGAATATGTGGACGCGAGTTGGGCCCAAATCGGGTTAAAATGGAGAGATCTAAAAATTTATTTGAGAAAGGGGGGCCCAGATTTTTAGTGAAAAATTCACAGTGTCGGAAAATTCCGAGAAAATTACGGGAGCCCCGTAAATATGTTTTAAGACCGCAGAAAAAGTTTCGCGTTGATCGGATACCCGATAGTGAAAACGGGCTCCGCCAACAGTGTCAAAAAATTCTGAGAAAATTTGGGAAGCTTCGTAATTATGTTTTAAGGTCACAGTAAAAATTTTGGGTTGATAGGATACCCGGATTGTGAGAACGGGGTCCGCCAATGATTCTAGATACAGCGAGGCTTTTGGTGCCCAGAAATGGCCCAAACTGAAAATTTAAAATTTTTTATGGTAAATTAAGCTGAAACGAAGTCGTCTGTCAAATTTGGACGAAAACGGACGAAAAATGGACAGAAAACGAGACGAAAACGGATTTTCAAGACGCGCGGCGCGCTGCGCGAGGCGCACAGCTGGAGCGCACTTGGGCGCGGGTCAACAGGGGCGCCAGGTGAGCGTGCGTGCGTGGACCGGGTGCACCCCGCTGGGTCTTGTAGACCGACGGGTGCACCATAGACCGGTGGCCCGTGGACCATCTTTCTTCACTCCCTTCCTTTTCTTCTTCTTCTTTCTCCCGCACCTCCATTTTTCTCCTCTTTCCTTTCTTCTCCAACCGTGAGTGAGTGAGGGAGAGAGAGAGAGATAGAGAGAGAGGAAAAGAAAAAAAAAAGAGAGGATTTTGTGGGGCAAGCGAGCACGCCGTGAACCTCGTGGAGCGCGCGAGGCGTTCCAAAAAGCCGATGGACAGCGCGACTGTACGAGGTAACGTTATTTTCACGGTATTTTTGGCATAATTTTTATGCTTTCTTTGGGTTTAGATTTGACCCCATTATCGTGTTGCGTGTTAGGAACCGAGTTATACTGTGCCGTTTTGTTGCGCAGACTGTCGGGGACAATTTTGGCGCGCCTCGTTTTGCGTGCCAATCCGAGGTACGTGCTCCGTTTTACGCACAGATTGAGTTGTTGTGCACGGTTTTACATGCAGTTTATAATATTATACATCATTTTTCGTACAGAGATAGAAAAATATGCACCGTTTTGCGTGGAACCTTACAGTTAAACTTGCACCGTTTTGCGTGCAGATCATTTTATCGCGCACCGTTTTGTGTGCAGTTTATAATATTATACATCATTTTTCGTACAGAGATAGAAAAATATGTACCGTTTTGCGTGCAATCTTACAGTTAAACTTGCACCGTTTTGCGTGCAGATTATTTTATCGCGCACCGTTTTGCGTGCAGTTTATAATATTATACATCGTTTTTTGTGCAGGGATAGAAAAATATGCACCGTTTTGCGTGCAACCCTATAGTTAATCGTGCACCGTTTTGCGTGCAGATTTGGTGGACGTGCACCGTTTTGCATGCAGACTCGTGAGAAGTGCATCGTTTTGCGTGCAAGCTCGAGGAGACAAGTGGAATCGCGCGGAGACCAATTGCAAGTGTCTACAAGCAATTGGGTACACTATAAGGTGGGAAATTCTGCCGAAATTGGGTGACCTCTCCCCTTGCTCCTTTGCTTTTCGATTCGAAGCATGATAGTAGCCTGTTAGAGGCGTTAGGTAATTATGAATAAGATTGCATGTTTAGAGGAACACAGATGAAAAGAGCAACTGTTGGTTGCCAATAACAGATGATATATGTGCATGTGTAGAGAAATTTAGAGGAAAAGTGATATTTATGATTTATCCACAATAGAGGATAAATTTGTATGTGTAGATGGACACAGATGATAAATGCAACTGTCAGTTGCCAAAAGGAGATAATTCATTTTCATGTGCAAAAAGGACTTAAAGGATAAATATTATTTTTATGATGGATATGAAAATAATTGCATGCGTAGAAATGAGTAATTACTTGATGACTGTGATCATGTTAGGGTACAACCCTAGGAATCATGTGATATAAGGGAACAGAACTTGTTGGTAGTAAGACTAGGAAAAAACCTAGTTTAGGGGTTTGACGAGTGACATCAACTTAGGAGTTATCCTAGGAAGGATGAGTGGCATGGTCTTAGGTGATAACCTAAGGACACTGGATAGAGTGATCAACATAGAGTCAGAAAACTCTAGGGTGTATATGATATGGAACTTAGGTAAAGAGAACCTAAGGAGAACTAGTGTTCAACATAGAGTCAAGGAACTCTAGGATGAGTATGACATGGAACTTAGGTAAAGGAAACCTAAGGTGAACTAGAGGTCAGCATAGAGTCATGGAACTCTAGGACAAGTATGACATGGGACTTAGGTAAAGGGAACCTAAGTTGAGCTAGAAGAGTTTAAACTCACAGACAGGAAAATAGAGTCAAGCTGACTCTAGGATTCAGTAAGGAATCAGGAGGATGGAAAAGGTGGATCAAATGTGGAGATATGAAAGGGAAAACAGAAAAGTAGAGTCAGTGTAACTCTAAGTTAATAGTGGAACAGGAAAATAGAGTTAAGTTAACTCTAGGATTCAATGAGGAATCAGGAAAGTGGGATAAGATCCCAAGGTTAATAAGCTGATCAAATATAACCCTAGAAGGTCATAGGGTGTCTGGGCAAATGGATAATAACTTTAACTTCAATTTGAGTTAAAGAAATAAAAGAGAAATGTTTAAGAGTCCAGGAGACTCGCTGGTTATCCTTATGGCAAGACCTAGGATAAGAGAAAAAATTGTTGCTAAAAGGCAAAGATTAAAAGCAAGCTAAAAGTGGCTAAAAGTATAAAGAAAATGTAATGGCGCCTTCGAATTTGAGACTCGTCAAGTGGAGCAGGACTCCCTGGGCAGTGACCCGTCGGACGAGGTACTTTCGAATGGCTAAAAGTGAAAGCAAGGAGCTAAATGCTCAAAGAAAAGAGAAAGTGATTTGCCAGTGGCAAAAAGGGAGCTATAAGCCCGAATAAGAAAGGAAAGCAAGTGTTCAAAGGCAAAGAGGCTAAGAACTAAAGTAAAAAGAAAAGAAAGAAAATATAAAAAGATAAAATGGGCGTACCTTCGGGGGTGAAACGTAGATCTTGTCGGAGCCATGGGCAGTGTCCCTCTCCCGGGCAGTGACCCGTATGACAAGTTCCCCGTTGGGCGGGGTAACACTTGCGGGTGTTATCGGCAACCTTAGAAATCTTATCTTATGGTAGCAAGACTACCGGGCTCGGGCCCGTTGGATAAGAATTTCCGAGGGTTAACTTGAACTAAAGCACCAGAATCTAAAGAATAAAGAAAAATAGAGTGGCCAAGGTGGCCGGGTTAGTTGGACCCTGTATTCAGCGGCATAGTGGCCGAGTTGGTGCTTAGCAGCCTAGTGTGGCTAGACAGAGTAGTGCTGGGTCGATGGTTATACACAGATAGTGTAGTGATATGTTATATTGCATAGCTGCATTTTGATATTGAGGATTTTAGTTTCCTAGCACTATTATTATTGCTTCCATTGGACCAAGTGGTGTAGGACACTTTCTCTCGGTGGTTGAACCCACTGGGAACTCGCTCGTAGTTCTCACACCCCTTGGGTGACTCCCCCCACAGGTTCGGGTATGGATGCAGCGGTCGAGACGGTTCAGATGCAGACGGCGAGGCATACGACAGGGGCAAGGGCCCAGCAGCATAGTGACCTAGAGGGTCTAGCAGAGGTATTCCATTTTATATATTTCTTGAGTGAACCTTGTATGGTGAGGAATTATGTAAAAGAATTGTAATAATTTTATTTGCAAGTTCAGAAATGTAAAGTGTAATAAGTTTAATTTATGGTTCACTCTTGTATGCTTTCATTTCCGCTTAAACTGGTTGTTTATTGAATGAAAGTTTAAATTTGTAGTGATTTTTAGTACTCTGATATTGAGCTTCCGCATACACTTGTTGTGTTATTATGGATGTTACCGTTCCTTTCGGGTAGAAAAAGGTCTTACCCGATTGGCGGGTCTGTTGGCGTGCCCGAACCGTACAAATTGGCGGACTCGGGGCGTGACACAGTGCCACATGGTGTATGACTGCGGGGAGAGGAGGTTATGATTTTCTGCAAGGCAGACATTAGAGACTTGTTCTTTGAGACAGTCAGAGCACACAAGTTGTAGCGACGATGCGAGAGGTGCCAACGGCGGCACCGGGACGCGAGGATTATTCCTGTTGTCGTGGGATCCCGAGTGTGATTCCACCGGAGCTGATGATAATGCCGTCGATTAGAGAGATTGAGATTGCGGTTGACGTGGTTCTGGGAACCACGCCAACCCCGTTAGCACCTCATTGGATACCACCTGTGGAGCTGAGGGAGCTGATGGCGCAGTTGCAGGATCTGACGGATCGAGGGTTGTTCGACCTAGTGCCACCCCGTTGTTGTACGGTGGTGATGCCACACCGTTGATACACGGTGATGATGTCACGTCGTGGACACACGACAGTGAGGGTCCTTGTATGGTGTGACCGCAGGCAAGTTTGCATATTGTTTAGGACCTTTTTGTGGAGTTATACTCCGGCAGTTGTTGCTGATAATACCTGTATCTTTTTGGAATCAGACAGCTGAGTGTTTAGCCAAGATGGTATTCAGGACCCGGTAGGGGCATTGTGAGTGCAGTAAGGCCAAACGGGATGACTAAGGCCCTGTCGTCTTAGGATTTGAGGAATTGTGTGTTCCTGATGCACTTGGAAGGATTATTTGAGATATTCTTCCGGGATACTTTGATTTTACCCCATCTCCGTGTGGTTTTGAGCTGGTGGAGTACTGTAGATGGTGTAACAAGGTCTGTGAGGAAGAAGCTGTATGCCAAGTTGTTGTGGTACAAGTTGTAGCTTCGAGAGCATACCTTCATGGATCACTTAGTCTAGCCATAAGAGGCGGTGGTGGAAGTCCGGCCAAAAAGGGATGCTATGCGAGAATGACTGAGACCGGCAGTTATTTGTCGAGGTGAGGAGCTTGTGAGCCGGATAGTGCCAGCAGAGCTTGACGAATTGATGATGAGATTGATACCAGCCCTGATTTCAGCATCGCCAGTGTTGGGAGATGGATTTGTGATACTGTGATGCCTCCCATAGTAGCTATGCAGTTACAGTTGGATTTGTGGCAAGCATCCAATATCACCCTGATAGGGCCACTGTGGTGGCGGATACCTGGAGCAGGAAAGCTGTCAGAGGTCGAGCTTGTTGATGCCACAGCTGGCGCTGTGTGGACTGTCGAGGCAGACGTGGCGTATGATGGTGTCACTGAGGGCTCTTTCCCTTTCGGAGTGCCTAACACGTCACTGGTTTGGGAGTCGAGGGCACAACTCCCGGAATTTGATGAAGTGATCGTCTGGAGCTGGTATTTTTCGAGCCTAGAGGATTGGATTTACCATCTGCAAGGGTACTGGACCTTCTCGAAGATTGATTTGCGATCTGGTTCTTCCAACTACTTATTGTTGTGTGCTGATGCCCGAGAGTTGGGGAGGTGTTGCTACACCTTGATGGTTTTGGATTAGAGATCAGAGTTACGTGATCAGTTGGAGGACCTATATCGGATGCCCCGGGAGTACAGAGGTACTTGGATCGAGCTTGTTGTGCCGAAGGACTTGTGGTTGGATCATCTGAGGCTCTGGGAAGAGCGGAGGCTTGTACCGATGCAGATTACTTGATAGCTCGAGCAGTTAGCCCAGTTGCACTTGGTTGAGTTGGTGCGGTTTTTCTAAGTGCCCGCCTTTATCTTGTTCTAGATGGAGACCCGAGGACCGCATCGCGCCTTTGGAGGAGGTACTTGTCAGCCTTGGGAGCTGGAGTGGTGGATGATTGGATGTTTATCCCCCTTTATTTGGCTGAGTTTCCGTATTGAGGAACGACTTTAGTTTCGAGGACGAAACTTTCTTTTAGTGGGGGAGGATGTGATGACCCGGATCTCCGCAGAGCTGCTACAGTGCGTTGGGGTGGCCATTGGAGGCCTACATGGTGTGTTGGAGGTGTTTGTGGCATAATTGGACATAAGTGTTGGACTTCGGACTTATATGGATCATGTGAGTGATCAGAGGACCCCGTGGAGGGTTTAGAAGTGGTTTCGCGCGAATCGGATATTTAAATTGGGCTCCGCACGAAGTTTGGACTAAGAACGCATTTCCGGGTGCCTTCGGCAATTTTTAGAGTTGGAATTTGGCGAAACGGACGTCAAATTCGGATTCAGCGCGCGAAAACGGTCAAAATGGACTACCTACTTGATGTTTTTGGGCAAGGGTTACTGTTCACCGCCGGAACAGTAACTCCGGCGATCGCCGGCGGCGGCCGGCGGCGGCGGGCAGCGGCGGAGGGCGGCGGCGCGGCCTCGGGCAGGCGGCAGCGCGGCGGCGGGCAGCGCGCAGCGCGCGGGCAGGGGCGCGGGCAGGCGCGCGGTCCACGCGCAGGCGTGCACCAGAGCGGGGTGCCACGTGGCGTGTCTGGATTGGGTGGTTCACTGGTCCCGGTCTACGGAGTTGTGCGGTGCACAGTGGACTGGGCGGGAATACACGTGGCATCATTCTATTGGTTCGGTTCATGAAGTCGGGTGCACCGGGTGCAGCGAGTGTGAGGGTTGACACGTGGCGCGCGGGGATTGGGCGCGCCACTGTGCGTGGCAGGCGCGGGCGGTGCGCGGTGCATGGTGGACCGGGGCACGCCACGTGGCGGCCTCGGATGGTTCGGTGTTTGAGATTGTTGTGCACCGGGTTCAGAGAAATCATGGCTTGGACACGTGGCGCGCGGGGATTGGGCGCGTCACTGTGCGCGTGCAGGCGTGGCAGGCGGCGGCGGCGTGCAGGCGTGGCAGGCGGCGGCGTGCAGGCGTGGCAGGGGGCGGCGGCTGGCGTGGCGGCCACGGCGCCGACGTGGCGCACGCGTGCGCCACGTGGCGGCCAGCCATTGGCTGGCGCCAGCGCTGCGTTGACCGGAGGAGGGCCACGTGGCGTGAGGAGGTTGGCCGGATCCGCTGTTTCGTGTTGGTGGACACGTGTCGGTGCGGGGAGCGGGTCGGACGACCGTTTGGTCCGACCGGATCGCGTGCGCGGAGTGGGCCGGGCCGGGCCGGGCTACTGTGCGCGCCCGAAAGTTCGGGCCGGGCCACACTGTTTGCGCCCGAAATGTTCCGGGCGCCCGAAAATAGGACACAGGGGTCATTTCCGAAAAGATTTTGGTGGGCCTATATATACCCCCTCCTCTCCCTCTTTCTCACCTTTTTCCGAGCTGTAGAGAGGGAATGAGAGGGAGAGTTGTATATGAAAGTTGTTCCCCTTGGTGCCCTTGATCTCCTGGTGGATTCTCAGAATGTCTGGAAGCTCGGCAACGGCGATAACATTTTTACAGTTCGCCTCGGTTTTCCCCCATTTCGGCCCATTACCGTCGCAGATTATTCAAAATTTCACTGTGAGCAAACCAGGAGGAGTTTTTGGACGATTTCTTCGACAGCGTGTTCCTATGAGGTAAGGCTTCGATTTTCGTGTTGATCGCTTCGCTCCGTTTCGCACTTTTGGCACGTTTCCCGAGGCATCTTTGACCCCTATTTTTCTGTGGTGGATTTTGGACAGCACCAACTTGCCGATTTTATATCTCAGCCTAGGAACATCGGATCGAGGCGATTCAAGAGTCGATTTTGATCTACTCGTCGCGAGGAACACAGTGGTGATTTTTCTGGGATTTTAGGAAATTGTCTCGAAGGTGAAAATTACTGTTTTCTCAGTGTACAGTGTGCAGTTTTCTTTACAGTTTGATGTTTGGTTTACCACCTTGCCGAATTTATAACTTGACTTACCGAACTCGGATTTGGGCGTGCAAGGTACCGTTTCGAAGCTATCGATGCGAGGATCGCCGTGATATTTTTCTTGGAATTTTCTGGGCACTTTCTGCAGGTGATAATTTAACAGTTTCAGGACTGTTGTTGTATGGATTAATTAAAGCAATATTTGGGAGCCTAAGTGTGTTTAGTGGACTTTGTGTTGTGCCAGGAGTGTTTCGGGTGTACTGTTCTTGTTGGAGCGCAGGATTGGAGTTTTTGGTATTTTCAGCTGTATGGACCCGGACAGTTAGCGCTTCAGGTGGGTGGTTGTTGCATGCCTCTACTTCTGACCTGCTCACTAAGTTTATTAGAAACCTCACTTTTGAGCATATTGATTGATTATTATGCATGATTGCCTGATATAAATGTGAGCCTATCATCTGAGATTAATTTTGGAATATAGCATGTTGGGGACATTATGGGAATAATATTTCTATTGGAACATGATCATTGGAATAATTTAACAGTGATAATTAACATGCGATATTAGCACCTAGATTTTATGAAAGGGGATTAAATGGATTAATTGTGGGGACATAGTGACATATCTAGGTGCGGGTGCCACTTTGGGATTTATTATGGATCAGGGGTTATACATGTGTAGTCGCCTGATGATTTTGCCTGTTGGTTATATTTATGCGGATATATTAATTGTTACACATGTTGGGCTATATTTGACCTTCTCTTTCTTTTACTTTGCATGAGGACTTTTGCATGCTTATTTGGACATCTAGATAGGCCACTATTTTATTGCTACACTATCATATTGGGATTTGACTTAGGAGAAACCATGATTGCTTTCTTTCTCCTTTTATTTAGACTTTCGAGTCATGTTGCTCGAGTTCGAGCAGAGGTTTGGGATAGTGTAGCCGGGACCTGCGGGTCAGTGACAGGGTGTACTTGATGTTGGATTATGGGTTACTGCGGCAACCGCGGACAGTAGGCGGTTGACCGGATCTTAGTTATTTTCCCCAGTTGTGGGTTGTGGGTTGTTGCGGTGACCGCGGACTTTGGGCGGTTGACCGGATGTTTACTATTGCATCAGATTGGGTATTAGATTTGTTCTAGTGGATGGTGTTTCCCACTTCTCGAGTACTATTGCATCAGATCGGGGTTTCATTAGTGGACGGAGTTTCCCACTTTGATCATAGTCATGATCCAGTCCTGCTATATCAGGTTACTTGTGGTTACTTACTTTACTCGTGTGGGTCGCTCCCCTCGAGTGCCACTCCGGAGTGCGTCAGACAGACTTTGATTCCTTGAGACTCCTTTTCTTCGGTGTTATGCATAGGCTGGCATACCCGTTGCGGCAGGCAGAGCAGGCAGTACCAGTGTCCACTGGTGGTCGGATTGGGTTATCTTGGCAGGCTTCTAGATACTGATGCATTCATACAGTTATTCCTTCGGTATTGCATTTAGAGGCATACTTGTTGTGGTTTCCCCTTTATCCAGTAGTTCTGTTTACAGTTTTACTACTCGTTCCTTTTCTTGCCTCTAGTAGACTTAGTGGGTACGCCGGAGCTTGAGGCTTTACCCACAGGGGGAGGCTACTGGTTTACTAGTGGTTCTCACCCCCACTGTTGTTTCCTCTTCTTTCCCCCCCCCCCCTGTTTTGCAGAGTCCTCATTGGAGTTGCTGATCTTCGGTCGTTGTTCGGGGCGAGGGAGTCACGAGCTAGATCGTTACCACCCGAGGAGTGTAGCTGTATCCCCTGGTTGGAGATTTCTCGTAGCTGTTGGCTGGCTTTTACTGTTTATCTGGAGGAGAGAGATCTTTTGTATTTGGAGAGACTGATGTACTATAGTTTTAGTTTATCTCCTTTTATAGTCGAGAGATGCTGTACTGAGGACATTGTATGATGATTATCTGTATTTGAGGGAATGGATATTGTACTCTATTTCATAATGTATAGTAATTGGATTTTATTTTACAGCATTTTATTTCAGCTCTGATATTGTGTAGCTATAGTACTATCTTTTGCAGGTTAGACGCTTCGCCTATGCGGGTTTTGGCATAGGTGGCGGATCTGTTGGCGAGCCCGGGTCGCAGTTTTGACCCCGGGGCGTGACACGGACTGTTCATGCAATTCCTTCAAATTACACGTTCGGGGTCCGGACTGAAATTCCCAGGGTCCGGACTGGAATTGCGCATGAACTAACCTATGTTCGGGGTCCGGACTGTGATGTCCGATCCGGATCCTGAACATGTAGTATGTCCAGTTTTTGATTTTTATGCAATCAAAAATTCAACCAAGTGTTTCTACACTATAAGAAGTATTCGGATCACCAAAAATATTTAGTTAAACGTACCTGATCCTTTTGAATTCTTCTTTCTTGAGATTGAGGTATATGATCCCAACTTCTTTATCTTCAATCTTCAAGACTCAAACACTTTCACGAAATACGCCAACACAAATTCCTTAACAATCTCCCCCTTTGGCGGTTTCGTGACAAAACACAAATCCACTCAAGAAAATTCAAAAAGATATTTTTGTTGATATCACCATACAACAAAAATTTACATTGGAGATCCAAATAAAGATAAATACATGAGTTAAACTCCTAAAACAGACTCTAGACTTAGACATCTGTACTCTCTGCAAAAAGAAGCATTCTTGACAAACGAAATCGTTAGATACCTCAAGAATTTTAACATACAAAACCAAACACAGAGATAGAGTTTTTACTCATTATGACATTTGCAAACTCAGATATGTATGAAAATCACAATCGAACATCGACATATCTTCTAAGCAATAAAAATTCAAATGTCACAAATTGTTAGTAAACATCAACTTGTTAGTCATATTACATGCCCAAATAGTTAGTCGAATAGTTAGTAGGGGCATGCATTAAATCACAAGATAAAAACCCAAAAGTTGAAGTTATACTTACCTTTTCATAGTTTCAAGTTCTCACAAGCATTGTCAAAGTTCTTCTCTTTCTCCCCCTTTTTGTCACTAAACTACGCCAAAATTACAAAATTTAAGGAGAGTTAAAAAGTTCCAAAAAAAAGAAAAACCTGAGAACTAAAACTAAAAAGAAACTAAAAAACCTGCACAAGAAAATGAAAGTTAGAAGAAAGCATTATTCGGAATCCTCAGAACTGATGCATCCAAGCTTTTGAAAAATCTTCTTGATGCGCTTGTTCATTGATATTTGTTCCTTCTTAACTCCTCTAATTTCCTCTTTCATTTCAATAAACTCATTTGACATCCGCTCTTGCTCAGAGGAGAGACGCTGTTGTTCTCTATAAATTGAAGTAACTGAAGCATCATCGTCTGAAGGTGAGGAAGGTGGATGTTGAGCTGCAGGTGCCGGTGGGACTGAAGCTGTTGCTGCCGAAGTTGAAGGTCTGCGTCTGGGAGGAGGTGAAGGAGGATCATCTGGTTTCGTTGGTAGAGACTTTATGACTGTTGTCTCGTTAATTGTTCCCAAACTATGCATGTATGTCGATGAAGAAGTATCGACTTTGAATTTCTTCAGAATTCGCATAATAATCATCGGGAAGGGAAGTCTCTCCGTGGGATGGGAATGTTCCACATATCTTGCCATCCTTGACCGGATGAGGAACGGGATGTTGAAGTTTGATCCCAAGGCTGCTGTGGGATTTCCCAGAAGATAAAGAAATAGCATCCTGTCCCATCGAAGAACTTTTGTTTGCATATTCGGAAGAATATTGTAGCAAACAATAAAATTTAGGGATCTGTATTCCGGTCGAAGCTCTCTTGAATAAACAGAATTCCCCGTCGACTGAGTGTCTGGAAGACAGATTCCATCCACGACCACTCTCCATGAGTTGGCGGAGAAACTATGGCCTTTGAGATAGTGCCTTCCTTCCGCTTGTGCCTTCATTCCTAAGACCTCTCCAATCAACTGTGGAGTGACTTTGATCTTAATGTTTCTTACCTTTGTATGGAATTCTCTCTGTCCGTTATCAAGATCAACCAAATTTGTTCCATTTTGATAAAACATCCTGACAGAGTGAAGGCAGTATCCTGTGGGGTCAGGAAAATGACAGATTGGTGTAAGTCCCGCCATGTCAATAATAGTCCCAAATAGTGCGGATCGCTCCCTTAGAGCTTTGAGATTCACATGTCTCTCACCGATGCATTCTCTCTTTTCGAAGTCCTTGATCCTTTCTGAGCTGATAAAGTCTTGTGGGGGAGGTTGACTGGCTAGGGGTTCTTCAATTGAAATTCCTCGAGAACTTCCTCTTTTGCGTGAAACGCTCTTCCTTTTTGATCTGAGAGGAGTATCCTCCATCGGAGCTTTTCCTTTTTCAGCCGCAGTAGGCTGAGGCTTTGCCTTTGAAGCTTCAGCAGTGGCTTTCCCTTTGGACGCAGTAGGAGCAGTTGCTTCTACTAACAGTTCATCCCAATCAATTGATTCTGTCTCAGATTCCGTCTCGGAATCATCCCGTGCTTTCTTCGCCTTCTTTGCCCTCTTAGGCTTGATAGTATCCTTTGTATGAACCATGGCAGCCAAAAGAAATACAATCCAAGTGATCACCATTGTTGCAAGTGCTTAAAAAAAGAGTCCTGTGAGCACAACTCAAGAACACGAAAAAAAAATTGTTAATTTTCAAAAATTAAAAAATTGAACCCAAACAATCATAATCATGTAGAGAGACTAGGGATCAAATTAGTTTTGCAAAAAGAATTTTAAAAATAGATCAATTCCATGATTTTCAAAAATTCTCAAAATATGCTCTAAAACCGAAATTTTTGAAATCAAAGCCCAAAAATTCGTTTATCAGGAGAAAACCTAGCATATAATCAAAACTAATCTACCCAGAGTTCTTATTTCAGAAGAAGTTTGATCAAAAACCAATCACAAACGAAAAAGATTCAAGTTTTCTTCCACGTTTTGAGCAAAAACATGAAAACCTGTGAAAAACCGAGATTTTGATCAAAAGAACTTACTTTGATTCGAAGAAAATGAGTTGGAAGGCTCCAAGATCTTTGCTTTCTAGAGAGAGAAACTCTAGAGACTTAGAAACAAAAGATTGGGAAAAGAAAATCAAAAACCTCTTGTTTCATATAAACCCTAGCCGCGGTCCGGACTGCCTGAAGAATCCAGTCCGGATCGGCTACCCGCAGGAATTTCCTGCGTTCGGGGTCCGGATCGGCTTGTCCAGTCCGGACCGGCTCCAAACTTTTTCTTCAGAAAAATTCAAAAAAATTCCAGAAAATCCAGAAAAAGATTGTAAGCACTTTTGTGTATCAACTTTAAACAAAAATCATCGTTTCATACAACAAGAAATAGATTATGCAAAATCTATCAAAAATATCCAAAAATGAAACGAAAATTTATAAAAATTAAATCCCTTAAAGTTGAACAACTTCAATCACATCTAACATGATCTTATGCGTAATGCCTTTATCAAATCATCAATTTGGTAAAGAAAATGAAATACCAAGATCAATAGATGTTTGAAATCCCAAATAAGTTAGATAATATATCTAGACAATCTGTTGAAGAGAGTGGCTCTTTGAGCATCTTTCATTAAAATTCCCACCTTATACCAACCTTGAAATTTGACAGAGTCAAGTATTTCAACATGCATTTTATTTAATCAAACTTGAAAAACCATGCTTGGTATACATGTGGTAGCTGCACACAGTACTCGGACGACCGAGGTGGTAGCTCTTTCCTCCATGTGGTGGTAGTTTTCACACTCCTCATTGGGATGTAACTCTTTCCACATCTTTTGAGCATATTACTTTTCTTTGACTCCCCCTCAATTGGCTATCAATTATTTAATATATAAGGTATTCAACCAAAAATTGATCTCGAATTCATACTCGACTAAATAGTCAAATAAGATAATAACTATACCAAGAGATCATTGAGAGAGAAATTGACTTTGATCACTTAAAAGATGACTTAATTGACATAAATGATCATTGCATCACTGAAATATTATGATATCAAAAGCATAATAAATTTCTAAATGCATAAAAGGATGCAATTAAAGTCAATATAACTAATGCTCAATTAATGTCCTATGTACAAACATAGATAAAGAACAAAACAAAAACAAAACCTAACCTAAGCATTGGTTTCAAAAAGAGATTATTTCAAGGAAAGCATTCCAATTGCTTTACGCAAATGAATAAATCGTTTTTGATCCAAAGGTTTTGTTAAAATGTCAGCTAATTGATCCTCAGTTGAAATATATGAAAGTTGAAGAATATTTGATTCAACTAGCTCTCTAAGAAAATGATATCTAAGTTCAATGTGTTTTGTTCTTGAGTGCAACACAGGGTTTTTGGAAATGTTTATAGCACTAGTGTTGTCACAAAGAATCGTTACCGAAGTTGCTGAAATTCGGAAGTCGCTCAACACACTTTTCATCCAAATGAGTTGGGTTGAACAACTACCCGCTGAAATATATTCCGCTTCGGCAGTCGAGAGTGCAATGCAGTTTTGCTTTTTACTATGCCATGCAACAAGGCAATGGCCAAGATAAAAACATGCACCACTCGTGCTTTTCCGATCATCCACAGATCCTGCCCAATCGGCATCTGAGTATCCAACAATATCCAGACTTGTTCCCATAGGATACCAAATTCCGAAATTTATTGTTCCTTTGATGTACCGGATGATCCGTTTCACCGCTTTCAGGTGAACCTCCTTTGGTGCTGATTGATATCTCGCGCAAATCCCAACACTAAAGGATATATCCGGGCGACTAGCCGTGAGGTAAAGTAGACTTCCAATCATACTGCGATAAAGTTTCTCGTCTACATTCTCACTAAGTGATTCACTTCCAATCCCTTATGGCTAGTTCCCATTGGAGTCGGAAAATCTTTAGAATTTTCTAAGACCAAACTTTTTGACCAACTCCATTGCATACTTGGATTGACACAAGTGGATTCCTTCATCACTTTGTTTAACTTGCAATCCAAGAAAATATGTCAATTCGCCCATCATGGACATCTCAAATTCGCTTTCCATGGTTTCAGCGAATTTAGAAGCATCATTATCTCTTGTTGCACCAAATACAATGTCATCGACATAGATTTGTGCTACAATGAAGTTATTTTGATAATGCTTCACAAAGAGAGTCCTGTCAGCTCCCCCTCGAGTATAGCCCTTCTCCAAAAGGTGCTTTGTCAACCTTTCGTACCATGCTCGCGGTGCTTGTTTCAGACCGTAAAGAGCCTTTTTCAAACGAAAAACATGGTTAGGTAGTTTATGGTCTACAAAACCTTTCGGTTGAGCCACATAAACTTCCTCATTTAAAAACCCATTTAAAAAGGCGCTCTTAACGTCCATTTGAAATAATTTTATTTTAAAATGACAAGTTATCGCAAATAAGATACGAATGGACTCGAGTCTAGCTACAGGGGCGAAAGTTTCATCAAAGTCTATACCTTCTATTTGAGAGTAGCCTTGAGCAACTAAACGTGCTTTGTTCCTGATGATGGTACCATCCTCATTTTTCTTGTTCTTGAAAATCCATTTAGTACCTATCACATTGTGTTGCTTCGGAGGCTTCGTTAATTCCCAGACTTTGTTTCGCTCAAATTGATGGAGCTCTTCCTGCATTGCTTCAATCCAGTAGTCATCCTGAAGAGCTTCATCGACATTCTTTGGTTCTATCATGGAAACGTAACAAGCGAATCCACAAACCAATTGTCTCCGAGTTCTGACTCCTTCTTGTGGGTCTCCAATAATGTTCGATTCAGGATGATCCTTGGAGATGCGTAACGTTTGAGGTAACGGAGTACTCGGAGGTACATGAGATGATTCCTGCACATCAGATAAACTTGAAGAACCATTAGATGCATCATCATTATCGGAAGAATTGTTATGAGAAGATGCATTTGCAGGTGTATCATCATCAAGAGAGATATCAAGGGTAGATTTTTCAGATGCAAAGTGAAAAGCTTCATCTACTTTAACATTTATAGATTCTACCATTATTTTAGATTCCAAGTTAAATACTCGATATGCTCTACTATTTGTAGAATAACCTAAGAAAATCCCTTCGTCACTTCGAGAGTCAAATTTTCCAAGATTTTCGCGGTCACGTAAAATGTAACACCGACTCCCAAAGATACGAAAATATTTGATATTAGGTTTTCTACAAAACCATAGTTCATATGGTGTATTTAAAGTTCCCGGGCGCAAATACACTCGATTAATTACATAGACAGCAGTGTTCACAGCTTCAGCCCAAAAATATAACGGTAAATTCCGGCTATGAAGCATAACACGTGCCATCTCTTGTACAACCCTGTTTTTGCGCTCGACTACACCATTCTGTTGAGGTGTATAGGGTGCTGAGAATTCATGTTTAATGCCGTTGGAAGTGCAAAAATCAATGAATTTAGAATTTATGAATTCTCCACCTCTATCACTTCTAACACGAATGATCTTTTCATTCTTTTCAATCATAATACGATGGCAAATCTCGTGAAAAGAATCAAAAGTATCAGCTTTCTCTTTTAAAAATGCTACCCATGAATATCTAGAGAAATCATCAACCAATAGAAAATATACCATTTACCTCCCAAGGATGGTTGACGAGTTGGCCCCATTAAATCCATGTGCAATAGTTCCAAAGGCCGTTTTGTACCAACGTGGTTCAAGTTCTTGTGTGCAGTCCTAGATTGTTTTCCCTTTTGGCAACCACCACACACAATGTTTTGTTTAAGTGAAAGTTTAGGAACCCCCTTGACCACGTCTTTGTTTGAAATTCTAGCAAGTTCCTTAAAATTTATGTGACCTAGCCTTTCATGCCAAAGTGTTTCATTATTCAAAGATGCTAGGTTACAATTTTCAGAAATTTTATTAGGAACTACATAACAATTATTTTCAGATCTAACCCCTTTTAAAAAGAAAACATGGTCCTTATCAGTTACAATACATTCAACAGATGAAAAATTAACTGAAAACCATTGTCACAAAGTTGACTTATACTTATGAGGTTAGTCTTAAGGCCTTCAACAAATAACACATTATTCAGAACCGGGCCATCTGGAATAGCTACTGTTCCTTTTCCAACAATTTTGGAAGACCGACCGTCTCCGAAAACTACAAGTCCTCCGGAGATTTTCTCAAAATTTTGAAAACAGTTTTTGTCACCGGTCATGTGACGGGAACACCCGCTATCCAGATACCAAGACGAATTATCATATGCATGCAAGGAAATATTAGTAACAAGACAAGGAAAAATTTCACCTTTGCGCACCCAAACCTTTTTGGACTGCGTTGGTAATGGTCGTGAAGTTATTCTCCTAGGTGAAAGCGTCTTGTTAGATTGATTGCTGCTCCTTGATGATGTCGTCTTGCGCGGTGAACTACCAAGGCTCTTTTCCTTTGAATGATTTGCATTTGATTTCTGAGGAATCACCTTTTTGGTAGTCATTGCAAGAGGTGCTTGAGGTGAGCGTTTGGCTCCCATCTTGCAATTTCTCCTTATGTGCCCTGAAAAACCACAACGAAAACATACCTTAGTGCTTGACGATCCCGAAGAGGATGAAGTAGGCTTGTTGTCGTTGCTTGTCGTGAATTCCGGTGTCGGAGGAGGAGATACCGACTGAGGCACAAAAACTGTTCCACTCGAACTTGGACTGTCTCCAGTTTGAGTGTATCCGAGGCCGAAACGGTTTGTTTGACCAAGACCAAGAAGCTTATCCAACTTACTCCTTCCAGAAGAAAATCTCTTTAAGTCATCCTTGAGTTGGAAAATGGTCTTTGTCATTTCCAATTTTTCCTGTCGAGCCTCGTTGTAGAGCTTCAAGAAGTAATTCGCTTTATCCACCATTTTACATGTTCCTTCTCGAAATGCTCATTTTTCTCTTGAAGGGAAACATTTGTCTTGATCAGGTTATCCCTTTCCACTTCAAGAGCGTTTGAGAGAGAAGTTGCCCTTTTTACTTCTTCTTCGAGATCCTGCAATCTCCCTCTCAAACTCCTGTTTTGCTTTGCCAGTTTCTTTGAATCCCTCAAAAGCTTATGGTAGGCAAGAGCAAAATCTTCACCTTCAGAATTACTCGATTCGTCGTCCGTTGCATTCTTTTCAACATGGGAGGAGTTGGACAAGAATCGGATGTACTTGCCATTAAGCACATGAAGGGTGAAGATGTGGACGCGTGGAACGCCGTTGCGTTGTCTTCTTCATCACTTGAAGATGACTCATTTGACGTTGAGTTGTCATCCCAAGTGACGCTTGCATCGCCTTCTTCTTTGCCGGATTCTTGTTGGGACACTCCGTTGCAATGTGGCCGTAGCCTCGACATTTGAAGCACTGTACTTGTCCCTCTGAACTTTTCTTATCCTTTGAGAAGTTCTCTTGCTTTCTTGACTTGTAGCTTGAAGAACCCTTGCCTTTCTTCGACTTTCCGAAGGATGGAGTTTTGCTTGAATTACCCCTTCGAAAGTTGCGGCGAAACTTCCTTGTCAAGAGAGCGAGCTGCTTCTCAAAGTCCTCCATAGATAGGTTCTCGTCATCGTCTGAGGAGGATGAATCCGCGTCTTCTTCTTTAGTTGATTTCAATGCAAAACCTGAAGACTTAGAAGAGGATGCTTTCCAGAAGAATAGTTAGTAGGAAATGTCATTTCATAAGTTTGTAAGTGCACCAACTAATTCTTCTACACGCATTTCGTCCGGGTGTTTAATTGTTTCAATGGCTGTAACCTTGGGCGAAATCGTTCAGGAAGAGTTCTTAAAATCTTTCTTACAACTTTAAATTCTGGAATCTTCTCTCCCAAGTTAGCACATGAGTTCACGATGTCTTGCAATCGTGTGTAATAGTCTGTGAAAGATTCATTTTCTGCCATAGAAATAGAGTCAAACTTGCTCGTAAGCATTTGCAGTTTCTGAATCTTCACAAGGTTAGTTCCCTCATGCGTAACTTGAAGAACATCCCAGATTTCTTTCGCAGTCTCACATGCCGAGACGCGAGAGAACTCAGTTTGTGACAAAGCATTAAATAAAGCATTAATTCCTTTGCCATTGTAAGAAGATAAATCAATCTCTTCCTTGGTCCATTTCGACCTAGGTTTGATGGTGCGAACATCAGCAATAATTTCAGTTGGATTAGACCATCCTAATTCAATTGATTGCCACACCCTTTCGTCGATGGAAATTAAAAAGGCTTTCATCCGTACTTTCCAGTACGCATAATTTGTTCCATCGAAGAAAGGGGGTCTGTTGATGTTTCCACCTTCAACCATTGTTTACAACCCTATTCCCGCTCTGATACCACTTGTTGGGTTATTATAATTGGATCTAAATAGGGAAAAAAACACCTAGAGGGGGGTGAATAGGTGTAAACAGTAAACACTCAAAAAATCATTGCGCAATAAAACCCAATGCGGAAATAAAAATAACACGCAAGATTTTTACGTGGAAAAACTCCAAACCGGAGTAAAAAATCACGGGACCGATAACACGGCGAAATCCACTAGAATTAAAACACGTACAAGGTGATATAACGTACTCACAGACGACTCAACCTTTTCCATACGCTCCTAGTAGATCTTCTCCGCTCGCTCCACAACGCTTCTCGAATCCACGATCAGCGCCCAACGCCGAATCCACAGCGTCCAACGTCGAGTCCACGACGTCCGACCGAATCCACGGTCTTCACCCAGTAGCACGCTTCGAATCCACGAACGTACCTCGCTCCGAATCCACGAAAGCGGTAGCACCTTGAATCCACAAGGCCACGCGAGTCCACGCGCCGATTTTGGGAAAATCGTTGTTTTTGGGTGGTGATGATCCGCCGAATACTTAGATTAGAAATAGATCGGAAATACCATCTAAGTATTCATTAATTTGATTCTACTCAAAATCTGAGTTTGGAAAACCTAAAATCAAATTAATCAATATAGATGAAGAAACATAGAATTAATTCTATTGATTTCCTTTCTTCTCTATATGTGGATTTTTCTATTTCGGTCGTATTTTTTCGTGTACCCTAAAATAAATCGTAGGGTCTATTTATAGGTTAGAAACCATTGAAAGAAGATAAGCATAAAAAACTAACCAATTCTGGAATTTTACAGGACGACGGTCCGGACTGGAAATTGGCGGTCTGGACTGTCTCAGCGAAACAGACTTTTTCCAGAAAAGAGGACATTCGGGGTCCGGACTGAAATTCCACTGTAGAATACCGGGATTTTGGATGGCGCACCGACCTCGCGAGATGGTGTGGTGGAGAGGAAATTGCCTCGAGCGTGTTCTATATGCGGTTGCAGATGAGTTCGGGTTGAGTCGGATCGACGCGGAAGCTCCAGCGTGATTCGGAGTTTTTCTGGCATTGTGCGCCGACGTAGGACTGGTTTTGGGAAAGCGCCGACTCCACAGTGGTGTGCAGAAAATTTGGAAATACTTTAAACAGGTGTAACTTGTGATTACAGCAGAGTTCGGGAGGTTCCGGACTGGTGCGGAGGCCCCGAGGATAAAAAGTGAGTTGGCGGGGGCTTTTAATGGATTATTTTATTAATTTAATTTAATGTGATGGCTTTGACTGAGAAGTAAAGGATTAAGAAAGTAGCTTAGTGGAGTGGAAATGTTTATTATGTGCTTTGGATATTTTTCCTTTTGGGGGCAATATGGTCTTTTTCTCCCTTATTAATTGCTCCCAACCACCCTGCCTGTTGCTAATTAATTGCCCGCCACCTCACCTTCTTCCTCTCCCTGCAAAGCAGAGGACTCAAGCAAAAACAGAGGAAGGAGAGAAAGAGAGAAGAAGAAGGAAAAAAAAAAAAAAAAAAAAAAATGAGAAGAAGGAATAGAGAAGGTTTGGATGAGAGTTTTGATGGGGACCTCCTGCTGGTAGCCGTGTGAAGCTGTGCGCGATGAGCCCCGATGAGGTATGTGTTAATGCTGTTTTCAGAGAAACTGGGGTTGGAGTTTTGGATTTTGGAAGTTGGGTGAGCTTGGGTTTTATTTGAGTCTTGTTTTGGGTTTGATTTTTGAAGTTGCGGCTGTGGACCGGTTGTCCTCTTGTGTTTGGGTGGCCGCAGCAAGAGCTGCGCGGGCGCGCAAGTGCGCCGCGCGCGGCCGATGCCGCGCAGCGGGCAGCGGCGCTGCGCGCGCGCCAAGGGTGCGCGTAGCGGGTGTGCGCGGCAGGGACGCGCGCAGTGGGCGCCTCGCGGGGGCGGGCGCGCGCTGTGGGCGGGTGCGCGCAGGCAGGCGCCGCACAGCGCGCGGGCGAGTGCGCGTGGGCCGCGCGTGGCGGGCCAGGGCCCCGCGCGGCGGGCCCCTGTGCCGCGCGGTGAGCCCAGGCGCCGCGCGGGCAGTGCGGCTGGCGGGCCCAGGCAGCGGCGCAGCGGCTGGCCGCGGGCGCGTCGAGCCGTGCGGGCAGCTGCTGGCAGCGAGCAGCGGAGCGTGCGCAGCGAGCTTCTCGCGACGGCACACGGCGTTTTCGTCGACTGGGGTCGATTTTCGCCGGAAATTGTGCGTGTTGGCCGGAATTATCTTAATTTCATGGTTTTCTCCCTTTCTCCCTCACAGGTTGGCGTCGTTGTGGCGGTTTCCGGCGCGGTGCTGTGCGAAGTCTGAGTCGAGTGCGCGCCCGTGGATTTCACCTTGAGCAGTGAAGGCTGTGTGTGTGTGGGTGCTGTGAGAGTTGGTTGTGTGGGCAGATGTTCGTGTGTGTGTGTGCATGTGGAGCTTGTGGTGGATGTTGAAGCTACATGTAGAGTGTGGGTGTTTTAATTAAATGGCGATGAGCTTAATTTATATATTTTAGGTGGACCTGTAGGGTGCAAAGGAAGTTTGGAATATTTTGGTTAAGTAAATGTTAATTATTAATGTGCCTTTGGAGCTCTTAATTATGTTGGATCTTTGGTGAATGTGTGTTGTGGATGGTTAGAGCTACAGGGTGTATGTGTGCTGTGGTTCTCTGTGATGGTGTTAGAGAGTGTGATATGAGTTGATGGCTGTGGGTTATTGTGTATATGTGGACCTTAATTAGTTGTGTGCAATTGGAGTTGATTCAGTGTAAGGGAGCTTCCAGAATAATTTATGTGAGTGTGTGTGATGATACCGAGCCTGACGAGGCTGCGATGATGCGACTAGTTGATACACTAGAGTTCGCTTGATATAGTCCGTGTGGGACGCCCTACGTAAGTCCCGTCCCAGTGAGGATGAGATGGCAGTAGGTTTGGCGCAGGCTTGACTGGACCCTATGAGGCAGTCATTGAGATTGGGTGATATGAGAGAGTGATGGCATAGCATGTTCATAGATGGGCTTTCCTTTGAGCATGGTACTTGAGGCATATTATTGTAGTGAGAGTGTATGCATAGCAGGATCAGAGTAGTGTTTCCTTGAGCATGATATTGGTTCATATTAGCTATAGTTCCTTTCCTGCTTTCCTATTATCTTTTTGCATACCTATTTGTTGTGCCTCCAGTGGACTTAGTGGGCATACCGTGGATGTTGATGACGGTACCCACTGAGATCTACCTTCTGTAGTAGATCTCACACCCGCTGCGGTGACAGGTTTTCTGAGGCTGCTGTTCCGGCTTAGCTTGCGCGGAGACAGCTCATCGAGGTGAGGACGTGGCCGA
The DNA here is from genome assembly GCA_029168755.2 of Tillandsia fasciculata. Taxonomy (NCBI): domain Eukaryota; kingdom Viridiplantae; phylum Streptophyta; class Magnoliopsida; order Poales; family Bromeliaceae; genus Tillandsia; species Tillandsia fasciculata. Next base: position 16,058,154 of record CM054940.1, on the reverse strand, counting down.
GTAGTTCCTTACCAGCATTTGAGTCAGAGGTAGATGTACCCTGTTGTTTTATAATTCCACTTTTGTACTGAGAGATTTGGATATTTGTACTGAGAGGGTGAGGCTTGTATTTTGTTTTTCATTTGAGAGACCTGTATTGAGGATTTTTGTATTAGTGGAGCTTTATTTATTTCAGTTTTCCTGTGTAGCTTTCTTCAGCTTTTGATTTATAGTTCAGCTCTGATACATGTTTTTAGTTTTAGTTCTGACTTGCAGGGTAGACGCTTCGTCTGTACGGCAATTTTCGTACAGATGGCGGATCTGTTGGCGAGCCCGTGTCGCAGTTTCGACCTCGGGGCGTGACATCCACGGTCCGGACTGTTCATGCAATTCTTTCAAATTCCACGTTCGGGGTCCGGACTGAAATTCCCAGGGTCCGGACTGTTCATGCAATTCCTTCAAATTACACGTTCGGGGTCCGGACTGAAATTCCCAGGGTCCGGACTGGAATTGCGCATGAACTAACCCATGTTCGGGGTCCGGACTGTGATGTCCGATCCGGATCCTGAACATGTAGTATGTCCAGTTTTTGATTTTTATGCAATCAAAAATTCAACCAAGTGTTTCTACACTATAAGAAGTATTCGGATCACCAAAAATATTTAGTTAAACGTACCTGATCCTTTTGAATTCTTCTTTCTTGAGATTGAGGTATATGATCCCAACTTCTTTATCTTCAATCTTCAAGACTCAAACACTTTCACAAAATACGCCAACATAAATTCCTTAACACTATATAACCCTGGCTCAGCCGAGACACATCTCACATTTCCGGCTGGTGAATGGCTCTGATACCAACGGTGACGCCCCACTTCCCAGGGGGTCACCCATCTTAGAACTACTCTAGCTCTAGCACGCTTAACTCTCATAACCTCTTGGATCTTGCTACCATTCAAAATGCTATAGCTGGGTTAAGAGATTTAGTCCTATTATATCATTTATATATAAGACTAATACACATTCCGGGGGTGTCACACGCCGAGGTGCGAGCGGTGCGACCCGTCGGGGTAGGTGTCCGACGTGGTTTACCGAGGTAGGTGCTCGGTCGGGATGCCGGGGTAGGTGCCCGGAGTAGGTTGTGCAGGTGTGCGAGGTCTTGTTTCCGTTTTGGGGGAGTGGTTGCTCCGGATAGTTTACAGTTGGGCGCACTTCTTTTTCCTGCTTTCCTTATTACTTTTATATTGTCGCTGACTTCCCACTTTGTGACAGGGTCCTTCAGGGGGGAGAGTTAGGCGACGGTGAGGCCGAGGCTGGAGTTTTGTGTCTTTGGAGACCCCGTACTGTGCTTCCTCCTTTATTTTCGCTTTCCATTTATTACTGTAGTCTTATGTGTGGTTCTCGATACCCTCGTGGGGTCGGTATGGATGTCGGCAAACTTCTACTTATTTGTTAAACTTTCTTTCCTCTCTCTGTTGGCCGTTTCCGAAAAGAAAAAAAAAAGAGAAAACAAACCCAAAGGGATTGCGAAAACCGTTTTCAAAACCTAAGTGTCGTGTGGGCACTGTTTTCAAAACCTTGTGAATTTATGGATTTCGAAAAAGGATTTCAAAACCTAAGTGTCGTGTGGGCACTGTTTTCAAAACCCTGTGGTTTTATGTTGTTTTCGAAACTGGTTTTAATAAAAATCTGGGCGCCGAGTGGGCGTCGTTTTTAACGATTGTGGATTTATCCTTTCCAAATGACCGGCCGTGAGAATGCTTCAGTGTTAATGCATGTATGTATGTATGTATGAATATGGAACTGTTGTGATTGAATTGTGGACTACGTTTGAACACTGTACTAGCCGCGACGCCGTGCATATACAGGGGAGACTCTGTCCGTGTGCAGAGCGACCCTGTGTATGCGGCGGGTCTGGGCACGCACCGGGGGAGAGGGCTTTTCAAAAAAAAAAAAAAAATTACATGCTAAATACGTACTTTTGTAAACTGTTTCTGCTGTACGAAAACCCTCGGGGCGTGACAGGAAAGCGATTCAGGTGGGTTGCTTCGTGTCCAGAACCGGTGGACGGTTCTTTAATTCTATTTGTTAGAATGCATGCATGTTTAGTGTACCAATATATGGTTGAGATATAAGCTTGGTAAATGGTATTTATTTGAGAAATTACAAGATATGATATTCATGTTATGCCTAATGAAACTTGCAAGATTTAGATATCAATGATTATGATCAATGGAAGCTTACCTAAGGGAAGCATTACACTATGTGATTGATAGCGTGCATAATTTAATGTACAACCTATAGGACTGAGATGTAAGCATAAGAAATGAAATAGTTCATGTGGATTGAGGCTTACATGATTTATTGTACAAGTTGGGTACCTTCGAGATCTTTTATATATTGAAATGGTTGTATTCACCTTATGCTAGTTGAGAGCATGTTGAGGGACATGAGGCTTATCATTGATTGATTTTGGTGATCATATCTGTTAATGTTCCCTACTTATGATTCAGTTTATTTAAACGCTATTATTGGAACTTGACCTAGCACCCCGTCATATGTTGCATGTTTAACCAGACTAGTAGAGAACCTTCACTTGGGCTAGGTTCTTTTATGCTTTAGACATCCCACACCTTGCATATTTTCTGGACTTAGTTTTTCCTCGCCCGGGTAGTGGGCCGAGTAGCCAGGTTATTGTGGGACATTGTTGCACTCGTGCCTGGGGGCTGAGTGGAGTCTGGTAGCTGAGGTTAGATCTGTGCTAGTGTTGTTGGGAGCCGTTTGGTGGTCCCGGGCCGTCGAGTATCTTCCGGTCAGTGTTGTTGGGAACCGTTTGGGTTGACGGTGGTCCCGGGTCGTTGAGTGTCGTCCGACCAGTTTTGTTAGCCCTGAGTTGTGGGTCGATCCCGGCTGTGGAGTATCTCCAGCCTGTGTGTTTAGCGTGGCGAGTTGGGTGTTTCGTTTTGGGAGCTATTTGGGTCGATGGTGGTCCCGGCTGTGGAGTATCTCTAGCGAGTGAGTTTAGTGCCACGAGTTGGTTGAGTTCGCTAGTGTCTCGAGATTCGTGAGAGCTGGTTAGCTGAGTCGTTGAGAGTACTCCGACCATCGTGCGAGATGTTGAGGATCTTGAGTCCTTCCGTTCTGAGAGTGAGCGTCGATTTTGACTATAGCCTGCATGAGCCACTTTGAGCTCGATAGAGATGCGCAGATACCTTTTCTCGGTGGGGTCGCGCCCCTCGAGTTGCCACTCAGGAGTAGAGCCTGTTACTTTTCTATTGCCACTCTGGAGCAGAGCCTGTTACTTTTGTATAGCGACTTGTCGACGCAGTCCCTCTGGCTGGGCCAGTTTTGGCAGTCACGGATGCAGTCCCTCTGGCTGGGCCAGTTTTGGCAATCACGAATGCAGTCCCTCTGGCTGGGCCAGTTTTGGCAGCCACGGATGCAGTCCCTCTGGCTGGGCCAGTTTTGGCAGTCACGGATGCAGTCCCTCTGGCTGGGCCAGTTTTGGCAGTCACAGACGCCCTACGTAAGTCCAATCCTCCGTGGATGTAATGGCAGTAGGTAGGCGCAGGCTTGACTGGACCCTATGAGGCAGTCAGTTCGATTGGGTCGATTAAGCACCTTGGGTGCGAGTGGTTGCATATCTTTTCATCTGTATCACCTATTGAGCATTTAGATAGAGGCATGGTAGCTGTAGAGTATCTCCAGCTTTTCTTATTTAGTTTTTACTGCATTTGTTATCTTATGCCTCTAGTAGACTTAGTAGGCAGACCGTCGGGCTTGGTGGCGGTACCCACTAAGAACTACCTGTTGGTGTAGTTCTCACACCCGTTGGGGGTTCTCCCCTTCCTCTTTTTCTTTCTTCTTCTTTATTTTGCAGAGTCATTGCGGGTGTTGTTGATTCTGCTATTGCTGTTTGAGGTGAGGCCCTACCTATCTTTGGAGAGTAGTTGTACCCCCACATTGGAGATTTGTAGTACAGTCAGTAGATTAGTTTTATTTCCACTTTTGAGAGACTGTTGTATTGTGAGGATCTGACTTGTACTGAGAGCATGTACACTGATGTATTATTTCAATTTACCTCTCTGTTGAGTTCTGGGTTATTGTATCAGAGGATTTTGTATATGATCATATATGGGAGATGGATATTGTATCATTATTTCCAGTTGTATAGATGGTTGAATTTTACTTTTACAGCAGTTTATTTTATAGCTCTGATATCTGTTTAGCTGTAGTCCCTTTTCTTGCAGGTTGGACGCTTCGCCTATGCGAGATTTTTGTATATGCAGCAAATCTGTTGGCGAGCCTGGGTCGCAGTTTCAACCCCGGGGCGTGATAGGGGCGTCCGTCGATCACGTCCGGACAGGGTCGTAGGGTCTTAGGAGGATTGTGTGCTGGGTTGTCGTCTTCGGTTGAGGTAGGTACCCGATCCGAGGTAGGGGATGTTGTTGAAGGATTGTTCAACCCCTCTCTCCCTCTTGTTTTCTTTTGACAGTGTTTGTTTTGATAGTAGGAAAGGAGATGGTCACGGGTAATGTGACGGAACAGTACACTCATATAGGATAAAGGCGGATCATTTAACCCTTTTTATTTACGATTACTGCTATATGTTACACAGTAGCGACTGGTTGTCGCAGAGACTTTATACACGGATATGTGATCGTCAGTGTCATGCCCCAGGGTCGAAACTACGATCCGGGCTCGGCAACAGATCTGCCACCCATACGGAAAACCCCGCATTGGCGAAGCGTCCAACCTGCAAAAAGTATCATCTAACAACTAAACAGATATTAGAGCCTCGGTTGCACCCCTAACACTTCCCTGGACCCGAGGCAACTACTGCTTGCCCTTGATTCTCTCCTGAACCCGAGTTGCTGCATGCTTGCTAAGCCCAAGCCCTAGTTAGTTGCTGCTTGGTCCACCTTGCTTCGGCGACTATTCTGGTGACCCCGCAACCCAAGCAAGGTGAGCCCTCGACTCCCTGACTCTCCTTAGTATGATGCTCACTCTTGTTCAGCAAGTTATGGACTGTAGGTGTTGAATTGGCATCTTGTGTTCTTTATGCTCAATGTAGGTTGACTTTGTGTCCTTCTCGGACTCCGTGCCACCTTCGGATAGCGAGCACGGGCTTTAGTAAGTTGAGGCCCATCTGCTATAACTCTCGGATCGATCCGAAAGTCTTTGGATTAAGGTAACGAGCCAAAACTCTAATTATTTAAGGTTATTATGCAATTTCTGGATTGGCTAGGGGTCTAGATGCAATTTTGACCACTTGGGTTGCCTTAAGCAGTGTGCATGTGACCTTTGAACTTTTCGTTCAAGGTTAGAAGGCTTTCGTTAAGCGGGAATCAGATTACGTTTCGTAAATTGGCAAAATCGCCAGTTTATTATCGGTTCGGCGCAAAACACGCAATATGAACAGTTTAGATAGGCAGTTATGGTTGCCAGGTGTCCCTGGCTGTTTCCGACGCTGTCCTGGCTGGTCTAGTGACTTCTATGTCGGTGACTCCCGAAGACGAAATCGGCAATTTCGGGTGCGTTTACATTAATTATAGCACAGTTAGGGTTATCTGTGGCACAATGTTGATTATTACTGCTCGAATACCTTAAATGAAGCATCTCGGGACAGCAGGTGAAGTTTCATACAATTTGGTAGCCTGTAGGCACTAATCGGACTGTTATCGATCGATCGGCGAATTACCAGAATTTTCGGCAGATCCCAAGACTTAACTTAAGTTAGTGGTTTAATCATTTTTTACACTGTGAGTTAGTAGGTTAGGTTTGTGTGAGTGAACATCTGATCAGTGGATTTGATTTAGGCCCGAGCAGTCAGGAGCCTTTACGTGAGCTGAGCAGCTGATTCCTAGATTGCCTGCACTGAGGTGGGTACTCCGATCTGGGCATTGTTATAGTGTAACATTATTGGATACCATAGTCGATCGAACCCTTGGTTATCTTGTTAGCTATTCCTTCAATTTACACTTCAAAATTTGATTTATCTTTGCTCTATACATTGGTCATGTTATGATATCGTGAGAGTGGACACCACTAGCTGTTAATTTACATTCCTCCTACTGCTGATTATTATACCTGTTATTGCTTCTAGATGATTATGTATGATAGAGTAGGAGTTTACTGATAATTCCATATGGCATTTCTTAGCACTAAGATTGACTAATGATTTCGTACGACATTTCATAGCCCTGAGATTGCCTTATTGATCCCGTTTGGCCGGGAGTTTCTAGCTATTTGTTGTATTTTCGGTCTTTTGACTGTGAGCATGAGCATCCAGATTTGTGATCGCCATGCACCTACTATACACTTCGCATACACCGACGGTTTGGCCACCGTCATGGTGTTCTTTACCGGTAGAGTGGTATGATTGACCCGTGAGCCCCTTTTGTTGTACTCTTGGCTACGGGAGTTGTTATCAGTTTAGCTGGGTGTTCTGTTATGGCATCAACCTGAGGTCATAGTGACCAAGTGGCACCTGATTGGGTTGGTTGATTATTATCACTTTTGTTGCATTCTTGCTTACAGTTGTATCGTGCATATATCTGATTATTGCTTTTCAATCTTGCTTTCATATCAGCTTATACTATTGCTTTCATACAAGTTATACTTTTGCTTCATACTAGATTTATTGCCTTTTGATTATTATATACCAGTACATACAACAAGCTCATCTCCGGCTGTGAAGACTCGGATCTTCGTGGTCATTATAGTGTGATCGGTAGCTTGTGGAGGCCTAATTCTATGGATAGTGTTGGTTGCGCGCAAATCGGACCCCGGAAACGGACTTGGTGCGAGAAATGGATCAAGATTGCTTAATTGGGAATTTCGTCGAAAAATAGAGATGGTTTCGCGCAAAACGGACACCGTATTTGGATTCAGCGCTGAAAAACGATGAAAACGGCTATATGGTTGCATTATTTGGAATTTTGGACTCCGGAATTGGACTCAGCGCGCGAAAACAGTAAAAAGGGGCATTTTTGGAGCAGTTTTGGACTTATTTAAGGCGGCCGGTCCACGGAGCGCGCGTGCACCAGGCGCAGCGGCCGCTCGGGCTTCCACGCGGCGGCACAGGAGAGGTGGGCGCGGCCACGCGGCGTGCCTGCGTTGCGCAGCACGTCCCCGCGCAGGGGGACACGCGGCGCCACGCCACTGGCGGGCGCCGCGTCGGGCGTGGCCCCATCCGGGCCGCCCGCCCGGGGGCGGGGCGCCCGGATGGGCGCCACATGCCCCGTTGGGCGCGGGGCTGGGCCGGGAGCCGGGCCTGGCCCGGTACTGTGCTTTGCACAGTACCCCTCCCCTCCTCTCCCTTTTCTTCTTTCTCCTTCTTCTTCCTCCTACTTAAGCTCCTCTACCTCCTCCTTCTCCCACTTTTGGAGTTGCAACTTTGGGGACTTCTACAGAGGATTTATTGGCAACCCTCCTTCATCTTCATCAGCATAGAGATGGACAAAAGGGGCTTCATCACCATCATCTTCTCCATGAAGCAAGCTCCACCATTGTTGCTGTTGGTGGACCTTCCCGTCGCGTTTTAGTAGAAAAATTCCCCAGGACTCATTTCTTGGAGTTTTGAGCTCATTTTTGGTTCTACGTTTTCACAAGAGGTAAGGCTACAATCTTTGTATTCAACTCTCCCCCCAGATCTCATGTTTTTACAGAGTTTTAAGGCCATCTTTGGGACCCTTCATTTCAGTCTGGAATCCTGAACAGTCCTCAGTGTTTTGGCCTTTCCAGGCAGTAGGATGGGAATTTTTGGATGATTTTTGCGGGAAACTTTCCAGGACTCGAAGATCTACAATATTGGTATGTATCATTTTCCCCAGATCTGAATTTTTAATAGGGTTTACGCATGATCTTTAGAGCACCTTGCTGCTGTCAGGTACAGATTGAACTTGATGGATGGTTCAAAGTGTTTATGGGTTTTCTCCTTCATCCGAGCATGAAAATTGGAGTTCTTTGGCTCAATTAGTATCTACTCTCGACAAGGAATCCAAGGGTACCTCTCTTGCAGGATTTGGAGTACGTTTGATTAGGTAACCTTAATGATCTTTTTAAGTGCGATTATATGGTTTACTGCAGTCCCTGTTTTAGTTTTGATTTGAGCAATGCACCTTGGAATGCAGATAACTTTGTGGATATAAGGTCTTTTTCAGAAATTCAAGTTGGGACTTCTTCTTAACTTCAAGGTGAGCAAATTCTCTTTTGTTATCTGTGGATGAATCCCTTTGGAAAAGCCTCTAATTACGCTTGGAAATGCTAGCAAGTTTATGTTAGCAATTTTGGACAGCATTGTGATTTTTGCTTCATTTGAATGTTAAGGAAAATTAAGGGTGGATTTTTGAGGACTTGAAGATGTTTGTATGAAAGAGGAGACCTTTGTTTTACTGTTGGAGACTTCATTTTGAGGTATTTGAGGTTGCACATACTTTTTATTTAACCTTGTTGCACTTGCCGAAATTCTGGAATTTGAATGCGCAGTGTGCATTGTTTCAGTGACTACGCCCAATCCGTGAGGCGGATTTGGATGATTTTCGCGGCATCGGTCTCCTGGGAGGATATGGATTACTCACGCCAAATTTCAGCTATAGCGGGCAGAGAATCGTCAAGTTTCAGGTGGGTGGTTGTGCTTTGCCGAAAACAACGATTTACCCACTCGGGCTATTATTTTTCCCTCGTGGCATAGTTGATTGTTGTTCTCTTCTCCTTGGTGAAATATGCTTGGATATCCATGCTTAGATTAAGTTAATTGATCCTCATTGTATACATGAGTGAATGAATAGTTTGATTGATGTTGCATTATCTTATATGAAGTTGATTATAAGAGATTATCCTTAAACCTATGCTATGTGAGGGTAATTGGGGAACTAATCTTCAATCCACACCTTGTGATGAATGGTTGACATAATTATGTGAGAATGATGGTAATAGTTATATGTAAATGATTTTGGTTGATTTATGTGAAGGACATGGTTGCTATGTGAGAAGGGTTGTTATGACTTTATGTGAATGTTATATGGGCTAAGTGTGAATCGCTATCAAGGGTAAGTGAGGGTGAGCTTATTGATGATTCTTGAATCTATGTCATGAGAGGTTATATGTTAAATGATTCTTGACTTATCTACATGAGAATAATTGACCTTGTAGATTTTCCTTCTACATCTTGTGATATTCATCCTAATGGTTGATCCTTAGACTATTTTGTGTGAGATTGTGTATCGTGAATGGTCGGCGATTTAGCCTATGTGGGAATGAATGTTGTTGGTGGATTCTATGTGCATCCTATGTGGGATCAATAAAAGTTGTTGAACCTTAGTCTATTCATTGGGGATAGTGGATTGAATGTCCATATTCAAGTAATGTTAAATGATCTTTGGCAAGTCTATATGTGAATGGATGTTTCATTTGAGGGTGGTTAGTGGTTTGTGTGAGAATAGCTGATTACATTAATCTTGATCTATCTATGTGAGATTCACTCTTTATGAAGGTAATGATTGTCATTTATCTCCTGATTCATGTTAGGTGAAAACCATGTTGGATACTATTCTCTCTTTATTTCCAAAAGTGAAAGGTGCATACTTGTGTAGACTTGATGTATGCTATGTTAACATCCAATTCTTTGATGAGATTGATTATGTATTTTGGATAGCATGCTCTAATAAATATAAGAACATCGACACCTGTTTACTTTATATCATCTTGGGAAATCTTCATGCTTGTATGGTCATCTAGATAGGCCACCTTTTTCTGCTACACTATCATGTTGGACTTGACTTAGGAGAAACCATGTTTCTTGCTTTTCTCCTTTCATACTAGGCTCAGAGTATTTGTAGCTCGTGCGCGAGCAGGGGGTTTGGGATAGTGTAGTCAGATTCTTGGGATATGGGACAGGTTGGGCTTGATGGCAGGGTATTGCGGCGACCGCGGACTTTGGGCGGTCGACCGGGTGGTTATTATTGCATCAGATTGGGGGGATCGGGCTTTCTTTAGTGGATGGGTTTTCCCACTTTGATCAGAGTCGTGATCCAGTCCTGCTGACTTATACTACCATGATACTTATTACTCAGGCACTTTACTCGTGTGGGTCGCTCCCCTCGAGTGCCACTCCGGAGTGTGCGATCGGACGGTTCGAGGCCGATCTATTACTTACTTTTATATGCGATCGGACGGTTCGAGGCCGATCTGTTACTTACTTTGGGATGCGACCGTACCGGTCCGAAGTCGGTCTGTATCCCGCGATTGAGTTCTTGAGTTCGATAGGCATAGCAGGCAGTACCAGTGTTTACTGGTGTATAGATTGGGTTTATTCAGGCAGGCACTTATATTCTGATGCATATATTTAGCTATTCTTTTAGCTTGGTATTTTAGAGGCATAGTAGTGGTAGTTTCCTATTTCCAGCAGTCTCTATTGCTTACCACTCTTCCTTTCCTTTTGCCTCTGGTAGACCTTGTGGGTACGTCGGGGTTCGAGGCTTTACCCACAGGAGGAGGCTACTGGTTTTACTAGTGGTTCTCACCCCCATTGTTGTTTTTTTCCCTTTCCTCCCTTTGTTTTGCAGTGTCTGCTGTGGGAGTTGCGGATCTTCGGTTGACAGATCGAGGCGAGGGAGTCGCGAGATAGATCCCTACCAGTGTTGATTTCTACAGTGGGATAGATGTACCAACCCGGATTGTGGGTTTCACTGTACACAGTTGTATTCTATTATTTCGGTTTACCTCCCTTTTTGGATTATAGATATTGTATAGGTGGCTTTTACTTGTATTCAGTTTGTCGGTGGATCAGATTATTGTATCATTATTTTTGGGAGATGGATATTGTACCTTTATTTTTCAGTTGTACAGTGATTCAGGTTTTTATTATAGCAGTTTTTCTTCAGCTCTGATATCTGTTTAGTTATTAGATGATACTTTGTAGGTTGGACGCTTCGCCTATATATGCGGGGTTTCGCATAGGTGGCGGATCTGTTAGCGAGCCCGGGTCGCAGTTCGACCCCCGGGGCGTGACAGATTAGAGTGGTATCAGAGCCTAGGATGTAGGTCATTATGGACATAGAAACCCTAGGCTTGTGGTTGGACCTTAAGATGACTACGTGAGAGTCGTGACTTTTAGCGAGAGTCCTGATTGAGTTTTATACTTCTCCCAAGGGACGGGATGAGTGATTGGCATGTTTATTCTCCTAGGCGATTATGTTGGCTGCAGACAACATAATGCCATGGAATGGGTGACATGTCCTAGACTTTCGCTGGATTGGGTCGTGTGCTTGTTGTGTGTTCGGTTGTGCGGTTTGTTGCAGTGAGCGGTGACTCCCTGACACAGAGTTCTGACCCGTGTACACCCCATTGCAGCTTGTGGGCCAGGATAGGCAGTTTCGGGCCGGATATCCAGATTGAGGTCAGAGAGCTCTAGACCCAAATGACAGGATTGACAGTGGCATATCAGCGGCGGAGTGAGCAGTTGAATAGGATGATACAGTTGCTGGGTAGTGGGCACCTCCGACAGTGCTTTCCGTCGAGACCAACCCCTTTGTAGTATCCCTGGTGGCAACGATTTCAGTGGCGCCGATTGAGCAACAGCCCCCTCGGTGTCGACTTCTAGTGCGGAGGCATCGAGGCAGGGTGGACAGTTAATAGCAGATGTGCAGTGGGACATCAGTGATCGATTGAGTCAGCTTTGGTTGTTTGACCTGTCCCGACTCGTAGGATTGAGTTTGGAGACTTGGGAGGCAGAGTCATGGTTGGTGGTGCTGGACAGACTATTGGAGAGCCTTTTATGCCAGAGGGTTTACGCAGTTGATGAACTGCACGCTCCACGTTATGAGGGACGTGGCGCATGGGATGTGTGTGTTGGTTTAGGACTGCGCCAGGATACCTCTTTTGCTTGTTGGTCCCTTTTACTTCAGACCTCGGATGCCCCGATAGAGCATAGCGTTGTAGTTCCTTTGGACCGATGGAGGCACTCGGTGCCAGTTGATGGAGAGCATATTAGTAGGCAGAGGCCTTCTCGATTCCTTTTCAGAGTTGTGGACTTCTGAGGTGCCAGAGGTTGGGTGGACCCCGACGGCAGCATCGGCATCAGTATCAGAGTAGCGCAGCGGAAGCATGATGGGCTGCGATCATTGCCGCAGTATGAGTGGAGGCAGAGATGGTGCTTTCTTTTGGGATAGTCAGGATATTCTCAGGCTGATTGGGAGACGACCACTAGCGCTGGTAGTTGAGTCTGGGCAACCCAGTTGGAGGACGTCCCACCAGTGGGATGTGTTGTTGCAGGCATGATTTTCCTTTACAGCTATTTGAGTCAGAATGAGGTGCATGCTTGCACGGACTAAAGGTAGAGTTGCTACCGCGTGCACTTGAGGTATAGATCCTTGTTTAGGATGTGCACGTGGAGGAGATTTGTGGAATATGTCCAGTGCAGTTAGGCCGTGGGTTATACCCGTTGACTAGCTGGTCTTGTGGCAGCCCAGGATTTTCGACTCGGTGTATTGGATTGGTCGGTGTGGCATCTTGCAATTTGTAATTGTGGGGTGAGGACTGTGAACTTCTGCGAGTTGGACAGAAGGAGTTGGTTTACAGGTGTCGGTAGATTGCACGAGTTGCAGTGACAGCGTGCCAACAGGAGTCAGGCAGATGATAAGCCAAGGATGTATTGCCCAGTTAGTGACTGTGATAAAGGTGCCTACGGCAGCCTCGGGACTCAAAGGTGCCCTTAATGCCCGCGAGTTCTCGAATATGAGTCCACCTGAGTTGATGAGAATGCCGCCGGGCAAGGAGATTGAGATTGTAATTAACGTGGTTCTAGGAACCGTGTCGATATTGAAGGCACCTCATTGGATGGCACCAGCACAACTGTGAGCTGAGGGTATAGTTATTGACTATGATGGATAAAGGGGTTGTTAGACCCGGTGTGTTACCTGATGGAAGAGAACTTGGATCTTTCGTCCTGCTAGCAGAGATTGAGTGGTAATGATGCCCCCACGATAGTCTTGGATGTGAGTAGATGTTTTGGGCCTGAGTACAGTGCAGAGCTTGATCAATGCTTGTGCAGTAAGCGCCATTACTGAATGGATGGGATGAGTAGAACCAGGGATCGTGCCTCGGAGTGATCCTTTCTAGATTTTGATTTCAGTCGAGCAACCCACATTGATGGATGAGATCAGAGAGTGTTGAATTAAGGGTTCCCAGTGGATGTAGAACAAGGACAGAATAACTGCCACAGCAGGGACAACTTCAACTCTTCGTTGGTTTTCGGTGGTTCTCCAACTCAGAGTTGTAGTTGTTGGACTCCCTTTTACATGGACAATTGTGAGGGTGTACTTCAGGTTTCTTGAATGAGTTGGTTTTGAGGAGGAGATTTTGGGGGTGTTGTGAATCAGTGGTTACCAGTTATCTCTTCTTTTCCCGTGACATGTTGGAATCCTTGTCGTTGTCCATGTCTCCGCTTTGAGGTGATATGTTTGGTTTGCCCGTCGATGTTTGACTCGCTCCACTTGAGACTAGTGAGTGTCTGGAGTGCTGGAGGCACCGTTGTGGATTATGGCTCGAGAGATGAGGAATGGCGCAACTAGGCCATGTCGTACAGGCGGTTGATGTTGTGGTGGAATAATCACGGGAAGCGAGTGGCGCGTTGAGAGCTGGTGATGAGGATGTCGGACATTTGCCCTTCAGATTTGAGGCTCCTTTTGGGCTATGTTAGTTTCGAGGACGAAACTTTCTTTTAGTGGGGGAGGATGTGAAGACTCGGATCTTCGTGGTCATTATAGTGTGATCGGTAGCTTGTGGAGGCCTAAATCTATGGATAGTGTTGGTTGCGCGCAAATCGGACCCCGGAAACGGACTTGGTGCGAGAAATGGATCAAGATTGCTTAATTGGGAATTTCGTCGAAAAATAGAGGTGGTTTCGCGCAAAACGAACACCGTATTTGGATTCAGCGCGGAAAAACGATGAAAACGGCTATATGGTTGCATTATTTGGAATTTTGGACTCCGGAATTGGACTCAGCGCGCGAAAACAGTAAAAAGGGGCATTTTTGGAGCAGTTTTGGACTTATTTAAGGCGGCCGGTCCACGGAGCGCGCGTGCACCAGGCGCAGCGGCCGCTCGGGCCTCCACGCGGCGGCACAGGAGAGGTGGGCGCGGCCACGCGGCGTGCCTGCGTTGCGCAGCGCGTCCCCGCGCAGGGGGACACGCGGCGCCACGCCACTAGCGGGCGCCGCGTCGGGCGTGGCCCCATCCGGGCCGCCCGCCCGAGGGCGGGGCGCCCGGATGGGCGCCACGTGCCCCGTTGGGCGCGGGGCTGGGCCGGGAGCCGGGCCTGGCCCGGTACTGTGCTTTGCACAGTACCCCTCCCCTCCTCTCCCTTTTCTTCTTTCTCCTTCTTCTTCCTCCTACTTAAGCTCCTCTACCTCCTCCTTCTCCCACTTTTGGAGCTTGCAACTTTGGGGACTTCTACAGAGGATTTATTGGCAACCCTCCTTCATCTTCATCAGCATAGAGATGGACAAAAGGGGCTTCATCACCATCATCTTCTCCATGAAGCAAGCTCCACCATTGTTGCTGTTGGTGGACCTTCTCGTAGCGTTTTAGTGGAAAAATTCCCCAGGACTCATTTCTTGGAGTTTTGAGCTCATTTTTGGTTCTACGTTTTCACAAGAGGTAGGGATACAATCTTTGTATTCAACTCTCCCCCCAGATCTCATTTTTTTACAGAGTTTTAAGGCCATCTTTGGGACCCTTCATTTCAGTCTGGAATCCTGAACAGTCCTCAGTGTTTTGGCCTTTCCGGGCAGTAGGATGGGAATTTTTGGATGATTTTTGCGGGAAACTTTCCAGGACTCGATGATCTACAATATTCGTATGTATCATTTTCCCCAGATCTGAATTTTTAATAGGGTTTACGCATGATCTTTAGAGCACCTTGCTGCAGTCAGGTACAGATTGAACTTGATGGATGGTTCAAAGTGTTTATGGGTTTTCTCCTTCATCCGAGCATGAAAATTGGAGTTCTTTGGCTCAATTAGTATCTACTCTCGACAAGGAATCCAAGGGTACCTCTCTTGCAGGATTTGGAGCACGTTTGATTAGGTAACCTTAATGATCTTTTTAAGTGCGATTATATGGTTTACTGCAGTCCCTGTTTTAGTTTTGATTTGAGCAATGCACCTTGGAATGCAGATAACTTTGTGGATATAAGGTCTTTTTCAGAAATTCAAGTTGGGACTTCTTCTTAACTTCAAGGTGAGCAAATTCTCTTCTGTGATCTATGGATGAATCCCTTTGGAAAAGCCTCTAATTAAGCTTGGAAATGCTAGCAAGTTTATGTTAGCAATTTTGGACAGCATTGTGATTTTTGCTTCATTTGAATGTTAAGGAAAATTAAGGGTGGATTTTTGAGGACTTGAAGATGTTTGTATGAAAGAGGAGACCTTTGTTTTACTGTTGGAGACTTCATTTTGAGGTATTTGAGGTTGCACATACTTTTTATTTAACCTTGTTGCACTTGCCGAAATTCTGGAATTTGAATGCGCAGTGTGCATTGTTTCAGTGACTACGCCCAATCCGTGAGGCGGATTTGGATGATTTTCGCGGCATCGGTCTCCTGGGAGGATATGGATTACTCACGCCAAATTTCAGCTACAGCGGACAGAGAATCGTCAAGTTTCAGGTGGGTGGTTGTGCTTTGCCGAAAACAACGATTTACCCACTCGGGCTATTATTTTTCCCTCGTGGCATAGTTGATTGTTGTTCTCTTCTCCTTGGTGAAATATGCTTGGATATCCATGCTTAGATTAAGTTAATTGATCCTCATTGTATACATGAGTGAATGAATAGTTTGATTGATGTTGCATTATCTCATATGAAGTTGATTATAAGAGATTATCCTTAAACCTATGCTATGTGAGGGTAATTGGGGAACTAATCTTCAATCCACACCTTGTGATGAATGGTTGACATAATTATGTGAGAATGATGGTAATAGTTATATGTAAATGATTTTGGTTGATTTATGTGAAGGACATGGTTGCTATGTGAGAAGGGTTGTTATGACTTTATGTGAATGTTATATGGGCTAAGTGTGAATCGCTATCAAGGGTAAGTGAGGGTGAGCTTATTGATGATTCTTGAATCTATGTCATGAGAGGTTATATGTTAAATGATTCTTGACTTATCTACATGAGAATAATTGACCTTGTAGATTTTCCTTCTACATCTTGTGATATTCATCCTAATGGTTGATCCTTAGACTATTTTGTGTGAGATTGTGTATCGTGAATGGTCGGCGATTTAGCCTATGTGGGAATGAATGTTGTTGGTGGATTCTATGTGCATCCTATGTGGGATCAATAAAAGTTGTTGAACCTTAGTCTATTCATTGGGGATAGTGGATTGAATGTCCATATTCAAGTAATGTTAAATGATCTTTGGCAAGTCTATATGTGAATGGATGTTTCATTTGAGGGTGGTTAGTGGTTTGTGTGAGAATAGCTGATTACATTAATCTTGATCTATCTATGTGAGATTCACTCTTTATGAAGGTAATGATTGTCATTTATCTCCTGATTCATGTTAGGTGAAAACCATGTTGGATACTATTCTCTCTTTATTTCCAAAAGTGAAAGGTGCATACTTGTGTAGACTTGATGTATGCTATGTTAACATCCAATTCTTTGATGAGATTGATTATGTATTTTGGATAGCATGCTCTAATAAATATAAGAACATCGATACCTGTTTACTTTATATCATCTTGGGACATCTTCATGCTTGTATGGTCATCTAGATAGGCCACCTTTTTCTGCTACACTATCATGTTGGACTTGACTTAGGAGAAACCATGTTTCTTGCTTTTCTCCTTTCATACTAGGCTCAGAGTATTTGTAGCTCGTGCGCGAGCAGGGGGTTTGGGATAGTGTAGTCAGATTCTTGGGATATGGGACAGGTTGGGCTTGATGGCAGGGTATTGCGGCGACCGCGGACTTTGGGCGGTCGACCGGGTGGTTATTATTGCATCAGATTGGGGGGATCGGGCTTTCTTTAGTGGATGGGTTTTCCCACTTTGATCAGAGTCGTGATCCAGTCCTGCTGACTTATACTACCATGATACTTATTACTCAGGCACTTTACTCGTGTGGGTCGCTCCCCTCGAGTGCCACTCCGGAGTGTGTGATCGGACGGTTCGAGGCCGATCTATTACTTACTTTTATATGCGATCGGACGGTTCGAGGCCGATCTGTTACTTACTTTGGGATGCGACCGTACCGATCCGAAGTCGGTCTGTATCCCGCGATTGAGTTCTTGAGTTCGATAGGCATAGCAGGCAGTACCAGTGTTTACTGGTGTATAGATTGGGTTTATTCAGGCAGGCACTTATATTCTGATGCATATATTTAGCTATTCTTTTAGCTTGGTATTTTAGAGGCATAGTAGTGGTAGTTTCCTATTTCCAGCAGTCTCTATTGCTTACCACTCTTCCTTTCCTTTTGCCTCTGGTAGACCTTGTGGGTACGTCGGGGTTCGAGGCTTTACCCACAGGGGGAGGCTACTGGTTTTACTAGTGGTTCTCACCCCCATTGTTGTTTTTTCTCCTTTCCTCCCTTTGTTTTGCAGTGTCTGCTGCGGGAGTTGCGGATCTTCGGTTGACATATCGAGGCGAGGGAGTCGCGAGATAGATCCCTACCAGTGTTGATTTTTACAGTGGGATAGATGTACCAACCCGGATTGTGGGTTTCACTGTACACAGTTGTATTCTATTATTTCGGTTTACCTCCCTTTTTGGATTATAGATGTTGTATAGGTGGCTTTTACTTGTATTCAGTTTGTCGGTGGATCAGATTATTGTATCATTATTTTTGGGAGATGGATATTGTACCTTTATTTTTCAGTTGTACAGTGATTCAGGTTTTTATTATAGCAGTTTTTCTTCAGCTCTGATATCTGTTTAGTTATTAGATGATACTTTGCAGGTTGGACGCTTCGCCTATGCGGGGTTTCGCATAGGTGGCGGATCTGTTAGCGAGCCCGGGTCGCAGTTCGACCCCCGGGGCGTGACACCGGCTCATTGTATCCAATGAGATACATTCATTTGTATCTCACTCCCTCTGGTGGTGAGATGTCGGGGCGTTGATGTGAGAATTCTGCATTAGAGCTGTCCCGATATGTTAGCTAGATAGCTGACCTGCTAGCATGTTCCTTGTTTATTCTGAGATTTGGTTATTTCCGTTTAGGATTATGATTTATTGTCATGACTTACCTGTTTAGTTATCCAGTTGCTTTTATACTTAGTATCGCGTGGATGGATTTGTTGGATTATGGTGATTTAGTTGTTGGTTTAGTTGATTTATTAATCTGTTAGTTGTTATTATGTTTAGTTATTATGATTGTGCTATTGTACATTACTTATCCGTACATGTATAGGAAAGACTATGTTCGTGTGGACTGAAAATTTTCTATGCGTGTGATGATCTAGTCATGCTCTAGGAGTTCTGTGTTTTTAACTCTAATTTAAACAAATAATAAAAAATTAACCCTTTTTAAAATTTTAGGGCGTGATAGTTTATTGAAGATATGAAGGGGTTATGTGGAGAGATTGAGAGAATTTAAGAGAAATTACTTAGAAAGATTTAAGGGGTGGTTAGGAAAAGAGATAATTAAGTGTAGGAGAAGAGATGTAGTTTAGATTGGTTACGTGAATATTAATCAGTAGACATCATGAGAGAATGCGTGAGATTAATATGAGTAAATTTGGAAATGAATTAATATATGGTTACATGAAGATTAATCGACGAGATATATGAGAGAATGTGTGCGGTTAATAAAGGTAAAATTAGAAATAAAATGACATATACATTTTTTCAAAACTTATATATATATTTTTTTTGTATAGTATAGATAGTAAAAAATTTTACATATCGATTAAAGTTAGGTAGTAAAAAATGAAACCTATTAAATTTCAAATATTTATTTCAAATGCACTCTAAACTGAAGTAATAAAATTAAAACTTTGAAAGATTATTTTATATTTCCAGATAAGTGAAAGTTCAGATAATATCAATACATATCTTTTTAAAAAAATCCTTGCTTGATCTTAATTACTTTTATGTATTCAAATTTGTATCAATATTAGTTAGCACTTTGCTTGTTTTAAATAGATATAGAAATTTTAAATAGTTTGCAAAATTTAGCTATAGAATTTAGAAAAGTAAGTTCACAAATGACGTAGTAAAATAATTCAATAAGCTATCACTTATATAATTTTAGCATAGTAAAAAATATTTTTAATCCAATTTTAGATATATTATTTAAGTTACAAGTTAGAATATTTGAAATAGTAGCTCAATATAATATTTCAATTTATTTTAATAAAATTTTGCAATTAAAATTACTAATTATTTCTAATTTTTTTAACATATTTGAAATAATGACAAAAAAAATGAAAATTGACATAATTTTTTATAAAGAAAATAATTGAGACACCGACAAAAGTGTAGGACTTTTTTTTAATTTAGTAAAAAAAATAATAATAATAAAAGAAGGCTGATTGCAAATTTTTTAAAATAGAATAATTACTTCATTACCTAACAAATTGAATAATTGTTCCAATAGCTGACAAACTATTCCAAAAAATCTCATATACCATTATAAACTATAAACTAAATTATATATTTTTAAAATTTAAAATTCTTGCAAATATATTCTTTGACCAAACAAATTCTTTTTTAGTTAATTATTATAACCCCTCTTTTCTATCCTTTCCTTCTTCTCCCTCTTCAGCTAAAACCACATCTCATTCAACTCGGTTGTCACCACTATTGTCCACCAAATTATTTGGTGGACAACGCCATTGCACAATTCGTACCGCCATTGCACAATTCGTACCGCTTAGTTGTATTAAATTCTCGTATATTTTTTATTATTATTATTGTGTGAACTTTTATCCTTTTCTTTTTCGGTACACACCGTATTGTTATTATTTTCTAATATGGACGGTACAAAAAAACTGATCGAATAATTAAAAAAGAGCAATGCTAAATGTATATTTTAAATAGGGTGTGCATCCTACACCCATCTCATTCTGGAATAGATATTTCTTTACTCGTCGAGTGGAATTCACCTCACCTCAAGATGGAGTTGGTGTAAGATGTACACCCCATTTGGGGTTTGGGATGTACATCTAGCATTTTTCTTAAAAAAATTATTAAAGCCAAAAGATTATGATTTTTTTTTTTTAATTATAGACTATTTTTATATGATTCATATTTTTTGTGGAAGTATATAAAATTTTTCAAATTTATAAGGATGCATTAATTATTTTAAAATTTTTATAGGAATATACAAGTAATTGACCCAATTTCAAACAGTTGACCAATTATTTTTTTTTTAAGTCTTTTATACCTAAGTTAAGTTGACCGGTAAATTACAATTGGATAAATTTCTAACAATTGGGGTAGCTATATTGGGTAGTTGTTCTGGTAATCTTAGAGGCATTTTCTATTTTCCTTGTTCTAGAAATTTGCTCATTTGTTCACTATGCATCATCACTTTACTCACCCTTCTTCTTAAGCAACCATCATCATCGTCAGCGCCACCCCTTCTCCTCCGCTGACCCCACTTCCAACCTGGAAGTGTACCAAACGCCACCAACACCATACCCTACCCCTCTCTCTCTCTCTCTCTCTCTCTCTCTCTCTCTCTTCTTTCTCTCTCTTGATCCAGGGGTGGTGGTGGTGGTGGTGGTGGTGGAGGAAGAGGTGTAAGGGGAGGGGGAGGAGGACAAGGATGGAGATGGAGGCGCTGACGCAGAGGGCGCAGCTGTTGAGGGAGTCGCTGCAGAAGAGCCAGGCCATCGCCGATGGCGTCGTCGCCATTCTCGGCTCCTTCGACCACCGCCTCTCCGCCCTCGACGCCGCCATGCGGCCCACCCAGGTCCATTTCTAGGGTTTCTTCCTTCCAGGGTTTTACCTTTCTCTCTTTTTGTAGCTTTGGGTAGTAATAGCGGTGGCGATCGCTCCTGTGTGTGGGGTGCAGGGATTGGAGTTTCTAGGATTTCAGCATCTGAGATTTAGGGTTTGTCTGATGTATGTGTGTGTGGGTGTAGGTGAGGACGCACGCGATTCGGACGGCGCACGAGAACATCGACCGCACACTCAGGGCCGCCGACGTCATACTCGTCCAATTCGATCGCATCAGAGAGGTTTTTTTTTTTTTTTTGATTTCTCCTATTAATTTTCTGTTATATATTTGTTTGATTCTGTAGTTGTCTAATGTGTTTTTGGTTGATTAGAGAGGAATTGCTTTGTCAATTGGGAAATAGTATAATAAATGTCCCTTTTGTTTGGGCTTCATGAGGATTACAATGGGTTTGATTGGGATTTTTTTGTTTGCCGCAGTTAGCGTTTTTATATTCTAGATTTCTAGTTAAAGCGCATGGGAAAATGATGTTTCATCACGTATTCCAGGATTGAAAACCTAGTTCCTCTGAAAGAATCAATCTACTAATTAAGCCCTGTTTCTTATTTCAATTAGTTAGCGCCTGTTTTGGGTGGCTGGCGTGATGGCAGAAGTGCTTATGAAGTGGATTTGATCGAAGAAGTTTCAACAGTATTTTCACTCGAAGATTTCGGCAGCTTCCTCTGTATAGCAGAAGTAGAAGCTTCAAATTGATGTTTTGCATTTGGGACCTAAATACAAATTGCTATCATCATTGACTTGTCACACCAAAATGGACTCTTTTTCTTTCTATTCTGTTTTGCTTTTTTGTTAAAGCCTTGTTGTCTTTTGCTATCCCTACGAAGTAGAAAAGTCGTTCCCGAAGCCATGCCGAACAAGAACTTAATACACTTTTAAAACCTATTGCACCATACTGATACTGCTCTTGTTGTCTTTTCGTCATTTCAAATGTTATAAATAGCTCAACTGTTTCTCTGAAAAGTTTGTTAAGCAGCTTGAAAATGCAGAATTTTCAATTGGTTTTGACTGCGTATCTTACATTACTTTGATTGAATGACAAGATTGAATACACAGGAAGGTGATGGTCAATTAGTTTGATTTGCCATTTCGGTCATGTTAACCTGTCTTTTACTTAGAAGGCCCCAAAAGTGAACACTTTGGAGCTCAGTAGTAATGGTGTGCCAAATTTTGGATTTTCCTTTCCCTTTCCCTTTTACAACAAACAAAACAAACATACATGAACAAATTTTGCCTTTTAAGAAGAGGAGATTAGTGGAATATATGACTAATATAACTTTACTCTTTTTCATTATTTCATTAGTCCATCGACTCCATTCTAACTAAAATATTTTCTAGTTTAGGGTTGTACGCTGCCTCTACATTGTCCAGTTTTCTCCGCTTAGCATCTGATGATTTTTTAGTTAACCGTCAACTGTCTTCTTTCCTTCATTTTCTTCCTTTTTTCCTTTCTCTCTTTTTTCCCCCCATTTCTTTGAAATATTTGGTAACCAAGGACATCGCAGTGCCGTCCATTTTTTATCAAGCATGATTCTCTTGGGTAGTTTGCATAATAGTATGTCTTATATCGGCTGCTGATCTTGGTGAATGAATTATAGTGCTTTTACTTTTTGTCTTTGGAATTTCTTCATTGCCCAAACCATTAGGCAATTGGTGTTTCATTGTTTCTGTTGCATAGGATCGCCTAGCTGCCTTGACAACCTTGGCAGTTCTCACATGAAAACTAAAATTGCAAAGATAATATTTGATGTGCATATAAGCTATACGTAGTTATCTATCTATGAAAATGTAGAGCAAAGTATTTGTTGCTGTATGTGTCACTGTAATTTTTAGAGCATGGAGTAGTATTTGGCTGTCTGCCCTGTCTTTGCTGCTCTGTGTTATAATGCTAATTCTTTTACTTTTTGTGCACTACAGGCAGAGCGGGAAATATTGAAGGGGCCAAATGAGGATATTCAAGGTTTCCTGGATGCAGTTGATCGTTTGAGAAGTATTGTGCGCTTTTTTAGCTCAAATAAAAGCTACAAGAGCAGTGACGGAGTGCTCAACCATGCTAATGGCCTCCTTGGTAAGGCTATTATGAAGATGGAGAATGAATTTCAGAAGCAATTAGCTTCGCGCAGGTTTGTTTTTTAGATCCATTAGACATTCAACTTTACTTTTTTTATCTTGGCTAAAATACAGAAAACCCCCTTATAAATACCCGCTTTTCACTTTCTCTCTCCGACTTTTAAAAACCTACATTTTACCCCCTTGAAATATCAGAAAATATTTTCAGGGTGTTAATGAAGAGGGTGAAATGACCATATTGCCCTTACTTGCTCTATAAAGAAAAATAATAATTTTTAATGTATTTCTATCATTTCAAGGATATTTTTCGGTATAAATTATAAGAAATTGACGGAACCCTAACGGAGGGGGGCCAAATGCATCACTTTGAATTTTTGAGGGGATAAAATGTAGGTTTTTGAAAGTCGGGGGGGAAAGTGAAAAAGCGGGTATTTACAGGGGAGTTCTATATAATTTAGCCTTTTATCTAAGTTAAAAATGTATCAACCTTACCCAAACTACATAGCATAATAAAATAGGTATCTAAGCCTCGAGTTTTTATTTTACAATCTAACCTTACAATATTTGTCAAATAGGTGTATGAGACTAAAATGTTGTCATTCTAGTACTTAGCCTTATGTATAACTAACATTTTTGATGGAACATTCCCTAGTTTTCACAGAATATTCTATTAATCAATAGGGTCCTATTTTCTATAACTTTTCTGAGAGAAACCAATAAGTTTTGCTTGAACTTGATTGATTTCTAAAATCTAAAGCAATGAAAGATTAGATAATAGTTATTAAAGTCATATTTTTTAAAGTTCAGATTTTACTTTCAAGATGTGCTATATTTCAGGTAGACTGAGTACTTTTATACCCAAATCTAATTGGAAACTGGTATATTTACTTGTTAGTTTTTGAATGACGGTTCACCAAGTCATTTTTATATATTTTCTTTTTTCTTTTTTTTTTTGTTTCTTCTTTTAGCAAACCGCTGGAGCCTGACCGCCTTTTTGATTGCCTTCCGAGCTCCCTCCGGCCATCATCCGAGGCTGATAGTGGTGGAAACCGATTATCTTCCAATCATTCTGAGCAACAACAAAAACTCGAGAATGCTGTATACACACCTCCTACACTAATCGATCCGCGTTTTGTGCCTCTGCTTTCTAAGTTAGCTCAGCAGTTGGTTCAAGCTGGACATCAACAGCAATGTTTAAGAATCTACAGGTGCAGTATTTATCTTTCTGAAGCTAAGTCAAACTTTCACTTTTCTCTCTTTTCCTAACCTTTTCTGAGAGGCACCATCTCTATTTGACATGTTAAGTGACATAAGAAATCAAGAAAAAAGTGTTGCTATTATCTTGAGTATGAGCAGATGTGGCCGAAATAGTTGCCATCCTAGAAAAACATGTATTGAGTATCCCGTTTTCATGTATCAGTGTGGTAATATGAACTTGAGAGTTGACATGCTAGTATTATCTTTTCTGTTTAGCTCTTGCTTAATTGGGTTCAGTTTAGTTGCTTTAGATTGGACGATGGAATTGAAAAGGAGGTGAAAACCTATTTTGTAAGACTGCTTATTCTTTTCTTTTCTTTTCTTTTCTTTTTTTTTCCCTTTTTGGCTTACTACGCCAGAACTGTCCTTTGGGTTGGTTTTCTGTATGGACCACTTAGGCTTTTTTATTTTATCTGATTAACAAAGGGCACTTTCCTCAGGGAAGCTCGAGCTTCAGCTTTAGAAATGAGCCTTAAGAATTTGGGAGTTGAAAAACTGAGTAAAGAGGAAGTGCAGAAAATGCAGTGGGAGAGTTTAGAGGCCAAAATTGGCAATTGGATTCACTTTATGCGAATTGCTGTAAGTTTCTTTCAGGTTGACTTTGCTGTAAGTTTTTTGGTATACAGTGATATTTATTTCTCACTATCCCTAAAACAGGTCAAACTGCTTTTTGCTAGTGAGCGGCAATTATGTGATCAAATTTTTGAAGGTGTTGATTCTCTGAAGGATCAATGTTTTGCTGAAGTAACTTCAAACAGTCTTGCTGTGCTACTCAGCTTTGGAGAGGCTATTGCTAAAAGCAAAAGGTCACCGGAGAAATTGTTTGTGTTACTAGATATGTATGAGATAATGCGGGAACTTCAATCTGAGGTAAATTTCTGAAATTGATTTCTGGTTATACAGCTTAACTCTTTCACACAATAATATGAAAACAATCCTTGTCCATTAAGTGTGTGTATCAGTTTCTGAATGATCGTAGACTATTTTTTGAAATAATCCCTGTTAAGTGCTATGTTTTGTGTTGCTTCAGGTTAAGGAAGGAGAATTCTAGTGTATAACAATTAAGTAGGTTCTGTAAAATAGTTTGATATCCTTGTTGTCTGGATTTAATGGCTGCGTGGTTATTTTCTTTATAGAATAAATAATTTTTATCTTATTGTCGATGTCTTTTATGGAAGTCATCCAAACTTGTTTTTCAGTAAAATTCAAAGTTGTTCTACTGACTCAAGACTTTTATGCATTTTTTATTGTTACGCATCTAAAATATATTACATCTATGAGGTAGTAGCATACTAAGAGCTCATGTTTTTAATAATTATTTATATAATTATAACACTGTAATTTGCATGCAAAATGGGTGGTTCTTGATAACAGAGAGGTATCCATCAAGCATTAAGCATGCATCCCATTATGCAAAATTGTATGCTCAGTTGACCTTTCACAGTAGCGTAAGTAGCTTTTCTATCAAGATGCTATTCGGTGCCATTGTTTTTCAGTGCGAAGTTTGGTGGAGTTTTACATAATTTCTTTCTGTAGTTACCAAATGAACTTCCGTCGCCAGCCACCCCACCAATAAAGGAAAAACAAAAATTTAATTATTTTGTCAAAGTGTCAAAAAATTAATCGCTTAGTTATCTTCTAAGCTTGAATCAAATGAGATGTAGTAAAGAGATTCTTTAATCTTGAGATTGGCAAATGTTTGACCATGATGTAATATGGTAATTTTGACTTTACTATAAGGACTAACTGTTTTTTCTCTTTTTTTTCCTTATGATATAATTGCTTAGATTGAGACCATATTTGAGGGCAAAGCATGTGTTGATATGCGGGAGTCCGCGCTGAGCTTGACGAAACGCTTGGCACAAACGGCACAGGAGACTTTCGGTGATTTTGAGGAGGCGGTTGAAAAGGATGCAACAAAAACTACTGTTCTTGATGGAACTGTGCATCCTTTGACGAGCTATGTTATCAATTATGTCAAGTTTCTGTTCGAGTAAGTATTTTGTTTACTTTATTATTTTTAACTATGTATTCTTTTTTTACCCAGTGATTTGAATTTGATGCTAGTTTTGACTGAAGTTCACATTACCATTTGCCCCTCGAGTTTTTGCCTTGCCTTTGGAATTTTTTTTTTCTTTCCATGTATAGAATCTTGAGGAAAATATTCTCATATGGGTAGCTTTAAAATAGTACTTAAGAGGTTTGAAGGAAGTTCTTAATATATCCTTATAGGGTTTTTTTTCATATATACTCCTGCAAATATGTGATGCTCAATACCCCAGTAGAGTTGGTATTTGTGTGCGTGCGGCGTGCCCCGGAAAAGTAAAACTTACTTTGTTTTGTGTTCGTACTCCTGCATTGGGGTATATAAGCAAAAATGGTTTTTTCACATATGCCCTAGATGTGTGCATCTAAACAATGTTTTCAAGGTACACATGCAAAGAATAACTTTGCAGGTGTATTTGCACAATTTGCATATTTGCGGAGGTATATAACCTTATTCTGCTGTTATACATTTACAACGAATGTTTCTCAAAATAATATGTGGAAAAACTAATGTATGAAATGTGTGCAGCTACCAATCAACATTGAAGCAGCTTTTCCAAGAGTTTGGAACTGGAGATGAAAATAATTCCCAACTCGCATCTGTAACTATGCAAATAATGCAGGCTCTCCAGACTAACCTGGAGGCAAAATCTAAGCAATACAAGGATCCCTCTCTAACTCACCTATTTCTTATGAATAATATCCACTATATGGTCAGATCCGTCCGCAGGTATGCTATTTTAACTGTAGATGATAAAAGTAAGCAATTTGGTTATATACATATATATGATATTTTTTGCCGTATTAGATCTGAAGCCAAGGATTTATTGGGCGATGACTGGATACAAAGACACCGGAGGATCGTGCAACAGAATGCTAATCAATACAGAAGGGTTGCTTGGGGCAAGGTGTGCTTGCCAAAGTCAAACCTTTTATCAAACCTTACCATTCTTATTTGGCTCTTTATCTTGACTCATTATTCCTGTACCTTTTTTTTTTTTTTTTTGAGTAAATGTGAATTGACTTGTTTTTTTTTAGCCCATGGTAACATCGCCTCTTCGCATATTTGAAGCAAAAAAATAGGTTAAATACATCTTGTCCATGGTAAAGATGAACTTTCCCCAATATATCCTCACCTACCTAAAACCTGATGACTCTAGTCGTATTGTCTTCCCACGGAGTCTAAAAATTTCTATATATTTCCTGCTACTGCGGTTGGCTTCTTTTAATTCTATGAAGGCACTAAATAATAATTCCTTCTATCTGATTGGAGAAATCAGATCGTGTGACTTTGTTTATTGTAGACTTCTAATGTAAATTATATGCATAGTGTAAAAAATGACTTGTCCTGCTGGGTAAAATATTTTTACATTACAGCTTTTATGAGCATTTTTCTTCTTCTTTGTCTTCTTTTAGACCTTACACCGTCGTCCATTGTTATTGTCTTTAGTGATGTTCATAAAGAGCTCGCCAACTTTATTTTGATTTCTTTGTTATCTCATGTAGATCTTATTGTCCATATTATGCTTGCAACAGATTTAGATCCTAGGGCAGATTACTCAGAAACATGTTTTTTTCTCTACAATGATAGGCTAATGCTGATAGTTAGAGGATTTTTTCATCTAAATTTCGGTCTTTTCTGGGACACAAATATCAGTCATCAATTTTAAGACTAGTCTCAATATGAATAAATATAATGAATGTACTAATTTGTCATTCTTTGTTAATTTCAGTTATTGCAGAGTCTCTCGGGTCAAGGCTTATCTTCATCAGGAGGAAGTGGTCCTCCAGGGAGCGACGGAGCTAATAGTAGTGGAGCATCAAGAGCTGCTGTGAAAGAGAGGTTCTAAAAGACATACTTTGTTCTTTTAGTAATTTTTATTGATCGAAGATGTGATGGGATCTTATATTATATATCTAAACCTCCATTCTTTTGTTTCAATATCAGGTTTAGATCCTTCAACGTGCAGTTTGAGGAGCTCCATCAGAGGCAATGCCAATGGACTGTGCCTGATCAGGAGCTGCGTGAGTCTTTGAGGCTGGCAGTCGCCGAAATTCTATTACCTGCATACAGATCTTTCATAAAGCGTTTTGGGTATGTTTCTACCCTGAAAACAAAAAAAAAAAAACCCAAATGCTAAAGCATTATTTTGAGTTTCTCTTTTTATTTCCGCATATGTACTCTTGGAAATGTACAAAAATGTGCAATTACCCTTGCAAAGTTGCTTATTTGCATGCATGCCCCTTGTGGGGTATTGAAAATAAAGCAATGCTAGTGGTACACCTCATCTGGGATGTAGGATGTACATCCTAATCATCTAAGGGTGGGAACTTTTTCATCCATTACTTCGAAGTGACGAGTGGAATTCACCTCATTCTAGAATGAGTGGGATGTACATCTTACCCCCTAGATGGGGTATACAAAAAGTATTTTTCTTGAAAATAAGTATTAGGCTAGAATGCTAGTATATATGGTTTCCAATGTGGCATCTACGGACTTTACAGGAGGTATTAGCAAATATGCAAAAGAATGCATATGTTTTCGCCATTCTTAATTAATATTGGCAATTTTCCGTTTCAGTCCTCTGGTGGAGAGCAGCAAGAACCCTCAGAAATATGTCAAGTACTCTCCCGAGGACCTCGAGCGGATGCTCGGTGAGTTCTTCGAGGGGAAGCCTACGAGTGATGGGAGTTCTTCAAGGGGAAGCCGATGACCGAACTGCAACGCTGACGACTACCTGAAGATGGCAATGTAAGTGAAAAAAAAAAAGAAGCTTTTTTCCACTATAGGCATCATTAATTTTCTGCTACTGCGTCGATAAATGTGTAAATGCCTCTAGTTTTTTGTTGTGTTAGACCATCTTTTTAACAAAGGTTGCATATGAAGATTACTTATCCAGTTTGTTTTTTATAGAGCTGCTGCTTGTTGATAGCTAATTTGCTACAAGATTTGGTGAGATCGATTATAGTATCTGTGGAGATGATTGTGTGTTGTAGATAATAAAGAAAGAAGTGTTTAGGTTTTAACTTTTAAGATAAGCAAAATCAGAGTTGAGCAATAGTGTACAAACAAATACATGATTTGTAATTACCTTTCTATCCTTTTTTCATGGTGGACACAAAATTTGGCCTCATTTGGCGTAGTTGCCCTCTTTTTTGTGTTTTTTAAAATGTAATATTTATATAAAACAGTGCAAGAGGGAATGATGGATTGTTTTGAATGTTTACATTCGAAGTATTTGTTTAACAATAAAAAATAAAAACTTTTTTTAAAATTTTTTGGCTTTTAAGATTTTCTTTTGGTTTTTAAAGTTGTTCTCCATTGCTTGGACGGCATGCAGCATCTTTTGTTTTTTATTTGGATTTATGCTCCCTCTACTTAATTAACAATTTTTTTTTTTTAGATTTTAGTTCCAAAAAAAAAAAAATAAAGTGCTATGGATAAAGCAGAACCCCCTCTCTATAGACTAGTCTGAAATAGCCCACTAAGTAAAATTTATTTTGTTTTGTTGAGAACTCAGCATTTATTTTTTTGAAATCAAATGAGTTTAGACAAGCAAATTGGAATTTTATCAAATTGATGGATAATTTCCGAAAGTTTAATATTTCAAACTATTTCATGGCTGTTAAAACTGGATGAATTAATTGCTAATAGCTAATTGAGCTTTAAAATTGGACTTTTTTTAAAAAATAACCTTATAAATTTTTAAAATTTGTAAAATAATTCTCTATAAAAATAATTTGCAAAACTATTTCTGCTTTTGCCAACTCGGCGCCACACTGGGTAGATCATCTGAAGGTGGTGAATCGATCACCGCCTTCTGTGTTTTTGCTGAAGGCGGTGAATGGTTCACCGCCTTCGGTATATACGTTGAAGGCGGTGAACGTATATACCGAAGGTGGTGAACCATTCACCGCCTTTAGTATTCATGCTGAACGTCCTGAATCATTTGTTAAGGATTTTATATTGGCGTATTTCGTGAAGTGTTCTAAGTCTTGAAGATTGAAGATGAAGAATTGTGGATCACATATATCAATCTCAAGAAAAATGAATTCAAAAGGATCAGGTACGTTTAACTAAATATTTTTGGTGATCTGAATACATTTTTATAGTTTAGAAATACTTGGATAAATTTTCATTGCATAAAAATAAAAAACTAGACAAGTTTAGTGTTCAGGATCCGGATCAGGGACATCCAGTCCGGACCCCGAACATAAGTTAGTTCATGCGGAATTTTCAGTCCGGAACAGACCCATGTGAGTCCGGACCCCGAACTATGTGTTTGGTGAAATCGCATGAACAGTCCGGATCAGACAAATCCAGTCCGGACCTCGAACTTGTTTTGCTGGAAAAATTCTGTCAAAATGCGACAGTCCGGATCCGATTATATCCAGTCCGGACCGCCGTGCGGGAAAAAGTTTGTTAAGTTAGTTTTTGAAGCTTATCTCTTTCCAAAGGTTTCTAGCCTATAAATTAATCCTAACATTCATCTTTTAGGGTATCCGGAAAAAGGTAATCCCGGTAGAATTCAAGTAATCCCGGTAATCTAAAATCGAAATAAAAAATCCACATATATAGAGAAAAAAGGAAAACATGATCTAATTTATGTTTTTTCTTCTATATTAATCAATTTGATTCTAGGGTTTTCAAACTCGCTATTTTTTGTAGAATCAAATTGATGAATACTTAAATGATAATTTCTTGCCTATCTATGATCTAAGTATTCGGCGGATTATCATCACCAACAAAACAACGTTTTTTTCAAAATCGGCGCGTGGATTCGCGTGGCCTTGTGGATTCAAGGTGCTACCGCTTTCGTGGATTCGGAGCGAGGCGCGTTCGTGTGATCGATACGTGCTATATTGGTGAAGACCGTGGATTCGGTTGGACGTCGTGGATTCGGCGTTGGACGCAAATCGTGGATTCGAGGCGCGTTGTGGAGCGAGCGGAGAAGTTCTACTTGGAGCGTATGGAAAAGGTTGAGTCGTAGTGTTACGATAAATCTCCTTGTACGTGTTTAATCTTAGTAGATTTCGTCGTGTTATCGGTCCCGTGGTTTTTTACTCCTGTGATGGAGTTTTTCACGTAAAATCTTGCGTACTTTATTTATTTTCCGCATTGGGTTATTTTTTATGCAACGATTTGGTGTGTTTATTGTTTACACCTATTCACCCCCCCCTCCCCCCCCTCTAGGTGGTTTTTCTTCTATTCAGATCCATTATTAACATACCCCACAAGTGGTATCAGAGCGGGAATAGGGTTGTAAATAATGGTTGAAGGTGGAAACATCAATAGACCACCGTTCTTCGATGGAACAAATTATGCCTACTAGAAAGTACGCATGAGAGCGTTCTTGATTTCCATCGATGAACGAGTATGACAATCAATTGAGTTTGGATGGACAAATTCTATTAAGATTATTGCCGATGATGTCCGCACTATCAAACCTAGGTCGAAATGGACCAAGGAAGAAATTGATGCATTTTCTTAAAACGGCAAGGAAATTAACGCCTTATTTAATGCCTTGTCTCAATCTGAGTTCTCTCGCGTCTCGGCACGTGAGGCCGCGAAAGAAATCTATGATACTCTACAAGTTACACATGAGGGTACAAGCCTTGTGAAGAGTCAAAAATTGCAGATGTTTACGAGCAAATTTGATTCAATTCATATGGCAGAAAATAAATCTTTCACAGATTATTACACACGATTGCAAGACATCGTAAATATATGTGCTAACTTGAGAGAGAAAATTCTAGAATCTAAAGTTGTAAGAAAGATTTTGAGAACTCTTCCTGAAAGATTTCGCCCTAAGGTCGCAGCCATTGAAACAATAAAACACCCGGACGAGATCAAAGTAGAAGAATTAGTTGGTGCACTTCAAACATATGAAATAACTTTTCCTACTAACTATTCTTCTGGAAAGCCTTCATCTTCTTCTAAGTCTTCAGGTTTTGCATTGAAATCAACAAAGGAAGAAGACGCGGATTCATCCTCCTCGGAAGCTAATGATAATTTATCAATGGAGGATTTCGAGAAACAACTTACATTCTTGACAAGAAAATTTCGTCGAAGCTTTCGAAGGAAAAATTCAAGCAAATCATCATCCTTCGTTAAGTCCAAGAAAGGTAAAGAATTTTCAAGCTTTAAATCAAGAAAGCAAGAGGGTTCTTCAAAGGACAAGAAGAACACCGAGGGACAAATCCAGTGCTTCAAATGCCGAGGTTTTGGTCATATCTCAACGGAGTGTCCCAACAAGAATCCATCAAAGAAGAAGGTTATGCAAGCCGTCACATGGGATGACACTTCCATTTCTGATGAGTCATCTTCCAGTGATGAGGATAACAACGCCACTGCATTCATTGCGTCCACAACTTCACCTTTCGTGTGTTTTTCAGCGGCTTCCTCTGGTTCATTATCCATCTCCTCCTTGAATGAAAAAACTGCAACGGAAGATGAACCAAGCGATTCCGAATGTGAAGACTTTGTTTTTGTCTACCATAAATTGTTAAAGGATTATAAGAAATTGGCGAAGCAAAATAAAAGTTTGAGAAGAAGGTTGTGAGATCTTGAAGAACAATCTAAAAAGACAAATCTCTCAAACGCTCTTGAAGAGGAAAGGGATAACTTGGTCAAAATAAATGTTTCCCTTCAAAAGAAGAACGAGCATTTCGAGAAGGAAAATATCAAATTGGTGGATAAAGCAAATCACTTTTTGAAGCTCCACTCCGATGCTCAACAAGAAAAATTGGAAATGACAAAGACCATATTCCAACTTAAGAAAGATTTGAAGCGATTCTCTTCAGGAAGGAGCAAGTTGGATAAATTGCTTGCTCTTAGTCAAACGAACCGTTTGGTCCTTGGATACGTTCGAACTAGTGAGGATCCAAGTTCGAGCGGTACGAAGTTTGTGCTCCAGTCAGTCTCATCTCCTCCTCCGACGAAAATTACCGCAACCAACGTTGACAAGCCTACCTCATCCTTTTCGGGTACAACTTCAACTAAGGTATGTTATCGTTGTGGTTTTGCAGGGCACATAAGATCAAATTGCAAGAATGGAGCCAAACGAAGAAATCAAGCACATCTTGCAATGACTACCATCAAGAACAAAGACCGGAATTCAAGAAGGAATCAATCAAAGGTCAAGGATAATGGTAGCACATTCCACAAGACAAAATTGTCATGGAAATCAAAAAAAAGTGATCAACCGAATAAGACGCATTCACCAAGGAGATCAACTTCACGCTCATTGCCGACGTATTCCAAAACTCGTAAGGTTTGGGTGCGCAAAGGTGAACTCTTCCCTTATCTTGTCATTCACACATCACTACATGCATATGACAATTCGTCTTGGTATTTGGATAGTGGTTGCTCACGGTACATGACCGGAGATAAAAACTATTTTAAATCGTTTGAGAAAACCTCCGGAGGACTTGTTGTTTTCGGAGATGGACGATCTTCAAAAATAGTTGGCAAAGGAACAATCACTATTCCAGATGGCCCAGCTTTAAACAATGTTTTATTTGTTGAAGGCCTTAAGACTAACCTCATAAGCATCAGTCAATTGTGTAATGATGGTTTTACAGTTAATTTTTCTTCTGTTGAATGTACTGTAACTGACGAAAACCATTCATTCTTTTTGAAAGGGGTTAGATCACAAAATAATTGCTATGTAGTTCCTAATAAATTTTCTGAACAATGTAACTCAGTGTCACTTGATAATGAAACTCTTTGGCATGAAAGACTAGGTCACATGAACTTTAAGGAACTATCTAGAATATCTAACAAAGACATAGTTAGAGGTGTTCCTAAATTGAACTTCCAAAAAAACCTTGTGTGTGGTGGTTGTTAAAAGGGAAAACAAACTAGATCCACTTACAAGAATTTGAACCATGTAGGAACAAAACGGCCACTAGAATTATTACACATGGACTTAATGGGGCCGACTCGTCAACCAAGCTTGGGAGAAAAATGGTACATTTTTCTCATGGTTGATGATTTCTCTAGATACTCATGTGTAGCATTTTTAAAAGAGAAAGCGGATACTTTCGATTCTTTTCATGAGATTTGTCATCGTATTATGATTGAGAAGAATGAAAAGATCGTTCGTGTTCGGAGTGATAGAGGTGGAGAATTTATAAATTCAAAATTCATTGATTTTTGCTCTTCAAATGGCATAAAACATGAATTCTCTGCACCTTATACACTGCAACAGAATGGTGTAGTAGAGCGCAAAAATAGAGTTGTACAAGAGATGACGCGTGTTATGCTTTATAGCCGGAAACTCCCGTTACACTTTTGGGCTCAAGCAGTTAACACCTGTCTATGTGATCAATAGAATATATTTGCGCCCAGGTACTTTGAATACCCCCTATGAACTTTGGTTTTGTAGAAAACCGAATATAAAATATTTTCGTATCTTTGGGAGTCGTTGTTATATTTTACGCGATCGAGAAAATCATAAAAAATTCGACTCTCGAAGTGATTATGGGTTATTCTACAAACAGTAAAGCATATCGGGTATTTAACCTTGAATCTAAAACGATGATAGAATCTTTCAATGTTAAAGTAGATGAAGCTTTTCATTTTTTTTCTGATATATCTACTCCTGATATGTCTATTGATGATGAATCTCTTGCTAATGATATTGCATTTTTGCATGATAATTCTTCTGAAAATTTTGATGCATCTCATGGTTTTTCTAGTTTATCTAATGTGCAGGAATCATCGCAAATATCCCTGAGTACTCCATTACCTCAAACGCTTCGAATCTCCAAGGACCACCTGAAATCAAACATTATTGGAGATCCTCAAGGAGTAAGATGTCACGCCCCGGGTGTAAACTGGAACCCGGGCCCGTCTACAGATCCGCCGTGCACACGGTATTTCCCGCGTACACGAAGCACCAAACCTGCTCAGATATAAGAGATAATAATAAAAGAGCAATAAAAACAGAGCTGAACTAAATCTAATACATCTCAGACTGAAGCTGGAAATAAAATACAATACATCTGTATAAATGATACATCAGTCTCTCCCAGCTCACCAAAAATAAATACAACCTGCTGGCAAAAGCCAGTACCAAATGTAAAAGTACAATCGTCTGAGGAAACATGGATACACCAACAGTCCAGCTAACCCGCTCATCCTGCCTCGAGATCTATCTACTCAGCCGTCCTCTCTCCTCGATCCGCCGCTGAAAGCCCAGCAGCACCCGCAGAAGACACTGCAAAACAAGGGAGAAGAAAAAGAGGAAAGAAGAATGGGGGTGAGAACTACTAGTAAACCAGTAGCCTCCCCTAGTGGGTAAAACCTCAAACTCTGACACACCCACTAGGTCTACCAGAGGCAAGAAGGAAAGAAGTGTGGTAAGCAATAATGACTGCTGAAGAAAGAAAACTACCACTACTATGCCTCTAAAATACAGTCCTAGACTGGAATAACCGTATGCAACAGTAACCAACCGTCCCAGATGAACCCAATCTGTACCGCCCTCATCATCGGGCAAGTAAGCCGCGCCGATGTGATAGCAAA
This sequence comes from Tillandsia fasciculata, assembly GCA_029168755.2. Taxonomy (NCBI): domain Eukaryota; kingdom Viridiplantae; phylum Streptophyta; class Magnoliopsida; order Poales; family Bromeliaceae; genus Tillandsia; species Tillandsia fasciculata. The sequence goes on along the minus strand of CM054940.1, from coordinate 16,022,303 downwards.
ACTCCTGCTGCCGCCCTCATCATCGGGCAAATAAGCCGCGCCTATGTGATAGCAAAACTGTCCATAACTGTCTGGCCCCGGCCTCCGGAGGGGATCTCGAGGGGAGCGACCCACACGAGGAAAGCATCACCGGGCAATAACCGCGCCGGTGTGATAAGTATCAAAAGCAGGACTGGATCACAACTATAAAGCCCCAGTGGAACACACCCCTCCACTAAAAGAAACTGATCCCCAATCTGATGCACAAATGAACATCCGGTCAATCGCCCAAAATCCGCGATCGCCGCAATACCTCACAATCCACAACCAGGTCTCACAACCGACCTCCGGTCAACCGCCCAATATCCGCGGTCGCCGGAATAACCCACAATCACAATCATGTCCCACATCCGACATCCGGTCAACCGCCTACTATCCGCGGTAGCCGCTATAATCCCCCAATCCAAAATCGGGTAAAATAATATGTATCTGGTCAACCGCCTACTATCCGCGGTTGCCACAAAACCCTCTAGTCCATAATCATTCCCTATTACCGATGTCCTATAACCGACATCCGGTCAACCGCCCAATATCCGCGGTCGCCGTCAAAACCCATAATCCACAATCCAGGCCCCGGCTACACTAACCCAAACTCCTGCTCAAACCCGAACAACATGAACCACCTGACTAACGAAAAGGAGAAAAGAAGCACACAAGGTTTCTCCTAAGTCAAGTTCCAGCATGAAAGTGTAGCGATAAAAGATGGCCTATCTAGATGTCCATACAAGCATACAAGTGTTCTCAAGGAAAGATAAAGAAAGGGTGACAATAATGGTTCCACATGTGTATCAATTAATAGCTCCGCATAGATATAACCATCATGCTAAATCATTATCCAACCACACATGTCTAAAATCCACAATTTTCCCTCACCTACATCATCCACCTATGCATGTCCCAAAAGATCCTCAAGTGGTACCCTTCCACAAGACATTTCATTTTATCCAAATATGAAAGTAAATTCCACATGCAAGGTTAAGTGCCAAAACTATATCCATTCAAGCATGAATAAATCCCAACCACTATCAGATTCCCACAATAGTAATTTCCATATGGTAGGCTCACAATTGTTTTAATTTAAGCATGCAAGTCCATAGTTGATCAATCAATGCAACCAATGAGAGAATCTCTCTAATATTCCTAGGGGCATGTCAGAAAATGAGGAGTATAGCAACCACCCACCTCGAGCGTTAAATCCTGGTCCCAACAGTGAAGTCCACGCCCAAGTCAGTCGACCGTCACAAACACTGCACAACAATTACCCCAAACATACAATTAAACCACACAAAGCTCCAACAAAATCTGTCCAAACACATAGTCCAATGTTTCCCTGTTTTCACCTGCGAAGAATGCTCGAAAAATTCCAAGAAAAATACTGTCACGATCCTCACGACGAACCGGTCGAAACAAGTACCTGCACGTTCAAAACGGAGTTTCCTACGCTGAGAAACAAATCCGACAAGGGAACCACTCGAAATAAACTGCTCTAAAAAACTGTAGCAATAACTTCTGTACACAGAGATTTTTCACCTTCGAAAAATATTCAGAAAAATCTGAGAAAAATCCAGGAGATTTCTTGCGAAATGTAGATGAAAAACGCCTTCTGAAACGCCTCGATCCGATGCTTGTGCACAAAGATATGGCCGAAATACCACAGTGCTGTCCAAAAACTCCGCCCAAGAAAAAGGGTCAAATGAAAGCTCGGGAAACTCCAAGATAAACTCAAAACGAGGGAAAACTCAAGTCACGAAGATCGTAGCCCTACCTGTCGTGAAGCCAACGGCGCAAAAATCGACAAAAAAGGTGGTCGGAGTAAGCCGGGGGAGTCCTCGCACCAAAACGCGACGAAGAAGATCACAAACGAACGAGCGTCGCGCCGCGCCGTAAAAATGGAAACCTTGGGATGCGTGCCGCTGAAAAATCTGGAAATCTGCAGATGGAACCATCTCTGGGAGAGGAAGAAATCTCGTGAAGGTTGCACTGCAAAAATCCGCGCAGAGAAAAAGTTCTTCAGTGCTGAACAGGGGCCTATTTATAGGCTGGAAAAACAATTCAAATAATGACGCCCGTGTCCCCACTTCCGGGCGCCCGAAAAATTCGGGCCGCTACAGTGTTGGGCCCGGCCCAACACTGTGCGGGCCCGAATCACCCACGGGCATCCACGTCGCCCCCGAACAGCGGACAGCCGCGCGGGCCAATCACCGCGCGACACGCGGACCAACGCGGCGACGACACGTGGCGGGCCCGAGCGCGGGAAAACCCGGTCAGCGCGCCCACGTGCCGCCTGCGCCCGCCGCCTGCGCCCCCTGCCAGGCGCGAATCCCGAGGCCGCCATTCCAGCTCCGTGGACCGGGCACACGTGGACCGGCCAACCACCGGTCGCCACGTGGCCCCGCCCGGTCCACCGCACACCCCGCGTCACCCGTGAACCGCGCCCACAGCGCCACCCAACCACGCGATGCCACGTGTCCCGCCTCCGGCGCACGCCGGCCCGTGGACCGCGCGCCTGCCCGCGCACCCGCGCGCCTGCCCGCGCGCTGCCCGCGGCCGCTCCGCCGCCTGCCCGAGCCCATCCGCCGCTGCCCGCCGCGGCCGCCGGCGCCGGAATCACTGTTCCGGCATGAACAGTAACCGGTTGAGCAAAATATCAAGTAGGTAGTCCATTTTGACCGTTTTCGCGCGCTGAATCCGAATTTGATGTCCGTTTTGCCAAATTCCAACTCTAAAAATTGCCAAATGCTCCCAGAAAGGTGTTCTTAGCCCAAATTTCGCGCTGAGCCCAATTTTAATATCCGTTTCGCGCGAAACCACTTCCAAGGATCCGACGGAGTCAACCGATCACCCATGTGATCCACTTTAATCCCGAAGTCCAACACTTGTGTCCAAATTGTGCACAATCACCACCGACACACCATGTAGGCCTCCAGAAGCCACTCAACGCACTGCAACAGCTCTGCGGAGATCCAGGTCATCACATCCTCCCCCACTAAAAGAAAGTTTCGTCCTCGAAACTAAAGTCATTCCTTGACACGGGACCTCAACCAAATAGAGGGGGTAAATATCCGATCATCCACCACTCAAGCTCCCAAGGCTGTCTAATACCTCCTCCAGAGACGCGATGCAATCCTCGGGTCTCTAACTAGAACAAAATAAAGGCGGGCACTCCGGGAAACCGCACCACCTCAACCAAGTACAGCTGGGCTAACCGCTCGAGCTACCAAGTAGTCCGCATCGGTACAAGCATCCGCTCCTCCCAGGGCCTCAGATAATCCCACCACAAGTCCATCGGCACACAAGCTCGATCCAAGTACCTCTGTACTCCCGAGGTATCCAATATAAGTCCCCCAACTGATCCCGTAACCTCTGATCTCTAATCCAAAAAACGTCGGGATGTAGAAGCAATTCCTTAACTCTCCGGCATCAACACTCAGCCATAAGCAGACGAGAGAACCAGATTGCAAATCAATCTTCGAGAAGATCCAGTACCCTTGCAGCTGGTAAATCAAATCCTCCAGGCTCGACAAAAAGGGTACTTGCTCCAGATGATCACTTCACCTAATTCCCGGGGATCCACACAAAGCCGAAGTGAACCAACCTTCCACATCTCGAATAGCACCAACGCCCCCAAAGGCGACACACTTGGCCTGACAAAATTCCCAAAACATCGAACCCTGGAGTTGTGTCCTCAACTCCCAAACTAGTGACATGCTCGACAACTCCGATAGGAGAACAGCCGGGAACTCGCAATCCAAAGGGGGTATCCCCGAATCCCGGTGCCGCCGTAGGTCCCTCGACCACACCAGCCAAAAAGGCTACTCATCCACTGCGAAACATCCGCCTCGCTCACGAAGTCAAAACCATAAAGGCGAAGATAACCCTCAAGCAACCCAGGTACACCAATACCTCCGGGCCTGGCTCCCCAAGAAAACTGTCCTCGCGGCATAATCAACCGCCGCGAAAGAAAACCGAACCAGCCAGCCCAACAAGTACCACAACAACATCCCGCAGCTGAGCCAAGACCATCAGGTCTACCGGCAAAATCCAGGACTCAAGCTGCACCGGGCAGGACCATCAACTCTCCTCCACATGCCAAACGCGATAGGAAAAATAAGCCTCCCGTGCACGTGGTGACCATCCTACCCCTAACCCAAGCAATGAAGCAAAAGCATTACCCACCAAGAAGGGAATACTCCCGTATCAACAAGATACGAACCCAAGAGCCCGGAACAACTCAAACCTACCACCACACTGACCGCTGGAACCCAATGTGCTCTGACAGTCTCAAAAATCCACTATCTTGGAAAAGAAGTCGGGAATGCCTCATCCGACTGATCTGTCCTCCATCACCCGGCGCCAAGCGCCTCAATCAGAACTCGCCTCAGGCGGCAGATCCCAATCCAAAGGAACTACAATGCCACGCTCCATACCCGGCGCCTACTCCAATGAGGCGTGCCTAAACCGTACTGGAGGGACCCAACGAGTTAAAAGGTATCCTGGCGCAATCCACTCTCAGTCACTCATATCCTATGCGCCCCGTCCCTCTACACATGGAGCGTGCAGTTGAGCAACTGCGTTAACTCTTGACGCAAAAGGCTTCCAAATACTCTCAATCCCCCACCGAACAAGACCCTGCCTCCAAAGGCTCCATACTCAATCCCTCAAATCGGAATGACTCATCCGCCAAAACTGGCTCACTCGATCGACGCAATCCCACAGCTTACCCGCTGTCAACTATCCACCCTGCCTCGGTGCCTCAACACTAAACGTCGGCACGGAGGGGGCTACTCGCTACTCCGACAACTGTGCCACTGCGCTGCTCCGACAACTGTGTCACCGCGCTGCCCCGACAACTGTATCGCTGCTCCGCTGATCTGCCCCCCCAACACTCCTACCCTTCGGGTCAAGAGCTCTCAGACTCCAATCTGGGTATCCGGCCCGAAACAACCAGCTCAGACCCAACTGCCGCACCAAGGTGCACCCGGGTCAGGGCCCAACGTCGGGGAGACACCGCTCACCACGACAAAACCACAAATCAGCACACCCCAACACTCAACCCAATCTAGCGAAAGTCAAAGACATCCCCCTATTTTGTAACTTTATGTTGTCTGCAGCCAACATAACTGTCCCACAAAAATAGGATATGTCGATGTCACGCCCCGGGGTCGAAACTGCGACCCGGGCTCGCCAACAGATCCGCCACCTATGCCAAACCCCGCATAGGCGAAGCGTCCTACCTGCAAGAGAAGTACTACAGCTAACAGATATCAGAGCTATAAATGAAAATCTGCTGTATAACTAAAATCAACCACTGTACAGCTGGAAATAATACAACACTGTCCATCTCCCAAAAATGATAATGATACAATATCCTCATATACAAAGCTCAAAACTCAACAGGGAGATATCTCCAATAAATACATCAGTGTACAGGCTCTCAATACATATCATATCCTCACTACATGAGTCTCTCAAAAGAGAAAAATAAAATAACTAATCAAAAGAAGATCTCCTCTGAAGGGGGTACCGCTACTCTCCAACGACGGGTAGGGATCTAGCTCGCGACTCCCTCGCCTCGATCAACAACCGCAGAATCAGCAACACCCGCTAAGACTCTGCAAAACAAAGGAGAGGAAGGAAAAAGGAGGGGGAAAACCCCCAAAGGGCGTGAGAACTACACCAAAAAGGGAGTTCTCAGTGTGTACCACCGCCAGACCCGACGGTCTGCCCACCAAGTCCTCGAGAGACATAAAATACCCAAAGAAGTGGAAACTGAACAAGAACGCTGATGTCACCTAACAGCTACCAAGCCTCCATCTAAATGCTCAAGAGGGGAAAATCAAAGAATTGTATGCAACCACTAGCACATGAAGTGCACAATCGACCCAATCGAGCTGACTGCCACATCTGGTCCAGTCAAACCTGTGCCCCACCTACGACCACCTCCCGATGACGGGCAGGAATTACGTAGGGCGTCCAAACGGACTAACTCGCTATCGAGTAGTGGCTCATGCAGGCTATAGTCAAAATCCACGCTCTCTCTCAGAACGGATAAACTCAAGATCACTAAGCCTCTCGCACAACGGTCAACAACTCACAATGACCTTGGGACAACCGTCGATCCCCAGACGGTTCCCAACAACACTAGCACTGGTCTAAACACGGCTACTAGACTCCACTCGGTCCCCCTGACACGAGTGCAACAATAAAAGTATCTGACTGAAATAAACCCAATCAAGTGAACCGGTATAAAACTCGGTACTGCCTGCTCTGTCATCAATCTCACGAACTCAGTATCTCCACTGTCGAAATGACCGGAACCCAACACGGTCTGACCGAAACCCAACACGGTCTAAAGCCTACTCCGGAGTGGCACTCGAGGGGAGCGACCCACACGAGTAAAGTATCTCTGTCATCAATATCACAAGTATCTCTATATAGCAGGACTAGATCATGACTATGATCAAAGTGGGAAAGCCCAACCACTAAAGAAGACCATGGTCCTCAATCAGATGCAAAAATACTCAAATAGTGGGAAACTCCGTCCACTAGAGAAATCAGATACCCAATCTGGTGCATAAATAAATATCCGGTCAACCGCCCAATATCCGCGGTTGCCGCAAAACCCTGCCAACCGCAATCCAACACAACCCGTCCCTGACACCAATGTCCTGGCTACACTACCCCAGACCCCTGCTCGCACCCGAGCAACATAGACCGCCTGACTCACAAAGAAGGAGAAAGAAAAAGCATGGTTTCTCCTAAGTCAAGTTCCAATAAGTAGTGCAGCAGTAAAAGATGGCCTAACTACATGTCCATACAAGCATGCTTTTATCCTCGGGAACGATAAAAGAGAGTAAAACATATATTAGCAAAGCATGCTAAAGTATTCCTACTATGATATACCAATCCCGCCTAAATAGGCCAATGAATAACCATGTATGATCTCTATATCATCTAGTGTGGGATAGATATGATCTGTCTACCACATGCTAAGTCTCTAGTTCAACAAACGTGTACAATTATCAGGTAAACACCAATCCACATTATCTAGGCCGTTTTCATGCTTACCTCTTGCTCATATTGATTGTACACTAAATTAGGCATGCTATCAATCATAGAGGGTGACATTCCCACAGGTAAGCTTATTTTAACCATACATGAACATCCACTATTACACCTCCCATAAGGCATAACATGCATATAAACCCTGTCGTTCCCTTAAACAGTTACCATTAATAAGTTTACCCACCTGAAGTGCTCAAACCAAGGCAAACCTGGGGTCGGTGAAGAGCGTGGCCACTAGCACGCACAATCCGCTGAATCCGTATCCACGGTACACGTCGCGCAAACCTCGGCTCCTAGCAGTGTTCCAAAAACACTTGCGAACCCTCCTGGGTACAACAAAAGGTCCAAAGTTACACTTTATGCTATAATATCCAAGTGTACAGCATCTTCTGAAACCAGCCCCGAAGATGTGCAATTTTTACCTGCAGAACGGACTCTGAAAAATCCATCAAAAATACTGTCGCGATCGTCGCGTCGAGACCTTCAAAACGAGTACCTGCACGTTAAAATCCGAGTCCCGGTGGCCGAGTTATAAATTCCACAACGCGGTGAGCGCGAAAGTCCACAACATACACAACTGTATCACATTGCACCAGAGAACGGGAAAAGTATACCTTCGGTCAATCCCGGAAAAATCCCAGAAAAATACAGTGATGATCCTCGCGTCGAGTAGATGAAAAAAGTGTAAAGGCCCGCCTCGATCCGACGCTCGTACAACAAATTGCGCGCAAAACGGTGCACACTTTACGAGTCCGCGCGCAAAACGATGCACGCCATTAAAACCTGCACGCAAAACGGTGCGCGCCAACACGACCTGCACACGAAACGGAGCACGTACCTCGAATCTGCACGCAAAACGGAGCATGCCTCTCCTAAGGTTGCACGCAAAACGAGGCGCGTCCAAAACGCCAGCAACAGTCCGCGCAGTAAAACGGCACAGAAAAACACTGTCCCTAACATGCATGAGGGCGTGGGGTCAAATCCAAGATCCAAAAAGGAAAACTCAAAACTGTGCCACAAAATACCGCAAAACAACAAACAGGGCCTACCTCGACAACGCCGTGATGTCCAACGCGCCCATTAGCCTCTTTGGAGCACCTTGCGCGCTCCACGGAGTCCACGGCGCGCTCGTGCTCCCTCGAAAACCCCGCCACGAATCGCCCTCTCCCTCTCCTGGTACGCTCGGGTGAAGCCAAAAGGAGAAAAGGAGGAAAAAGGAGCCGTTTTGGGCCTAAATAGGCCGAAACCGGACTTTCGGGCGCAACTTTCGGGCGCCCGAAAACTTCCGGGCGGCTACAGTAACCGGCCCACCAAGGTCCAAGGGTCCACGCCATGCCAGCTAGGCGCCACGTCAGCATCGCTCGGCCAACCCGAGCGTGACACGTGTCCCTGGACCCGTGCACCGCGACCACGGAGCTGCGGCGGCCAATCGGAGGCCGCCACGTGGACCGCACCCACGCCTGCAGTGTCGCGTCGCGTCAGCGCGTCACATCGCGCTGACCGACCAATGGGAGGCCGACACGTGGCCACCCCCGCTGACACCGCGCCAGGCCCGCCGCGCCTTCCCCGCGCACGCCTGCCGCCTCGGCTGCTGCGTCCAATGGGGAGACGCCACGTGGCGTTCCCCAGCTACCCCGCGCGCCTCGAGCCGCGCGCCCCAGCGCGCCGCCCGCGATGGCCATGCCTCGGGATTCGCGCCCGTGCCTCGGGATCCGTGCCACCTGCCTCGGGATCTGTGCCACCTGCCTCGGGATCCGTGCCACATGCCTCGGGATCCGTACCAACTGCCTCGGGATCCGTGCCAACCAGAGATTCGGGCGCTGCTACAGTAACTTTTGGGCGCACTCCTTCTGGACCGGGCTGCTACAGTAACCGGTTCGCTACAGTGCAAAGACCCGGTTCGCTGCAGCCCGAAAGTCCACAAGCTACAGTACTTTCCGGGCGCCGGGAACTCACTTTCGGGCGCCCGAAACTTGGGCCCAAGCCCAGTTTCGCCCGTTTTCGTCCGTTCTCATCCGTTTCTCGCCCGATTTGCTCAAATTCCAACTCTAAAAATTGCCGAAGGCATCCGGAAAGATGTTCTTGTCCAAACTTCGCGCCGAGCCCAATTTTAATATCCATTGCGCGCAAAACCACTTCTAAGCATTCGACGGAGTCATCTGACTACTCTCGTGATCCACTAAACACTCTGAGTCCATCACTAGTGTCCAATTGGTGCACAAACACCACCGACGCGCCATATAGGCCTCCAGAAGCTGCTGGTCAACCAGTAATCACATCGTGGGGATCCAGGTCCTCACATCCTCCCCCACTAAAGAAAGTTTCGTTCCCGAAACTAGCTCGATTCCACCAGGAGTCACAAACACTAAGGGTAAGTACTCAACATCGTCATCCCCAGCTCCAAGTCGCTACCCACTCCCCGTGATCACTCCTCAACAACAACAACAACAGCGGCAACCAGTACGGCATAGCCCGATTGCGCACCCTCTAATCTCACGAGCCAGAATTCGCAACGGGCGTCCCTCGTACTCCAAACATTCCTAGATCTCAGATGGAGCGAGTCAATCACGGGCGAGGGATCCAAAAGCAAAACACTCCTGCTGAGACGCGAAACACCACAGGGGCTCCATCAAAAGCTCGGGGGAAACAAAATAACCGCTAGTGCAACACGCACCAAACCACAACCTGTGTCAACTCAACCACCAGCCATGTTTACCTCAACAGTCCACACAGCGCCAGCTGTAGAATCATCCACTCAACCCCAGACAGCTTTCCTGCTCCAGGTATCCGTTAACGCTGTGGCCCTGTCTGGGTGATCCAGGATGCCCAACAATAACCCAACGATAACTCCACGGTCACAATAGAAGGCATCACTAAAACTCGCAGATCTCTCTCCCAACACTGGAAATGCTAGCATTGGCGCTGGTATCAGCCTCATCATTCGATTGCCATGCTCTCCCGGCACTGCCCAGTCCAAGAAGCTCCTTACCTTGACCATAATTGTCGACCTTGGCCAACTCCCAAATGGTATCCATATTGGCCGGATTTCCACCGCCGCCCCTACGGCTAACACAATGCGACCCAAGAAGGTATGCTTCAGAAGCTAAAACTTGTACTCTAATGACACGGCATACAGCTTCATCCACACAAGCATCGTAGCATAACCATGAGTGCTCCTCTTACTCCAAGTCACTCAGGGAGTAAGTCATGATATCCTTGGGGAGCACCACTCCCAATCCGTCCAAGTACAACTGGGACAAACAATTCCTCAGATCTTGAAGTTACAGGGCATTAGTCCTTCCATTTGGCCTCACTATGCTCTCATAATGCCCTTACCGGGTCCTGAATGCCCTCTAGGCAAAGTCCTCGGCTGTCTGATTCCAAGTAGATACTCGCATCATACTATAATTGCCGGAGTATGACTCCATCAAAAGGTCCTAGATACCACCCGGACCTGTCTACACTCGAACCATAAAAGGACCCTCACAGTCGTGTATCAACGACGTGGCATCACCACCGTCTATCAACGGCGTGGCACTAGGTCAAACAGACCCCTCGATCCATCAGATCCTGCAACTGCGCCATCAGCTCTCTCAGCTCCACAAGCGACATCCAATGAGGTGCTGTCGGGGGTTGCGCGGTTCCCCGAACCACGACAAACGCAATCTCTATCTCCCTAACCGGCGGTATCACAAACAGCTCAGGTGAAATCACACCCGGGATCTCGTGGGCAACAGAGATATCCTTGAATCCCGGTGCCGCCAAAAGCACCTCTCACACTGTCGCTACAACCTGTGTGCTCTAGTAATCTCAACCAGCAAGCCTCCTCTCGTCTGCCTCGCAGAAGGTCAAAGCCCTCTCTTTCTGCAGTATAACATCCTGTGGCACTGTACCAATCCAAATCCAAGCACTGGGTCGAAACACTGAACCGCCACAATTACCAATAAGCCTGCCGGTACAACTCGCGGCCTCAGCTGCATTGGACGTGATCCACAAGCCTCCTCCACATGCACAACACAAGCAGGAACCTATACCCCTAGTGCATGTGGTAACAAATCTGCCTTTAGTCCATGCAGGAATGCAACATGCTCTAACTCCGACTGCTGTGATGAAGTCACACCTGCGACAGTCGATCCACTACCGTGGCGCCCTCCAACCGGGCGGCACAGGTTCATTCGCTCAATGCAAGTGGTTGTCGCTCAATCTACCTGAAAATCAGGACTATCCACATAGGGAGTATGACCTCTGTCTTTACTCACCTTGGGCGATGAATAACGTCCTCCGCAGATAACAAATCCACGCTACCGCTGCGCCACTCTGATAGAGATGCTGATGCTGCCATCGGGGTCCACCCGATCCCTGGCATCTCAGGAATTCGTTATCCTGAAAAGAAATCGGAAATGCCTCTGCCGGCCGATCTGTCCTCCATCACCCGGCGCCAAGCGCCAATATCCTGAACTCGCCCCTGGCGGCAAATCCCTATCCAAAGGAACTGCAACGCCGCGCTCCATACACAATGCCTACTCCAACGAGGCGTCAAAACCTATAACGGAGGGACTGAATGAACTGAAAGGTATCCTGGCGCAATCCACTCCCAGCCACATTGTGAGGACCCGGATCTCCGCAGTGCTGCTGCAGTGCGTTGGGGTGGCTATTGGAGGCCTACTTGGTATGTTGGAGGTGTTTGGGGCATAATTGGGCATAAGAGTTGGACTTCGGGGCATAATTGGATCATGTGAGTGATCGGAGGACCCCGTGGAGGGTTTAGAGGTGGTTTCGCGCGAAACGGATATTAAATTTGGGCTTCGCACGAAATTTGGGCTAAGAACACATCTCCGGGTGCCTTCGGCAATTTTCAGAGTTGGAATTTGGCAAAACGGACGTCAAATTCGGATTCAGCGCGCGAAAACGGTCAAGATGGACTACCCACTTGACAATTCGGAGCTCGGGTTACTGTTCATGCCGAAACAGTACTTCCGGCGATCGCCGGCGGCGGTGGCAGGCAGCGGCGGAGAGCGGCGGCGCGGCCTCGGGCAGGCGGAGAGCGGCGGCGGGCAGGGCGCAGGGCGTGCGGGCAGGGCGCGCGGGTGCGCGGTCCACGCGGCCGGCGTGCAACGGAGCGGGGTGACACGTGGCGTTCCCTTATTGGATGGCTTGCAAGGCGCGGTTCATGGAAATCCTCGTGGTGCACGGTGGACCGGTGGAAGACACGTGGCATAAGATCATTGGTTCGGTGTTTGGGGGTGTTGTGCACCGGGTGCAGCGAGTGTGTGCCCTGGCCACGTGGCGCGCGGGGATTGGGCGCGTCACTGTGCGCGTGCGGCAGGGCAGGCGGCGTGGCAGGCGGCGGCCGGCTGGCGTGGCGGGCACGGCGGGGAGGTGGCGCACGTGGGCGCCACGTGGCGGCCCGCCATTGGCGGGCGCCAACTGCCCGCTGACCTGGGGTGCGCCACGCGGCGGGGGGTGATCGGCCGGATCGGCTGTCCCGTGTTCTGGGACACGTGTCGGCGCGTGGAGCGGGTCGGACGGCCGTGAGGTCCGACCGGATCCCGTGCGGGTTGGGCCGTCAGTGGGCCGGATTCCTGTGCGGGCCACGTGGCGGGCCGTGGTGGTTCCGGGCCGGGCCCGTTACTGTAGCAGCCCGGAAAATTTCGGGCGCCGAAACTGAGGACACATTGGGAATTTTCCCAATTGTTCTCTTTAGCTCTATAAATAGCCAACCCGAGCCTCTTTCTTTGGCTTTTTTCTCCCAAACCGCGCATCCTCTGCCCGAGCCACCTTAAGGAGATTTGTTCACCTCTAAGTTCTTGATCCACCTGCAAAGTTTTAGGATTTTAGGAGGCTCGAATCCCGAGGTTCCCCGTTTTACGGCGCGGCGCGACGTTGCATTCCTGTGTTCTTCTTCGGCGCAGCGGCAGTGTTTTTGCTCCCCTGGGCTACCCCGAGGTCCTTTTTCAGTGATTCTTGTGCCGACAGACTCCTAAGAGGTAGGGCTTCATCTTTCGTTTTGGTCGTACTTCCTGTTTCGAGGTTTTGGCACGGATCCCGTGGCAAACAGTGACCCCTTTTTCTGTGTGGATTTCCTTGACAGCCCTGTGGTATTTTGGCCATATCTTCGCGCACGAGCGTCAAACAGAAACGAGCTTATACAACTTTTTCATCTACGGATCGCAAGGAACGCGCTCGTATTTTTATTAGATTTTCCAGAGGATTATTTCGAGGTGAAAATCATTGTTTTCTCAGTGAACAGTGCACAGTCTTTAGCACAGATTTTTGTGTGATGTACCCCTCTTGCCGAATTTTTATCTTGACTTACCGAACTCTGATTTGGGCGTACAAGGTACCGTTGCGAAGCTATCGACGCGAGAATCGCCGTGATATTTTTCTTGGAATTTCCTGGGCACTTTCTGCAGGTGATAATTTAACAGTTTTGTGACAGATGTTGTATGTGGTTATAAGGGCAATAATTGGGAGCCTAAGTGTATTTTGTGGACTTTGTGTTGTACCAGGAGTATTACGGGTGTACTGAATTTGTGGGAGCAAGGATTTGGAATTTTGGTATTTTCATCTGTACGGATCCGGACAGTTCGCACTTCAGGTGGGTGGTTGTTGCATGTCTCTTCTTTTGACTTGCTCACTAAGTTTATTAGAATAGCCCGCTATTGAACATATTGATTGATTGCGATGCACGTTTGACCGATATAAATGTGGACCTATCATTTGAGACTAATTATGTGGATATAGCATGTTGGGAATCTTATTGGGGTAATATTATTGTGGAAATATGATTGCGGGGACGAGTTTAATAGTGATAATTAACATGCCATATTAGCACATAGCTTTTATAAAAGTGGATTAAATGGACTAATTATTGGGACGTGACGACTTATCTATGTGCGGGTGCCACTTTGGGATTTATTATGGATCAGGGATTATTTACATGTGTAGTTAGCTGATGTTTTTAGCATGATGGTTACATCTATGCGGATTGATTATTCAATACACATGTGGAACTGTTATTTGATTCACTTTCTTTCATCTTGTCTGAGGACATTTGCATGCTTGTATGGACATCTAGATAGGCCACTATTTATTGCTACACTATCATATTGGGATTTGACTTAGGAGAAACCATGATTGTTTCCTTTCTCCTTCTCTTTTAGACTTTTGAGTCTTGTTGTTCGGGTCCGAGCAGGGGTTTGGGATAGTGTAGTTGAGGCCATTGGGTCTGGGATGGGTTAGACTCGATTATGGATTGGTGGGGGGATTGCGGCAACCGCGGACAGTAGGCGGTTGACCGGATACTGATTATTTACCTGATGGTGGATTGTGGGGCATTGTGGTAACCGCGGATGTTAGGCGGTTGACCAGAAGTTGGTTATTTTATCAGATTAGGACTTATGAGGTATTGCGGCGACCGTGGACATTGGACGGTCGACCGGATGTTTATCTTTGCATCAGATTGGGGGATCGGGGTTTCATTAGTGGAGGAATTTGTTCCACTTGAGCATAGTCGTGATTCAGTCCTACTTTTGATACTTATTACACCGGCGCGGTTATTGCCCGGTGATGCTTTCCTCGTGTGGGTCGCTCCCCTCGAGTTTCCCTCCGGAGGCTGGGGTCAGACAGTGATGGACAGTTTTGCTATCACATCGGCGCGGCTATACTTGCCCGATGATGAGAGCGGCAGTAGGCGGTACCAGTTTTTACAGATGGCTAGATTGGGTTATTTGGACAGATACTGTTTCTGATGCATACATACAGTCATACCCTTTGACATTTCATTTAGAGGCATAGTGATGGTTGTTTCCCTTCTTAGCAGTTTCATTATTTACCACTCTTCTTTTCCTTTTGCCTCTGGTAGACTTAGTGGGTACGTCAGAGTTTGAGACTTTACCCACTAGGGGGAGGCTACTGGTTTACTAGTAGTTCTCACCCCCATTCTTCTTTTTTCTTTTTCTTCTCCTTTGTTTTGCAGAGCCTTCTGCGGATGCTGCTGGACGTACAGCGGCAGGTCGAGGAGAGAGGACGGTTGAGTAGCTAGACAGTGGGCCTGACAGTGAGTTAGCTAGACTGGTACCTTTTATGTATTTTATCTCAGACAGTTGTACTTTTACTTTTGGGGTCTGGCTTTAGCCAGCTGGTTGTATATCTTGTGGTGAGCTGGGAGAGGGACTTGTACCTTATTTTACAGTCATTTTGTATTTTTACTTCCTGTTCGGTCTGAGATGTAGTATTTTCAGTTCAGCTCTGTTTTTATTGCTCTATTATTGTATTTCTTATATTTGAGCAGGTTACCAGCGCTTCGTGTACATGAAAAATTCTGTGTGCACGGCGGATCTGTTGGCGGCCCCGGGTTCTGGTTTACACCCGGGGCGTGACACACATATCCTATGCACCTCGTCCCTCGAACCTGGAGCGCGCAGTTAAGCAACTGCGTAAACCCTCGACGCAACGAGGCTCTCAAATAGTCTATCCAATACCTCCAACCACGACTCTGCCTCCAGAGGCTCCAACTCAATCTTACGAGTCGGGGTAGTTCATCTGCCAAATCTGGCTCAATAGATCAATCGCGTCCCCTCAGCTCACCAGCTGTCAACTATCCACCCTGCCTCGGTGCCTCGGCACTAAACATTGGCACAGAGGGGGCTACTCACTCCATCGGTGCCACAGAAATCCCCGCCCATGAGGATACTGCAACCGGGTGGTCTCAGAAGGAAGCACTGTCGAGCTGCCCGCTGCTCCGACAACTGTGTCACTAAAACCAGCTGATCGCTCACTCTGCCGCTGATAGGCCTCAGACGATCCTGTCATCTGGGTCCGAAACTCTCTGACCTCAATCCGGGTATCCGGCCCAGAACCAATCGCTCAAGCTCAACTGCCATGACAGGATGCACACGGGTCAAAACCCAGCGTCGGGGAGACACCGCTCACCACGACGAAACCACAAAACAGCACACAACAACGCTCGACCCAATCCAGCGAAAGTCTAGAGCATGTCACCCGTTCCACAGCATTATGTTGTCTGCAGCCAACATAATCACTTAGGAGAATAAACATGCCAATCACTCTTCCCGTCCCATGGGAGAGGTATAAAACTCAATCAGGACTCGCTATAAATCACGACTCTCACGAAGTCAACCAAGGGTCAAACCATAAGCCTAGGGTTTCTAAGTCCACCATGACCTACAACCTAGGCTCTGATACCAACCTAATCTGTCACGCCCCGGGGTCGAAACTGCGACCCGGGCTCGCCAACAGATTCGCCACCTATGCCAAACCCCGCATAGGCGAAGCGTCCTACCTGCAAGAGAAGTACTACAGCTAACAGATATCAGAGCTATAAATGAAAATCTGCTGTATAACTAAAATCAACCACTGTACAGCTGGAAATAATACAACACTGTCCATCTCCCAAAAATGATAATGATACAATATCCTCATATACAAAGCTCAAAACTCAACAGGGAGATATCTCCAATAAATACATCAGTGTACAGGCTCTCAATACATATCATATCCTCACTACATGAGTCTCTCAAAAGAGGAAAATAAAATAACTAATCAAAAGAAGATCTCCTCTGAAGGGGGTACCGCTACTCTCCAACGACGGGTAGGGATCTAGCTCGCGACTCCCTCGCCTCGATCAACAACCGCAGAATCAGCAACGCCCGCTAAGACTCTGCAAAACAAAGGAGAGGAAGAAAAAAGGAGGGGGAAAACCCCCAAAGGGTGTGAGAACTACACCAAAAAGGGAGTTCTCAGTGAGTACCACCGCCAGACCCGACGGTCTGCCCACCAAGTCCTCGAGAGACATAAAATACCCAAAGAAGTGGAAACTGAACAAGAACGCTGATGTCACCTAACAGCTACCAAGCCTCCATCTAAATGCTCAAGAGGGGAAAATCAAAGAATTGTATGCAACCACTAGCACATGAAGTGCACAATTGACCCAATCGAGCTGACTGCCACATCTGGTCCAGTCAAACCTGTGCCCCACCTACGACCACCTCCCGATGACGGGCATGTTGGGTTTGTATATAATATAGGATCTAAATAGGAGAAAAAATACCTAGAGGGGGGTGAATAGGTGTAAACAATAAACACTCAAAAATCATTGCGCAATAAAACCCAATGCGGAAATTAAAATGAACACGCAAGATTTTTACGTGGAAAAACTCCAAACCGGAGTAAAAAACCACGGGACCGATAACACAGTGAAATCCACTAGAATTAACACACGTACAAGGTGATATAACGTACTCACAGACGACTCAACCTTTTACCATACGCTCCTAGTAGATCTTCTCCGCTCGCTCCACGACGCTTCTCGAATCCACGATCTGCGTCCAACGCCGAATCCACAGCGTCCAACGTCGAGTCCACGACGTCCAACCGAATCCACGGTCTTCACCCAGTAGCACGCTTCGAATCCACGAACGTACCTCGCTCCGAATCCACGAGAGCGGTTGCACCTTGAATCCACAAGGCCACGCGAGTCCACGCGCCGATTTAGGGTAAATCGTTGTTTTTGGGTGGTGATGATCCGCCGAATACTTAGATTAGAAATAGATCGGAAATACCATCTAAGTATTCATTAATTTGATTCTACTCAAAATCTGAGTTTAGAAAACCTAGAATCAAATTAATCAATATAGATGAAGAAACATAGAATTAATCTAGTTATTTCCTTTCTTCTCTATATGTGGATTTTTTCTTATTTTTGGCTTACCCTAAAAATGAATCATAGGGTCTATATATAGGTTAGAAACCATTGGAAGAAGATAAGGATCAAAAACAGCCTTTTCTGGAAATTTACAGGACGGCGATCCGGATTGGAATTGGGCGATCCGGATCGTCGTAGCGTGATTGACAATTCCAGAAAAAACAGGGTTCGGGATCCGGATCGAAATGCCTGATCCGGATCGTTCATACAGTTTCACCAAACACCATTGTTCGGGATCCGGATTGGGAAGTCTGATCCGGATCGTACACACAAAATGGTAAAACCAGTGTTCGGGATCCGGATCAAGGGAGGCTGCGATCCGGATTGAACTTATGTATGAACGAACACCCTTCGGGATCCGGATTGGAATATCTGATCCGGATCCTGAACATGTCCCATGTCCAGTTTTTGATTTTTATTCAATAAAAAATCCATCCAAGTGTTTCTACACTATAAGAAGTATTCGGATCACCAAAAATCTTTAGATAAACATACCTGATCCTTTTGAATTCTTCTTTCTTGAGATTGAGGTATATGATCCAAACTTCTTTCATCTTCAATCTTCAAGACTTAACACTTTCACGAAATACGCCAAAACAAATTCCGTAACAATCTCCCCCTTTGGCGGTTTCGTGACAAAACACAAATTCACTAAAGAAAATTCAAAAAGATATTTTTGTTGCTATCACCATACAACAAAATTTTACAATGGAGATCCAAAAATTAAATACATGAGATAAACTCCTAAAACAGACTCTAGACTTAGACATCTGTACTCTCTGCAAAAATAAAGCATTCTTGACAAACAAAATCGTTAGATACCTCAAGAATTGAAACATACAAACCAAATACAGAGATAGAGTTTATATGATCATCATGACATTTGAGAATTCAGATATGTAAGAGAATCATAGACAAAAACCAACATATCTTCTAGCATTCAAAAACCAAATGTCACAAAATGTTAGTCCAACATCAACTTGTTAGTCATATTACATGCCCAAATAGTTAGTCGAATAGTTAGTAGGGACATGCAACAAATCACAAGATAAAAGCAAAGTTGAAGTTGAAGTTGAAGTCATACTTACCTTAATGTTCACACATTCTCACAGTTTTCACATCATCATTGTTCATGTCATTGTTCATCATTGTTCATGTCATTGTTCAAGTTCTCTCTAAACTCTCTCCCCCTTTTTGTCACAGAAACGAGCCAAAATTACAAAAGTTAAGGAGAGTTAAAAAGTTCAAAAGCAAGAAAAACCTGAGAACTAAAACTAAAACAAAGTAAAAACAGAACTAAATCCTAAAAAGGTAAAAGCCTGCACAAATCTGCACAAAAAGATGAAAAAGAACGTTAGGAAGTTCTGTTTAGTCTGAAGTGTCTGAACTGGTGCAGCTCAGTTTGCTTAAAATCCCCTTAAGCATCTTTGAAATATTGGAATATTTCTTTCTAATCTTCTTATGTTGAGATGAAATCTGTTGAAGTTCTTTCGACAGTCTTTCTTGTTCCGAAGAGAGTTTTCACTGTTCCTGTCGAATCGAGTCCAATACATCCGTATCTGCAGTTGTCTTCTTGGAGGTTGATGGTCTTTGTGTAGATGCAGATGGTGCATCCAGTCCCTCAATCCATGGAGATTCACTATGTTGAATTCCAGAAAGTGAGCGTGCTCTTGTAAGAGGCTCATTAAGCTGAAATTCGCTTCTTTTGACATTTTTCCGTCATGTGTAATTTTTGGTTGTTGAGGCAGATTTCATCAGCTTTTTGTTCTTCAAATATTGTCTGTCCTCCTCATCAATTCTTTGTTGATTTAACCTGAGGAATTCGTCCCACTCCTCTTCATCAAAATCTGAGCTGTCTACATCTGCTTCTTTTGTCTTGTTTCGAGTTGAATCATCTTGTTCCTTTTTGACAGTTGCACGTGTGTGCACCATTGAGACTAACAGCAAGATGATCCAAGAGAATTCCATTGCTGTGCGTGCTTTACGAAGTTTGAAATTCTGTGAAGAGCAACTCAAGAACACATGAAAAAATTGTTAATTTTGAAAATTTGAAAAATTGTACCCAAACAATCATAATCATGTAGAGAGACTAGGAATCAAATTAGTTTTGCAAAAAGAATTTTAAAAATAGATCAATTGCATGATTTTCAAAAATTCCTATTATATGCCCTAAAACCGAAATTTTTGAAATCGAAGCCCAAAAATTCGTTAATCAGGTGAATACCCGGCATATAATCAAAACTAATCTACCCAGAGTTCTTATTTCAAAAGAAATTTGACCAAAAACCATTCACAAATGAAAAAGATAGAGAATTTCATCACGTTTTGGTGAAAAAATAGAAAACCTGTGAAAAACGAGATTTTGATCAATAAAACTTACTTGGATTCGAAGAACTTGAGTTAGGAAAGCTCCAAGATGCAAGAATTCTAGAGAGAGAAGCTCTAGAGACTTGAGAACAAAAGATTAGGGTAAAAGAAATCAAAACCCTTTCGTTCTTATTAAAACCCTAGCCGTGATCCGGATCGGATCGAGATTTTGATCCGGATCGGCCAGCCGCAGGAAAAAGCCTGCGTTCGGGATTCGGATCAGCTTGCCCGATCCGGATCGGCTCCAACTTTTTCTTCAGAAAAATTTAGAAAAATTTCATAAAATCCAGAAAAAGTATGTAAGCACAATTGTGTATCAACTTTAAACAAAAATCATCGTTTCATACAACAAGAATTAGATTATGCCAAATCTATCAATAATATCCAAAAATGAAACGAAAATTTATAAAAATTAAATCTCTTAAAGTTGAACAACTTCAATCACATCTAACATAATCTTATGCGTAATGCCTTTATCAAATCATCAATTTGGTAAAGAAAATGAAATACCAAGATCAATAGATGTTTGAAATCCCAAATAAGTTAGATAATGTATCTAGTCAATCTGTTGAAGGAGTGGCTCTTTGAGCATCTTTCTTTAAAATCCCACCTTATACCAACCTTGAAATTTGACAGAGTCAAGTATTTCAATATGCATTTTACTTAATAAAAAATTGAACAACCATGCTTGGTATACATGTGGTAGCTGCACACAGTACTCGGACGACCGAGGTGGTAGCTCTTTCCTCCATGTGGTGGTAGTTTTCACACTCCTCATTGGGATGTAACTCTTTCCACATCTTTTGAGCATTTTACTTTTCTTTGACTCCCCCTCAATTGGCTATCAATTATTTAATATATAAAGTATTCAACCAAACCACTGATCTCGAATTCATACTCGACTAAACAGTCAAATAAGATAATGACTATACCAAGAGATCATTGAGAGAGAAATTGACTTTGATCACTTAAAAGATGACTTAATTAACATAAATGATCATTGCAACATTGAAATATTATGATATCAAAGGCATAATAAATTTCTAAATATGTGAAAAGATGCAATTAAAGTCAATAGAACTAATGCTCAATTAATGTCCTATGTATAAACATAGATAAAGAACAAAAACATAAAAACAAAACCTAACCTAAGCAAAGGTTTCAAAAGAGGTTATTTCAAGGAAAGCATTCCAATTGCTTTACGCAAATGAATAAAACGTTTTTGATCCAAAGGTTTTGTTAAGATATCAGCTAATTGATCTTCAGTTGAAATATATGAAAGTTGAAGAATATTTGATTCAACTAGCTCTCTAAGAAAATGATATCTAAGTTCAATATGTTTTGTTCTAGAGTGCAACACAGGGTTTTTGGAAATGTTAATTGCACTTGTGTTGTCACAAAGAATTGTTACCGAAGATGCTGAAATCCGGAAGTCGCTCAACACACTTTTCATCCAAATCAATTGGGTTGAACAACTTCCCGCAGAAATATACTCCGCTTCGGCAGTCGAGAGTGCTATGCAATTTTGCTTTTTACTGTGCCATGCAACAAGGCAATGGCCAAGATAGAAGCATGCACCACTCGTGCTTTTCCGATCATCCACTGATCCAGCCCAATCGGCATCTGAGTATCCAACAATATCCAAACTTGTTCCCATAGGATACCAAATTCCGAAATTTATTGTACCTTTGATGTACCGGATGATCCGTTTCACCGCTTTCAGGTGAACCTCCTTCGGTGCTGATTGATATCTCGCGCAAATCCCAACACTGAAGGATATATCCGGGCGACTAGCCGTGAGATAAAGTAGACTTCCAATCATACTGCGATACAGTTTCTCGTCTACATTCTCACTATGTGATTCACTTCCAAGTCCCTTATGGCTAGTTCCCATTGGAGTCGGAAAATCCTTAGAATTTTCTAGATCAAACTTTTTGACCAACTCCATTGCATACTTGGATTGACACAAGTGAATGCCTTCATCATTTTGTTTAACTTGTAATCCAAGAAAATAAGTCAATTCGCCCATCATGGACATCTCAAATTCGCTTTCCATGGTCTCCGCGAATTTAGAAGCATCATTATCTCTTGTTGCACCAAATACAATGTCATCGACATAGATTTGTGCTACTATGAAATTGTTTTGATAATGCTTCACAAAGAGAGTCCTGTCAGCTCCCCCTCGAGTATAGCCCTTTTCCAAAAGGTGCTTTGTCAACCTTTCGTACCATGCTCGCGGTGCTTGTTTCAGACCGTAAAGAGCCTTTTTCAAACGAAAAACATGGTTAGGTAGTTTATGGTCCACAAAACCTTTCGGTTGAGCCACATAAACTTCCTCATTTAAAAACCCATTTAAAAATGCGCTCTTAACGTCCATTTGAAATAATTTGATTTTAAAATGACAAGCAATCGCAAATAAGATACGAATGGACTCGAGTCTAGCTACAGGGGCGAAAGTTTCATCAAAGTCTATACCTTCTACTTGAGAGTAGCCTTGAGCAACTAACCTTGCTTTGTTCCTGATGATAGTACCTTCCTCATTTTTCTTGTTCTTGAAAATCCATTTGGTACCTATCACATTGTGTTGCTTCGGAGGCTTCGTTAATTCCCAGACTTTGTTTCGCTCAAATTGATGGAGCTCTTCCTGCATTGCTTCAATCCAGTAGTCATCTGAAGAGCTTCATCGATGTCCTTTGGTTCGATTTGAGATACGTAGCAAGCGAATCCGCAAACCAATTGTCTCCGAGTTCTAACTCCTTCTTGTGGGTCTCCAATAATGTTCGATTCAGGATGATCCTTGGAGATGCGTAACGTTTGAGGTAACGGAGTACTCGGAGGTACATGAGATGATTCCTGCACATCAGATAAACTTGAAGAACCGTTAGATGCATCATTATTATCGGAAGAATTATTATTAGAAGATGCATTAGCAGGTGAATCATCATCAATAGAGATATCGAGGGTAGATTTTTTAGATGAAAAGTGAAAAGCTTCATCTACCTTAACATTTATCGATTCTACGATCGTCTTAGATTCCAAGTTAAATACTCGATATGCTCTACTGTTTGTAGAATAACCCATAAAAATCCCTTCGTCACTTCGAGAGTCAAATTTTTCAAGATTTTCGCGGTCACGTAAAATGAATTTAGAATTAACGAATTCTCCACCTCTATCACTTCTAACACGAATGATCTTTTCATTCTTTTCAGTCATAATACGATGGCAAATCTCGTGAAAAGAATCAAAAGTATCAGCTTTCTCTTTTAAAAATGCTACCCAAGAAAATCTAGAGAAATCATCAATCATCAAGAAAATATACCATTTACCTCCCAAAGATGGTTGACGAGTTGGCCCCATTAAATCCATGTGCAACAGTTCCAAAGGCCGTTTTGTACCAATGTGGTTCAAGTTCTTGTGTGCAGTCCTAGACTGTTTTCCCTTTTGGCAACCGCCACACACAATGTTTTGTTCAAAAGAAAGTTTTGGAACCCCCTTGACCACATCTTTGTTTGAAATTCTAGCAAGTTCCTTAAAGTTTATGTGACCTAGCCTTTCATGCCAAAGTGTTTCATTTTTCAAAGATGCTAGGTTACATTTTTCAGAAATTTTACTAGGAACTACATAACAATTGTTTTCTGATCTAACCCCTTTTAAAAAGAAAACATGGTTCTTATCAGTTACAGTACATTCATCAGATGAAAAATTAACTGAATAACCATTGTCACAAAGTTGACTTATGCTTATGAGGTTAGTCTTAAGGCCATGAACAAATAACACATTTTCAGAACCGGGCCATCTGGAATAGCTACCGTTCCCTTTCCAACAATTTTGGAAGACCGACCATCTCCGAAAACAACAAGTCCTCCGGAGATTTTCTCAAAATTTTGAAAACAGTTTTTGTCACCGGTCATGTGACGGGAACACCCGCTATCCAGATACCAAGACGAACTATCATATGCATGCAAGGAAACATTAGTAACAAGACAAGGGAAAATTTCACCTTTGCGCACCCAAACCTTTTTGGAATGCGTCGGTAATGGTCGTGAAGTTATTTCCTAGGTGAAAGCGTCTTGTTAAGAATTGCTGCTCCTTGATGATGTCGTCTTGAGCGGTGAACTACCAAGGCTCTTTTCCTTCAATTGATTTGCAATTGATTTCTGAGGAATCACCTTTTGGTAGTCATTGCAAGAGGTGCTTGAGGTGTGCGTTTGGCTCCCGTCTTGCAATTTCTCCTTATGTGCCCTGAAATGCCACAACGAAAACATACCTTAGGTCTTGACGATCCCGAAGAGGATGAAGTAGGCTTGTTGTCGTTGCTTGTCGTGAATTCCGGTGTCGGAGGAGGAGATACCGACTGAGGCACAAAACTGTCCCACTCGAACTTGGACTGTCTCCAGTTTGAGTGTATCCGAGGCCGAACTTATTTGTTTGACCAAGACCAAGAAGCCTGTCCAACTTACTCCTTCCAGAAGAAAATCGCTTTAAGTCATCCTTTAGTTGGAGAATGGTCTTCGTCATTTCCAATTTTTCCTGTCGAGCCTCGCCGTAGAGCTTCAAGAAATAATTCGCTTTATCCACCATTTTTGTATGTTCTTTCTCAAGAAGCTCATTGGACTCTTGAAGGGAAACATTTGCTTTGACTAAATTATCCCTTTCCACCTCAAGAGTGTTTGAGAAAGAAGATGCCCTTTTTGCTTCTTCTTCGAGATCCTGCAGTCTCCCTCTCAAACTCCGGTTTTGCTTTGCCAATTTCTTTGAATCCCTCAAAAGCTTATGGTAGGCAAGAGCAAAATCTTCACCTTCAGAATTACTCGATTCGTTGTCCGTAGCGTTCTTTTCAACTTGGGAGGAGTTGGACACGGAATCGGATGTACTTGCCATTAAGCACATGAAGGGTGAAGATGTAGTGGACGCGTGGAATGCCGTCGCGTTGTCTTCTTCATCACTTGAGGATGACTCATTTGACGTTGAGTTGTCATCCCAAGTGACGACTTGCATCGCCTTCTTCTTTGCCGGATTCTTATTTGGACACTCCGTTGAAATGTGGCCGTAGCCTCGACATTTGAAGCACTGGACTTGTCCCTCTGAACTTTTCTTATCCTTTGAGAAGTTCTCTTGCTTTCTTGACTTGTAGCTTGAAGAACCCTTGCCTTTCTTGGACTTTCCGAAGGATGGAGTTTTGCTTGGATTACCCCTTCGAAAGTTGCGGCGAAACTTCCTTGTCAAGAGAGCGAGCTGCTTCTCAAAGTCCTCCATAGATAGGTTCTCGTCATCGTCCGAGGAGGATGAATCCGCGTCTTCTTCTTTGTTGTTTTCAATGCATAACCTGAAGACTTAGAAGAGGATGCTTTTCCAGAAGAATAGTTAGTAGGAAATGTCATTTCATAAGTTTGTAAAGCACCAACTAATTCTTCTACACGCATTTCGTCCGGGTGTTTAATTGTTTCAATGGCTGCGACCTTCGGGCGAAATCGTTCAGGAAGAGTTCTTAAATCTTTCTTACAACTTTAAATTCTGGAATCTTCTCTCCCAAGTTAGCACATGAGTTTACGATGTCTTGCAATCGTGTGTAATAGTCAGTGAAAGATTCATTTTCTGCCATAGAAATAGAGTCAAACTTGCTCGTAAGCATTTGCAGTTTCTGAATCTTCACAAGGTTAGTTCCCTCATGCGTAACTTGAAGAACATCCCAGATTTCTTTCGCAGTCTCACATGCCGAGACGCGAGAGAACTCTGTTTGTGACAAAGCATTAAATAGAGCATTAATTCCTTTGCCATTGTAAGAAGATAAATCTATCTCTTCCTTGGTCCATTTCGACCTAGGTTTTAAGGTGCGAACATCAGAAATAATTTCAGTTGGATTAGACCATCCTAATTCAATTGATTGCCACACCCTTTCGTCGATGGAAATTAAAAAGGCTTTCATCCGTACTTTCCAGTACGCATAATTTGTTCCATCAAAGAAAGGGGGTCGATTGATGTTTCCACCTTCAACCATTGTTTACAACCCTATTCCCGCTCTGATACCACTTGTTGGGTTGTATATAATATGGATCTAAATAGGGGAAAAAACACCTAGAGGGGGGTGAATAGGTGTAAACAATAAACACTCAAAAATCATTGCGCAATAAAACCCAATGCGGAAAATAAAATGAACACGCAAGATTTTTACGTGGAAAAACTCCAAACCGGAGTAAAAAACCACGGGACCGATAACACGGCGAAATCCACTAGAATTAACACACGTACAAGGTGATATAACGTACTCACAGACGACTCAACCTTTTACCATACGCTCCTAGTAGATCTTCTCCGCTCGCTCCACGACGCTTCTCGAATCCACGATCTGCGCCCAACGCTGAATCCACAGCGTCCAACGCCGAATCCACGACGTCCAACCGAATCCACGGTCTTCACCCAGTAGCACGCTTCGAATCCACGAACGTACCTCGCTCCGAATCCTCGAGAGCGGTTGCACCTTGAATCCACAAGGCCACGCGAGTCCACGCGCCGATTTGGGGTAAATCGTTGTTTTTTAGGTGGTGATGATCCGCCGAATACTTAGATTAGAAATAGATCGGAAATACCATCTAAGTATTCATTAATTTGATTCTACTCAAAATCTGAGTTTAGAAAACCTAGAATCAAATTAATCAATATAGATGAAGAAACATAGAATTAATCTAGTTATTTCCTTTCTTCTCTATATGTGGATTTTTCTTATTTTCGGCTTACCCTAAAAATGAATCATAGGGTCTATATATAGGTTAGAAACCATTGGAAGAAGATAAGGATCAAAAACAGCCTTTTCTGGAAATTTACAGGACGGCGATCCGGATTGGAATTGGGCGATCCGGATCGTCGTAGCGTGATTGACAATTCCAGAAAAAACAGGGTTCGGGATCCGGATCGAAATGCCTGATCCGGATCGTTCATACAGTTTCACCAAACACCATTGTTCGGGATCCGGATTGGGAAGTCTGATCCGGATCGTACACACAAAATGGTAAAACCAGTGTTCGGGATCCGGATCAAGGGAGGCTGCGATCCGGATTGAACTTATGTATGAACGAACAACCTTCGGGATCCGGATTGGAATATCTGATCCGGATCCTGAACATGTCCCATGTCCAGTTTTTGATTTTTATTCAATAAAAAATCCATCCAAGTGTTTCTACACTATAAGAAGTATTCGGATCACCAAAAATCTTTAGATAAACATACCTGATCCTTTTGAATTCTTCTTTCTTGAGATTGAGGTATATGATCCAAACTTCTTTCATCTTCAATCTTCAAGACTTAACATCTTTCTTGAGATTGACGTATATGATCCAAACTTCTTTCATCTTCAATCTTCAAGACTTAACACTTTCACGAAATACGCCAAAACAAATTCCGTAACAGGGCAGGAATTACGTAGGGCGTCCAAACGGACTAACTCGCTATCGAGTAGTGGCTCATGCAGGCTATAGTCAAAATCCACGCTCTCTCTCAGAACGGATAAACTCAAGATCACTAAGCCTCTCGCACAACGGTCAACAACTCACAATGACCTTGGGACAACCGTCGATCCCCAGACGGTTCCCAACAACACTAGCACTGGTCTAAACACGGCTACTAGACTCCACTCGGTCCCCCTGACACGAGTACAACAATAAAAGTATCTGACTGAAATAAACCCAATCAAGTGAACCGGTATAAAACTCGGTACTGCCTGCTCTGTCATCAATCTCACGAACTCAGTATCTCCACTGTCGAAATGACCGGAACCCAACACGGTCTGACCGAAACCCAACACGGTCTAAAGCCTACTCCGGAGTGGCACTCGAGGGGAGCGACCCACACGAGTAAAGTATCTCTGTCATCAATATCACAAGTATCTCTATATAGCAGGACTAGATCATGACTATGATCAAAGTGGGAAAGCCCAACCACTAAAGAAGACCCTGGTCCTCAATCAGATGCAAAAATACTCAAATAGTGGAAAACTCCGTCCACTAGAGAAATCAGATACCCAATCTGGTGCATAAATAAATATCCGGTCAACCGCCCAATATCCGCGGTTGCCGCAAAACCCTGCCAACCGCAATCCAACACAACCCGTCCCTGACACCAATGTCCTGGCTACACTACCCCAGACCCCTGCTCGCACCCGAGCAACATAGATCGCCTGACTCACAAAGAAGGAGAAAGGAAAAGTATGGTTTCTCCTAAGTCAAGTTCCAATAAGTAGTGCAACAGTAAAAGATGGCCTAACTATATGTCCATACAAGCATGCTTTTATCCTCGGGAACGATAAAAGAGAGTAAAACATATATTAGCAAAGCATGCTAAAGTATTCCTACTATGATATACCAATCTCGCCTAAATAGGCCAATGAATAACCATGTATGATCTCTATATCATCTAGTGTGGGATAGATATGATCTGTCTACCACATGCTAAGTCTCTAGTTCAACAAACGTGTACAATTATCAGGTAAACACCAATCCACATTATCTAGGCCGTTTTCATGCTTACCTCTTGCTCATATTGATTGTACACTAAATTAGGCATGCTATCAATCATAGAGGGTGACATTCCCACAGGTAAGCTTATTTTAACCATACATGAACATCCACTATTACACCTCCCATAAGGCATAACATGCATATAAACCCTGTCGTTCCCTTAAACAGTTACCATTAATAAGTTTACCCACCTGAGGTGCTCAAACCAAGACAAACCTGGGGTCGGTGAAGAGCGTGGGCACTAGCACGCACAATCCGCTGAATCCGTATCCACGGTACACGTCGCGCAAACCTCGGCTCCTAGCAGTGTTCCAAAAACACTTGCGAACCCTCCTGGGTACAACAAAAGGTCCAAAGTTACACTTTATGCTATAATATCCAAGTGTACAGCATCTGCTGAAACCAGCCCCGAAGATGTGCAATTTTTACCTGCAGAACGGACTCTGAAAAATCCATCAAAAATACTGTCGCGATCGTCGCGTCGAGACCTTCGAAATGAGTACCTGCACGTCAAAATCCGAGTCCCGGTGGCCGAGTTATAAATTCCACAACGCGGTGAGCGCGAAAGTCCACAACATACACAACTGTATCACATTGCACCAGAGAACGGGAAAAGTATACCTTCGGTCAATCCCGAAAAAATCCCAGAAAAATACAGTGATGATCCTCGCGTCGAGTAGATGAAAAAAGTGTAAAGGCCCGCCTCGATCCGACGCTCGTACAACAAGTTGCGCGCAAAACGGTGCACACTTTACGAGTCCGCGTGCAAAACGATGTGCGGCCACAAACCTGTACGCAAAACGATGCACGCCATTAAAACCCGCAAGCAAAACGGTGCGT
Organism: Tillandsia fasciculata; assembly: GCA_029168755.2. Lineage (NCBI taxonomy): Eukaryota > Viridiplantae > Streptophyta > Magnoliopsida > Poales > Bromeliaceae > Tillandsia > Tillandsia fasciculata. Next base: position 15,992,756 of record CM054940.1, on the reverse strand, counting down.
GCCAACACGACCTGCACATGAAACGGAGCACGTACCTCGAATCTGCACGCAAAACGGAGCATGCCTCTCCTAAGGTTGCACGCAAAATGAGGCGCGTCCAAAATGCCAGCAACAGTCCGCGTAGTAAAACGGCATAGAAAAACACTGTCCCTAACACGCATGAGGGCGTGGGGTCAAATCCAAGATCCAAAAAGGAAAACTCAAAACTGTGCCACAAAATACCGCAAAACAACAAACGGGGCCTACCTCGACAACGCCGTGATGTCCAACGCGCCCATTAGCCTCTTTGGAGCACCTTGCGCGCTCCACGGAGTCCACGGCGCGCTCGTGCGCCCTCGAAAACCCCGCCACGAATCGCCCTCTCCCTCTCCTGGTACGCTCGGGTGAAGCCAAAAGGAGAAAAGGAGGAAAAAGGAGCCGTTTTGGGCCTAAATAGGCCGAAACCGGACTTTCGGGCGCAACTTTCGGGCGCCCGAAAACTTTCGGGCGGCTACAGTAACCGGCCCACCAAGGTCCAAGGGTCCACGCCATGCCAGCTAGGCGCCACGTCAGCATCGCTCGGCCAACCCGAGCGTGACACGTGTCCCTGGACCCGTGCACCGCGACCACGGAGCTGCGGCGGCCAATCGGAGGCCGCCACGTGGACCGCACCCACGCCTGCTCTGACGCCCGCCTACAGTGTCGCGTCGCGTCAGCGCGTCACGTCGCGCTGACCAACCAATGGGAGGCCGACACGTGGCCACCCCCGCAGACACCGCGCCAGGCCCGCCGCGCCTTCCCCGCGCACGCCTGCCGCCTCGGCTGCTGCGTCCAATGGGGAGACGCCACGTGGCGTTCCCCAGCTACCCCGCGCGCCTCGAGCCGCGCGCCCCAGCGCGCCGCGCGCGATGGCCATGCCTCGGGATTCGTGCCCGTGCCTCGAGATCCGTGCCACCTGCCTCGGGATCCGTGCCAACTGCCTCAGGATCCGTGCCAACCAGAGATTCGGGCGCTGCTACAGTAACTTTCGGGCGCACTCCTTCTGGACCGGGCTGCTACAGTAACCGGTTCGCTACAGTGCAAAGACCCAGTTCGCTGCAGCCCGAAAGCCCACAAGCTACAGTACTTTCCGGGCGCCCGGAACTCACTTTCGGGCGCCCGAAACTTGGGCCCAAGCCCAGTTTCGCCCGTTTTCGTCCGTTCTCATCCGTTTCTCGCCCGATTTGCTCAAATTCCAACTCTAAAAATTGCCGAAGGCATCCGGAAAGATGTTCTTGTCCAAACTTCGCGCCGAGCCCAATTTTAATATCCATTGCGCGCAAAACCACTTCTAAGCATTCGACGGAGTCTTCTGACTACTCTCGTGATCCACTAAACACTCTGAGTCCATCATTAGTGTCCAATTGGTGCACAAACACCACCGACGCGCCATATAGGCCTCCAGAAGCTGCTGGTCAACCAGTAATCACATCGTGGGGATCCAGGTCCTCACAGTCGATCCCTCTTCACTCACAGGAAGAGTCAATTAAACAAATCACCGACTTTCGCAAAATATCGCGCCTCTCACGCCCTAACATCCTAGGGTCCGCCCAAAAGCCTAGGGTTTCCTAAGTCCCAACTGACCTATCCCTAAGCTCTGATACCAACTAATCTGTCACGCCCCGGGTGTAAACCGGAACCCGGGCCCGTCTACAGATCCGCCGTGCACACGGTATTTCCCGCGTACACGAAGCGCCAAACCTGCTCAGATATAAGATGTTGGGTTATACTAATATGGATCTAAATAGGGGAAAAAACACCTAGAGGGGGGTGAATAGGTGTAAACAATAAACACTCAAAAAATCATTGCGCAATAAAACCCAATGCGGAAAATAAATGAACACGCAAGATTTTTACGTGGAAAAACTCCAAACCGGAGTAAAAAACCACGGGACCGATAACACGGCGAAATCCACTAGAATTAACACACGTACAAGGTGATATAACGTACTCACAGACGACTCAACCTTTTTCATACGCTCCTAGTAGATCTTCTCCGCTCGTTCCACGACGCTTCTCGAATCCACGATCTGCGCCCAACGCCGAATCCTCAGCGTCCAACGTCGAGTCCACGACGTCCGACCGAATCCACGGTCTTTACCCAGTAGCACGCTTCGAATCCACGAACGTACCTCGCTCCGAATCCACGAGAGCGGTTGCACCTTGAATCCACAAGGCCACGCGAGTCCACGCGCCGATTTGGGGTAAATCGTTGTTTTTGGGTGGTGATGATCCGCCGAATACTTAGATCAAAGATAGATCGAAAATACCATCTAAGTATTCATTGATTTGATTCTACTCAAAATCTGAGTATTAAAACCTAGAATCAAATCAATCAATATAGATGAAGAAACATAGAATTAATCTAGTTATTTCCTTTCTTCTCTATATGTGGATCTTTCTCTTTCGGTAATATTTTTCTATGTTTTACCGATTAAAATCCTTAACCCTAAAAATGAATCATAGGGTTATAGGTTAGAAACCATTGGAAGAAGATAAGGATCAAAAACCTGCCGTTTCTGGAAATTTTACGGACGGCGATCCGGATTGGAATTACTGCGATCCGGATCGTCGTAGCTTGATTGACGATTCCAGAAAACCAAGGGTTCGGGATCCGGATCGTAGTCCCCGATCCGGATCGCTCATACAGTTTTACCAAAAATCAACATTCGGGATCCGGATTGCAAATCCTGATCCGGATTGTGCAAGTACCAAGGTAAAACAAGTGTTCGGGATCCGGATCATGAAACTGCGATCCGGATTGAACCAGTGTATGAACGAACACCCTTCGGGATCCGGATCGCAAGGCCCGATCCGGATCCTGAACACGTCCCATGTCCAGTTTTTGATTATTATGCAATTAAACATTCTTCCAGGTGTTTCTACACTACAAGAAGTATTCGGATCACCATAAATCTTTAGTTAAACATACCTGATCCTTTTGAATTCTTCTTTCTTGAGATTGAGTTATATGATCCAAAATTCTTTCATCTTCAATCTTCAAGACTTAACACTTTCCACGAAATATGCCAACTCAAATTCCGTAACAATCTCCCCCTTTGGCGGTTTCGTGACAAAACACAGATCCACAAAAAAAATTCAAAAAGATCTTTTTGTTGCTATCACCATACAACAAAAATTTACAATGGAGATCCAAAAAATTAAAAACATGAGATAAACTCCTAAAACAGACTCTAGACTTAGACATCTGTAATCTCTGCACAAAGAAATCATTCTTGACAAAAGAAATCGTTAGATACCTCAAGAATTGAAACATACAAAAACAAATACAGAGATAGAGTTTATTCTCATCATGACATTTTAGAATTCAGATATGTAAGAGAATCATAGACAAAAACCAACATATCTTCTATGCATTCAAAAACCAAATGTCACAAAATGTTAGTCCAACATCAACTTGTTAGTAATAATACATGCCCAAATAGTTAGTCGAATAGTTAGTAGGGGCATGCAACAAATCACAAGATAAAAATCAAAAGTTGAAGTTGGAGTCATACTTACCTTAATGTTCACATCATAGTCACACAGTTTTCACATCATCATTGTTCAAGTTCTCTCTAAACTCTCTCCCCCTTTTTGTCACAAACAAAGCCAAAACGTAGTCAACACTACTAAATGTAGGAGAGTTAAAGTTCCAATAACATGAAAAACCTGAGAACTAAAACTAACGTAAAGTAAGATTAAAACTAAATCCTAAAAAAAAGGTAAAATCCTGCACAAAAGGAAAAAAAGAAAATGAGTCAAAAAGTAATTAATGATCAGAATCCGAGTCTTCAGAGCTTGTGCAACCCATTTTAGAGAACATCTTTTTCAACCGCTTGTTCATTGAATTGACCCTCTTGGTTATGGTAATGTGAGCTGCCGTGATGAGTTCAAGCTCATTGAAAATTCTTTGCTGTTCCTTCGAAATCTGTTCTTGTTTATCGGATAGTCGTTGTTGTTCCTTGTAAATGGATGAGACTGATTCTTCATTCGCTGGTGCGGGTGCTGGTTGAGATGGTGATGCAGCAGTGCTTGTACTGGGTTTTGTTCCGGATGCAGGAACTGGAGTGACATGCGCAACTTAGGAGGGACTTGAACAATGGTAGACTCACGATCATGCTTAAACATTGATGATAAGTTGTTGAACTAGTATCAACCTGAAATTTCTTTAAGATCCTCATTATAATCAATGGAAATGGAATTCTTTCAGTGGGATGAGGATGCTCAACATATCTCGTCATTCTATTCCAAATAATGTATGGAATGTTGATATTTAATGCCGTTGCCTCTGACGGATGTCCTATGAGATACAAAAACAGCAATCGATCCCATCTCACGACTTTCGTCTGCATATCGGAAGAATATTGTAACATGTGATGAAGTTTAAGAACCGGTACTCAAGACGAAGTTCTTTAGATCTCACAGATTTCTCCGTTGATTGTGTTCCCTCCAAACAAATTCCTTCGATAACTTTTTGCCATAACGTATTTGTCAAGTTTACTCCCTTCAAGTAATTAATTTCTGTCTTGCTCGCTTCCATTCCCAAAACCTCGCCACTCAAATATGGAGTAATCTTAAACCTTGTACCTTGGATATTCGTGTAGAACTCCATTGGACCGTTTTCAAACTCTCGAAGATGCCGTGCATTGTATAGAAGGTCCTCACGTGATGCAGACAAATAGCCAAGCGTTTCTGGGAATCGGCACACTTGAATAAGGTTCGCTTGTTCAATTAGAACACCAAACTCAGGGGAGTGACCTCGTAGAGCCTCAATGTTAACATGCCTTTCGCCAATGCATTCGCGGTGTGCAAAGCTCTAAGGACGATCAGCGTTTAACGAACACTTCTTCCACACGTGGTGGGGAGTCAGGAGCTATCGGCGTTTCAACATTAATGTCCTGTCGTAGTCCAAAGCGTCTAGCTAATCGTTTCTTTTCACAGAGATGGTTGGTGCAGCCATAGGTGCTTTTCCTGTGTCGATGGTTTCTTTTTCCTTTGGAACTAACAGAGCTTTTTGTTCAGGTTTAACAGGCAGTGACTCATCATCATCTGTTAACATATCCCAGTGCACTTCATCACTGTTTCCTTCAATTTCTGTGTTACTTATAACATCAACTTCACCTTTTCGTTGAAGTTTCTTGGCTTTTTTCAATTTGTTTTGTAGCTCGAGTATGTACCATAGAAACAGGAGAAAGAATGATCCAAAAGAGCGCCATTTAACCAAAATGTTTTGACAGAATTGAAATTCCTGTGAAAAACGAGATTTTGATCAATAAAACTTACTTGGATTCGAAGAACTTTGAGTTTGAAGGCTCCAAGATGGAAGAAATCTAGAGAGAGAAGCTCTAGAGACTTAAAAAAAAGATTAGGGTAAAAGAAATAAAAATCCTTGCGTTCTTATTAAAAACCCTAGCCGTGATCCGGACGGATCGTGATGTGACCGGATCGGCTACCCGCGGAAGAAGAATGCGTTCGGGGATCCGGATCACTCACCCCGATCCGGATCCGGCTTTCACCTTTTTCTACAGAAAATTTTAGAAAAATTACATAAAATCCAGAAAA
>CM054940.1:15926562-15987073 GCA_029168755.2 Tillandsia fasciculata | reverse complement strand
TGTAGATATCACGGTGGCTGCAGATGCTCGCAGGCTAGCGGCTGACTGCTGGACCTGAATCATATGCACAGTCAGAAATCGACTCTCACACATACCCAACCCACTGACACACTATGTGCAGACAAGCTAAACGGGGAGCTTCGCTGAAGTCCCGGGATCTTCCCGAAATTTTCAGAAATTTGCCGATACATTGACACTTTTGCCAATTTACGATCCAATAACCGATTTCCGCTCAACGAAAGCCATCGGTTCAAACCAGATTTCAAATAAAAAAATTTAAACAAATTCAATCTGTATCATAAATGACCACTCATCACGTGTCAGTTCATTCGTGGCGGCAGACAGTGAGAGAGATTCAAGAAGAGTGTATTCAAAGAGAGAATTCTTCTAGATTTATAGAAGACGGGAGAAGGGTGAGAGAGATTCAGGAGGAGGGGCTCGGGTTGAAGCTATTCTATTGTAGAAGAGAAGTCGGTGTAATTCTTTTTTTGGTTAATGAATCTTATTTCACCTGCATATTTTCTGTTTTGATTTTTCTTCTCCTTGGTGGTTGTGTTGGTTCCAGTTATGTTGAAGGGACAGGTTTATGATAAAAATTTGATTTGATGTTTTCATTATAGAATCCCAACTCTAGGCGATATCGGAGTGGCTTGCGATATCGAAGCGGATTGCGGATTCACAAAATCTGATACCGGAGCGAGTACTAGATTTCCAACGTTCATTAATCAACTTGGAGGTTTTCTTAAATTCAATAGTGCACCTATCGGCCTAATTATTCAAACAAAAAAAAAAAAAACTTAAATAAAAGAAAGTAGAAGTTGAGATGGTGGCAATTAATCAAAATAATAATTGAGGGTACGGTCCTATTTCATAACGGACTACATACATTTATTACGTGAGAGGTTTCCACGCTTAATTACTAGTATTATTTTTATCTAAAGAAAACAGATACAATTCTCTTTCTATAAATTAATAAATAACTAAATTAACTTTAGTCAAAGGATTCCTGTACAATTTTGCCTTGGATATATTTGCTGAAAAATGCTGAGTCTACAACCCCGGCCCCATCAAAGGGTTTTAGGGTTAACTAATCTTTTCGAGTTTTTTTTTTTTTTTTAAAAAAAAAAAAAATTGAAGAAGAAGAAGAAGAAGTGATAAGGTAGGTAGAGAAAAGAGAGTACTCATTGAATTATTAGAGGAGTCGACAGATTACAACTTAAAAGTGGGTTGAAATTTTAGCTCTTTGCGCTAGTTAGTCCTATACTTTAGTAAGGTACACTTTTTAGTTTTGCAAATTTTATATGCTTTTAACATGTATTAGTTATTGGTATTAAGTTCCTTCCCATAAAAAAAAACTCGTAATGTGTTGGGCATTAATTTATGTTTGATTGTACATCTTCTAATAAGTAGGTGTTGGTATGTCGACAATTAATTTGACATCAATGAGAAGACAAAGAACCATATATATGAACCATATATATATATATATATATATATAGAGATGAGAGAGAGAGAGAGAGAGAAGAGAGTCTGGCTATTATACTATTAATAGTACTAAATTATTGATACTATCAAGTTTTCTATTCTTAGATCAATCATTTTGATCATTTTCATCTGTTAGATTTTACTATTTTTTCATCCACTTATTAAATCTAAGTGACCCACTATCATCTCAACCACATATTTTTTAATCCAAAGATTAAAAACTTAATAACACCAATGATTTGATACTATTAATAATATTTTCAATTAATCTTCATCGATCGCCAATCGATGATCACTTATTCTGTTTGCATTGGCCTTCACGATCGACGTCACTATTAATTTGTGCTACAATAATTTGCTATTCTTTTCATTCGAGATGTGATGAATGATAAAAAAACTCAAAACTTCATCGAATTTGCTGACTACCGCATCGACCGATCTCAGCGCCTTCTCAACGTTCTCGTGTGCTGTCCCGATAGCCTGCATCCTCGCCTGTCCCGATACCAAATACCAAATACCAAATATATATATTACTATGTTCAGACAGATACCAATTAATTAATCCATGCATCAAGTAAGTGTGCATTAATAATTTAAAATCATGCATATAATTAAGCAGAGAAATTAAGAAAACATGCATGCATGTGAGAATGAAATGAAGCTCTACAAGAGGAGGGAGGGAGGGAGGGAGGGAGAGAGATCGACCTGCGCGGGGCGTATGTTGGCCTCGAGGACAGAGAGGCGGCGGTCGAAGGAGCCAAGCAGGGCTACCATGCGGTCGGTCGCGACCTGGCTCTTTTGCGTCGACTCTCTTAGGAAATTCGCCGTCTGCGTTAGAGTCTCCATTTCCCCTTCCGCCTTCCCCCTTCCCCCTTCCCCTTCCCCTTTCCCCTTCCCTTCTTATCGATCCAGTGGAGACTACTACAGTACAGGGATCCAGTGGAGACTACAGTAGAGGGAAAAAAGGACACAAGTGGATTTTGAATGCTCCGTCGAGTTGCATTCGGAAACAAATTAATTTGCCTCGACCTCGTCCACCACGTACGTACGTTAATTAGCTGCCGGTGGACCACAATTTTTTTTCTTATTTTCTTATCTCTTCACCGTCAACTCCTAAAATTTAAATTGAAAATTTATTCGGGACAAGCGTGATTTGAATTTTTCATAAGCCAGTCGGGTTGCCATAAGCTAGCTGTACTTTGCTAGGATGTGCAGTTTCAGAATTTAGCTGATCAATAATCAATAGAAGATATAAATCCTCAAGTGTGCCGAGCCTCCGTGGAGGGCTCTCAGTCGTTCCGAGCCGACGTGGCGGCTAGCCGTGCTTCGTGTGTGTGGTTTGGACTCCGATCCAGAGCCCTCTCATTGTCGGTCTCTCTCTTTTATTTCCTCTAGTTTTCCTCTCTCTCTCCCTGTTACTCCCTCTTGCTGTGCGCTTCTCCCGCGCCGGGTTGCCCGCGCCCTTCCACATGGGTGCGCACTGTGCTGTCCTTCCTCCCCTTCTTTGTGATACCCCTTTTGTGATTGGTCCATTTGAGGGTGCCCGCCGCCCGTCCCTGTTCGTCCTGGTTTCCTGACGTCGGATTTGAGGGCCCCCGCGCGCCCCCCCCCCCCCTGTTCGTCCGATCCTTCCTCAAGTGTGCCGAGCCTCCGTGGAGGGCTCTCAGTCGTTCCGAGCCGACGTGGCCGCTAGCCGTGCTTCGTGTGTGTGGTTTGGACTCCGATCCAGAGCCCTCTCATTCTCGGTCTCTCTCTCTCTTTTATTTCCTCTAGGTTTTCCTCTCTCCCTGTTACTCCCTCTTGCTGTGCGCTTCTCCCGCGCCGGGTTGCCCGCGCCCTTCCACATGGGTGCGCACTGTGCTGTCCTTCCTCCCCTTCTTTGTGATACCCCTTTTGTGATTGGTCCATTTGAGGGTGCCCGCCGCCCGTCCTTGTTCGTCCTGGTTTCCTGACGTCGGATTTGAGGGCCCCCGCGCCCCCCCCCCCCCTGTTCGTCCGATCCTTCCTCAGTGTGCCGAGCCTCCGTGGAGGGCTCTCAGTCGTTCCGAGCCGACGTGGCCGCTAGCCGTGCTTCATGTGTGTGGTTTGGACTCCGATCCAGAGCCCTCTCATTCTCGGTCTCTCTCTCTCTTTTATTTCCTCTACGTTTTCCTCTCTCCCTGTTACTCCCTCTTGCTGTGCGCTTCTCCCGCGCCGGGTTGCCCGCGCCCTTCCACATGGGTGCGCACTGTGCTGTCCTTCCTCCCCTTCTTTGTGATACCCCTTTTGTGATTGGTCCATTTGAGGGTGCCCGCCGCCCGTCCCTGTTCGTCCTGGTTTCCTGACGTCGGATTTGAGGGCCCCCGCGCCCCCCCCCCCCCTGTTCGTCCGATCCTTAGGTACCTACGCCGCCGTACATCGACCCGGGTTGGTTCAGCGACCGCGGCTGTTCGTGCCCTTCCTTACCTGCGGGTCGGGCGTCCTTGCCCTCGCTAGGTATTGCGGTTTCTGTGCTGGGCCCCCCGTCCCGTACGCCGGGCCTCTCGATATGGTGCTGGTCCCTGGGTCCCTACCGCAGGACCTAAGGTTCGGATGTCCTGTTAGTGAGGTCATCCCTTCCCCCTCGTCGCTCATAGACGCTGTACACCGAGCCTCCTACCTGGTGAGTAACCCCCCTCCCTCCCCTCCTGGTTCCGCGTCCTGTTGTTCAGCAGGCTAGCTCTAGGGTGTTCACATGCCTATCTCATCCCGAGCCTGCTGTGTGAAGACGATTGAGAACGCCCTCTCTGTCCAGGTTTGCCTATAAATACCAACTCATTCCTCCAGTTTGGGTACGCCCCTCTCCCTCTGCCTTTGCGCAATTTGTTTACTTCTTTACAGTTTCTTTGCATAATACTTCTATTTGATTTTACCTTCCTGCTTTTCTATCACGCTGGAATTGCTTCGCCCATATATTTATACGTGGGAAATATTTTAATTTGGGAGAAAAAAACTTGCATATAAACTTCCGAATTATTTTACAAGAGAAGAAATATTGGCTCCTCTGTTAGAAGCCGTTAGGCTTAATTACTACTCTCTCGCCTCTTCTGACCCGTCCCGGATATTCTCGGCCTGTCCATCCCCGATTCTCCCACCATTTCCGTTCGGAGAAGTTAGCAGTCGCTTCCTGTTTGTCATTTGTTATTTTCTGCTCTTCTAAGTTTCCTCTCTTTTCTTTGTTGTTTTTGTTTACTTATTTTGTGATTTCTTTTCCTTACGGTTTTATAATTAATTTGTGTTTGCATTTGCTTTCGGTTTTTTTGGGGGGGCGATGATGACACATAAAAAAAAAGAGATCAAAAAAAGATCTAAAGGCTTGGAACGACTACTTTTGTGAATTAGTCATGTTTGCTTATGGAGGGGTGGTTATATTTAATGCTTTTAGTTGGTAAACCGGTTATATTTAATGCTTTTAGTTGGTATTCTTTGTTGTTTTTGTTTACTTATTTTGTGATTTCTTTTCCTTACGGTTTTATAATTAATTTGTGTTTGCATTTGCTTTCGTTTTTTTTGGGGGGGCGATGATGACACATAAAAAAAAAGAGATCAAAAAAAGATCTAAAGGCTTGGAACGACTACTTTTGTGAATTAGTCATGTTTGCTTATGGAGGGGTGGTTATATTTAATGCTTTTAGTTGGTAAACCGGTTATATTTAATGCTTTTAGGTGGTAAACCGTTGGTTGGGCAATGTTGGCACATGGATGAAAATTTGATTATGTTAGATCGTGTATTTTTGCCTGCTGCTTTTTCGTCAATCGGCTTATATTGTTCAATATTTACTTCGAAAAGAACTTATAATTGAACATTGTGCCTTCGTACTGAGCTTAGACAAGCAACTGGTAATTGTAAAATGATGTTAAATGAAAACGGGCAGCGTTTGTAAAACGATGTTAAATGAGAGAGCACCGGTTGCTTTGGTTTCCTATTATTCTTTATGGTTCAGGAGCCCGTTTATCTGAGCCCCCTTTTTTCTTTAATTATTTTTACTTTGCTTCTCCAAACTGTTATAGATTTAATATGTATTTCCGATTTAAAAGCTCTACTAATTTCAACAAAATTTCCCCACTTATTTAATAATGTTGTTCCTACTTTCGCCAAAATCACATTATTAATGCAATTATTTTTGATATGTACTATTTCCTTTCATTCTTAGGAGATTTACACTTGCTTCCATTTTCTTATGTTTTTTCCCTCCGTTCTTTTCAATTTACGTTCTCCTCTTATTGTGCTCTTTGTTTAATTAATTTATGAACTGTTATTTACTTTATGTCGGTTGTATAATTCATGACCTTGCTTTCATGTATTATGTACGGTTGTTTACATTTGATTCCATTTGTTTCCGTTCTTGTGGGAGGCGGTGGTGGCGCGTGCAAAAATAAAAAGAACAACAAAAAATCTTCAGATCATTTACTCCTGTTTCTGTGGGTTGTTCTTCTAAGTTCCCGTTTTTCCTTTCCCTTTTTTGTGCTCGGTTTTCCTCGTGATTCGACATGTATAATTTAATTTATATGAACGGTATAATTTGCGAGTTTGCTTCTGTTGATTACATTGGGTTACGTGCGCTTTTTGTTTACTTAGTTTGCAATTGTTTTCCCCTTGCTGTTTTATAATCAATTTGCGCTTGTATTTGCTTTCGGTTTTTTGGGGAGGCGATGATGACACATACAAAAGAAGAGATCAAAAAAAGATCTAAAGGCTTGGAACGACTAATTTTGTGAATTAGCCGTGTTCCCGTATGGAGGGTTGGTTATATTTAATGCCTTTAGTTGGTAAACCGCTGGTTGGGCAATGTTGGTACATGGATGAAAATTTGATTATATTAGATCGTGTATTTTCGCCTGCTGTTTTTTCGTCAATCAGCTTATATTGTTCAATATTTACTTCGAAAAGAACTTATAATTGGACATTGTGCCTTCGTACTGAGCTTAGACTAGCAACTGGTAATTGTAAAATGATGTTAAATGAGTTGGCGCGGTGTTTGTAAAATGATGTTGAATGAGAGAGCGCTGTTTGCTCTGGTTTCCTACTACTCTTTGTGGTTCAGGAGTACATTTATCTGAGCCCCCCCTTTTCCCTTTATTATTTTTATTTTGCTTTCCCAAACTGTTATAGATTGAATACGTATTCTTGATTTACAAGCGCTACTGATTTCATCAAAATTTCCCCCGCTTATTTAATAATGTTGTGTCTACTTTTGCCAAAAGTACATGGTTAGTGTAATTATTCTTTACATCTACTGTTTCGTTCCGTTCTTAGGAGATCCCCAGTTATTTTCATTTTCTTATGTTTTTTTGACCCGTTGTTTTCAACTTACGTTCCCCTCTTTCCCTGCTTTTTGTTTAATTAATTTATGAAGTGTAATTTAGTTTATGTAGGTGGTATAATTTGCGAGCTTGCTTTCATGTATTATGTTTGGTTGTTTTAATTTGATTTCATTTGTTTTCCTTCTTGTGGGAGGTGGTGGTGGCCGTTCTTAGGAGATCCCCAGTTATTTTCATTTTCTTATGTTTTTTTGACCCGTTGTTTTCAACTTACGTTCCCCTCTTTCCCTGCTTTTTGTTTAATTAATTTATGAAGTGTAATTTAGTTTATGTAGGTGGTATAATTTGCGAGCTTGCTTTCATGTATTATGTTTGGTTGTTTTAATTTGATTTCATTTGTTTTCCTTCTTGTGGGAGGTGGTGGTGGCGCATGGAAAAAGAAGAACAAAAAAACCTACAGATTATTTGACATGTATAATTTAATTTATATGAACGGTATAATTTGTGAGCTTGCTTCTGTTGATTACGTTGGATTATTTGTGCTCTTTGTTTACTTAGTTTGCAATTGTTTTTTCCTCGCTGTTTGATAATCAATTTGCGCTTGTATTTTCTTTCGGTTTTTTTCCCGGGGGCGATGATGACACAAAAAAAAAGAGATCAAAAAAAGATCTAAAGACTTGGAACAACTAATTTTGTGAATTAGGCATGTTTACTTACATAGGGGTGGTTATATTTAGTGCCTCCAGTTGGTAAACCGCTGGTTGGGCAATGTTGGTACATGGATGAAAATTTGATTATGTTAGACCGTTCATTTTGACTTGGAACAACTAATTTTGTGAATTAGGCATGTTTACTTACGTAGGGGTGGTTACAAAAGGAAATGATAAGAAATTAGTGGGATCTCTCTTTATGTGAACGGTTTTTCTTCGCACTGCGAAATTAAAATGAAACATATATATATATATTAGAAAAGAAATATTAGAAACCTGTGTGATTAGAGAAAAAAAAAAGACAAGCCTCCGTGATTAAGTTAGTAAAAAAATAGAACAATACGATTTTCTCCAACCATATGTCGAGAATAGAGAAATAATCCTATTATTATTATTATTACTATCATTAACGCTGACTTGTCAGAAGAGATTTACATTCGTTGATAGTCTATACATATAATTCTCTATGAAACTACTTAACATGTTCTCTTAACTATTTTTTAGGTAACATCTTCCCTAAAAAAAAGAATGCCAAAAACATAGAGCATTAAGAAGAGAGAAAGAAAATAAATTACAAAAAAAGAACAACTACAAATTCTTTTCATCTCGTTGAATCAGCTTTCTTTATTCTCTATACTTATTTTAGAGAAGAATGTTAAAAAATATCACCATTTCATAGTAAGACGATGTGTTAACTCCTATAATCCAACATCCATATTCGAGTTGATTTACGAATACATAATGACAATCGAGGAACTGATCAACAGTAGGATGTCATCATCTTTTCATAAATTACCTCCAAGATGGCTGTTGGATTACACGAGTTCTCATATCGCCTTCCCATGAAATAGTGATACTTTTTACCATTCTACTCTAAAGTAAGTACAGATGATAAAGAATGCTGTTTTAGCGAGGTTAAAAAAAAGGGAAGAAAAAATGTAGAATACATGTACTTCTTTGTCGAAGGGCTTATATAATTCATAATGTTTTTTGTCAGAAAGGGCTTATATTTGTCGAAGGACATATACATGTACTTCTTTCTTACAACTTCCTGATAAATGAAGAGATTAGTATTTTTCTCTTTGTTTTATTTAGGTTGATTCATAAAGATTTATACATATTCCCCTATCGATGAATATAGCCTTTTTCATAATAGTGTAGATTAACCAGGACATTTAGCAACTATTATAAGAAAGAATAATAATAATAATAATTTGCAATTATAGAAACTATTCATAAAGATTTATACGTATTCTCCTATCGATGAATATAGCCTTTTTCATAATAGTGTAGAATAACCAGGACATTTAGCAACTACAATTTGTTTGGAAGGAACGATATAATATACTCATCAATATAGATAGACTCATTGTGTCACTGAAATATAGGTTCATAAAGGATTTATAGTTTGAGCAGACCTTTGTGATTAGCCAGTACTATGATTAGCTTACAAAAATAAGGAAAAAAAAAAAAACTAAATGTCATGTGATATTTCTATTTGCTGATAGTTTAATATATCAGATATTCTAAGCCCACAGAGATTCCCAGGTATTTTATGACCAACAATTAGGCAAATTATGAACAATATCCCTGTACATTTTGAAGTCGATATCGCATTATATTTTCATGGATGCTGAATAAAGTTGGTAGCTTCTGTAGGTATGCTGGAGTTCACTTCTCAAAAAAAGGCCTACCTATCAAATGACCATGTAGCTAACCTACCTATCAAAAAAGACTTATATTTAACAACCCTCACTCCTAGCATTTATATGAAATCAATTATATGAAAATATTATTTCTACGCAGTTTTAGGATATCAATAATTCCCAATATGAGCATAGTTATATCGCGTAAATAGTTCTAATATTAATTACGACTTACTTAAATTTACTTAAAAGTAATACTAAAATTAGCTTTCATTTCCCATTAGCAACATGATATAATATACTTATCAATATAAAGACACTCATTGTTCCTCATATTTAAGTTTAACGAATAAAGACATCTCCTTCTTTATTTAGGTTACTCATAAAAATTTATATATATATTCCACTATCAATTCATTTAATCCTTTTTATAATAGCGTAGATTAAGCACGTCATTTATATGAAATAAATCATGTCAAGAACTGTTTCTACACAATCCTAGCTAAATGTAGTTTTTTTAAATAAATGATTTGCCCACTTCCATTTGATTAAATGTAATTCTTATACCAACTATGTATATTATCAAAATAATTATAACATTATTTATTAATTACTTAACTTTACTTAAATATTATAGTAAACTTGGCTTCGATTACACACATTAGTAATAACAATTGGTTGTTGAAACCAAACTTGAGTACAAGTTCCGGTAGAAACAGAGGAGACTACACTAAACTACAAAGCACACAGCCTATCTTAATAAGGAGCAATGCGCAATTGATCGTTAATGTAAGTGCTACTGTGTGATTTACCTCTTTATCATTAAAAGAATGTTTTCACAATCTTCTAAGTATTGCTTTCTTCTTCTTTCCGTGCTCGGGTTTTACAAAGTAACAAATTATAAGCCCTCACATTAATGAATTTAAACCATACTGCTTTAGAACATCATTTTTTTTTATTTCCCCTTAATCTTCTCTTACATGCATGTTGAGTACGATGAACCAGTGCTGAAATATATTTTCGGAAATTTTGACTCACTGTTTACATATACGCATGAACTTGGGCTACAATTTTATTTTACCAAACTTGATTGTCGATACTATATATATATATATATATATATATATATATATATATATATATATATATATATATATATAGTGAGGGCTTCACACCTATTTATAGGTATTTAATGTTGGTTCAGATGTTGGTTTCTAATTTGTAGGATGTAATTACGAATTCTGATTTTATAGATTAAGATTCCAATACTTAAAGTGTACGGTTAGGATATTAGGTATATATTAGAAAATAAATATTAGGCTCTGCCCTTGATTTGCTTTCTTTGTGTATATTACTGAGGTACCCTACATTTGTCGAAGGCCGTATACATATAGTTCTTCTGTGGTGAATTATATGTATACAGCCCTCGGTGAGTGTAGCGAGCTTCATCTTTATATTCTCTATTAAGGTATGCACATTAAAAAAAAAAGACCCTTCAGGCATAGTTGGAGATCGCAAAATGTACGCATGTTTTACTCAGTTCTAATCTATAAATGAGTATCTCTATTTTGGTCCTTAGTGTGTGTATATGAAGAATGCCTTTCATGTATCTTGATGGCCTCTATTAAGGTATACGCATTAAAGAAAAAAAACTTCACAAAGTTTTAGTTGTGGTCTCTTAGTTTTAACTGCCAAAGTATTACATTTGGTATACTTCTCTACTTCAAATTTCATCATCTTAATTTTGACAAAATCACAATTTCTATTGGGACTGTTCCATGATAAGATGGTAGATTTGTAAGAAGCAGCAAGTCCAGAAATTACTAGGGCAGTAATTTCATGGGTTGATGTTGAATAAACATGTTCTCCTTGTGCTTTCTAATTTGTAGGAAATTACCAAGGGCTTTGATTTTATAGATTAAGATTTCAGTGTGTAAAGTGTACAGCTAAGATATTAGTTACTTCAGTCCTCGGGCCTTGACATTTAGAAGCTAAAGTATTACTTTCGGTATACTTCTCTTCTTGAAATTTCATCGTCTTTATTTTCACAGAATCGCAATTTCTATTGGGATTGTTTCATGATAAGATGATGGATTTCTATGAAGAGAAAAGTCCAGAAATTAGTAGGGCAGTAATTTCATGGGTTGATGTTGAATAAACATGTTTTCCTTCTGGTTTCTAATTTGTAGGAAATTGCCAAGGGCTTTGATTTTCTAGATTAAGATTCCAATCCTTAAAGTGTACAGTTAAGATATTAGCTACTTCAGTCCTGGGGCCTTGACATTTAGAGGCTAGAGTTGAAAATTATGTGGCTATGGCATTTACTGAAGAGTTATATTTAGCGATGTCATATGCATATAATTCTCAAAGAGAGCTATGTGATATTATAAAAGAATTACTTCCTCTACTGCGATAGCTTCATAACGACTTATATGTCTTCAACTGTCAATTTGAAAATTATACATCAATGACAAGAGTAGGTAAAGAGTGAGGTGTAGTGGCGGATAATCAGCTTACAGTAAAAAATATAAAAAGCTAAATTTGTATATATATATATATATATTAGGAAAACAAATATTAGGTCCTGTCGTTGATTTGCTCCCTTTGTGTATATTACTAAAGCACCCTACATTTGTCGAGGGTCGTATACATAGAGTTCTTTAATTGTGTAGAATTTTATGTATACAACCCTCGGTGAGTGTAGTGATTTCCAGTAGTAACATAAATTAGATCGTCTAATTAATGGTACTCCGTACTATTACAAAAATGGGAGGCGCTATAGGCGGCAAATTATAATGTCCTGTTTTCGTAAAGTAAACATAGTTGATTGAATATTGCTTAAGTTTGCTCGATTTCCACAATTTGTTAAATATTTTTTCACGTGCTAATGCTGATTATGTTTGCAATTTCCATCCCTATCTACATGAGTAGCTATTTTCCCCCCCTACTAAAGTTGGCAATTTGAGTAGGTGTTTGTTAAAAGAATTACTTCCTCTACTGCGATAGCTTCATAACGACTTATATGTCTTCAACTGTCGCTTACAGTCGACATACTTCTAAATATTAGATGCTAGATATTTTTAATATTTGGATATTGGAACTCTCCAGTTAATATAGAATTGTTACGTGTAGTAAGTTATTGTTCGCCTTTTGCTTCCTTCATGACTTGTTAAGTTATTTTAGAAATATGCCATTTATGCTTATGTTCTTCTTAAATATTCATGTTTTGTTTGCAATATTTTTATTACACATGTGGAATGTGCAGATACCCTTTATTTCTTTCACTTACAAAATCAAAATCCAAGAAAGTACCCCTTCCATTTGGTGATTACTACGTACATTTAGTTTTGACTGTGTGCGTCTGCGTGTGGTTGAGCTTATGAGTCGCTTTTACTTTTTATCATATACCTCAGAAATTAGGAGTATACTTTAAAGTTAAATTCCGGATTGCAATTTAGAATTAGAAATTTAGATTTAGATTATAATTGTAAAGTTTGAATTGTCCAAAAACAAATAAAACGCATTTATACAATCAGTCTGAAAAAAAGAAATGATAAATCACAATTGTAAGTTATCGAGATTTGTAATTCTAAAATTGAAATTCCTAATGTCAATTTTGTAATTTTATAAATTTAGATTTAATCTTAGATATTGTATTTTAAAATAATTAGATTTGCCCTTCAATTTTAAATAAGGTTTGAAACTTAATAGTTCGCCTTTAAATCTAAAATTACAAAAAAAATAGAGTGCTCCTTATTTACGGTCTAATCACAAATTCTACAATTTTTTTACACTTTGTGCGTAACAAATTCTACAATTTTGTTCCACTCCATATGTAACGAAGAATGTCCACCTAAAAAATTGTGAACATTCTAATTGTAAATATTTGCAGATAAATTGTAGGCTATACTTACAAAAATATGAACAAATTCCGTTGCTTCTTCTTTCTTTTTTTCTTTTTTTTCCCCAAATTATAAAGTTCATGGTGTTGATTCCTTGCTTTAATATTGAGTTCACGTAATGTAGATTCAATTTGTCTCAATTGTTTGCTGTTGTTCATTGCATTTGCTTCAGAGGGCTCTCTTTACTTTTAATTGTCGTGTATAAACTGTGTTTTCTGTCATTCTTCTTTTTACCGAATTGTTCGATGGAAATTTAAAGAGATAAAAGTTTGTCTGTTTCCCATATTAGATTTAAAATCGTCAAATCAAAATTAATTATTTCCCTACCACTAATGTATGGTGCAGGAAAAACAACTAATTGAAATAAATCTCCACTTGCGCATACAATATCTTCTTCTATTTTGTATTTCTAATGTTCTCTGTTGAGGTACCCTACATTTGTTGAAGGTTGTATACATATAGTTCTCTGGATGTGGAGAATTATATGTATACAACCCTCAGTGAGTGTAGTGATCTTCAGTAGTAACATAAATTACATCGTCTGATTTAATGGTTCTCCGTACTAGGTAAACATGTTTTCCTTCTGTTTTCTAATTTGTAGGAAATTGCCAAGGGCTTTGATTTTATAGATTAAAATTTCAATCCTTAAAGTGTACAGTTACAATATTGGCTACTTCAGTTCTGGGACCTTGAATTTGTATTTCTAATGTTTTCTGTTGAGGTACCCTACATTTGTTGAAGGTCGTATACATATAGTTCTCTGGCTGTGGAGAATTATATGTATACAACCCTCAGTGAGTGTAGTGATCTTCAGTAGTAACATAAATTACATCATCTGATTTAATGGTTCTCCGTACTAGGTAGAGCAACAAATGTAACCAAAGTTCTATGATTAATTTCTACATATCTCTTTTCTTGAAATTTCATCATCTTACTATTGACAACATCGGAATTTCTATTCGGATTGTTTCATAATAAGATGATAAATTTCTAGGAAAGCATGTGTCCAGAACTTAGTACGGCCTACTTTTATGTGAATGGTTTTTGTTAACAATACTAAATTAAAATGAAACATATGGTGTTAATTCGCCGTGCATGGGTCCTGTCATTTCCATACTAGGT
Organism: Tillandsia fasciculata; assembly: GCA_029168755.2. Taxonomy (NCBI): domain Eukaryota; kingdom Viridiplantae; phylum Streptophyta; class Magnoliopsida; order Poales; family Bromeliaceae; genus Tillandsia; species Tillandsia fasciculata. Next base: position 15,972,928 of record CM054940.1, on the reverse strand, counting down.
TAAGAAAATTATGGCTTATGCAATTTTTTAGAGTAAGTAGGGGTTGTCATCGTATGTTCTTTCGTAATTAGTGAGATCGTATGTTCTTTCGAAATTAGATTTGCTTACATTGTACGCTCTGATTAGTGAGCAAGCTTCATGCTTAAACGATTCGTGATTCTGATGCGATGAATACTTGCTGTACTTTTCGTACTGTTAGTATTTACATCTTTTAAATCTAGGGGAATACAATTTTTACTCCTAAATTACTTGAAGCTTTAAAGCACGAGTAAATAGGATATTATAGTTTAAATTATTTCATGTACTGTAATCCTAATTTCTGGCATGGAATTTTTTAATATATTATGATTTAAATAGCTATGGTTTGGATAGGAGCTATTATTGCCTATACATCTTTCCATGTTTAGTAGATATTATCCCGTATACTTCTCTTCTTGAAATTTAATCATCTAGCTTTGAGAAAATGACAATTTTTATGAAGATTGTTCCATGATAAGATTGTAGATTTGTAAGAAAAAAAAAGTATGGAAATTAGTACGGCAATAATTTCAGAGTTGTTAGATAAATATGTTTTGCTTTTGGTTTCTAATTTGTATGAAGTTATGACGAACTTTGATTTTATAGATTAAGATTCCAATACTTAAAGTGTACAGTCAGAATATTAGGTATATATTAGAAAATATGTTTCATGGTAAGATGTGAATATGTAAAAAAGAAAAAAGGCGAGAAATTTAGTAAAGCCTCTCTTTATGTAAATGGTTCTCATTAACAATACGAAATTAACGCATTCGGCTTTAAATTGTCGAAGAAACCTATGTTATAACGCATTCGGCTTTAAATTGTCGAAGAAACCTATGTTATAATTGTCGAAGAAACCTATGTTATAAAAGAAATATTAGGTCCTGTTGTTGGTTTGGTCTCTCTGTGTATATTACTGAGGTATCCTACATTTGTCGATGATCGTATACATATAGTTCTTTTGTGTAGAATTATATGTATACAGCCGTCGATGAGTGTAGCGACCTTCAGTAGTAACATAAATTTGGTCGTCTAACTTAATGATAATCCGTCCTGGATAAAGCAACAAACATAATCAAAGAATTATATTGGAATAATCAAATATAAATTAGGTCGTGTAATTTAATATTACTCCACCCCGTAGTAGATAAAACAACAAATGTAACCGACGATGTACGATTAATTCCTGTGAATCTCTATTGCCAACAAATTAGTATAATTCCTGTGAATCTCTATTGCCAACAAATTAGTACGGTCCCTCTTTGTGTGTATGGTTTCCATTAACAACGCAATATTAAAATGAAACATACATATATATATTCGAAAATAAATATTAGGTTCTGTCGTTGATTTGCTTTCTCTGTGTATATTGCTGAGGTACCGTACATTTGTCGATTGTTGTATACATATATTTGTTTAATTGTGGAAAATTATATGTATACAACCCTCGATGAGTGTAGCGATCTTTAGTAGTAATATAAAATAGACTGTCGAGTTAAACCGTTTTCCGTACTAGGTAAAGGAACAAATATAGCCAATTATTAATTAATTTCTATATAATTTACTTTTGCAAATTTAATCATCTTATTATTGGCAACATTTACTTTCTATCGGGAATGTTTAATTATAAGATGGTCAATATTTAAGAAAGGAAATGCCAAGAAATTAGTGGAACCGGTTTTTATGTGAATAGTTTTCTATGAACAATACGAAATTAAAATGAAACATACGGTCCTAATTTGGGATACCTGCGTTCCCTTATTTACATACTAGCTTACGAAATCTATACCTTACACAATTTTGTATACAAATTATAAAGTTCACGCCACTGAAAAATTGAAGAGATAAAACTTTGTCTGTCCCTCAAAATATATTGCAAATTGGCCATTGTTACTCTTCCTCTTTATTCAAATATTATATTTTAAATCGTCGAATCAAAATTAGTTATTTCCCCATTACTGACGTATGGTACAAGAAAGAACATCTGTGCTCACGCATACAACAACTTTTATTTCGAAATTTCAATTGATGCAATCGCAAATATTCCGGTTCTTCGTGTTTTCATTTTAATGATACTTCAACTTTACTACAGGAGAAGCGTAATCTGAATCAGTAATCTATCAAGCTAAGGTGATTGGAGGTTAGTGCAGCGTACGCTACTTGATACACACGTGCGACTCTGCGCATACGGTACACTCTTCTCAACTGCTTATTTTTACCCCGTATCGTTTCTTTAAAACTTACATTCTCCCGTATAGATATGTACAGCTTGTTTGCGCTAAGTCCTATAATTACTATTATACATTCCGCATTTTTACGCAACGCCTTTCTCCATTTATTTTGTGCTTATTTATGTGAGTCGTTATATTTTGTATGTTATTGCTGTCTGTTTTTAATTAGAATCTGAGATATGTTGATACTCTCCGGATAACTTATTTTCGTACTTGCTTACTACAAGACTTGGATTACATTACGAATTTATTAAAATTTTCCGCACTCAATTTCCGGTCAATGTGATATATATTAGCAGATTTTGGAACGAATTTTGCAAAACAGTTTCTCCGCCAATTGTTTGTTGACTTGTGCATATTTCGCTTTGACTTCCTGCTATAATTATATCGTCATTGCCGAAAAATAAGTTCCTTTTACAAATTCACTACCTATCAATTTGTACATCTTTAACAATAACTCCCCGCTATAATTATGTGCTTATTTCAAAAATGTAACTTCTTTGGCGGCTACATTTTGTATAACTAGCTGTCAGAAAATTCGGACTATATTAGAAAACCATCAAAGATATGCGTACTTATTTCCCACAAAAATTTGTTACTGCTGTAATTGGTGTACATAGATTACCCACTCCTGATCTTATACCTTAAATTTTCCCGTACCTCAATAATATTTTCTCCATCTAGATGTATGAATGTGCACAACATTAGAGCCTTTCTTCCCGTACCCTTTCCATCTGCTTAAATGTGTGGTGTTATCTAGAATGGTTCATAGTTTGGAACATATGCATTTTGCGACTTACAACTTACTTTGTACGTGCGTCGCTTAATTTCTTTCCAAAAATTGATTTCCACATATAGTTATAAATCACTGATTGCACACATTTCCCGCGCACTTTTAATTTTTACGTTGGTGATTCCACATGTGTAAATTAGGGTCATGTTTGTGTATCTTTACTTCTTCAGTTTCTTCTGTCATTGTTTTCATGATCTCAATATATTCTTCCATGTTTGATTATTTCGTTCCTTCCCCAGTTTTCCCGGTCTGTTCTACACACAATCCCTCCGATGGCTACTATTCAACTTTCTTACCTTAAATTACTTGAAGAAATAGCTAATGAGCTAGGAATTCAAACTCTATGTGGTGTGAGATTGGTCGGCGGGGGGTTGTTTCTTGCATGCATAGAATTGACGTTTGTTCATATTGAATCGGGCATTGAAACACAGCGCTGCTGGGGTGGCCCGTACGCTAATATGCATGAGGCAACGGAGGAGGCTGGTTATTTCGCTGTTCACCGAATAAAGTCTAAATTTGGATTGGAAATTAAGGATGTTAATTACGACGGCTATATACTGTATAAGAATATGTACCACGAGGTGATTATTCAGTATGGTAATCTCTTGGGCGACTTCAATAAGCTAAAAAATGCATATAATGCATTAGAAACTTCTTCTGCCTCTGCTATTGCTCAGAATGCAAAATTCGTAGTTGAACATGCAGAAATGCGATCTAGGATTGATGAGTACTGTGGTGACCCGGATCTTTGCAGGGCTTCTACGGTGTGACCGGCAGCTTCGGGAGGCCTACGGGGCATGTCGGCGGTGTTCGCGCGCCAATTTGGACTCAAGTGATGGATTCGGGGCTTAAATAGATCACGTGGATAACCGGAAGACCCCGTTGGATGTTTAGAAGTGTTTTCGCGCAAATCGGATATCAAATTTGGACTCGGCGCGAAATTCGGAATGAAAATACCTTTCCGGGAGCCTCCGGCAAATTTTAGGATTGGAATTTGGCAAAACGGACGCCGTATTTGGAATCAGCGCGCGAAAACGGTCAAAACGGACTACCCACATGTATTTTTGGTGCTCGGGTACTGTTCACCGCCGGAACAGTACTTTCCGGCGATCGCCGGCGCCGGCGGCGGCGGCGGGCAGCACCGGCGGGCGGCGGCGCGGCCTCGGGCAGGCGGAGCAGCGGCGGCACGCGGCGCGGGCAGGGGCGCGGGCAGCGCGCAGGGCCGCGGGCAGGCGCGCGGTCCACGGCGGCGGCCGTGCACCAGGGCGCTGCCACGTGGCGGATGATGGTTGGGCGGCTCACTGCGCGCGGTCCACGGAGTTTCTTGGGTGCACGGTGGACCGACAGGGTGACACGTGGCAGAATTTGATTGGCTCGGTGTGGTGCTCCCGGTCTACGCAAGCGGTGTAGCAGGTGCCGTACGCGACGTGCGGGGTGCGTGGTGCACGGGCGGTGCACGGTGGTTGGGGCCACGTGGCGCGTCTCCATTGGGTGGCTCACGTGCACCGGGCGCAGCGAAAATTTCCCAGGACACGTTGGGTATTTTCTGAAAAGAATTTCTGGATTTCCTTTAAGCTGCAACCCGAGGGCTCTTCAAGGGCGATTTTCGACCCCTTCGAGACCTCAGCTCGAAGGGGAGGTGAGAGGGAGATTTCTTCTCCTTCAAGTGAGGATTACACCTACCAAGTTTCAGATTTTCGGGTGGCACGGATTTCGAGATCTCGATTTTACGGCGCGGCGCGACGTTGCGTTTTCTGTGTTCTTCCTCGGCGCAGCAGCAGTGTTTTAGCTCCCCCGGCCTACCCCGAGCTCCTTTTTCTGTGATTTTTGCGCCGTTGGCTTCACGACAGGTAGGGCTTCATCTTTCATTTTGATCGCGCATTCTGATTTTGCTTCTTTGGCTCGGATCCCGAGGTAACAATGGACCCCCTTTTTCTGTGAGGAATGTGAGGACAGCATCGGAGTATTTTGGCCATATCTTCGCGCTCGAGCGTCATACGGAGACGAGCTTATACAACTTTTTCATCTACAGATCGCAAGGAACGCGCTCGTATTTTTATTGGATTTTCGTGAGATTTATTTCGAGGTGAAAATCACTGTTTTCTCAGTGTACTGTGCGCAGTCTTTTTCCACAGTTTGTTGTTTGGATCACCACCTTGCCGGATTTTTATCTTGACTTACCGAACTCTGATTTGGGCGTGCAAGGTACCGTTGCGAAGCTAGCGACGCAAGGATCGCTGTGATATTTTTCTTGGAATTTTCTGGGCACTTTCTGCAGGTGATAATTTAACAGTTTCGAATCCGAGGTTGTATGTGGTTATAAGAGCTTTATTTGGGAACTTAAGTGTAATTAGTGAGCTTTGTATTGTATCAGGAATATCACGGGTGTGCTAAAATCGTGGGAGCAAGGATTTGGAGTTTTTGGTATTTTCAGCTGTACGGATTTGGACAGTTGCTCTTCAGGTGGGTGGTTGCTTTACTCCTCTTTTCTGATATACCCACTAGGAGTATTAGAGTGATCCCTTTATTGGACATGTTGAATGGTCACCTAATGAACATGCATGCTTAACTAAATAATTGTGAGCCTATCTTATGGAAAATATGTTATATTGAGAACTTGATATGTTGGAACTTATACATGCTTTATGGACATCGTTTTAGCATTTAACCTTGCATAAAGGGGGGGGGGGAAATGTACTTTCATATGGTGATACTGTGAGGTGTCTTGCGGAAGGGTACCACTTGAGGATATTATTTGGACAGGCATAGGGGATGGTTTATATGAGGATGATTAGCAGATTATGGACAGGTGTGGTCGGATTATGATTTTAGCATGATGATTATACCCAGGTGAAGCTATTAATTGATATTCTGGTCGAACCACTATTTGTCACTTTTTCTCCTTTCTCTCCTGAGGACATAGGCTGGCTTACTTGGACATTTTGTAGGGCCATTTCTTATCGCTACACTTTATGTTGGGATTTGATTTAGAAGAAACCCTATTTGCTTCTTCTCCCCCTATTCTTTAGTCAGGTGACTATATGTTGCTCGAGTTTGAGCAGGGGATTGGCATTGTGTAGCCGGGGCCTAGATTTTAGCTTCTGGGGTATTATGGCTGCCGCGGGTAGTAGGCGGTGAACCAGATATCATTGTGGGACATGTTTGTGATCATGGGTGTTGTTGTGAACCCCTACTTTTGATTACCCTCTAGGCATTGGAGTAGCTTCTATGATTAGAAGGCTGATTAATAAATTATGGGCTTTGGGCATGCATTTTAGACAGGCACAGGCTATCTTTTATTTACTACTCTCGTACTTTTATCAGCATGCTTTAGCAAGGTAAAAACATATCGACATCTGCTTTATTTTATGTTTATCATCTTGGGACATTTGCATGCTTGTATGGTCACCTAGATAGGCCACCTTTTTCTGCTACACTATCATGCTGGAATTGACATAGGAGAAACCCTTTTTGTTATTCTTTTCTCCTTTCATTTGAGGCTCAGGGTATTTGCAGCTCGTGCGCGAGCAGGTGGATAGGATAGTGTAGTCAGGTCCTCGGTTTTTGGGACAGGCAGGGTATTGCGGCAACCGCGGACATTGGGCGGTTGACCGGAGGTTTCTTATGCATCAGATTGGGTATCAGGTCTTTCTTTGTGGATGGATTTCCCACGGTTTGTCTATCTTGCATCGGGTTGAGATCAGGTCTTTCTTTCGTGGATGGGTTTTCCCACTTTGATCAGAGTCATGATCCAGTCCTGCTGATTTATGATACTTGGGTTACTGAGATACTTTTCCTCGTGTGGGTCGCTCCCCACGAGTGCCACTCCGGAGTAGGCTTTCCACGGTGCAGAGCGCCGGGCACCATGCTGGGTTTTGAGTCCTTGGGACTCCTTTGCTTCGGTGTTATGCGTAGGCTGGCATACCCGTCGCGGCAGAGCAGGCAGTACCAGTGGTTACTGGTGGTTAGATTGGGTTATTCTGGCAGACATTTATTTTCTGATGCATACATTTAGCTATTCTATTAGCTTGGCATTTTTAGAGGCATTCTAGTGGTAGCTTTTCATCAGGAGTCTTATTCTTTTTAGCATACCGCCTTTGTTTCCTTTTGCCTCTGGTAGACCTAGTGGGCGTGTCAGAGTTTGAGGTTTTACCCACTAGGGGAGGCTACTGGTTTACTAGTAGTTCTCACCCCCATTCTTCTTTCCTCTTTTTCTTTTCCCTTGTTTTGCAGAGTCTTCTGCGGGTGCTACTGGACTTTCAGTGGCGGGTCGAGGTGAGAGGACGGCTGAGTAGATAGATCTCGAGGCAGGATGAGCGTGTTAGCTGGACTGTTGGTGTACCCAGGTTTTCCTCAGACGGTTGTACTTTCACTTTTGGAACTGGCTTTTGCCAGCATGTTGTATTTTTTATTTTGTGAGCTGGGAGAGACTGATGTATCATTTATACAGATGTATTGTACTTTATTTCCAGCTTCAGTCTGAGATGTATTAGTTTTAGTTCAGCTCTGTTTTTATTGCTCTTTTATTATATCTTTTATATCTGAGCAGGTTGTTGGCGCTTCGTGTACACGGGAAATACCGTGTGCACGGCGGATCTGTAGACGGGCCCGGGTTCTGGTTTACACCCGGGGCGTGACAGATTAAGTTGGTATCAGAGCTTAGGGATAGGTCAGTTGGGACATAGGAAACCCTAGGCTTACGGCGGGCCCTAGGATGTTAGGGTGTGAGAGACGCGACATTTTGCGAAAGTCGGTGATTTGGTTTTGACTCTTCCTGTGAGTGAAGAGGGATCGACATACCCTATTTTTGTGGGACAGTTATGTTGGCTGCAGACAACATAAAGTTACAAAAATAGGGGGATGTCTTTGACTTTCGCTAGATTGGGTCGAGTGTTTGGGATGTGCTGATTTGCGGTTTGTCGTGGCGAGCGGTGTCTCCCCGACTTTGGGCCCTGACCCGGGTGCACTTTGGTGCAGCAGTTGGGTCTGAGCTAGTTGTTTTGGGCCGGATACCAGATTGGAGTCAGAGAGCTCCGGACCCAGATGACAGGATTGTCAGAGGCTTTTTAGCGGCAGAGTGGGCGAGCATCTGGTTTTGTGACACTGTTATCGGAACAGCGGGCAGCTCGACAGTGCTTCCTTCTGAGACCACCCGATTGCAGCATCCTCAAGGGCGGGGATTTCTGCAGTACTGATGGAGTGAGTAGCCCCATTGTGCCAATGTTTAGTGCCGAGGCGCCGAGGCAGGGTGGATAGTTGACAGCTGATGAGCTATGGGACACCAATGATCAGTTGAGCCAGTTTCGGCAGATAAACCACCCCGATTCTTAGGATTAGGTTTGGAGCCTCTTGGGGTAGAATCGTGGTTGGTGATGATGGAGAGACTCTTTGGCAGCCTCCTGGTGTCTAAAGGGTTTACGCAGTTGTCAAACTGCGCGCTCTATGATTTGGGGGACATGGTGCATAGGATATGCATGACTGTGAGTGGATTGCGCCAGGATACCTTTCCGTTTGTTCGGACCATCTTTTGCGGGTTTTGGACTTTGGGGTGCTTCGATGGTGGAGGCAGTGTTTATGGAGCTGGCGCTGCAGTTCTTTTGGATGGGTATCTGCTGTCAGAGGCATGTTCTGGATAGAGGCGTTTGATGCCAGATGATGGAGGATAGATCGGCCGGCAGAGACATTTTCGTTTTCCCTTCCTGGTTGGTGGATATCCTCGTGGATGGAGTATGTGAGTTTATCTCTGGGGGATGTTACCCTGTGTGTTTGTTAATTGGCATGTTTGGGGTGCAATATATGTGATTGAGGGGTGAGCTCAGTAAGGATAATTGTATAAGGAATTGCATGAATCGATTGTGCTTGGTCGTTTGACGATGATATTCAGGCGGATTTTTGAGACATCAGGGGTTGGGTGGACCCCGATGACAGCAACAGCCCTTTTATCAGAATGGCGCAGCGGTAGCGTGGATTGGCTGTCTGCGAGAGACCACATTCGGCACCTCATTGTGAGCATGGACAGAGGTCGTGCCCCCTTTGTGATTGGTCTAGATATGTTGGCAGGCTGAGCGATGACCACTTGCATCGAGCGGATGAATCTGTGCCGCCCGGTTGGAGGGCGCCACGGTAGTGGTTTGAGTTGTCGCAGGTGTGATTTCACCACAGCAGTCGGAGTTAGGACATGTTGTATTCCTGCATGGACTAGAGGTAGAGTCGTTACCACATGCACTTGAGGTACCGGTTACTGTTGGCATTGTGCAAGTGGGGGAGGCTAGTGGATCATGTCCAGTGTAGCAGAGGCCGTGAGTTATGCCGGCAGACATATTGGTGTTTGTGGCAGCTTGGTGTCTGACCCAGTGCTTGGGATTGGTTGGCGTAGTGCCACAGGATGTTTGACTGTCGAGAGAAAGGGCTTTGATTTTCTGCAAGGCAGATAATGGAAGGCAATTTGTTTGTTGAGACTGTTAGAGCACACCGTTTACAGCGTCAGTGTGAGAGGTGCCTACGGCGACAGCGGGACTTAAGGATATCCCTATTGATCGTGAGATCCCGGGTGTGAGACCACCTAAGCCGATGATTATGCCGCCCGAAAGGGAGATTAAGATTGTGGTTGTCGTGGTTCTGGAAACCACGCCAACTTCATAGCACCTCGTTGGATATCGCCTTTAGAGCTGCGGGAGTTGATGGCATAGGTGCGGGGATCTGATGGATCGAGGGTCTGTTGGACCTAGTGCTACGTCGCTGATACCCGACGGTGAGAGCCCTTTGTGATTGGAGCCCAGTCAGGTCCAGGTATTATTTAGGGCCTTTTGATGGAGTTCTGCCCCGGCAGTTGATCGATTATGATGCCTGCATCCGTTTGGATTTACAGCTGAGTATTTCGCCAAGATGGCGTACAAGAGACGCTAGGGGCATTATGAGTACAGTGAAGCCAATGGAATGATTAATGCCTTGTTGCCTTTAAGATTGAGGAACTCTGTTTTCCAGTGGGACGTGAACGGATTGATAGCAGCGATCTTTAAGGATATTTTGGCTTTACCCCCTTCCCGAATGATTTTGAGCTTGTGGAGCATTTGTAGATGCTGTGGCAAGGTCTGTGAGGAAGAAGCTTTATGCCAAGTCGTTGTGGTACAAGTTTTAGCTTCGAGAGCATGTCTTCCTGGATTGCCTATTCAAGCCATAGGGGCGACTGTGGAAATCCGGCCAAAATGGATGTTATTTAAGACTGGCCGAGATCGACGGTTATTGTTGGGGTGAGGAGTTTTTGGACCGGATGGTGCTAGCAGAGACTGATGATCAGATGACGAGTTTGGTACCAGCGCCGATTTTAACCTAGTCAGTGGTGGGAGATGGATTTGTGAGTTATAGTGATACCTCCCATAGTGGCTATAGAGCTGTCTTTGGATTTTGTCGAGCATCCAGTATCACCCCGATAGGGCCGCTGTGGTGGCGGATACCTGGAGCAGAAGAGCTTTGGGTTTGAGTTTGTTGATTCTCTAATTGGCGCTGTGTGAGGCCATCTTGGTGTACAGGGTTTGAGTTTGTGTTCTAGAGGATATCTTTTGATTGAGGCTGCGGCTGAGCAATCCACTTGGGTGGTTGAGTTTTGAGGGCGACCGAGTGTGAACCCCTGCTTATTGGGGCCCCTTTTCTGTGCAGGTGTTGTGTGATTGTGTTTCGGGTCGCTTTGGTTGAGTTGGCTCTTGGGTGTGATTCTTGAGCATGTTGCTCGGGCTGTTCGTTCCTTTCCCCAGTCTTTTGTTGGAGTTCTTGAGGTTTTTTCTGCGTCTCAGCTCAGGAGTGTTATGCTTTGAACCCCTCGCCCGTGATTGACTCGCTTCTTTTGAGCCCTATGAGAGTTTGGTGTACGAGGGACGCCCGTTGCGAATTCCGGCTCGTGTGGTGAGGGAATTGCGCAATCGGGCTTTGCCGTTCTGGTTGTTGCTGTTGTGGTTGTTGCGGAGTAATCACGGGGAGTGATAGGTGACTTGGGAGCTGGAGACGGCGGTGTTGGGTTTTGACTCTGGTTTTTGAGACTCCTAGGGAGTTGCTTTAGTTTCGAGGACGAAACTTTCTTTTAGTGGGGGAGGATGTGGTGACCCGGATCTTTGCAGGGCTTCTACGGTGTGACCGGCAGCTTCGGGAGGCCTACGGGGCATGTCGGCGGTGTTCGCGCGCCAATTTGGACTCAAGTGATGGATTCGGGGCTTAAATAGATCACGTGGATAACCGGAAGACCCCGTTGGATGTTTAGAAGTGTTTTCGCGCAAATCGGATATCAAATTTGGACTCGGCGCGAAATTCGGAATGAAAATACCTTTCCGGGAGCCTCCGGCAAATTTTAGGATTGGAATTTGGCAAAACGGACGCCGTATTTGGAATCAGCGCGCGAAAACGGTCAAAACGGACTACCCACATGTATTTTTGGTGCTCGGGTACTGTTCACGGCCGGAACAGTACTTTCCGGCGATCGCCGGCGCCGGCGGCGGCGGCGGGCAGCACCGGCGGGCGGCGGCGCGGCCTCGGGCAGGCGGAGCAGCGGCGGCACGCGGCGCGGGCAGGGGCGCGGGCAGCGCGCAGGGCCGCGGGCAGGCGCGCGGTCCACGGCGGCGGCCGTGCACCAGGGCGCTGCCACGTGGCGGATGATGGTTGGGCGGCTCACTGCGCGCGGTCCACGGAGTTTCTTGGGTGCACGGTGGACCGACAGGGTGACACGTGGCAGAATTTGATTGGCTCGGTGTGGTGCTCCCGGTCTACGCAAGCGGTGTAGCAGGTGCCGTACGCGACGTGCGGGGTGCGTGGTGCACGGGCGGTGCACGGTGGTTGGGGCCACGTGGCGCGTCTCCATTGGGTGGCTCACGTGCACCGGGCGCAGCGAAAATTTCCCAGGACACGTTGGGTATTTTCTGAAAAGAATTTCTGGATTTCCTTTAAGCTGCAACCCGAGGGCTCTTCAAGGGCGATTTTCGACCCCTTCGAGACCTCAGCTCGAAGGGGAGGTGAGAGGGAGATTTCTTCTCCTTCAAGTGAGGATTACACCTACCAAGTTTCAGATTTTCGGGTGGCACGGATTTCGAGATCTCGATTTTACGGCGCGGCGCGACGTTGCGTTTTCTGTGTTCTTCCTCGGCGCAGCAGCAGTGTTTTAGCTCCCCCGGCCTACCCCGAGCTCCTTTTTCTGTGATTTTTGCGCCGTTGGCTTCACGACAGGTAGGGCTTCATCTTTCATTTTGATCGCGCATTCTGATTTTGCTTCTTTGGCTCGGATCCCGAGGTAACAATGGACCCCCTTTTTCTGTGAGGAATGTGAGGACAGCATCGGAGTATTTTGGCCATATCTTCGCGCTCGAGCGTCATACGGAGACGAGCCTATACAACTTTTTCATCTACAGATCGCAAGGAACGCGCTCGTATTTTTATTGGATTTTCGTGAGATTTATTTCGAGGTGAAAATCACTGTTTTCTCAGTGTACTGTGCGCAGTCTTTTTCCACAGTTTGTTGTTTGGATCACCACCTTGCCGGATTTTTATCTTGACTTACCGAACTCTGATTTGGGCGTGCAAGGTACCGTTGCGAAGCTAGCGACGCAAGGATCGCTGTGATATTTTTCTTGGAATTTTCTGGGCACTTTCTGCAGGTGATAATTTAACAGTTTCGAATCCGAGGTTGTATGTGGTTATAAGAGCTTTATTTGGGAACTTAAGTGTAATTAGTGAGCTTTGTATTGTATCAGGAATATCACGGGTGTGCTAAAATCGTGGGAGCAAGGATTTGGAGTTTTTGGTATTTTCAGCTGTACGGATTTGGACAGTTGCTCTTCAGGTGGGTGGTTGCTTTACTCCTCTTTTCTGATATACCCACTAGGAGTATTAGAGTGATTCCCTTTATTGGACATGTTGAATGGTCACCTAATGAACATGCATGCTTAACTAAATAATTGTGAGCCTATCTTATGGAAAATATGTTATATTGAGAACTTGATATGTTGGAACTTATACATGCTTTATGGACATCGTTTTAGCATTTAACCTTGCATAAAGGGGGGGGGGAAATGTACTTTCATATGGTGATACTGTGAGGTGTCTTGCGGAAGGGTACCACTTGAGGATATTATTTGGACAGGCATAGGGGATGGTTTATATGAGGATGATTAGCAGATTATGGACAGGTGTGGTCGGATTATGATTTTAGTATGATGATTATACCCAGGTGAAGCTATTAATTGATATTCTGGTCGAACCACTATTTGTCACTTTTTCTCCTTTCTCTCCTGAGGACATAGGCTGGCTTACTTGGACATTTTGTAGGGCCATTTCTTATCGCTACACTTTATGTTGGGATTTGATTTAGAAGAAACCCTATTTGCTTCTTCTCCCCCTATTCTTTAGTCAGGTGACTATATGTTGCTCGAGTTTGAGCAGGGGATTGGCATTGTGTAGCCGGGGCCTAGATTTTAGCTTCTGGGGTATTATGGCTGCCGCGGGTAGTAGGCGGTGAACCAGATATCATTGTGGGACATGTTTGTGATCATGGGTGTTGTTGTGAACCCCTACTTTTGATTACCCTCTAGGCATTGGAGTAGCTTCTATGATTAGAAGGCTGATTAATAAATTATGGGCTTTGGGCATGCATTTTAGACAGGCACAGGCTATCTTTTATTTACCACTCTCGTACTTTTATCAGCATGCTTTAGCAAGGTAAAAACATATCGACATCTGCTTTATTTTATGTTTATCATCTTGGGACATTTGCATGCTTGTATGGTCACCTAGATAGGCCACCTTTTTCTGCTACACTATCATGCTGGAATTGACATAGGAGAAACCCTTTTTGTTATTCTTTTCTCCTTTCATTTGAGGCTCAGGGTATTTGCAGCTCGTGCGCGAGCAGGTGGATAGGATAGTGTAGTCAGGTCCTCGGTTTTTGGGACAGGCAGGGTATTGCGGCAACCGCGGACATTGGGCGGTTGACCGGAGGTTTCTTATGCATCAGATTGGGTATCAGGTCTTTCTTTGGTGGATGGATTTCCCACGGTTTGTCTATCTTGCATCGGGTTGAGATCAGGTCTTTCTTTCGTGGATGGGTTTTCCCACTTTGATCAGAGTCATGATCCAGTCCTGCTGATTTATGATACTTGGGTTACTGAGATACTTTTCCTCGTGTGGGTCGCTCCCCACGAGTGCCACTCCGGAGTAGGCTTTCCACGGTGCAGAGCGCCGGGCACCATGCTGGGTTTTGAGTCCTTGGGACTCCTTTGCTTCGGTGTTATGCGTAGGCTGGCATACCCGTCGCGGCAGAGCAGGCAGTACCAGTGGTTACTGGTGGTTAGATTGGGTTATTCTGGCAGACATTTATTTTCTGATGCATACATTTAGCTATTCTATTAGCTTGGCATTTTTAGAGGCATTCTAGTGGTAGCTTTTCATCAGGAGTCTTATTCTTTTTAGCATACCGCCTTTGTTTCCTTTTGCCTCTGGTAGACCTAGTGGGCGTGTCAGAGTTTGAGGTTTTACCCACTAGGGGAGGCTACTGGTTTACTAGTAGTTCTCACCCCCATTCTTCTTTCCTCTTTTTCTTTTCCCTTGTTTTGCAGAGTCTTCTGCGGGTGCTACTGGACTTTCAGTGGCGGGTCGAGGTGAGAGGACGGCTGAGTAGATAGATCTCGAGGCAGGATGAGCGTGTTAGCTGGACTGTTGGTGTACCCAGGTTTTCCTCAGACGGTTGTACTTTCACTTTTGGAACTGGCTTTTGCCAGCATGTTGTATTTTTTATTTTGTGAGCTGGGAGAGACTGATGTATCATTTATACAGATGTATTGTACTTTATTTCCAGCTTCAGTCTGAGATGTATTAGTTTTAGTTCAGCTCTGTTTTTATTGCTCTTTTATTATATCTTTTATATCTGAGCAGGTTGTTGGCGCTTCGTGTACACGGGAAATACCGTGTGCACGGCGGATCTGTAGACGGGCCCGGGTTCTGGTTTACACCCGGGGCGTGACAAGTACCGTAGCACTATCAACTTTCTTCGTCGGGGTTGTTCTGTTTCCTCAGCAGATCCATCTGAAGATAGTTCTGGTTTTTAGCTTGGCATTTATTGTTCCTTCCCTTCGTTTTCTCTTCACTTACTTTCTACTTTTGATAAAAATTTGTAATCCACCTACTCTTTTCCTTTCTCTTCCCTTTTGAGTTGCTTTGTGTTCTTCGGAAAATTTGTTATCATCGATTTACGTAAACTTTAAGCTTACCTGTTTCATACGTGCCTACTTGAACATTTGTTTGGAAAAACATTTGTGCATATAGTCCCAGATAACAAAATATATACGCTCTACGCGATTCTAATCATGGAAATCAAAAAAATTAGTCCCTGTAAATTACTCATATGTTTAAGTGTAATTAGTTCTTTCCTCCCGCTCTCCCCTCTTATTTGTTTGTGTAATGTACATGTAATTTCCCGTACACCCTTCCTATCTTTATTTCTCCCAAACTCCTTTCCAATCAATAATGTCTTCGGTGATTAGCGGTGGATACTTTCATGCTACATAATATATATAATTAGATTAGATGGGCTTTAATATTTCTTTGCGTCCCCACCATTTACGAACAGTTTTACTTACCCATCGGTTTTCCTTTTTTTACCCATCGGTGATTACTCCCTTCTTCCAACTGTTAATACGTATTTTTAACGCTTATATTTTCTCATACTTTTACAGGGTTATATTTCACATAGTATGTTTGCTTGCTGCATATTGTGGTACAAATAAAATGAATACTCCCATATTTACTCGTGAGCATAGGAAGCAGCGGAGGAACCGTCTTAGCGAACGGAAGAATAAACGGACGGCACATTCTCCGAGCTATATTTACCAACTAGATCAAAATAAAATAATAAATAATCCTGAGGCACCGCCAGATATTCAAACAATTTGTCGAGCAAACAGAAAACGGCGTAAGATTATTCTTAATCAGCGGAGGAATAAATTTACAATTCTCTCCCCAGAATATACGCATAATCCGATCGGAAACAAAAATACAACAAATTATGACATAGAATCGACTTCTTCACAAGCTACCTGTAGTACTTCGAATCAATCGTATGTTGGATTGCCACATTATAAGTGCCAATTCTGCGGAGCTTTACTGTGGTACAGTGAAAGGATTTACAAATCTCAAATGGAACATACACCAAGATTTTCTTTGTGTTGTCAGGAAGGTCGAGTTAGCTTACCTTTGCTACATGGTGCACCAGCTATTCTAGCTACTTTGTTGGATTACCAAGGTGGACAAGAAGGTAAGAAATTTCGTGAGAATATTAGAGCATACAATTCTATGTTCGCGTTTACGTCGATAGGTGCAAAAATAGATTTAGAGATTAATAAAAGACCAGGACCATATGTTTTCCGAATTAATTAATGGTCAGAATTATCATATAATGGGTTCTCTTCTACCGATAGATGGTGAGCGGCCTAAATTTGCTCAACTTTATATTTATGATACTGAAAATGAAGTTGATAATAGATTAGAGGCGCTTGGGGTAGATACAAATGATGACGCTATCAGCAGAAATATTGTGGTAAAATTGTTACATATGTTTGATACGGAAAATGAAGTGGTCAAGGCATTTAGGATGGCGAGAGATCGTTTTGCACAAAATAACTTCTTACCGATGAAATTACGTTTGATTGGTACCCGTACAGAAAAATCGGACCAATATAACGCTCCAACCAGTTGTGAGATTGCTGGTTTAATAGTTGGTGATTTGGGTTGTTCAGATCGACATCGCGATATTATTGTCGAGCACAAAACACAAGGGTTAAAACGCATTAGTGATTTACACCCTTCTTTTATGGCAATGCAATATCCCATTCTATTTCCATACGGTGAGGATGGTTTTAGGCTTGGCATACAATGTAGAGAGACATGTCGAAAGAAAACGAACTCTAGGCAATATATTACAATGCGCGAATTTTATGCTTACAGAATTCAAAACAGATTAGCTGAAGGAAGCACGTTGATACGAGGCGGTAAACTTTTCCAACAATATATTGTCGACGCTTTCTCATGTGTTGAAGAAGAAAGACTCCAATATATTAGAAACAACCAATCTAATTTAAGATCCGAATTATATAAAGGTATAAAAGATGCTGTGGTTGAAGGAGATGTGAATGGAGATGCTATTGGTAAAAGAATTATATTACCGTCGAGTTTCACAGCTGGCCCTCGCTACATGATTCAAAATTATCAAGATGCTATTGCTATATGCAGACACTGTGGGCCTCCTGATTTATTTGTTACATTTACCTGCAATGCACAGTGGCCTGAAATTCGAAATGGTTTGGAATTTATTCCTGGGCAAAAACCTGAGGACAGGCCCGATATTGTAAGCAGATTATTTAAGATAAAATTAGAAAGTTTGATGACTGATATCAAAAAAGGTGCCTTCTTCGGGCCATCGGTTGCAGGTATACAGCTGCTAAACATAGTCTATATTTTTCGGTTAATACTTCGTCAGCTAATAATTCATCCTTAAATGTACCATATACTTAACAAATAATTATTTACTCTATGTTCTCTTTTGTATGTCTTTATTCCTCTGTGGGTGTCCTGCAATCTATGTCCAGAATTATATACAGTCGAATTCCAAAAAAGAGGCCTCCCTCATGTTCATATTTTAATATGGTTACATGCGGATCATAAATATTTAACAACTGCGGAAATAAATTCTATCATTTCCGCAGAAATACCTGATAAGATTTCTGATCCAGATGGGTATGCAGCTGTTGAAAAATTTATGGTTCACGGCCCATGTGGAACAAGTAAACCACGAGGACCGTGTATGATCAAAGGCCGATGTTCGAAACATTTTCCAAAAGAGTATAAGAGTGAAACAGTAATAACTCCTGATGGCTTTCCCATTTATAGGAGAAGAGATAATGGGAGATATGTGCTAAAAGCTGGTATTCAACTTGATAATAGATTTGTCGTGCCACATAATCTACGATTAATTGTTAAATATGGAGCTCATATTAATGTTGAATGGTGTAATAAATCGAGGCTTATCAAATATTTATTCAAGTATGTCAACAAAGGTCCGGATAGAGCTTCTGTTGTTGTAGAAAATAATTTGTCTTATACCGAATCAGGTACTGCACCACAATCTACATATATTGACGAGGTTAAACAATACTTAGATTGCCGGTATTTATCAGCATATGAAGCTATTTGGCGGTTATTTGAATTTGATATTCACTTTAGACAGCCATCAGTTGAGCGTTTGACTATTCACCTACCCATGATGAACAACGTAACATATCATGGTTCACAAAATTTACTTAACGTTTTGGCCCGCCCTAATATTGAGAAGTCGATGTTGACTGAATGGATGTATACTAATACCATATGTAACGATGCTCGGGAACTTACATACACTGAGTTTCCTACAAAATGGGTGTGGCATAAAAAAGATAAGTTTTGGTCTAAAAGAAAACGAGGATACCGTATTGGCAGAATTGTTTATATACACCCAAATGCAGGTGAATTATATTTTTTAAGAATGCTTTTAAATATACTAAGGGGTCCAAGAAATTATGTAGAAATTAGAACTGTCGATGGCGTTGTCCACGAAACATTTCGTTCTGCATGTAATGCTCTCGGATTACTGGGTGATGATACAGAATGGAGAGAGGCATTTGAAGAGGCATCACATTGGTCCTCTTCTGCTGGGCTTCGGCAATTATTTACAACCATAGTGATTTTTTGTGAGGTGACAGACCCTCTTAAATTATGGACTGAGTACTGGCAATTAATGGCTGATGATATTTCGTACAAATTAAGACATATTCTTGGAATTCGAAATCTCCAAATACCTGAAATTGAGCTTCAAAATCATGTTTTGTTTGAACTCGAGGTTCTTTTCAACAAAAGCTCTGCCTCGCTATCTGATTATAAACTCCCAAATCCCGGCGGACTAATTTTTGATGGTTTCGATAACAGATTAATAAGGGAAGAATTGGATTACAATAGAAGTGAGTTGATACAGGATCATACCGAATTCTTTGATGGGTTAAACGATGAACAACGAATAATATATAATGCTGTCTTGGTTTCTGTATATCAAAATATTGGAGATATTATATTTGTTTATGGACATGGTGGAACAGGAAAAACATATCTTTGGAAGACTATTATTTCCAGATTACGTTCAGAAGGAAAAATAGTTTTGGCCGTTGCATCTTCAGGTATAGCATCCCTTTTATTACCTGGAGGCCGAACAGCTCATTCCAGGTTTAAAATACCAATACAAATTAACGATTGTTCTATTTGTGAAATTAAGAAAGGTACGCAACTTGCCGCTTTAATTTCCCACGCAAGCTTAATTATCTGGGACGAAGCACCTATGAATCATCGGAATTGTTTCGAAGCTTTAGATAAATCATTAAAGGATATTATGGGGATGGCTGATTCAGCAGCTACTGAAAATCTTTTTGGAGGAAAAACTATTCTTTTGGGAGGAGATTTTAGACAAATACTTCCAGTTGTTGTCGGCGGTAGTAAACAAGATATTTTAAATGCATCACTGACTAGATCTTATATATGGAGTAAATGTAAAGTCTTTCGACTTACTATAAATATGAGATTACTACAAGGATCAACAAATGATACCTCTAATAGAATTTTAAGAGAATTCAGTCAATGGGTACTTGATATTGGTGATGGAAAGATACCTAGCATACAATTAGAGAACGAAGAAGAGCCAACGTGGATCAAAATTCCTGATGACATATTGGTCGAATTTGACAACAATGGAATGCAGGCGATCGTTAGTGAAATATACGATAATATCGAGTGCAACTACAATGATCCGACATATTTACGAAACAGAGCTATTGTTACACCTATGAATGAGACTGCTGATGAAATTAATACTTACGTTCTTTCTTTACTACAAACAGAGGAACGTTTATATTTCAGTTCGGATTCAATATGTAGTTCATCTACACATTCTGGAGAAAGCAACGTTCTTTACCCAGTAGATTTCTTGAATAGCTTAAAATTTAATGGAGTACCAAATCACAAATTAAAGTTAAAAGTAGGAAGCCCTGTAATGTTACTTCGCAATATTAACCAAAGTTCCGGACTTTGCAATGGGACACGTCTACTTATAACTCAACTGGCTCCTAAAATTATTGAAGCAGAAATCTTTACTGGTATCCACATTGGTGAAAAAGTTTATATTCCTCGCATCGTAATAAATGTTACCGAATCAAAATGGCCATTCATATTGAAAAGAAGGCAATTCCCGCTACGTTTATGCTATGCAATGACAATTAATAAAAGCCAGGGACAAACATTAGAAAAAATTGGCCTCTATTTGTCGCAACCTGTGTTTTCGCACGGCCAGCTTTATGTTGCGATATCGCGAGTAACATCGAAGAAAGGGTTACGAATTCTTATAGAAAAAAAGGATGGTCAGCCTGAAGGATATACAAAGAATATTGTTTACCAAGAAATACTTGATGATTTAAAATAATATTCTCAGGTTTGCAATATATTCTTATATATTTCTTTCTGTTCCTGTGTAAATGCTTATTCTTCTATCTAGATTTTCACCCACTAGAAAAAAAAAAAAAAAACTTTCGCAATTTCCCTTTGCTGTACTACTTAGTATTATATTTATTCTCTTCTTGAATACATCTCTATAGGTACAATGAAGACTTTACTTTTATCACAATTGTCGCCACAATCTCAAGAATGTGAAATCAAAGTTCGCATCTGTCGAGTTTGGGAATCAACAGCTCCTTTTTTAAAAGGAGATATCTTTAGCTTGGATTGCTTATTAATAGATGAAGAGGTTTGTATATCTCCTTTGTTTTGATACTCCTCTTACTGTTAGTTTGTTACTAATTTGGTTAAGAGTTTCTCTCCTTGTTTACTATGATACATTCAGTCCTTCTCCATGCAAGCAACTATACACAAACAAGATGCAGCAGCATTTAGATCTAAAATAAGCGAAGGGAACCTATATGTAATCGAGAAATTCGCAGTTATTCCAAGCAAGAAAAGATTTATTGCTGTAGGTCGCGATTACATGATTCAAATAAGCAAACGAACAGAAATAAACGAACTTAAAGAAAGTTTGAATCAAATACCACTATACAGTTTTAATTTCTCGATCTTCTATGAAGTAACGAACAAGCGATACAACGATGCTGTTCTCACAGGTACCACTCTTATTGAATATAAATTGGTTTACTCAACTTACATACCGTTTTTTTATTCATACTTACTCCATATTCTGTAGATATTTTTGGGAAAATTACAAGTATTCACGATATCACGCATAAATACATTGGGGATACCTTAACTCCAATCAGAAATTTAGAGATCGAAGATTCTGAGTAAGCAATGCCGGCCTTTAAATAATAACCAAAAGTACATTACTTAAGTTAGATTACAAATCTATATTTAATTAATTTCTTTCCCTTTCAGACAAAATACTCTATCTATTGCACTATGGGATAAATTCGCTGTTTCTTTTGATGAAACACGCTTTACAAGTAGCGAGTGTACTAAACCAGTCATAATAATTCTGGCTGGTATGACTGTCCGAACATTTAGAGGTTGGTACAATAAATATAATAGCGAATTATTTATGTATATTCCTAATAATAGTGTAATAACTCATGTAATTTAAATGCAGAGAAGCTATACTTATCAACATGTTCAGCATCCAAAATATATTTCGACCTACAAATTCCAGAAATAGAGGAATTTCTTCATAGGTTTGACTATTAATCTTCTGTTACTCATAACGTTGTGCTGCCTCCTGTAATCTACCAGTCCATTACTAGCATCTGATGTGTGCATTACTATATATAGTCTGCAGGCAAGAGATCATTCAATCCGCCGAATTGGTTGTGAGGAGGACACTCCTATTCCTCCTCAGGAAGAAATGCATTTAAATCGGAGAACTATTGATGAATTGCTGAATTCTAGCATGCCTGATACTGAGGTGGTGTTTCCACAAGAATAAAGTTTTATTCTACATATGTCCAGAAATAATTTTACTTCTACCGACCAATTTCTTTCTTTAAATGTTAGAATATGAAGCTCACATGTCAATGTAAGATCTTGGATATTGACACATCATATGGATGGTGGTACAAAGCATGTAACAATTGCAAGGCTGCTGTCAAAATATATGACGACACATTTTGTTGTGCACGTTGTGGTGATGACAAACAGCCGCCAATTCCGTGGTAAATTCTTCAATTTATTACCGTTTTCGAAGTATTCAGAATGACTACTTAATACTTTGTGATTTCCGATGGGGTACCAACTAACTGTATGTATTTAAAAATAGGTACAAATTAAACACCATTGTTGGCGATGAAACCGGCACAGCTAATTTTACAATATTTGGAAAATCGGCTCAAGATTTGATCCACATTCCAGCGCAAAATTTAGCAACTGCGCCTAATTCGGATAACTTTAGTCTTCCACCTGCGATAAAAAACATTATCAATCAGGTGCACATTTTCCAAATAACCGCTGACCCCCAGAAATTTACAACAAATATTGGAACTTTTAGAGTTATCAAAATTTTTACATTAAAGAAAGAAATACGGCAAAAAAACACCGTCTTATTGCTGAAATGTGAAGACGAAAGCTGCTCCATTCCTTCTAAAAAACAAGCACATGTGGAGTTACTCGAAGAAACAACTCCAATTAATGAAAATTCGTCTAGGTAATATAATTTTCCTACCTTCTGCTTTCCTACTTCAGATATTATGTACTTACTCTAAATTATACTTAATATTTGATTATTTCGAACGCAGCTTTACACAAACACCTGAAAAATCATATGAAGTCAGCGCTCGGAAAAAACGCCGTTCTGCGTAATATTTCCTACTATACTTTTCTTCAATTGATTACTGCATATTTGTATATAAAACTATTAATATTTAATTCCGGTATTTGCAGTTCTAAACATACTGAGGAAGCTGACGGCCTCAAGAAATGAGAAACTATGTATAAACTACGTTATTCGTACTAATAATTAATTAGACTTCTTATTTCACTGATTAGTATATCACCGGCGCTAATAATATATACATATATATATATATTATGGCAAACTCCGGATACGACTACTATTCATAGATCTTAATATACAAATCGATATTTATATGTAGAACTTTTATAAATATGTGTATTAAATAGCCCATCAACGAGAACGGAACGTCATCATCGCAGCGTACTCTTCCCTCATATATGCCCTATACTTTATTACTTTGTCTCTCTACATTGTTTTAGTTTGTGTATTAAGAGGGGCGAATATTATGGACTTCCACTCTTCGCTGATCCTTTAAAATATAAATGGCAATTGTCGAAATATCAAATGGAAAACGTACATCTTGCCGTTATTTCGCGCAATGCTTTCTAGGTAAGAAAATCGTGCTCAATTTTTTTGTGCAATACAGTATTAATTCTATTTTCTTTTCGTGTTTCTATCTTGTATTTCTCCACTAATTTGCGCTCTCTTCCATTTATTCTTTTAATTTCATTTTTTTTGCAATCATGATAGGAAAGAAACTCCGTTATGATCGTGTAATTTTAGTCCTACCCTTCGTCACTACCATCATCCTCTATGGTTCTTCTTCGACCCTCACTCTGGTACAGAATACTTTCAAAAGGTACGATGCCTATCAGAATATAATTCAACTAATTGCTGCTCACACAATAATAATGCATGCAAAAAAAGATATGTCTTCCAAATTTTCTACTTACCTCCTGATTGAGTAGCTAAATTAACTGAACCTCACATTTTTCAACCCATTTTCCACTTCTTTTTCCTTACATTCCCAAGTTTGCTTCCCCCTATCTTTATTCTTTTGTTCCAATATTTTCTTTAATATTTCACACTTTCCTTTTGTAATTATCTCTACATGTATACTCTTCCTGAACTTGATGCCTTTAATTAGTTCGAGTTTCTAAACAATTTTACAATTTCCGCCTTTTGAACTTTAAAATCATAAAAGTTTATTAACACCGTCCAACAAAAGAAACAGAAAAATGTTCTTGAGTACCTCTCATTAAGTTAGGTTTTCTAAGTTGTTACTTCTGGATTAGTGCCTACTCAGTTTTCAGCTCTTTATTTACATTCTTTTTGGTATTTTTAGAGTAAGTAATTAAGAAGTAAATAGGTAGTAGTAACAATAGTATTTATACAATGCAATATATATATATGTAACATGTATTCTCTGTACCCAGAAAATATAACGCAAAATAAATTAGAGTACATATGAACCTTCGTATTTCCCATATTTTGCTGTTCCACAAGATTCGTACTTTCCAACCTCCAAAGATAATCCAAGAAAAGGATTGCTAAGGTGGTTTGGATGTGGAATTGCACATTTTGTAATGAAATATATACAGTTAAAAATAGGAAGAGCAAGCATGTTATATTTCAATAGGTTAGGTCCCGTTGGGTATATACAATTGTCGATACTAATTTACCATCCGTCTCATGTAAACAATCTGAAATAAATCTTTACCTTGGTTTGTTTGGAGTACTTCATAATAAATGAAGGGCAGGTACGTACGAGAAACAGTTACAAATCTAACTTGCTCCGATTCGAATATTAATTGAACCTATATATATAGAGAGAGAGAGAGAGAGATAGAGAGAGAAAGAGAGAAAGAGAGATTTAGTGAAAAAGAAATTAGAGCTGTCAAATTTTATGGAATTACTAAGTAATTTGCCTAAATCCTTGATTTAAAAACTAATAATTAACATCCTTATTCTTCCTATTTTCCAGTGTATGTATTCCATTAGCATATGTGTAATTCCACACCAAGCCAGCTTACTAATTCTTTTGTTTGATTACCTTTGGAGTCTGGAAGGTGCGTATCTCGTGGGACAGCAAAAGATGGGAAATGTGAAGGTTTACATGTGCTCTGTTTTATTCTGCGCCGTATTTCCTGGATGAGAAGAATACAAGTTAGTATCTGTGATTCATCGTTTCTTCCCTTCCATAGGTTACATCGTGTTGACTACGTATAATTACCGGCGCTGATTTACTATTCATCTACCGTAAACAAAGTTAACCAAAACTTTCGAATTGATCTGTTTGGAGTGCTTCATAATAAACAAAGGAAAAGTATATACGAAAAACAATAGAAAATCGAACTTGCCCCAACTCAAATATTAAATGATCCTACTATGTCAAATATATACTAACTACTTGCAATCCTCTTTTCTCTTTTTTCATCCAATTAATGTGGTTAACAAGATGCAGTACGTAAGAAAAAATATATAGATTTCGGAGGAATAACAAAGTTTAACTTGCTTAGATTTTTAAATGCCTATAGAATTATAAAAATTAAATAAATGTTCCTTTCGTGTATTTGACACATGTATTACCTTTATGGACCTGACCAGTTGACACAATTAGGACAATGAACATACTTGAATTATATTAAAATTAGAATACACTAACTTACGCAATTGTTCAATATTTATTTGGCGAGAAATATAAAGATTTTATAATAATCTATGTGTGAATATTTTCTTCTAGGTCCAAACGAAAGCTATTTGAAGAATTCTAATGCAACAATTTTTAGGGTTTCCTAACAGTGCTATCCTTTTATAACCAACAACTAAACCATCTAAACAACCAAAAATAAGCATCACCAAACAAATAGACCAGTAAAAAAAAAAAAAAAACCACTCAAGTCGATTGTATAACTAGACCATCTAAACAGTGGGAAGCAAACATCACCAAACAAATAGTCCAGTTAAAAAGAAAAGAAAAAATATGCAGCTCGGGTTGCAGTCTACAGTGCTTTCCAAAAAATTCGATAATTCATAAGTATTTATAATTAATTCATAAATAATTTTTAATACAACTTGAATTTTATTTACTTAATTTAAATTTGTCCCACATTGTTTAAATACTATAGAATGATTTAATTTATATTTAAATATTCAGTGGCAAAAAAGGGAATAAAAAAATTTAAACCTCTCTAATCTTCTTATTTACCTATAATCTAACAAACATAATTTGTTTATTCCTAATATAATTCTTATACTCAACTAAACATAAATTGATATTTGTTCGTATTAATACATGTAACTTATACATATTCTGGATGAACCAAATTGAATCTTACTGTGAGTTGTACCACCATAACACTTCACAAACAAGCTTTATATGAAACTTACAAATTACAGCTTTTGTCCTTCATTTCGTGTTTGTATATAAAACTATTAATTTCCCTAAATCGTCGATTTAAGATATCGTTAACATGCTTGCTCTTCTTATTTCCCAATGTATATATCCTATTAGACAATATGTAATTTCACACCCAATCCTTCTCCTTCTCTTCGATTACCTTTGGAGTTTGAGAAGTGCGAATCTTGCGGAATATGAAAACATGTGAAATGTGAAGATTCGCATATACTAACCGCTTCTTCCTGTGTAATTTACGGTGGTAGCAATAAGAAGAAAATTTTGAATTATTTGCCATAACATATATTTTTACCTCCTTCTCTTCGATTACCTTTGGAGTTTGAGAAGTGCGAATCTTGCGGAATATGAAAACATGTGAAATGTGAAGATTCACATATACTAACCGCTTCTTCCTGTGTAATTTACAGTGGTAGCAATAAGAAGAAATTTTTGAATTATTTCCCATAACATATATTTTTACCTTTCTATAATTTAGATCACTTTAGATACATAGGATTGCCAAAACCAATTTAATGACTTCTTTCTGTGTAATTTACGGTGGTAGCAATAAGAAGAAAATTTTGAATTATTTGGCATAACGTATATTTTTACCTTTCTATAATTTAGATGACTTGAGGTACATAGAGTTGCCAAAAACCAATTTAACGTCCCTTTCATGTAAACGAGCTTAAGCAAATCTTCAGCTCTGTTTGTTTGGAGTGTCTCATAATGAACAAATAAGAGGTATATACTTTCTATAATTTACGTCACTTTGCGTTTCCAAATATTTTGTTTTTAAACTCCTTTTTGATTTGTCTTTTGGTTTCGCCACATTTGCTGAAGACCAGGGTATCTACAATACTCGGAGTTGGTCGGACCAGATGGATTGAATTTCATCGGTAATAAGAACCTGACATTGGTATAGGAATAGGTCAGGTACGGTGAGCCAATACATTTTGAATTAATTTAGTAGGTAGAAAAATAAGAACCTGACATTGGTATAGGAATAGAGTTATTAGATTGAATTCTAATTAAGTGTCTTAAAATAGGATGGTCAGATGATACGAACAAGATGCCAAATGGCTATTGTGTATTTCGTTGGAATACTACACAATAATATACTCAGATAATATCAATGAGATGAATAACATAATCCTAAATGACCAGATACATTTAAGGATGGATTGAATTTCATCGGTTACTTCGAAGTGATTGATAAATTACTTCTCACCCTTTGATGAGATGGGATGTGTGATATGCACACTAATTGAGATGTATATGTAGCATTTCTCATTCTAGAGTGCCACATAATGTATGGAGATGAGAGATATAGTTAATTAGTACATGAGAAATCAAATCGAAATAGAACCGGAAAAGAATCGAAAACAAAACGTTAAAATCTTCAAATATGTTGGATTCAGAATAATAATAGGAGTCAGTCAAATGAGAAGTAATATTTCTTTTCAACTCATAGATACAATCTATTCGCTTTAAAATTTTGCCCATGTTTTATTTAGTTAACTTGTTTTGCTACATACATGA
Organism: Tillandsia fasciculata; assembly: GCA_029168755.2. Taxonomy (NCBI): domain Eukaryota; kingdom Viridiplantae; phylum Streptophyta; class Magnoliopsida; order Poales; family Bromeliaceae; genus Tillandsia; species Tillandsia fasciculata. Next base: position 15,945,116 of record CM054940.1, on the reverse strand, counting down.
CCTTAATTTCCTTTGACACAACCTGAGACTAATTTACAACTGAATTTCGGCCCGTCCCTTGTCATTGATGTTGTATGTATGTATTACATATATATACATATATATATATATATATATATATATATATATATATATATATATATATATATATATATATATATATATATATATATATATACAACCATCTCACAAGGTTTGGCATATTCTTCCACTCCCTGCAGACTAGGAGTTGCAGGTAGCAGCAGCAATGGCCAACAGCAACAGCAGCATCATCTCTTCTTCTTCCTCTTCTTCTTCTCTCTGCCATCTGGATGTCTTCTCCTGTATTTTGCTCAACCTAGGCAACAGTTTGCATTGTCTACCTTGATTCCTACACTTGAGCTCGAAATGGCCAAAGCAAAATATAACTACGTGCTTTATAACTAACATTAATTAGTGACACTTTGGAATCAAAAAGCAGCTCTTTATAAGCCATCTAAGTTCTCTTTCTGTTGTTGCACCGTCTCAAATTTCTAGGAACCCTGCCTAGAGTTGTCCAAGAAGTTCTTATGAGTTGAATTGGTCTCTCCTTAGTAGATGATGTTTACAAATTTGGCTATATATATGTGGATTTCGAATTGATTTTGATTATGATTCTGTTTCTGTTATTATGTGATTATGTGCTTTACCACCAACATTGATTAGTGACGCTTTGGAATTAGGAAGCAGCACTTCATAAGCCATCCAAGTTCTGTTCCTGTTGTGTCACTGCCTAAAATTGTCAGAGTTCAAAATAAATTCCATGTGCTTTTCTTCAGTAACTTTCTTCATTTCAAAATTTAATGCACCAATAGAACATTCATATTCTATAATATCTAAGCGTTTTTTTGGTTCAATTCTCTTTTATTGATCTTTTTTCTTTCTGCTTATTCCAATGACTCATTGTTATTTGATTATGATTCAGCTTGAGCACACTTCGTGGTTTCAACTTCCTCCTGCACCTTGGTTTAAAGTTAGCAGCTTACGGAGTAATTATATACCATACACACTATGAAAACATACAATATGACAAGAAAAAATGAAATATAAAACAATATGTTAAGCTCTTGACCTTTTAGATGATACAACCGACTGCTAGACCACTCCAACAGTTTTGTTTATATACAAAAAATACTCTATGCTCTTTGTAACTACCGTAGTTGATGCAACCATTTCTTGTAGGCTGCTTAGTATCACATCAGTTTTTTACCTGAAAGATAATGTCTCTATTGCCAGTGTTGGAGCAGTTGACAGGTTAGGAAGATACCCTGCTGTTATATTAATTGCCTTCATATGTTGTAGATCTTCATGGTTATTTTGTACATATGATTAGTTTACTCTCTACTCCACATCTAAATGCATTTCTGGATAAGTTTATTAACATCTTATCTAATGGTTTCCTATCACTCATGCCAGTGTTCTGAAGTTTTGGAATACTTGAAACCGAAGATCAGCACTCTCTCAAACAAGCACACATGTTGAGCCACAAAATGGAAAGGTATGTATAATCTGTTCAAATAAAGGATCAGCTGAAAGTTGTCAGATCATCGTTGTTAATATAAGAGCAAAATGGTGCTGAATATAGTGATCTTCATGGTTATTTTGTATATATGATTAGTTTAGTCTCTACTCCACATCTGAATGCATTTCTGGCTAACTTTATTAACATATCATCTAATGGTTTCCTATCACTCATGCCAATGTTCTGAAGTTCTGGGATACTTAAAACTGAAGATCGGCACTCTCTCAAACAAGCACACATGTTGAGCCGCAAGATGGAAAGGTATGTACAATCTGTTCAAATAAAGGATACGGCAATATTACTGAAATAAATTAGTATGAAAATAAAGTAAATCCAAAATTTGTAGTTTTATAGGTAAACCACACAATCCAATAGACCCAAGCAATGTTAATATAAGTAAAGCTTGCCTTCCATGTACTCCCAATCTGAAAATGTCTTATGCATCTGACTAATTAGCTACTGGTCTTTTCGCCTTCCTCTTTTGTACCTACAGGAAAAGATGCAACATGGAATTTCTTGCCTACTTGAAGATTGAAGTGGTACATATATTAGTATTTCATGCATAGATACTAGGTAACAGTAACATCTATTCGATCACTATATTCAGCACCATTTTGCTCTTACATTAACAACGATGATCTCACAACTTTCAGCTGCTGCTCTATTTGCTACAAGTGCTCCTCTTGTTCCAACTCCACAAGATATTGCACTAATTGATGCTCGAAGAGGAACAAATATGTTTCGTAAAGTTTAAGTTCCTGTATGAATTTCTTTTGCACTCTACGCAATTTTTGTTCCCCTGCTGAGAACTCAATGCCTTTCCCTCATAAATGACGAACACTTGATTGTCGATGAGAGAACTTGATTGATTAGGTAATAAAGAGTTAGAAGAATATCGTCAGGTTCAATATATTTCTCATACTTTATTTCTAGCATGTGAAGATTGCGAAAGTTCATTTCGAAAACTGATGAGAGGCACAAACAAATTGTAGAATGTTTAAGCCAAACTCATTCTTATGTGCTACATATGTGGCAAGATTCTACGCTGCATTTGAACCACAATCAGTCAGGTCACTCGAAATTGTTAATCAATGTTATGCTGTTGGATCATACACTGCATCTCTGTTAAACCTACCTGCTTTCAACTTTTTAATCTGGCATTTAAAAACAAATCGTTACTAATATACATGTACAGAAGTTAGATCTAGAAGCATCATCCTTACATTTGATAATGTGGTAGACTTTCGGAGTGATGGAGAACGTGAGCTGCTTTAAGTGCGCAAACTACGGGACGAAATCATACATATTTGCACAAGACGGAGCGCAACGAACTGCCGACGACATGGACATGAAGTTCCTTGCTAAGGTTAGTGTGACATTCATGTCAGTGTCCTATGATGACACTTACGCAAGTATCAACGTACATTTTCTTACATATCTAGACTTCCTACTGTACATAAAACTAACAAGAGTTTCCATGGGAGTTTCAGAAGTCTATATGTTTGAACTTGATGTAGGTATTCATACAAAATTTAGTAGTTTCAACTTTGCATCTGCAGCAAAATACGAGCAGTGCATTTTATGATTGTGTTCTCTAAAGTTCAACTATTTAAAATCCTAACAACTAATGAACAATCAGAATGATGTTCAAAGCAACTCTTCTATTTGATCTTGGCATATACCAATCAATATTGGTGGGCCCGTCATTTCCGTCCGTGTCGATGGATACTTAAAACCTTGCTAAAAACTGTATAAGTTGGATGATAAGAAATGACTATGAAAGAATTGCAGGCAAAAGAAATCTTAAGGTTTCAAGTTAATTCCTTCCAATATGGAAAGTGGTGGACAGAGGTATCTAACTTATAAAGTCCATTTTTGGTGCATGCAACGTAAAAGCAACTTTTTTATTTCCAAATTTGTGACCTGTCCAGCCACTAAAAGGGTACAATCTTCGGCCTATTTGATAGCAGTTGTGATTTTGCATACTGTTAATCTGGTGCATTATCTGTCAACTCAATCATATTACATTTTCATGCTTGGTTCTGGAGCAACTCAGCTGGTGCAAATCTGAGATAGTTGTTGACTCTCCCAAGGATATTTCTGTTTCTACTTCAAAGTCATTGCTGGAAATTCCTGCTGTCGTTGTTGCAGCTATCAATCTGAAAACAACCATAAACCCAAAGCACAATATAAATGAGATCGTCTCAACTTCAGTTATCTGCTGCCACAAGGCAAAAGTTAGTGAAACTATTTCGATAACCTGTTCTAGAAATCCTTCCCTTTTGTTTGCATTCGTTGGACAGGGTTTAAACTAATACGTATTCTGTTCTTGTAAATTTAAGCATCATTATTTGGTTGGGTTTGCTTTTGCATTTGTAGAATATATGTATTGAATTCTACTTATTCGCATATTTGATTGTGTTTTGATGAATTTTCAGATTGATGGCCCTATGGTGGCTTCAGAATGGAAGAGAAGGGGTACGCTCACCCATTTTACTGTTGTTCGCAAGCTTGAAGGGGGAATATTTCCGATGGGTCTAACAAAGGAGGTTTCGGATAGAAATTCTAAGGCTGGAACAAATGTACTCGCATTAGAAAGCAGGTGGGCTACTGTACCGGTATTCTTATTTCTTTCTGGAAATTCTGTACCTTTTAAATCTTAAAATGTTGTGTTCCCCCTGCTTTGCATATATAAAAGCATTGGCTTTCGTACCTCTTGCAGTGAGCGCGCCTTCTAAATCAGTTGATGATTGAAATGCACAAATTAGATTGTCATGTTCTTGTTGAACACAATATTTCAGGATTTGACCTTGATGTTCTTCTCCACCGAGCTCAAATTTGAGTCTTTCATCAAGCTTAATATATCCTGTCTGGCAGGCTAAAATGTGCATCCTCCCACTATAGGTGATTTCCAAATAGTTCCCTGATCTTTATTCTTTTGGATTATATCTCCTGACAATTGTTCCTTAATTCTGTTCACTCCATGCTTCACTCCATGCTTTAATTCTGCACCTATATAAGGACCTTACAATATTTTACTCCTTTATTTCGATCCATGCTTCAACCCATGCTTTAATATAGGTGCAAAGCTTACAAAACTTAAGATGCTTCAATCCTACCTTTAATTCTACACCTATTCAACTACTGCACCTATATGCAGAGTTTTCGTGAATGCTTCAGTCCATGGTTTAATTTTGCCCCTTTATGGAGAGCTAGAACCCATTGTTGGCTTTCCGCAGTTGCTATATTATGCTAATAAACAGTGGAGCAGATGCAAAGGTAAAGATGACGATGATGTGTAATCAAGGTAAAAATCATTAGCGCTTTACAACTTGATGTATGCATGAAGTAATGGCTATATTTAATCGCTTTAGTTGGAACAATTGATTTCTTGCTGTTTTAGAGTAAATCGGCACCTATATGAAGATCTTACATTGCTTTAATTATTTATTTCAGTTTAGTAAGTTTCAATCGATACTTTGTACTTATGTTTCTTGCCAGAGCTTACAATGGTTTATTTTTTCAATTCTGTTCACTACATACCGTAAATCTGCACCTATATAAAAATCTTACAATGCTTCACTTCTTTATTTCATTTTACTCAGCTTTGGTCCATGTTTTCTACTGTATTCTTCTTAATGAATCCATGCTTTAATATAGATGAAATAGAAGCATGAATTGAAGCATGGATGCTTTAATATAGGTGCAAAGCTTACAATGCTTTACAATACATGCTTTAATTTTGCACCTAATTAAACTACAGCACCTATATGCAGAGCTTCATTACATGCTTCAATCCATGCATCTACTGTACCTGTATGTAGATCTTACAATGCTTTACTATTTTATTCTATATTAGTAAGCTTCAATCCATGCTTTCTACTGCAGCCCGTTAATAGAACTTACGATGGTTTACTTCCTTAATTCTGTTCACTCCATGCTTCACTCCATGCTTTAATTTTGCACCTATATGAGGACCTTACAATATTTTACTCCTTTATCTCGATCCATGCTTCAACCCATGCTTTAATATAGGTGCAAAGCTTACACAACTTAAGATGCTTCAATCCTAGCTTTAATTCGACACCTATTCAACTACTGCACCTATATGCAGAGTTTTCATCAATGGTTCAGTCCATGCTTTAATTCTGCACCTTTATGGAGAGGTAGAACCCATTGTTCGGTTTCCACAGTTGCTATATTATGCTAATAAACAGTGGACCGGATGCAAAGGTAAAGATGGCGATGATGTGTAATCAAGGTAAAAATAATTAGCGCTTTACAACTTGATGCTCATTTCGTATTTTCTGGAATTTTAAGAACACGTTTTGAATTAGTAAATTTAGTAGAATTGGTGGTTGGTGTTTTTTTATTACCTTTAAATTTGTATATTAACTCTGCCAGTGCCTCCTGCTTTACCAACAACCATTTTCTGATCACATTGTTAACCAAATATTTCTTTTACAATTCATACAACCTGTTTTGACTTAAATTATGAAAAATGCTTGTTACAAAGTTTTAATCCATTTTCAGAGCTTCTCTGCATCAAGCCCCCCATTATTAATTACATATATAATAATAGTTAGTCTAAGTCTATGTTTTCTCTCCTGCGGACCATTAATTTTGATTTCCTGTTGTAGTGTCCCAGTTTTCCCCTGTGTTTTTCCCCTGTTTGGGGTGTGGAACACCTAGTGCTGGTGTGTTGGGCCCCAACATGTCAAAGGGATGTGTTGTTTGGGCTTAGAGTGGATTTGGAAGCAAGCCTGACCTTCGGCTGACTTTGCCGAATTTTAGGAGTGGAATCAGGCTAAACGGAGGCCGTATTTGGATTCAGCGCGGAAAAACGCTTGAAAACGGCTATTTACTTATTTAATTTGGAGTCCGGATGCCCAAAAACGGACCCCCGGAAGTTTTCTGCGCAAAATGGTGCATGGGGGGGATCTGTGGACCGGCCGGGACACGTGGCGCCTCCTTATTGGGCCGGCGCACGGCTCTCGGTCCACGGAGCGGGCCGCCGGTGCACGGTGCACCGGCGGGCCACGTGGCAGGCGTCCGTTGGTCCGGTCCAGGGCGCGCGGCGCACGGAAGGGTGCGCGGGCAGCGCGGGCAGGCCGGGCAGGCGCGGGGTTGGGCGCGGTGCACGGTGCACCGGGGCGCGCCACGTGGCGGCCCCGGGTTGGTTGGCGCATGTGCGCGGGGTGCACCGCGGGCCCGCACCTGCGGCCGTACGCACGCGGCCGTACGCACGCGCGGCGCAGGTGCGCAGGCGGCGCCCGGCGGGCGTGTCGGGCGGGGGAAGCGGCCGCCACGTGGCGCCCCGCCATTGGCGGGCGCCACCCACCCCGCCGCCCCGCAGGGGGACGCGTGGCGCGTCCCCGCTGGGCCCGCACGGCTGCCGCCTGTTTGGCGGACGCGTGGCGGGCCCAGGGCCGGGTTGGACGGATGGTCGGACGGGATGGGATCCCGTGTGCGGCCCGGGTTGGGCTGGGCCGCACTGTAGCCACCCGGAAGATGGCGGGCCGGGCCGCACTGTAGCAGCCCGAAATCCCCACTGCGCCCGAAAGTGGGGACACAGTGGGGATTTCTCCAATTGTTTGGTTGGGCCTATTTAAAGGCCCCCTCCCCTCTCCTCTTGGACTTTTTCCGAGAGTTAGAGAGTGAATGGGAGGGAGGGACCTTTAGAGAAGTTTTTCCTCTCTCATTTTTCTACCTCGTGGTGCGTTCCCAGATTTTCGGGAAGATCGACAGCGGCGTTCCGGATTTTACAGTGTGCCTCGGTTTTCCCCCATTTCGGCCCGTTATCGTCGCATTTCAGTCCGAGGAGTCCCCTGCGCAGTACAGAGGTCCGATTCCGACGATTTCTGCGCCAGTGTGTTCCTAAGAGGTAGGGCTTCGTTTTTCGTGTTGATAGTTTCTTCGGATTCCGATTTCTTGGCACGCTTCCCGAGGTGATTTGACACCCCATTTTGCTGTTTGGATCTTTGGACAGCGGCAACTTCGACGAATTATTTCTCCGCGTAGGAATATCGGATCGGGGTGATTCAAGAGTCGATTTTGGGTGATTTTTCGCGAGGAACGCAACCGTGAATTTTCTGAGATTTTAGGAGCTCGGGACAGAGGTGAAAATTCCTCGTTTTGCGTGCTGATTTTAAAACAGCAAATGTGTGTTTAGAAATTGTTATATTTACACCGTGTACCCTTATGTGATGTTGTAGGACATTGTTACAGCTGACGGTGTGTTTAGAGGACAGCGGATATTTTTCTGGGTACATCGTGCACGCTTTTCGAGGTGGGTGGTTGCGTATCCCTCTTTGTTGATTTGCACACTAGGAATAAAAGAGTTTCCCAACTATGCATGTGATAGATAACTTGTGATATATAAACCTATTGTATTGGCCCCTAAATTAATTTAGTAGCCTCTATGTGATAAATCTGGGACAAGGAAAATTGGACAATTGCTATATCGTGAACCGCATGCAATTTAGTAACCCAACAATATTTTTAAAATAGTTCCTTTCTAAATGTTTTTAAAAGAGAACACTTGCATGCTCATTGGACAACTAGTTAAGCCATTATTTTATTGCAGCACGATATTATGGGATTTGACTTAGGAGAAAACATCTGTTATTGTTATTCTTCTCTAGCGATGCATGATGCTCGAGTCTGATCGGGATTTTGGAGATAGTATTGCTTGGGACAGTTTGGACATGTATTAGGGGATTGTGGGGCATAGTGGCAACCGCGGATGTTAGGCGGTTGACCAGATGTTTTTACCTTATCAGATTGGGGTCTATGGGTTCATCGGTAACCGCGGATTTTGGGCGGTTGACCGGGTGTTATTATCACACCAGATTGGGGATCGGGGTTGCATTAGTGGATGGAGTATTCCCACTTTGATCATGGTCATGATCCAGTCCTGCTATTGTGAGACATCGGTTACAGAGATGATTGATACAGAGATACTTTACTCGTGTGGGTCGCTCCCCTCGAGTGCCACTCCGGAGTAGGCTTTTAGACCGTGATGGGTGCCGGTCAGTTGGTGAGTTGTGAGAGATGACAGAGCAGGCAGTGCCAGTATTTCCTGGCCCACTGATTGGGTTTTCTTTGGGCAGTCAGCTTTATAGTTGCATCTATACAGTCATCTTTTGGCACTGCATTTAGAGGCATAGTAGTGGTAGTTTCTTTTCAGCAGTCTTTATTGCATACCACTGTTCTTTCCTTTTTGCCTCTTTATTCCTAGTGGGTGCGTCAGCATCAGAGGTTTTTCCCACTAGGGGAGGCTACTGGTTTATCTAGTAGTTCTCACCCCCATTGTTGTTTCTTGTTTTTTTCCCCCTTTGTTTTGCAGAGTCGACTGTGGGAGCTGCTGGGCCTTCGGCAGCAGATCGAGGTAAGAGGATCGCCGACTAGCTAGATCGTCTACCCCGAGCGTGAGTTTAGTTAGACTATTACTGTACTCCCCTTTTGTATCTCAGACTTTATTAGTTTACTTTTGGGTCTGGCTGTGGCCAGCTGGTTGTATTATTTATGGTGAGCTGGGAGTATATTGTACTTTTATTTCAGTTTACAGTTTATTTCAGTCTGAGATTACTGTTAGTTCTATTAGTTCAGCTCTGTTATGCTCTTCTATTGTATATTATCTATCTGAGCAGGTTACCAGCGCTTCGTGTACATGGAAAATTCTGTGTACACGGCGGATCTGTTGGCGGGCCCGGGTTCTGGTTACCCCCGGGGCGTGACAGATTAAGTTGGTATCAGAGCTTAGGGATAGGTCAGTTGGGACTTAGGAAACCCTAGGCTTTTGGCAGACCCTAGGATGATAGGGCGTGAGAGGCGTGACACTTTGCGAAAGTCGTTGATTTATTTATTGGACTCTTCCAGTGAGTGAGGAGGGATCGACATGCCCAATTTCTGGGGGACCGTTATGTTGGCTGCAGACAACATAAAGTCGCAGAAATTGGGGGATGTCTTTGACTTTCGCTTGATTGGGTCGTCTGGGGTTATGTTACTGATTCGTGTTTTCTTGTGGCAGGATGCCTCCCCGACGTCGGATTCCCGCTCTGGGTGCCCCTACACCCCCTGTTGAGCCGGAGCAGACGGGATCCACTGAGATTGCTGAGCTGCGGGCCATGATGGCCCAATTGGCGGAGAGCCATCGGCAGCAGCAGCAGAGGATCGATCAGCTACTCGCGCAGAGAGAGACACCACCCCCAGCTGTTCCTGAGGCCTTTGTGCCTCCTGTTACCCCTTTTGTGCCGTCAGCGCCATCTTCGAGTAGCGGGGCTCCTGGAGCTATTCAGCCTTTGACTGCGGAGGAGGAGCGGGATTTTGCTGACAAACTCGCCCAGTTTGTTAAGCGGGGACCACCGAGATTCTCAGGGCGGGATGCCCCGCCCTCGGCTGTTGGGAAATGGCTTTCTGCGATGGAGAAGCTTTTTCGGGATTTCTTCATCGACCCGAAGTATCGAGTGCACATGGCGGTGCACTGTTTGGACGGGGATGCTGATTTTTGGTGGCAGCGGGTGGAGCCACCGGAGTTCCGGATTTCTCGGCAGCTGCCCTGGGAGGAGTTCCGACGGTTGGTGCTGGACACCTATTTTTCGACCAGTGTGAAGAAAAAGTTGGAGGACGACTTGAAGAACCTGCAGCAGGGCGAGCGATCGGCCCATGCCTATTTCCAGGAGTTCATGGAGTTGTTGAACTGCGTGCCCTTCGTTGCTCGTGACGGGCCGCACCAGGTTGAGATGTTCGAGGGAGGCCTTCGTCCAGAGATTTACACCCTGGTGCATGCTCAGAGATTTCAGACTCTGGATGCAGCCGCAGAGCATGCACAGTGGGTGGAGAGAGGTGATCAGGTGGTGGCCAGACAGAGGGCTGCGGTCGCTCAGGGCTCCGACAGAAAGCGACCAGCCCAGGATGAGGGGGGACAGGCCAGTACTTGGAGGCCGCCCCGACCGCCACCGCCTCAGTTTCAGGGCCGTGGGCGTTCGGAGCGGCGAGGGCCTGGTGGATCCCAGAGGCCCCAGCAGCAGCAGCAGCAGCAGAAATCGCAGTCGTCGCAGCGCGGATCTCAGCGGCAGCCACAGCGACAGCGACAGTCTCAGCAGCAGCAGCCCCGACAGACACGGGCTCCCAGCAGTTGTATTTTCTGTGGAGGTCCGCATTTCCCCGGCACCTGCGACCAGCGGTGGGGTCGTTGCTATGGATGTGGACAGCCAGGGCACATTCGAGCTGCGTGCCCCTTTTCGACCTCAGCCGCCCCTTCTTCAGCATCTACCCCTGTATCATCGCAGCAGCGGTCGACGGCTCAGCGGCCATATGCTCCAGCGAGCAGGCCATCTTCCTCCCATTCCACAGATTATCGCCCTCCAGCTCAGAGTGGGCGGGTGTATGCTGCACAGGTAGAGGATTCTTCAGCAGCGGACCATGTGGTAGCAGGTATCACCTTACTTTCTGGCATTAGGACTCGTACTTTATTCGATACTGGAGCATCGCATTCTTTCATTAGTAGATCGTTTGCATCATTACATGGGTTAGAGGTAGGACTTTTGCCACGTGCACGAGAGGTACAGATTCCCGATCACACTTTGCTCGTGGAGGAGTGTTGTTGGTCCTGCCCGATGCAGATCGAGTCCTGGATTATGCCAGCAGACCTGTTGGTCTTGAGACAGCTGCAGGATTTTGATGTGATTCTCGGGATGGACTGGCTGGCTCGGTATTTTGCGACTATTGACTGTGCCGAGAGGACTGTCACTTTTAGAGAGCCAGACCAGGAGGTGTTGGTGTACCGGGGATGTCAGAGCGCTTTCTTTGCCTCTATGGTCTCGACTTCCCGAGCGAGACGGATGATTCACCGAGGATGTGTAGCCTTTTTGGCTAGTGTTGTAGAGGGGCCTACGGCGGCACCGGGACTCGGGGATATCCCTATCGTCCGCGAGTTCCCGGATGTGTTTCCACCTGAGCTGACTTGTATGCCGCCCGACAGAGAGATTGAGTTTGTGATTGACGTAGTCCCAGGAACTGCGCCAATCTCTAAGGCCCCTTACCGGATGGCACCGGCTGAGCTGAGAGAGCTTAAAGCACAGTTGCAAGACTTGATGGATAAGGGTTTCATTAGACCCAGTGTGTCGCCCTGGGGAGCACCGGTGCTATTCGTGAAGAAGAAAGATGGGTCACTTAGACTGTGTGTGGACTATAGGGAGCTGAATAAAGTGACCATCAAGAACAAGTACCCTTTGCCGCGCATCGACGATCTCTTTGATCAGCTGCAAGGGTCTTGTGTCTTTTCCAAGATTGATCTACAGTCTGGTTACCACCAATTAAAGGTGAAGGCCGAGGATATTCCTAAGACTGCTTTCAGATCACGGTACGGGCATTATGAGTTTACAGTTATGCCATTTGGATTGACTAATGCCCCTGCCGCCTTTATGGACTTGATGAACAGGATATTTCGGCCATTCCTGGATCGATTTGTGGTGGTGTTCATCGATGATATCCTGGTTTACTCCCGAAGCGAGGCCGAGCATGAGGAGCACTTGAGGACTGTGCTACAACTTCTGCGGGAGAAGAAGTTGTATGCCAAGCTGGTGAAGTGCGAGTTTTGGCTTCGGGAGGTAGCTTTCTTGGGCCATGTGATTTCCGCCGCCGGTGTAGCTGTAGACCCGGCGAAGATTGAGGCAGTTCGTGATTGGCCCCGACCGACGACTGTATCAGAGGTGCGCAGCTTCATGGGATTAGCTGGTTATTATCGTCGGTTTGTGGAAGGCTTTGCGAAGCTTTCTACACCCCTCACTCGGTTGACGCGTAAAGGGGTTAAGTTTATCTGGAGTGAGGACTGCCAGAAGAGCTTCGAGGAGCTGAAGGACAGACTGATGACTGCCCCTATCCTTTCCCTCCCTGTTATGGGGAAAGGATATGTGATCTACAGTGACGCATCGCACAGTGGACTGGGTTGTGTGTTGATGCAGGATGGGAGGGTAATTGCTTATGCATCGAGACAGCTCAAGGATTACGAGAAGAATTACCCTACCCACGACTTAGAGCTCGCTGCCGTGGTGTTTGCACTGAAGCTTTGGCGCCATTACCTGTACGGGGAGCATTGTGAGATCTACACCGACCACAAGAGCTTAAAGTATCTGTTCACACAGAAGGAGCTTAATTTGAGGCAGCGCAGGTGGTTAGAGCTACTAAAGGATTATGATGTGGATATCCTTTACCACCCAGGCAAGGCTAACGTGGTCGCTGATGCTTTGAGCCGGAGAGCAGTTCAGAGTTTGTCTATGTTGATCACAGACCAGGCGCCCCTATTGGAGGAGATGAGACGGCTCGAGATAGAGGTTGTGTCCCCTGGGGTCTCTGCTAGACTGACGTCATTAGTCGTGCAGCCCACTCTGCTGGACAGGATCAGGGAGAAACAGAGTGAGGACCCCCACTTGACCAGGATTCGAGATCAGCTTCCGAGTGATCAGTCAGGGGATTTTACAGTGGATGCTGCGGGAGTACTGAGGTACAGGGACCGAGCATGTGTGCCAGTGGATGCTGAGATCAGAGAGCTGATATTGAGAGAGGCCCATTATACACCTTATACCCTTCATCCTGGGGGGACTAAGATGTATAAGGACCTCAAGGCACATTTTTGGTGGAATGGCATGAAGAGGGATGTCGGGAGATTTGTGGCCCAGTGTTTGACTTGTCAGCAAGTAAAAGCTGAGCATCGGGTGCCAGCTGGCAAGTTACAAAGTCTCCCCATTCCTGAGTGGAAATGGGACCACATTACCATGGACTTCGTGGTCGGATTGCCGAGGGCACAGGGCGGAGCAGATGCTATCTGGGTAGTGGTGGATCGACTTACCAAGTCAGCGCACTTTTGCCTATGCAGACTACTTGGCCACTCGATCGACTAGCCCAGTTATACCTTGATGAGATTGTGAGACTGCATGGAGTACCCGCCTCCATTGTGTCAGATAGGGATCCGAGGTTTGCCTCGCGTTTTTGGGGGAGTTTGCAGACTGCGATGGGGACTCAGCTCAGATTCAGTACAGCTTTTCATCCTCAGACTGATGGGCAGTCAGAGCGGACCATACAGATCTTGGAGGACATGCTGAGGGCTTGCGTCTTGGATTTCGGCGGAGGTTGGATTCGGCACTTATCCTTGGTTGAGTTTGCGTACAACAACAGCTTTCAAGCGAGCATACAGATGGCTCCGTTTGAAGCGTTGTATGGACGCAAGTGCCGATCACCACTTTATTGGAGTGACGTAGGCGAGAGACGGACCTTGGGGCCAGATATACTGCTAGAGGCAGAGGAGAAGGTCCGGGTGATTCGACAGCATCTTCAGACCGCTCAGAGCCGACAGAGGAGTTATGCTGATGTTCGGCGACGAGACTTAGAGTTTCAGGTTGGAGATCATGTATTTCTGAAAGTCTCGCCGTCTAAGGGGATCAGGAGGTTCGGCATTCGCGGGAAACTCAGCCCCCGATACATTGGACCATTCGAGGTGTTGGAGCGTATCGGGCCTGTTGCTTATCGACTTGCACTTCCCCCGAGACTGGCTGGTGTCCACGATGTTTTTCATGTTTCCACACTGAGGAGGTACGTCTTCGACCCGTCGCACGTCATCGACTTTGCACCCCTCGAGATCAGCGAGGATTTGAGATATGAGGAGCGCCCAGTACGGATTCTTGATCGGGAGGTGAAAGAATTGCGCAATCGGACCATCCCCTATGTGAAGATCCTTTGGAGCCATCATGATGAGCGCGAGGCGACGTGGGAGCCAGAGTCAGAGATGATGGACGCCTACCCCTACTTGTTCGAGGCTCTGGATTGAGGTATGATTTTAGTTTCGAGGACGAAACTTTTGTTAGTGGGGGAGGATGTAGTGTCCCAGTTTTTCCCTGTGTTTTTCCCCTGTTTGGGGTGTGGAACACCTAGTGCTGGTGTGTTGGGCCCCAACATGTCAAAGGGATGTGTTGTTTGGGCTTAGAGTGGATTTGGAAGCAAGCCTGACCTTCGGCTGACTTTGCCGAATTTTAGGAGTGGAATCAGGCTAAACGGAGGCCGTATTTGGATTCAGCGCGGAAAAACGCTTGAAAACGGCTATTTACTTATTTAATTTGGAGTCCGGATGCCCAAAAACGGACCCCCGGAAGTTTTCTGCGCAAAATGGTGCATGGGGGGATCTGTGGACCGGCCGGGACACGTGGCGCCTCCTTATTGGGCCGGCGCACGGCTCTCGGTCCACGGAGCGGGCCGCCGGTGCACGGTGCACCGGCGGGCCACGTGGCTGGCGTCCGTTGGTCCGGTCCAGGGCGCGCGGCGCACGGGAGGGTGCGCGGGCAGCGCGGGCAGGCCGGGCAGGCGCGGGGTTGGGCGCGGTGCACGGTGCACCGGGGCGCGCCACGTGGCGGCCCCGGGTTGGTTGGCGCATGTGCGCGGGGTGCACCGCGGGCGCGCACCTGCGGCCGTACGCACGCGGCCGTACGCACACGCGGCGCAGGTGCGCAGGCGGCGCCCGCGCGGGCGTGTCGGGCGGGGAAGCCCGCCACGTGGCGCCCCGCCATTGGCGGGCGCCACCCACCCCGCCGCCCCGCAGGGGGACGCGTGGCGCGTCCCGCTGGGCCCGCACGGCTGCCGCCTGTTTGGCGGACGCGTGGCGGGCCCAGGGCCGGGTTGGACGGATGGTCGGACGGATGGATCCCGTGTGCGGCCCGGGTTGGGCTGGGCCGCACTGTAGCCGCCCGGAAATGGCGGGCCGGGCCGCACTGTAGCAGCCCGAAATCCCCACTGCGCCCGAAAGTGGGGACACAGTGGGGATTTCTCCAATTGTTTGGTTGGGCCTATTTAAAGGCCCCCTCCCCTCTCCTCTTGGACTTTTTCCGAGAGTTAGAGAGAGAATGGGAGGGAGGGACCTTTAGAGAAGTTTTTCCTCTCTCATTTTTCTACCTCGTGGTGCGTTCCCAGATTTTCGGGAAGATCGACAGCGGCGTTCCGGATTTTACAGTGTGCCTCGGTTTTCCCCCATTTCGGCCCGTTATCGTCGCATTTCAGTCCGAGGAGTCCCCTGCGCAGTACAGAGGTCCGATTCCGACGATTTCTGCGCCAGTGTGTTCCTAAGAGGTAGGGCTTCGTTTTTCGTGTTGATGGTTTCTTCGGATTCCGATTTCTTGGCACGATTCCCGAGGTGATTTGACACCCCATTTTGCTGTTTGGATTTTTGGACAGCGGCAACTTCGACGAATTATTTCTCCGCGTAGGAATATCGGATCGGGGTGATTCAAGAGTCGATTTTGGGTGATTTTTCGCGAGGAACGCAACCGTGAATTTTTCTGAGATTTTAGGAGCTCGGGACAGAGGTGAAAATTCCTCGTTTTGCG
Organism: Tillandsia fasciculata; assembly: GCA_029168755.2. Classification (NCBI taxonomy): domain Eukaryota; kingdom Viridiplantae; phylum Streptophyta; class Magnoliopsida; order Poales; family Bromeliaceae; genus Tillandsia; species Tillandsia fasciculata. The sequence goes on along the minus strand of CM054940.1, from coordinate 15,929,204 downwards.
TGCTGATTTTAAAACAGCAAATGTGTGTTTAGAAATTGTTATATTTACACCGTGTACCCTTATGTGATGTTGTAGGACATTGTTACAGCTGACGGTGTGTTTAGAGGACAGCGGGTATTTTCTGGGTACATTGTGCACGCTTTTCGAGGTGGGTGGTTGCGTATCCCTCTTTGTTGATTTGCACACTAGGAATAAAAGAGTTTCCCAACTATGCATGTGATAGATAACTTGTGATATATAAACCTATTGTATTGGCCCCTAAATTAATTTAGTAGCCTCTATGTGATAAATCTGGGACAAGGAAAATTGGACAATTGCTATATCGTGAACCGCATGCAATTTAGTAACCCAACAATATTTTTAAAATAGTTCCTTTCTAAATGTTTTTAAAAGAGAACACTTGCATGCTCATTGGACAACTAGTTAAGCCATTATTTTATTGCAGCACGATATTATGGGATTTGACTTAGGAGAAAACATCTGTTATTGTTATTCTTCTCTATCGATGCATGATGCTCGAGTCTGATCGGGATTTTGGAGATAGTATTGCTTGGGACAGTTTGGTTGTATTAGGGGATTGTGGGGCATAGTGGCAACCGCGGATGTTAGGCGGTTGACCAGATGTTTTTACCTTATCAGATTGGGGTCTATGGGTTCAGCGGTAACCGCGGATTTTGGGCGGTTGACCGGGTGTTATTATCACACCAGATTGGGGATCGGGGTTGCATTAGTGGATGGAGTATTCCCACTTTGATCATGGTCATGATCCAGTCCTGCTATTGTGAGACATCGGTTACAGAGATGATTGATACAGAGATACTTTACTCGTGTGGGTCGCTCCCCTCGAGTGCCACTCCGGAGTAGGCTTTTAGACCGTGATGGGTGCCGGTCAGTTGGTGAGTTGTGAGAGATGACAGAGCAGGCAGTGCCAGTATTTCCTGGCCCACTGATTGGGTTTTCTTTGGGCAGTCAGCTTTATAGTTGCATCTATACAGTCATCTTTTGGCACTGCATTTAGAGGCATAGTAGTGGTAGTTTCTTTTCAGCAGTCTTTATTGCATACCACTGTTCTTTCCTTTTTGCCTCTTTATTCCTAGTGGGTGCGTCAGCATCAGAGGTTTTACCCACTAGGGGAGGCTACTGGTTTATCTAGTAGTTCTCACCCCCATTGTTGTTTCTTGTTCTTTTTTCCCCTTTGTTTTGCAGAGTCGACTGTGGGAGCTGCTGGGCCTTCAGCAGCAGATCGAGGTAAGAGGATCGCCGACTAGCTAGATCGTCTACCCCGAGCGAGAGTTTAGCTAGACTATTACTGTACTCCCCTTTTGTATCTCAGACTTTATTAGTTTACTTTTGGGTCTGGCTGTGGCCAGCTGGTTGTATTATTTATGGTGAGCTGGGAGTATATTGTACTTTTATTTCAGTTTACAGTTTATTTCAGTCTGAGATTACTGTTAGTTCTATTAGTTCAGCTCTGTTATGCTCTTCTATTGTATATTATCTATCTGAGCAGGTTACCAGCGCTTCGTGTACATGGAAAATTCTGTGTACACGGCGGATCTGTTGGCGGGCCCGGGTTCTGGTTACCCCCGGGGCGTGACACCCTGGAGAGGCACAGGACAACAATTTAGAAGACGAACGAAGTAATAAAAAAGAAAGAAAAAGGGATTCTGCTGGGCCACTCTGCCAGCCTTTTGCAATAAACAAAATAAGAACGAGCTTAGTGTTAGGCCTTACCTCTAATAAATTGTTGAATTAAGTGCCTTACTCTTCTACCCCACAGGATGAGCTTCGGGATGGCCGTTGTAATGTTGTCCACTGCATCAAGCATGAACTATGAGCAGGCTTACGGAGCAGGGTGCATGGATGGTGATTGTTATATCGTCAAGAATGGACTGTATGTGGGAGCAGCTGCCCTAGCAATACTGACTGCACTACTCGTATTCGTCTTCACATTCTTGGTGAGACCACCAACAGCAATAACAACATCCAGTAATTGAAACAATTTAGTCTACGTGTAACTCTTTACGTTTATTCGTCGACTTTAAACGGTTCAATTTTGTATTCATGTTATTGTAACATTTGGTTCAAATCGCTTCTCATTTTACATCTAAACGATTTAGTTTGTAGACTTAAGTAATTGAAACAGTTTAGTTTACATGTAACCCTTTATGTTTATTTATTTACTTGAAACAATTCAATTTTGTATTCATGTTATTCTAAAATTTAATTAACATTATTTTTTACTCACCCTTTTCCTCCCTCGCTTAATTTGGTTGCTGCCGTTCGTATTTTTCACCTGGAAAATTTCCCATAATGGGAACATTTTTTGTTCTCTTTGTTCGTAATTACAAAGTTCTGCGCAAATTCCGATAATGTAAATAATTTTGTCACTTTAGGTTTTTAATTAGAAAGATTTTTTCAGTTCCAGCACCTTGTGGCTTATCCTACGATGCCTCTAATTAAATATTCCAACAGTCCTTACTTATTTAATTAATTAGATATCTATGTCAAGGAATCTTTTTATTATATGTAATCCAGTTTACATGTAAACGGTTTCAGTGTGTGGACTCAACTAATTGAAACGATTCAGTTTACGTGTGTCCTTTATGTTTATTCGGTTATTTTAAACGGTTCAATTTTGT
>CM054940.1:15898557-15926462 GCA_029168755.2 Tillandsia fasciculata | reverse complement strand
TGTGTAATCAAGGTAAAAATCATTAGCGCTTTACAACTTGATGTATGCATGAAGTAATGGCTATATTTAATCGCTTTAGTTGGAACAATTGATTTCTTGCTGTTTTAGAGTAAATCGGCACCTATATGAAGATCTTACATTTCTTTAATTATTTATTTCAGTTTAGTAAGTTTCAATCGATACTTTGTACTTATGTTTCTTGCCAGAGCTTACAATGGTTTATTTTTTCAATTCTGTTCACTACATACCGTAAATCTGCACCTATATAAAAATCTTACAATGCTTCACTTCTTTATTTCATTTTACTCAGCTTTGGTCCATGTTTTCTACTGTATTCTTCTTAATGAATCCATGCTTTAATATAGATGAAATAGAAGCATGAATTGAAGCATGGATGCTTTAATATAGGTGCAAAGCTTACAATGCTTTACAATACATGCTTTAATTTTGCACCTAATTAAACTACAGCACCTATATGCAGAGCTTCATTACATGCTTCAATCCATGCATCTACTGTACCTGTATGTAGATCTTACAATGCTTTACTATTTTATTCTATATTAGTAAGCTTCAATCCATGCTTTCTACTGCAGCCCGTTAATAGAACTTACGATGGTTTACTTCCTTAATTCTGTTCACTCCATGCTTCACTCCATGCTTTAATTTTGCACCTATATGAGGACCTTACAATATTTTACTCCTTTATCTCGATCCATGCTTCAACCCATGCTTTAATATAGGTGCAAAGCTTACACAACTTAAGATGCTTCAATCCTAGCTTTAATTCGACACCTATTCAACTACTGCACCTATATGCAGAGTTTCATCAATGGTTCAGTCCATGCTTTAATTCTGCACCTTTATGGAGAGGTAGAACCCATTGTTCGGTTTCCACAGTTGCTATATTATGCTAATAAACAGTGGACCGGATGCAAAGGTAAAGATGGCGATGATGTGTAATCAAGGTAAAAATAATTAGCGCTTTACAACTTGATGCTCATTTCGTATTTTCTGGAATTTTAAGAACACGTTTTGAATTAGTAAATTTAGTAGAATTGGTGGTTGGTGTTTTTTATTACCTTTAAATTTGTATATTAACTCTGCCAGTGCCTCCTGCTTTACCAACAACCATTTCTGATCACATTGTTAACCAAATATTTCTTTTACAATTCATACAACCTGTTTTGACTTAAATTATGAAAAATGCTTGTTACAAAGTTTTAATCCATTTTCAGAGCTTCTCTGCATCAAGCCCCCCATTATTAATTACATATATAATAATAGTTAGTCTAAGTCTATGTTTTCTCCTGCGGACCATTAATTTTGATTTCCTGTTGTAGTGTCCCAGTTTTCCCCTGTGTTTTTCCCCTGTTTGGGGTGTGGAACACCTAGTGCTGGTGTGTTGGGCCCCAACATGTCAAAGGGATGTGTTGTTTGGGCTTAGAGTGGATTTGGAAGCAAGCCTGACCTTCGGCTGACTTTGCCGAATTTTAGGAGTGGAATCAGGCTAAACGGAGGCCGTATTTGGATTCAGCGCGGAAAAACGCTTGAAAACGGCTATTTACTTATTTAATTTGGAGTCCGGATGCCCAAAAACGGACCCCCGGAAGTTTTCTGCGCAAAATGGTGCATGGGGGGATCTGTGGACCGGCCGGGACACGTGGCGCCTCCTTATTGGGCCGGCGCACGGCTCTCGGTCCACGGAGCGGGCCGCCGGTGCACGGTGCACCGGCGGGCCACGTGGCAGGCGTCCGTTGGTCCGGTCCAGGGCGCGCGGCGCACGGAAGGGTGCGCGGGCAGCGCGGGCAGGCCGGGCAGGCGCGGGGTTGGGCGCGGTGCACGGTGCACCGGGGCGCGCCACGTGGCGGCCCCGGGTTGGTTGGCGCATGTGCGCGGGGTGCACCCGCGGGCGCGCACCTGCGGCCGTACGCACGCGGCCGTACGCACGCGCGGCGCAGGTGCGCAGGCGGCGCCCGGCGGGCGTGTCGGGCGGGGAAGCGGCCGCCACGTGGCGCCCCGCCATTGGCGGGCGCCACCCACCCCGCCGCCCCGCAGGGGGACGCGTGGCGCGTCCCCGCTGGGCCCGCACGGCTGCCGCCTGTTTGGCGGACGCGTGGCGGGCCCAGGGCCGGGTTGGACGGATGGTCGGACGGGATGGGATCCCGTGTGCGGCCCGGGTTGGGCTGGGCCGCACTGTAGCCGCCGGAAGATGGCGGGCCGGGCCGCACTGTAGCAGCCCGAAATCCCCACTGCGCCCGAAAGTGGGGACACAGTGGGGATTTCTCCAATTGTTTGGTTGGGCCTATTTAAAGGCCCCCTCCCCTCTCCTCTTGGACTTTTTCCGAGAGATAGAGAGAGAATGGGAGGGAGGGACCTTTAGAGAAGTTTTTCCTCTCACATTTTTCTACCTCGTGGTGCGTTCCCAGATTTTCGGGAAGATCGACAGCGGCGTTCCGGATTTTACAGTGTGCCTCGGTTTTCCCCCATTTCGGCCCGTTATCGTCGCATTTCAGTCCGAGGAGTCCCCTGCGCAGTACAGAGGTCCGATTCCGACGATTTCTTCGCCAGTGTGTTCCTAAGAGGTAGGGCTTCGTTTTTCGTGTTGATGGTTTCTTCGGATTCCGATTTCTTGGCACGATTCCCGAGGTGATTTGACACCCCATTTTGCTGTTTGGATTTTTGGACAGCGGCAACTTCGACGAATTATTTCTCCGCGTAGGAATATCGGATCGAGGTGATTCAAGAGTCGATTTTGGGTGATTTTTCGCGAGGAACGCAACCGTGATTTTTCTGGGATTTTAGGAGCTCGGGACAGAGGTGAAAATTCCTCGTTTTGCGTGCTGATTTTAAAACAGCAAATGTGTGTTTAGAAATTGTTATATTTACACCGTGTACCCTTATGTGATGTTGTAGGACATTGTTACAGCTGACGGTGTGTTTAGAGGACAGCGGGTATTTTCTGGGTACATTGTGCACGCTTTTCGAGGTGGGTGGTTGCGTATCCCTCTTTGTTGATTTGCACACTAGGAATAAAAGAGTTTCCCAACTATGCATGTGATAGATAACTTGTGATATATAAACCTATTGTATTGGCCCCTAAATTAATTTAGTAGCCTCTATGTGATAAATCTGGGACAAGGAAAATTGGACAATTGCTATATCGTGAACCGCATGCAATTTAGTAACCCAACAATATTTTTAAAATAGTTCCTTTCTAAATGTTTTTAAAAGAGAACACTTGCATGCTCATTGGACAACTAGTTAAGCCATTATTTTATTGCAGCACGATATTATGGGATTTGACTTAGGAGAAAACATCTGTTATTGTTATTCTTCTCTATCGATGCATGATGCTCGAGTCTGATCGGGATTTTGGAGATAGTATTGCTTGGGACAGTTTGGACATGTCTTAGGGGATTGTGGGGCATAGTGGCAACCGCGGATGTTAGGCGGTTGACCAGATGTTTTTACCTTATCAGATTGGGGTCTATGGGTTCAGCGGTAACCGCGGATTTTGGGCGGTTGACCGGGTGTTATTATCACACCAGATTGGGGATCGGGGTTGCATTAGTGGATGGAGTATTCCCACTTTGATCATGGTCATGATCCAGTCCTGCTATTGTGAGACATCGGTTACAGAGATGATTGATACAGAGATACTTTACTCGTGTGGGTCGCTCCCCTCGAGTGCCACTCCGGAGTAGGCTTTTAGACCGTGATGGGTGCCGGTCAGTTGGTGAGTTGTGAGTGATGACAGAGCAGGCAGTGCCAGTATTTCCTGGCCCACTGATTGGGTTTCTTTGGGCAGTCAGCTTTATAGTTGCATCTATACAGTCATCTTTTGGCACTGCATTTAGAGGCATAGTAGTGGTAGTTTCTTTTCAGCAGTCTTTATTGCATACCACTGTTCTTTCCTTTTTGCCTCTTTATTCCTAGTGGGTGCGTCAGCATCAGAGGTTTTACCCACTAGGGGAGGCTACTGGTTTATCTAGTAGTTCTCACCCCCATTGTTGTTTCTTGTTTTTTTCCCCTTTGTTTTGCAGAGTCGACTGTGGGAGCTGCTGGGCCTTCAGCAGCAGATCGAGGTAAGAGGATCGCCGACTAGCTAGATCGTCTACCCCGAGCGAGAGTTTAGCTAGACTATTACTGTACTCCCCTTTTGTATCTCAGACTTTATTAGTTTACTTTTGGGTCTGGCTGTGGCCAGCTGGTTGTATTATTTATGGTGAGCTGGGAGTATATTGTACTTTTATTTCAGTTTACAGTTTATTTCAGTCTGAGATTACTGTTAGTTCTATTAGTTCAGCTCTGTTATGCTCTTCTATTGTATATTATCTATCTGAGCAGGTTACCAGCGCTTCGTGTACATGGAAAATTCTGTGTGCACGGCGGATCTGTTGGCGGGCCCGGGTTCTGGTTACCCCCGGGGCGTGACAGATTAAGTTGGTATCAGAGCTTAGGGATAGGTCAGTTGGGACTTAGGAAACCCTAGGCTTTTGGCAGACCCTAGGATGATAGGGCGTGAGAGGCGTGACACTTTGCGAAAGTCGTTGATTTATTTATTGGACTCTTCCAGTGAGTGAAGAGGGATCGACATACCCAATTTCTGGTGGACCGTTATGTTGGCTGCAGACAACATAAAGTCGCAGAAATTGGGGGATGTCTTTGACTTTCGCTAGATTGGGTCGTGTGGGGTTATGTTACTGATTCGTGTTTTCTTGTGGCAGGATGCCTCCCCGACGTCGGATTCCCGCTCTGGGTGCCCCTACACCCCCTGTTGAGCCGGAGCAGACGGGATCCACTGAGATTGCTGAGCTGCGGGCCATGATGGCCCAATTGGCGGAGAGCCATCGTCAGCAGCAGCAGAGGATTGATCAGCTGCTCGCGCAGAGAGAGACACCACCCCCAGCTGTTCCTGAGGCCTTTGTGCCTCCTGTTGCCCCTTTTGTGCCGTCAGCGCCATCTTCGAGTAGCGGGGCTCCTGGAGCTATTCAGCCTTTGACTGCGGAGGAGGAGCGGGATTTTGCTGACAAACTCGCCCAGTTTGTTAAGCGGGGACCACCTAGATTCTCAGGGCGGGATGCCCGCCCTCGGCTGTTGGGAAATGGCTTTCTGCGATGGAGAAGCTTTTTCGGGATTTCTTCATCGACCCGAAGTATCGAGTGCACATGGCGGTGCACTGTTTGGACGGGGATGCTGATTTTTGGTGGCAGCGGGTGGAGCCACCGGAGTTCCGGATTTCTCGGCAGCTGCCCTGGGAGGAGTTCCGACGGTTGGTGCTGGACACCTATTTTTCGACCAGTGTGAAGAAGAAGTTGGAGGACGACTTGAAGAACCTGCAGCAGGGCGAGCGATCGGCCCATGCCTATTTCCAGGAGTTCATGGAGTTGTTGAACTGCGTGCCCTTCGTCGCTCGTGACGGGCCGCACCAGGTTGAGATGTTCGAGGGAGGCCTTCGTCCAGAGATTTACACCCTGGTGCATGCTCAGAGATTTCAGACTCTGGATGCAGCCGCAGAGCATGCACAGTGGGTGGAGAGAGGTGATCAGGTGGTGGCCAGACAGAGGGCCGCGGTCGCTCAGGGCTCCGACAGAAAGCGACCAGCCCAGGATGAGGGGGGACAGGCCAGTACTTGGAGGCCGCCCCGACCGCCACCGCCTCAGTTTCAGGGCCGTGGGCGTTCGGAGCGGCGAGGGCCTGGTGGATCCCAGAGGCCCCAGCAGCAGCAGCAGCAGCAGAGATCGCAGTCGTCGCAGCGCGGATCTCAGCGGCAGCCACAGCGACAGCGACAGTCTCAGCAGCAGCAGTCCCGACAGACACGGGCTCCCAGCAGTTGTATTTTCTGTGGAGGTCCGCACTTCCCCGGCACCTGCGACCAGCGGTGGGGTCGTTGCTATGGATGTGGACAGCCAGGGCACATTCGAGCTGCGTGCCCCTTTTCGACCTCAGCCGCCCCTTCTTCAGCATCTGCCCCAGCATCATCGCAGCAGCGGTCGACGGCTCAGCGGCCTTATGCTCCAGCGAGCAGGCCATCTTCTTCCCATTCCACAGATTATCGCCCTCCAGCTCAGAGTGGGCGAGTGTATGCTGCACAGGTAGAGGATTCTTCAGCAGCGGACCATGTGGTGGCAGGTATCACTTTACTTTCTGGCATTAGGACTCGCACTTTATTTGATACTGGAGCATCGCATTCTTTCATTAGTAGATCTTTTGCATCATTACATGGGTTAGAGGTAGGACTTTTGCCACGTGCACGAGAGGTACAGATTCCCGATCACACTTTGCACGTGGAGGAGTGTTGTTGGTCCTGCCCGATGCAGATCGAGTCCTGGATTATGCCAGCAGACCTGTTGGTCTTGAGACAGCTGCAGGATTTTGATGTGATTCTCGGGATGGACTGGCTGGCTCGGTATTTTGCGACTATTGACTGTGCCGAGAGGACTGTCACTTTTAGAGAGCCAGGCCAGGAGGTGTTGGTGTACCGGGGATGTCAGAGCGCTTTCTTTGCCTCTATGGTTTCGACTTCCCGAGCGAGGCGGATGATTCACCGAGGATGTGTAGCCTTTTTGGCTAGTGTTGTTGAGGGGCCTACGGCGGCACCGGGACTCGGGGATATCCCTATCGTCCGCGAGTTCCCGGATGTGTTTCCACCTGAGCTGACTAGTATGCCGCCCGACAGAGAGATTGAGTTTGTGATTGACGTAGTTCCAGGAACTGCGCCAATCTCTAAGGCTCCTTACCGGATGGCACCGGCTGAGCTGCGAGAGCTTAAAGCACAGTTGCAAGACTTGATGGATAAGGGTTTCATTAGACCCAGTGTGTCGCCCTGGGGAGCGCCGGTGCTATTCGTGAAGAAGAAAGATGGGTCACTTAGACTGTGTGTGGACTATAGGGAGCTGAATAAAGTGACCATCAAGAACAAGTACCCTCTGCCGCGCATCGACGATCTCTTTGATCAGCTGCAAGGGTCTTGTGTCTTTTCCAAGATTGATCTACAGTCTGGTTACCACCAATTAAAGGTGAAGGCCGAGGATATTCCTAAGACTGCTTTCAGATCACGGTACGGGCATTATGAGTTTACAGTTATGCCGTTTGGATTGACTAATGCCCCTGCCGCCTTTATGGACTTGATGAACAGGATATTTCGGCCATTTCTGGATCGATTTGTGGTGGTGTTCATTGATGATATCCTGGTTTACTCCCGAAGCGAGGCCGAGCATGAGGAGCACTTGAGGACTGTGCTACAACTTCTACGGGAGAAGAAGTTGTATGCCAAGCTGGTGAAGTGCGAGTTTTGGCTTCGGGAGGTAGCTTTCTTGGGCCATGTGATTTCCGCCGCCGGTGTAGCTGTAGACCCGGCGAAGATTGAGGCAGTTCGTGATTGGCCCCGACCGACGACTGTATCAGAGGTGCGCAGCTTCATGGGATTAGCTGGTTATTATCGTCGGTTTGTGGAAGGCTTTGCGAAGCTTTCCACACCCCTCACTCGGTTGACGCGTAAAGGGGTTAAGTTTATCTGGAGTGAGGACTGCCAGAAGAGCTTCGAGGAGCTGAAGGACAGACTGATGACTGCTCCTATCCTTTCCCTCCCTGTTATGGGGAAAGGATATGTGATCTACAGTGACGCATCGCACAGTGGACTGGGTTGCGTGTTGATGCAGGATGGGAGGGTAATTGCTTATGCATCGAGACAGCTCAAGGATTACGAGAAGAATTACCCTACCCACGACTTAGAGCTCGCTGCCGTGGTGTTTGCACTGAAGCTTTGGCGCCATTACCTGTACGGGGAGCATTGTGAGATCTACACCGACCACAAGAGCTTAAAGTATCTGTTCACACAGAAGGAGCTGAATTTGAGGCAGCGCAGGTGGTTAGAGCTACTAAAGGATTATGATGTGGATATCCTTTACCACCCAGGCAAGGCTAACGTGGTCGCTGATGCTTTGAGCCGGAGAGCAGTGCAGAGTTTGTCTATGTTGATCACAGACCAGGCGCCCCTATTGGAGGAGATGAGACGGCTCGAGATAGAGGTTGTGTCCCCTGGGGTCTCTGCTAGACTGACGTCATTAGTCGTGCAGCCCACTCTGCTGGACAGGATCAGGGAGAAACAGAGTGAGGACCCCCACTTGACCAGGATTCGAGATCAGCTTCCGAGTGATCAGTCAGGGGATTTTACAGTGGATGCTGCGGGAGTACTGAGGTACAGGGACCGAGCATGTGTGCCAGTGGATGCTGAGATCAGAGAGCAGATATTGAGAGAGGCCCATTATACACCTTATACCCTTCATCCTGGGGGGACTAAGATGTATAAGGACCTCAAGGCACATTTTGGTGGAATGGCATGAAGAGGGATGTCGGGAGATTTGTGGCCCAGTGTTTGACTTGTCAGCAAGTAAAAGCTGAGCATCGAGTGCCAGCTGGCAAGTTACAAAGTCTCCCAATCCCTGAGTGGAAATGGGACCACATTACCATGGATTTCGTGGTCGGATTGCCGAGGGCACAGGGCGGAGCAGATGCTATCTGGGTAGTGGTGGATCGACTTACCAAGTCAGCGCACTTTTTGCCTATGCAGACTACTTGGCCACTCGATCGACTAGCCCAGTTATACCTTGATGAGATTGTGAGATTGCATGGAGTACCCGCCTCCATTGTGTCAGATAGAGATCCGAGGTTTGCCTCGCGTTTTTGGGGGAGTTTGCAGACTGCGATGGGGACTCAGCTCAGATTCAGTACAGCTTTTCATCCTCAGACTGATGGGCAGTCAGAGCGGACCATACAGATCTTGGAGGACATGCTGAGGGCTTGCGTCTTGGATTTCGGCGGAGGTTGGATTCGGCACTTATCCTTGGTTGAGTTTGCGTACAACAACAGCTTTCAAGCGAGCATACAGATGGCTCCGTTTGAAGCGTTGTATGGACGCAAGTGCCGATCACCACTTTATTGGAGTGACGTAGGCGAGAGACGGACCTTGGGGCCAGATATACTGCTAGAGGCAGAGGAGAAGGTCCGGGTGATTCGACAGCATCTTCAGACCGCTCAGAGCCGACAGAGGAGCTATGCTGATGTTCGGCGACGAGACTTAGAGTTTCAGGTTGGAGATCATGTATTTCTGAAAGTCTCGCCGTCCAAGGGGATCAGGAGGTTCGGCATTCGCGGGAAACTCAGCCCCCGATACATTGGACCATTCGAGGTGTTGGAGCGTATCGGGCCTGTTGCTTATCGACTTGCACTTCCCCCGAGACTGGCTGGTGTCCACGATGTTTTCATGTTTCCACACTGAGGAGGTACGTCTTCGACCCGTCGCACGTCATCGACTTTGCACCCCTCGAGATCAGCGAGGATTTGAGATATGAGGAGCGCCCAGTGCGGATTCTTGATCGGGAGGTGAAAGAATTGCGCAATCGGACCATCCCCTATGTGAAGATCCTTTGGAGCAATCATGATGAGCGCGAGGCGACGTGGGAGCCGAGTCAGAGATGATGGACGCCTACCCCTACTTGTTCGAGGCTCTGGATTGAGGTATGATTTTAGTTTCGAGGACGAAACTTTTGTTAGTGGGGGAGGATGTAGTGTCCCAGTTTTCCCCTGTGTTTTTCCCCTGTTTGGGGTGTGGAACACCTAGTGTTGGTGTGTTGGGCCCCAACATGTCAAAGGGATGTGTTGTTTGGACTTAGAGTGGATTTGGAAGCAAGCCTGACCTTCGGCTGACTTTGCCGAATTTTAGGAGTGGAATCAGGCTAAACGGAGGCCGTATTTGGATTCAGCGCGGAAAAACGCTTGAAAACGGCTATTTACTTATTTAATTTGGAGTCCGGATGCCCAAAAACGGACCCCCGGAAGTTTTCTGCGCAAAATGGTGCATGGGGGGATCTGTGGACCGGCCGGGACACGTGGCGCCTCCTTATTGGGCCGGCGCACGGCTCTCGGTCCACGGAGCGGGCCGCCGGTGCACGGTGCACCGGCGGGCCACGTGGCAGGCGCCCGTTGGTCCGGTCCAGGGCGCGCGGCGCACGGGAGGGTGCGCGGGCAGCGCGGGCAGGCCGGGCAGGCGCGGGGTTGGGCGCGGTGCACGGTGCACCGGGGCGCGCCACGTGGCGGCCCCGGGTTGGTTGGCGCATGTGCGCGGGGTGCACCGCGGGCGCGCACCTGCGGCCGTACGCACGCGGCCGTACGCACGCGCGGCGCAGGTGCGCAGGCGGCGCCCGGCGGGCGTGTCGGGCGGGGAAGCGGCCGCCACGTGGCGCCCCGCCATTGGCGGGCGCCACCCACCCCGCCGCCCCGCAGGGGGACGCGTGGCGCGTCCCCGCTGGGCCCGCACGGCTGCCGCCTGTTTGGCGGACGCGTGGCGGGCCCAGGGCCGGGTTGGACGGATGGTCGGACGGGATGGGATCCCGTGTGCGGCCCGGGTTGGGCTGGGCCGCACTGTAGCCGCCCGGAAATGGCGGGCCGGGCCGCACTGTAGCAGCCCGAAATCCCCACTGCGCCCGAAAGTGGGGACACAGTGGGGATTTTCCAATTGTTTGGTTGGGCCTATTTAAAGGCCCCCTCCCCTCTCCTCTTGGCTTTTTCCGAGAGTTAGAGAGAGAATGGGAGGGAGGGACCTTTAGAGAAGTTTTTCCTCTCACATTTTTCTACCTCGTGGTGCGTTCCCAGATTTTCGGGAAGATCGACAGCGGCGTTCCGGATTTTACAGTGTGCCTCGGTTTTCCCCCATTTCGGCCCGTTATCGTCGCATTTCAGTCCGAGGAGTCCCCTGCGCAGTACAGAGGTCCGATTCCGACGATTTCTTCGCCAGTGTGTTCCTAAGAGGTAGGGCTTCGTTTTTCGTGTTGATGGTTTCTTCGGATTCCGATTTCTTGGCACGATTCCCGAGGTGATTTGACACCCCATTTTGCTGTTTGGATCTTTGGACAGCGGCAACTTCGACGAATTATTTCTCCGCGTAGGAATATCGGATCGGGGTGATTCAAGAGTCGATTTTGGGTGATTTTTCGCGAGGAACGCAACCGTGATTTTTCTGGGATTTTAGGAGCTCGGGACAGAGGTGAAAATTCCTCGTTTTGCGTGCTGATTTTAAAACAGCAAATGTGTGTTTAGAAATTGTTATATTTACACCGTGTACCCTTATGTGATGTTGTAGGACATTGTTACAGCTGACGGTGTGTTTAGAGGACAGCGGGTATTTTCTGGGTACATTGTGCACGCTTTTCGAGGTGGGTGGTTGCGTATCCCTCTTTGTTGATTTGCACACTAGGAATAAAAGAGTTTCCCAATTATGCATGTGATAGATAACTTGTGATATATAAACCTATTGTATTGGCCCCTAAATTAATTTAGTAGCCTCTATGTGATAAATCTGGGACAAGGAAAATTGGACAATTGCTATATCGTGAACCGCATGCAATTTAGTAACCCAACAATATTTTTAAAATAGTTCCTTTCTAAATGTTTTTAAAAGAGAACACTTGCATGCTCATTGGACAACTAGTTAAGCCACTATTTTATTGCAGCACGATATTATGGGATTTGACTTAGGAGAAAACATCTGTTATTGTTATTCTTCTCTATCGATGCATGATGCTCGAGTCTGATCGGGATTTTGGAGATAGTATTGCTTGGGACAGTTTGGACATGTCTTAGGGGATTGTGGGGCATAGTGGCAACCGCGGATGTTAGGCGGTTGACCAGATGTTTTTACCTTATCAGATTGGGGTCTATGGGTTCATCGGTAACCGCGGATTTTGGGCGGTTGACCGGGTGTTATTATCACACCAGATTGGGGATCGGGGTTGCATTAGTGGATGGAGTATTCCCACTTTGATCATGGTCATGATCCAGTCCTGCTATTGTGAGACATCGGTTACAGAGATGATTGATACAGAGATACTTTACTCGTGTGGGTCGCTCCCCTCGAGTGCCACTCCGGAGTAGGCTTTTAGACCGTGATGGGTGCCGGTCAGTTGGTGAGTTGTGAGAGATGACAGAGCAGGCAGTGCCAGTATTTCCTGGCCCACTGATTGGGTTTTCTTTGGGCAGTCAGCTTTATAGTTGCATCTATACAGTCATCTTTTGGCACTGCATTTAGAGGCATAGTAGTGGTAGTTTCTTTTCAGCAGTCTTTATTGCATACCACTGTTCTTTCCTTTTTGCCTCTTTATTCCTAGTGGGTGCGTCAGCATCAGAGGTTTCACCCACTAGGGGAGGCTACTGGTTTATCTAGTAGTTCTCACCCCCATCGTTGTTTCTTGTTCTTTTTCCCCCTTTGTTTTGCAGAGTCGACTGTGGGAGCTGCTGGGCCTTCAGCAGCAGATCGAGGTAAGAGGATCGCCGACTAGCTAGATCGTCTACCCCGAGCGTGAGTTTAGTTAGACTATTACAGTACTCCCCTTTTGTATCTCAGACTTTATTAGTTTACTTTTGGGTCTGGCTGTGGCCGGCTGGTTGTATTATTTATGGTGAGCTGGGAGTATATTGTACTTTTATTTCAGTTTACAGTTTATTTCAGTCTGAGATTACTGTTAGTTCTATTAGTTCAGCTCTGTTATGCTCTTCTATTGTATATTATCTATCTGAGCAGGTTACCAGCGCTTCGTGTACATGGAAAATTCTGTGTACACGGCGGATCTGTTGGCGGGCCCGGGTTCTGGTTACCCCCGGGGCGTGACACCTGTGGAGAGGACAGGACAACAATTTAGAAGACGAACGAAGTAATAAAAAAGAAAGAAAAAGGGATTCTGCTGGGTGCCACTCTGCCAGCCTTTTGCAATAAACAAAATAAGAAACGAGCTTAGTGTTAGGCCTTACCTCTAATAAATTGTTGAATTAAGTGCCTTACTCTTCTACCCCACAGGATGAGCTTCGGGATGGCCGTTGTAATGTTGTCCACTGCATCAAGCATGAACTATGAGCAGGCTTACGGAGCAGGGTGCATGGATGGTGATTGTTATATCGTCAAGAATGGACTGTATGTGGGAGCAGCTGCCCTAGCAATACTGACTGCACTACTCGTATTCGTCTTCACATTCTTGGTGAGACCACCAACAGCAATAACAACATCCAGTAATTGAAACAATTTAGTCTACGTGTAACTCTTTACGTTTATTCGTCGACTTTAAACGGTTCAATTTTGTATTCATGTTATTGTAACATTTGGTTCAAATCGCTTCTCATTTTACATCTAAACGATTTAGTTTGTAGACTTAAGTAATTGAAACAGTTTAGTTTACATGTAACCCTTTATGTTTATTTATTTACTTGAAACAATTCAATTTTGTATTCATGTTATTCTAAAATTTAATTAACATTATTTTTTACTCACCCTTTTCCTCCCTCGCTTTAATTTGTTGCTGCCGTTCGTATTTTTCACCTGGAAAATTTCCCATAATGGGAACATTTTTTGTTCTCTTTGTTCGTAATTACAAAGTTCTGCGCAAATTCCGATAATGTAAATAATTTTGTCACTTTAGGTTTTTAATTAGAAAGATTTTTTCAGTTCCAGCACCTTGTGGCTTATCCTACGATGCCTCTAATTAAATATTCCAACAGTCCTTACTTATTTAATTAATTAGATATCTATGTCAAGGAATCTTTTTATTATATGTAATCCAGTTTACATGTAAACGGTTCAGTGTGTGGACTCAACTAATTGAAACGATTCAGTTTACGTGTGATCCTTTATGTTTATTCGTTGATTTTAAACGGTTCAATTTTGTATTCATGTTATTCTAACAGTTGATTCAAATCACTTCTCATTTTACATGTAAACGGTTTAGTTTGTGGACTAAAATAATTGAAACAATTGAGTTTACATGTAACCCTTTATGTTTATTCATTTACTTTAAACGGTTCAATTTTGTATTCATCTTATTCTAAAATTTCATTCACATCATTTTTCATTTACCCTTTCCCTCCTTCGCTTTAATTTGTTGTTGGTATTGGTATTCTCCCCGTTATTTGTAATGTATTGTTTGATCTCACTGGTTCCTAGAAATTTAACGTTTTGACTATTCGGATGTAAAATAATTGTTGTTACTGATCTTATTAGGTTTGATCTGGAAACTTTTTGATAATGAGAACATTTTGTGTTCTCTTTTTTCCTAATTACAAAGTTCAGCGGGAATTCCGATAATGTAAATAATGTTTTTACTTTAGGTTTTTAATTAGAAAGATTTTTTTTAGAAAAAAGAAAAAAATTCGAGATTTGGGACTCGAAGCAAATCTTGATGATTATGATAATTAGGGACTCGAAGCAAATCTTGATGATTATGATAATTAGATCGTGTAGATTTCGTGGTAAAAATTTTAATAACTTTATAATGACTTTATATAATAACTTTATATAATATATACCTCTAAATTAAAATTTTATTAAAATATATACACTAACTAAATTTGATTTATAGCTAATAATTTGAATTGTACGTTACCTTCATTTATTTATAATGTGATTTAATTTAAATAAATGTAAATTTAAAACGATATATAAAACAGTTCAGTTACTAAATAAATAAGGGCACTTTCGTTATTCATAGATAAAAACATTTGTTCCTGTTTCCGACTGTTTATTTTGATACACTAAATTTAAAGATAAATCAAATTCAAATATTATGAGATTTCAAAATTTGAGATTTCAAGTATGCAAATTAATCTTAACGTTTTTCATCATCAATTTGAAAAATAATTACAAACATTCCAACTGGAACAAATATTATAAACTTAATCATTTGTAATATTTTTATAATATTTATAACAAACAATGGAGGACATTATAAATAACATCATATTAAACAATATAAATGAACCATCAAAATTTTATTATTCAATTTAATATTTATTGCCGGAAATAATATAGAACTTATCTAAATCAATACTTATTTTCATCTAAAAATGAAATTTCCCTAAATTTTAATTTAAGTATTTAATCTTTTAATTCAATTGCTTTAACGTTAAAGATTCTTAAACATTAAAATTTAAATTCGTCGATTATCATTACAAATTAAATTAGTATATTGTATACAATCATGCAACTAAAAACGTAGAATGGGTTAATTTAAAATCTGTATGGAAAAAAGCTCTAAATAATATAAATAAAACAAAAATAAAATAGATATGGAAAATAAAATTTTACAGTATAGAACAGTTCAGTTAAAATAATGAATAATTTAAATTAAATTTTAAATAGTTTTTCCTACTTATTTAACAAATTAACGGATAGTAAAAATACAGTATTTAAAATTAAAAAATTTACTAAATAAGATGATCCAATTTCTTCTACTATCTTCTATCAACCTCTATTCATCCCCATTGACTCTCGCTCTCTCTCCTCTATTTGCATCAGCCTTTCCTCTCTCCCTCTCACTCTCTCTTTCTCCTCTCTTCTCTCACACCGGGTTCCCCGCACTACTCCACATGGCTGCACACAGTAGTACACTTTCTCTTATCTTTCTCTTACTCCTTTTGTGATTGGTGGATTTGAGATTGTCCGCGACCCCCGTTCGCGTGGGTTCCTGTGCTCGGATGGTATGATGACGCCGGCCTCTCCCTCTTGCTCCCCCCTCCTACGGTTTGAGCGGGCTATTGTTGGGCAGAGCCAACATCGGCCCTTACATACCTGGCGTCCCGTACGCCGAACCAGGAGGCTTCGCGTACTCACCGTTGGACGGCCCCTCACTCAGCTGTGGGTCGGGCGTCCTTGCTTCATCCAGGACCGCTGGTGTTGTGTGCCAGCCTCGCGGGCCGTACACCGAGCCTCCTCATTACGACCCTTAACACTGGTTCCCTCCCACAGGCCCTATGGTTCGGATGCCCTCTTATCTACTTCATTGTTCCTTCCTCCCTGTCAGTCAGCGCCGCCGTACGCTGAGGCTCCTATTTGGTACCTCCTCCCCCCCCCCCCCCCCCCCCCCCCTCTCTATGGTTCAATCTACTGTTCTTCAGTGGACCAGCCCTTGGATGTGCAGATGTTTATCTGTTGCGGCCCCTGAACTGTGATGCAGATTGTGTGGACCATCTCTCAATGTTTGCCTATAAATAGCATATGATGGCTGGACATTTAATACATCCCTCCCCTCTTTCTTTACTCAATTTGTTTACTTCTTTAGTTGTTTCTTACATAATACGTGTATTTCTTTCCCACTGCTCTCTTTTTGTATTAGTAAAAATAATTCGTAGACATATTTCCGCACGAAAAATATTTAAAAAAAAAACAAAACTGGGCATATGAACGTTTTTATCTTTTTCCAAGAGAACAACAAAATATCGGCTTATCTGTGAAAAACTCTTGGATTTATTAGTACTTTGTTGTCGGTTGACGTCTGCTCCGTACATCACCGCCTACTTTCCACACGTGCTGTAGGTAAGAGGGGAACATATTGCCTTCCTGTTTTTTAAAAAAACATTCCTGCATTTCAGATATGTGGGTTCTGTTTATTGATACTGGTAATACAGGCAGGTCCATTGGTTTGTGATTTCCTCTTCTGTCTATAAAAAATTTTGACACAAATTAAAAAATAAAAAAAAAACTCCTTCTGAAAACGTTTTATGTTTAGAATCTGAAAAAAAAAAACTCATTCCAGTTTTTTAAATTAAATATTACCTTTCTACACTACATATGTGAAAGAGAAGTCCTAAGTTTGTGCTTCTCTTCTCTTACACATTCGTTCCATCAATTCCTCCTCTCTTTCAAAAAAGTTTTTACGCCAGTATAAAGGAAAAAAAATATCTCTCCCTTTCAAAACCTCTTATGTTTACAAGGTGGGGAAAAAAAAGCGTTATTTCGGATCATTAAATTAAATACCTGCTCTATATGTGTAAAAAAACAAAGGTGTTAATTTTGTCGTCCCCTTCTCTTCTCTTTACAGTATTTACCTGCATATTGGTAATATTATATGCTATATATGTGAAAAAAAAAGACCTTAATTCTACGCTTTTCTTCTCTTTCCTTACAGTGTTTTCCTGTATTCTGGTAATACCAATGCCGATTGTCCAGCTGTCATATACTAAAATGCTTGACGAACTTGTTGACTTACTGGGCATTGAGCTTGCTCAGTCTGAAGTCACTACGGCAGCCGAGGGTTGGTTCATTGCATATATAGATGTCGCTATTCCACGCGACGGTGTAATTACTAATGTTTTCCGGTGTTGGAGTATTCCGTGCCTGCAAATAGAATCGTCAAAAGAAGATGCAGCGCGGGCTGCTATAGTGAAAATAAAAAGCGAGTATGATTTGGAAATCAAAGACACAAACTACGAAGACTTTGTTCTGTACAGAAATTTGTACGGACACCTGAGCTTGCAGCAAGCCACCCTCTTCCAACAATTTAGTGACCTTCAGCGAGACTACAATGTGCTGAAGGATTGTTATCTTGCAACCCTTGCCGAAAAAAATGAGTTGGTAGCTGAGCAAACCAACTTGCGCCGCACAATCGACGAATATCGTTCGATTGTGGACGGTTTACATATGGACAATGGTGGACCTGCTCATGATCCAGCTGAAACTGCATCTTCTTCGTAGTTAAAGATAATATTTGATTTTCTTATCATTTCTACGCCGTGCCTTCTGATGCCTTCTGATGATGCCTTCTGATGCCCTCTTATGCTTTCTGATGCCCTCTTATGCCTTTTGGTGCCTTTTTATGCCTTCTGATGCCTTCTTATGCATCTCCTATAATATGTGGCGTTAGCTACATTACTAAATGTTTTAGCTTATTCCTGACATTGAGCTCAATGTGTTGTACTATATGAAGAATTTCTTTCTTCCTATTATCTAATATTTCTTCGCTTATGCTATTTCTGTAATTAATTTCAGTTCCCTTTACTTAATTTGCAGTTTTCCCGCGTTTAATATTTATTGTCTATTGTCCTAACTTTCCCCTCCTTTTTATGTACTATCTCTTTAATTGATTTATGATGTGTAATTTCATTTATGTGAATACCATACATTTTGAGTTAAACTGTATTTATTATCTTAGATGATTTAAACTTATTTGCATGCGAGGTTGCTTTAATCTATTATGTTTCGTTGTTTAAATTTGATTCAATGGTTTACTTCTTTAATTCTGTTCACTCCATGCTTCACTCCATGCTTTAATTCTGCACCTATATAAAGACCTTACAATATTTTACTCCTTTATTTCGATCCATGCTTCAACCCATGCTTTAATATAGGTGCAAAGCTTACAAAACTTAAGATGCTTCAATCCTACCTTTAATTCTACACCTATTCAACTACTGCACCTATATGCAGAGTTTTCGTGAATGCTTCAGTCCATGGTTTAATTTTGCCCCTTTATGGAGAGCTAGAACACATTGTTGGCTTTCCGCAGTTGCTATATTATGCTAATAAACAGTGGAGCAGATGCAAAGGTAAAGATGACGATGATGTGTAATCAAGGTAAAAATCATTAGCGCTTTACAACTTGATGTATGCATGAAGTAATGGCTATATTTAATCGCTTTAGTTGGAACAATTGATTTCTTGCTGTTTTAGAGTAAATCAGCACCTATATGAAGATCTTACATTGCTTTAATTATTTATTTCAGTTTAGTAAGTTTCAATCGATACTTTGTACTTATTTTTCTTGCCAGAGCTTACAATGGTTTATTTTTTCAATTCTGTTCACTACATACCGTAAATCTGCACCTATATAAAAATCTTACAATGCTTGACTTCTTTATTTCATTTTACTCAGCTTTGGTCCATGTTTTCTACTGTATTCTTCTTAATGAATCCATGCTTTAATATAGATGAAGTAGAAGCATGAATTGAAGCATGGATGCTTTAATATAGGTGCAAAGCTTACAATGCTTTACAATACATGCTTTAATTTTGCACCTAATTAAACTACAGCACCTATATGCAGAGCTTCATTACATGCTTCAATCCATGCATCTACTGTACCTGTATGTAGATCTTACAATGCTTTACTATTTTATTCTATATTAGTAAGCTTCAATCCATGCTTTCTACTGCAGCCCGTTAACAGAACTTACGATGGTTTACTTCCTTAATTCTGTTCACTCCATGCTTCACTCCATGCTTTAATTTTGCACCTATATGAGGACCTTACAATATTTTACTCCTTTATCTCGATCCATGCTTCAACCCATGCTTTAATATAGGTGCAAAGCTTACACAACTTAAGATGCTTCAATGCTAGCTTTAATTCGACACCTATTCAACTACTGCACCTATATGCAGAGTTTTCATCAATGCTTCAGTCCATGCTTTAATTCTGCACCTTTATGGAGAGATAGAACCCATTGTTGGGTTTCCACAGTTGCTATATTATGCTAATAAACAGTGGACCGGATGCAAAGGTAAAGATGGCGATGATGTGTAATCAAGGTAAAAATAATTAGCGCTTTACAACTTAATGCTCATTTCGTATTTTCTGGAATTTTAAGAACACGTTTTGAATTAGTAAATTTAGTAGAATTGGTGGTTGGTGTTTTTTTATTACCTTTAATTTATGTGATGGTGATTGTTCAGTTATTTTCGATCTTCTTTGTTTGACTTTAAGTGCATAAACATTTCCTATTTTGAAGTTCCCTCTTCATTACTTTGAGTTCTTTCCTATTTTTTTCTGGTTCTTCTCTAATTAATTTACATTCTATTGTTCATGTTTAATTATTTTTTTACGGGCTATGATGATACATAAGGAATAACAACAGACTTTGGACGGTGTTGGGTCTTGGCTTACTACTTGCGTGGTAATGGTGTGCATGGAAAAAAATGATACTGTTGGATGGCTGTGAAGAACCAAATGTTCTTTCTGCAACCCATTGCCATAATTCTGCACCTATATGAGGACCTTACAATGTTTTACTCCTTTATCTCGATCCATGCTTCAACCCATGCTTTAATATACGTGCAGGGCTTACAAAGCTTAACATGTTTCAATTCTAGCTTTAATTCTGCACCTATCGAACTACTGCACCTATATGCAGAGCTTCCGTCTATGCTTCACTCCATGCTTTAATTCTGCACCTTTATGCAGAGCTAGAACCCATTATTGGGTTTCCACAGTTGCTATATTATGCTAATAAATAGTAGACCGAATGCAAAGGTAAAGATGGCGATGATGTGTAATCAAAGTAAAAATAATTAGTACTTTACAACTTGATGCTAATTTCATATTTTGTCGAATTTTAAGAACACCTTTTCAATTAGTGAATTTAATAGAATTGGTGGTTGGTGATTTGTTATTACCTTTAATTTATGTGCTGGTGATTGTTCATTTATTTTCGATCTTCTTTTTGTGACTTTAAGTGCATAAACATTTCCTATTTTGGAGTTTAGTATTGATTACTTTAAGTTCTTCCCTACTTTTTTCTGCTTCTTCTCTAATTAATTGCCATTCTATTGTTCATGTTTAATTATTGTTTTCTGGGCTATGATGATACATAAGGAATAACAACAGACTTTGGACGGCCTTGGGTGTTGGGTTACTATTTGGGTGGTGATGGCGTGCATGAAAAAAATGGTACTGTTGGATGGCTGTGAAGAACCAAATGTTCTTTCTGCAACCCATTGCCAATACTCGCTGCTTGGATCCCCAAAATTTCTAGGGGTGTTGTTCCTTTCCCCTTCTCTCACTCCAGCCTAAATATTTGTGTTGCTTTTGTGTAAAAATATGAATATCTCTCCGTGACCTTCGGCAACCGGCTGTTGTTCATACTGTGACCCTACATTGAAAAACAACTACTACTTCCATTCTCTACTCTTTCTTTTGATTGGGTTGCAAAATTATCTGAGCCTGACATTTTAAATAATTTCTTTTTACCTTTATTTTACATGATGGTGATGATGGTGTTCAATATTTCGTCACATCTTCAAATTCTCATTTTTGAATTTAGTACAATTAGTGGTTGGTGATTTTTTATTACCTTTAATTTATGTGGTGGTGATTGTTCATTTATTTTCGATCTTCTTTTCTTGACTTAAGTGAGTAAACATTTCCTATTTTGGAGTTCACTCTTCATTACTTTGAGTTCTTCCCTATTTTTTTCTGGTTCTTCTCTAATTAATTTATATTCTATTGTTCGTGTTTAATTATTTTTTTCCGGGCTATGATGATACATAAGAAATAACAACAGACTTTGGACGGCCTTGGGTGTTGGGTTACTACTTGGGTGGTGATGGGATGCATGGAAAAAAATGGTACTGTTGGATGGCTGTGAAGAACCAAATGTTCTTTCTGCAACCCATTGCCAATACTCGCTGCTTGCATCCCCAAAATTTGTAGGAATGTTGTTCCTTTCCCCTTCTCTCACTCCAACCTAAAGATTTGTGTTGTCTTTGTGTAAAAATATGAATATCTCTCGGTGACCTTCGGCAACCACCTGTTGTTTATACTGTGACCCTACATTGAAAAAGAAGTATTGCTTCCATTCTCTACTCTTTCTTTTGATTGGGTTGGAAAATTATCTGAGCCTGACATTTTTAATATTTTCTTTTTACCTTTACTTTACATGATGGTGATGATGATGTTCAATATTTCGTCACATCTTCAAATTCTCATTTTGTATACAATGTTGACACTAGATTTTCAGATGTTTTACTGTTTTTTCTTGCTGGTTTAGAGTAGTGAGGTTTGAATATCATTGCGGTTGTTTTTGGATTCTAAAATACAAATCCATGTCTTCATTTTGTTCACTCGATGTTTCAATCCATGCTTTAATTTAGGCCCACATCGGTCAACGCATAATGAGAACTTGGTGTTGTATACACAAGTTCTCTGTGAGTGATTTAACTGCTGAAATTTCACATTGGACTTATAACATGGACATCAATCCTGAGAAGTTAAAATATTACTAACTTTGACATACACAAAGCTGACTACCGCTCTTTAATCTTTATGTTTCTTTTGATAAAAAGTTGAAGATGGAATGTGAGAAAAAGACAAAATTGGTGCAGTTTTCAAATTACTGGTGTATTTCAAAGCCAAAAATGGCATGAAATTTCTATAGTTCTAGAAAGCATTGGTGAATTGTTTCATATGTTCAGACCTATCATCAAAAAAATTGGCTACTACTGTGATCTATGGATCTATAGCTTCTAGGTTCACACATTTGTAGTGTCATACTCTTTGAGCTATGGACCTATAACTTCTAGGTTAATACACCCCTATCTGTCTGTTTGCTAAATTCCTGATGTTACTGTGTTCTACAATTTGTTGATTAAGTAGGCATTATTC
Organism: Tillandsia fasciculata; assembly: GCA_029168755.2. NCBI lineage: Eukaryota > Viridiplantae > Streptophyta > Magnoliopsida > Poales > Bromeliaceae > Tillandsia > Tillandsia fasciculata. The sequence goes on along the minus strand of CM054940.1, from coordinate 15,904,266 downwards.
AATTTGGAAATGTGTAAGTGTTAATCTTTGTGTTTGATTGGGGAATGAAAATGCAACTTTAGAATTTCCAGATTTTATAGCTGCAATTTGCTAATTTAGGTGCATTATTCGATTTGGGAATGTGTGAATTCGTACTTAGGGGATAGTGTTACGGAATTTGAGTTGGCGTATTTCGTGAATGTATTAAGTCTTGAAGATTGAAGATGAAGAAACTTTGAATCGTATACCTCAATCTCAAGAAAGAAGAATTCAAAAGGATCAGGTACGTTTAACTAAAGATTTTTGGTGATCCGAATACTTCTTATAGTGTAGAAACACCTGGAAGAGGTTTTAATTGCATAATCATCAAAAACTGGACATGGGACATGTTCAGGATCCGGATCGTGCTTGCAATCCGGATCCCGAAGGGTGTTGGTTCATACACTGGTTCAATCCGGATCGCAGCATCCTCTGATCCGGATCCCGAACACTGGTTTTACCTGTGTGCTTCCTCGATCCGGATCAGGACTTGCAATCCGGATCCCGAACATTGATGTTCTGGTAAAACTGTATGAACGATCCGGATCGGACTTTGTGATCCGGATCCCGAACCCTTGTTTTTCTGGAATCGTCTTTCTTGCTTCGCGATCCGGATCGCAGTAATTCCAATCCGGATCGCCGTCGGTAAAATTCCAGAAAAGGCAGTTTTTGATCCTTATCTTCTTCCAATGGTTTCTAACCTATAAATAGACCCTATGGTCATTTTTCTAGGGCAATCCAAATAGAGCCGTCATTATCAAATATCATTTTATACGGAAAGATCCACATATAGAGAAGAAAGGAAATCAATAGATTTATTCTATGTTTCTTCATCTATATTGATTGATTTGATTCTAGGTTTTCCATACTCACATTTTGAGTAGAATCAAATCAATGAATACTTAGATGGTATTTCCGATCTATCTTTAATCTAAGTATTCGGCGGATCATCACCACCCAAAAACAACGATTTACCCAAATCGGCGCGTGGACTCGCGTGGCCTTGTGGATTCAAGGTGCAACCGCTCTCGTGGATTCGGAGCGAGGTACGTTCGTGGATTCGAAGCGTGCTATTGGGTGAAGACCGTGGATTCGGTTGGACGTCGTGGACTCGACGTTGGACGCTGTGGATTCAGCGTTGGGCGCGGATCGTGGATTCGAGAAGCGTCGTGGAGCGAGCGGAGAAGATCTACTAGGAGCGTATGGTAAAAGGTTGAGTCGTCTGTGAGTACGTTATATCACCTTGTACGTGTGTTAATTCTAGTGGATTTCGCCGTGTTATCGGTCCCGTGGTTTTTTACTCCGGTTTGGAGTTTTTCCACGTAAAAATCTTGCGTGTTCTTTTATTTTTCCGCATTGGGTTTTATTGCGCAATGATTTTTTGAGTGTTTATTGTTTACACCTATTCACCCCCCTCTAGGTGTTTTTTCCCCTATTTAGATCCATATTACCTATAACCCAACAAGTGGTATCAGAGCGGGAATAGGGTTGTAAACAATGGTTGAAGGTGGAAACATCAATCGACCCCCTTTCTTTGATGGAACAAATTATGCGTACTGGAAAGTACGGATGAAAGCCTTTTTAATTTCCATCGACGAAAGGGTGTGGCAATCAATTGAATTAGGATGGTCTAATCCAACTGAAATTTTAGATGATGTTCGCACCTTAAAACCTAGGTCGAAATGGACCAAGGAAGAGATAGATTATCTTCTTACAATGGCAAAGGAATTAATGCTCTATTTAATGCTTTGTCACAAACTGAGTTCTCTCGCGTCTCGGCATGTGAGACTGCGAAAGAAATCTGGGATGTTCTTCAAGTTACGCATGAGGGAACTAACCTTGTGAAGATTCAGAAACTGCAAATGCTTACGAGCAAGTTTGACTCTATCTCTATGGCAGAGAATGAATCTTTCACTGACTATTACACACGATTGCAAGACATCGTAAACTCATGTGCTAACTTGGGAGAGAAGATTCCAGAATTTAAAGTTGTAAGAAAAATTTAAGAACTCTTCCTGAACGATTTCGCCCGAAGGTCGCAGCCATTGAAACAATTAAACACCCGGACGAAATGCGTGTAGAAGAATTAGTAGGTGCTTTACAAACTTATGAAATGACATTTCCTACTAACTATTCTTCTGGAAAGGCATCCTCTTCTAAGTCTTCAGGTTACGCATTGAAATCAACTAAAGAAGAAGACGCGGATTCATCCTCCTCGGACGACGACGAGAACCTTTCTATGGAGGACTTTGAGAAGCAGCTCGCTCTCTTGACAAGGAAGTTTCGCCGCAACTTTCGAAGGGGAAATTCAAGCAAAACTCCATCCTTCGGAAAGTCGAAGAAAGGCAAGGGATTCTCAAGCTACAAGTCAAGAAAGCAAGAGAACTTCTCAAAGGATAAGAAAAGTTCTGAGGGACAAGTTCAGTGTTTCAAATGTCGAGGCTACGGCCACATTGCAACGGAGTGTCCCAACAAGAATCCGGCAAAGAAGAAGGCGATGCAAGTCGTCACTTGGGATGACAACTCCACGTCAAATGAGTCATCCTCAAGTGATGAAGAAGACAACGCGACAGCATTCCACGCGTCCACTCATCTTCACCCTTCATGTGCTTAATGGCAAGTACATCCGACTCTTGTCCAACTCCACTGTTGAAAAGATTGCAACGGACGATGAATCAGATGATTCGGAAGGTGAAGATTTTGCTTTAGCCTACCATAACTTTTGAGGGATTCAAAGAAACTGGCTAAACAAAACAAGGGGTTGAAAGGGAGATTGCAGGATCTCGAAGAAGAAGTAAAAGGGTAACCTCTCTCTCAACCGATCTTGAAGTGGAAAGGGATAATCTGATTAAAACAAATGTTTCCCTTCAAGAGTCCAATGAGCATTCGAGAAGAATTATATAGATATGGTGAACAAAGCGAATTACTTCTTGAAGCTCAACGGCGAGGCTCGACAGGAAAAATTGGAAATGACGAGACCATACGCCAACTGAAGGATGACTTAAAGAGATTTTCTTCTGGAAGGAGTAAGTTGGACAGACTTCTTGGTCTTGGTCAAAGAAATAAGTTCGGCCTCGGATACACTCAAACTGGAGACATTCCAAGTTCGAGTGGGACAGTATTTGTGCCTCAGTCGGTATCTCCTCCTCCGACACCGGAATTCACGACAAGCAACGACAACAAACCTACTTCATCCTCCTCGGAATCGTCAAGAACTAAGGTATGTTTTCGTTGTGGCATTTCAGGGCACATAAGGAGAAATTGCAAGACGGGAGCCAAACGCACACCTCAAGCACCTCTTGCAATGACTACCAAAAGGTGATTCCTCGAAATCAACTGCAATTCATTTGAAGGAAAAGAGCCTTGGTAGTACACCGCTCAAGACGACATCATCAAGGAGCAGCAATCTTCAAGCAAGACGCTCTCACCTAGGAGATCAACTTCACGATCATTACCGACGCATTCCAAAAAGGTTTGGGTGCGCAAAGGTGAAATTTTCTTGTCTTGCTACAATGTTTCCTTGCATGCATATGATAGTTCGTCTTGGTACCTGGATAGCGGGTGTTCCCGTCATATGACCGGTGATAAAAACTGTTTTCAAACATTTGAGAAAAACTCCGGAGGACTTGTTGTTTTCGGAGATGGTCGGTCTTCCAAAATTGTTGGAAAGGGAACGGTAGCTATTCCAGATGGCCCGGTTCTAGATAATGTGTTATTTGTTCATGGCCTTAAGACTAACCTCATAAGCATAAGTCAACTTTGTGATAGTGGTTATTCAGTTAATTTTTCATCTGATAAATGCACTGTAACTGACATGAACCATGCTTTCTTTTTAAAGGGGTTAGATCAGAAAACAATTGTTATGTAGTTCCTCTAAGATTTCTGAAAAATGTAACCTAGCATCTTTGAAAAATGAAACACTTTGGCATGAAAGGCTAGGTCACATAAACTTTAAGGAACTTGCTAGAATTTCAACAAAGATGTGGTCAAGGGGGTTCCGAAACTTTCTTTTGAACAAAACCTTGTGTGTGGCGGTTGCCAAAAGGGAAAACAGTCTAGGACTGCACACAAGAACTTGAACCACATAGGTACAAAACGGCCTTTGGAACTTTTGCATATGGACTTAATGGGGCCAACTCGTCAACCATCTCTGGGAGGTAAATGGTATATTTTCTTATTGGTTGATGATTTTTCTAGATATACTTGGGTAGCATTTTTAAAAGAAAAAGCTGATACCTTTGATTCTTTTCTCGAAATCTGCAATCGTATTATGATTGAAAAGAATGAAAGGATTACTCGAGTTAGAGTGATAGAGGTGGGGAATTCATAAATTCCAAATTCATTGATTTTTGCACTTCTAATGGCATTAAACATGAATTCTCCGCACCTTACACACCTCAACAAAATGGTGTAGTCGAGCGCAAAAACAGGGTCGTACAGGAATGGCACGTGTTATGCTTCATCAGCCGGAACCTACCTTTATATTTTTGGGCTGAAGCGGTGAACACTGCTGTCTATGTTATCAATCGCGTGTATTTGCGCCCGGGGACTTTGAATACACCATATGAACTTTGGTTTTGTAGAAAACCTAACATCAAATATTTTCGTATCTTTGGGAGTCGGTGTTTTATTTTACGTGATCGCGAAAATCTTGGAAAATTTGACTCTCGAAGTGACGAAGGGATTTTCTTAGGTTATTCTACAAACAGCAGAGCATATCGAGTTTTTAACTTAGAATCTAAGACGATCGTAGAATCGATAAATGTTAAGGTAGATGAAGCTTTTCACTTTGAATCTGAAAAATCTACCCTCGATATCTCTCTTGATGATGATACACCTGCTAATGCATCTTCTTCTAACAATTCTTTCGATAATAATGATGCATCTAACGGTTCTTCAAGTTCATCTGATGTGCAGGAATCATCTCGTGTACCTCCGTCTACTCCTCTACCTCAAACGTTACGCATCTCCAAGGATCACCCTGAATCGAACATCATTGGAGATCCACAAGAAGGAGTTAGAACACGGAGACAATTGGTTTGCGGATTTGCATGCTATGTATCTCAAATCGAACCAAAGAATGTTGATGAAGCTCTCCAAGATGATTACTGGATTAAAGCAATGCAGGAAGAGCTCCATCAATTTGAGCGAAACAAAGTCTGGGAATTAACGAAGCCTCCGAAGCAACACAATGTGATAGGTACCAAATGGATCTTCAAGAACAAGAAAAATGAAGAAGGTACTATCATCAGGAACAAAGCAAGGTTAGTTGCTCAAGGCTACTCTCAAGTAGAAGGTATAGACTTTGATGAAACTTCGCCCCTGTAGCTAGACTCGAGTCCATTCGTATACTGTTTGCGATTGCTTGTCATTTTAAAATCAAATTATTTCAAATGGACGTTAAGAGCGCCTTTTTAAATGGTTTTTAAATGAGGAAGTTTATGTGGCTCAACCGAAAGGTTTTGTGGATCATAAACTACCTAACCATGTTTTTCGTCTGAAAAAGGCTCTTTACGGTCTGAAACAAGCACCGCGAGCATGGTACGAAAGGTTGACAAAGCACCTTTTGGAAAAGGGCTACACTCGAGGGGGAGCTGACAGGACTCTCTTTGTGAAGCATTATCAAAACAATTTCATAGTTGCTCAAATATGTCGATGACATTGTATTTGGAGCAACAAGAGATAATGATT
>CM054940.1:15604631-15898457 GCA_029168755.2 Tillandsia fasciculata | reverse complement strand
ATTTAAAATCTGTATGGAAAAAAGCTCTAAAAATATAAATAAAACAAAAATAAAATAGATCTGGAAAATAAAATTTTACAGTATAGAACAGTTCAGTTAAAATAATGAATAATTTAAATTAAATTTTAATAGTTTTTCCTACTTATTTAACAAATTAACGGATAGTAAAAATACAGTATTTAAAATTAAAAAATTTACTAAATAAGATGATCCAATTTCTTCTACTATCTTCTATCACCTCTATTCATCCCCATTGACTCTCGCTCTCTCTCCTCTATTTGCATCAGCCTTTCCTCTCTCCCTCTCACTCTCTCTTTCTCCTCTCTTCTCTCACACACGGGTTCCCCGCACTACTCCACATGGCTGCACACAGTAGTACACTTTCTCTTATCTTTCTCTTACTCCTTTTGTGATTGGTGGATTTGAGATTGTCCGCGACCCCCGTTCGCGTGGGTTCCTGTGCTCGGATGGTATGATGACGCCGGCCTCTCCCTCTTGCTCCCCCCTCCTACGGTTTGAGCGGGCTATTGTTGGGCAGAGCCAACATCGGCCCTTACATACCTGGCGTCCCGTACGCCGAACCAGGAGGCTTCGCGTACTCACCGTTGACGGCCCTCACTCAGCTGTGGGTCGGGCGTCCTTGCTTCATCCAGGACCGCTGGTGTTGTGTGCCAGCCTCGCGGGCCGTACACCGAGCCTCCTCATTACGACCCTTAACACTGGTTCCCTCCCACAGGCCCTATGGTTCGGATGCCCTCTTATCTACTTCATTGTTCCTTCCTCCCTGTCAGTCAGCGCCGCCGTACGCTGAGGCTCCTATTTGGTACCTTCCTCCCCCCCCTCCCCCCCCCCCTCTCTATGGTTCAATCTACTGTTCTTCAGTGGACCAGCCCTTGGATGTGCAGATGTTATCTGTTGCGGCCCCTAAACTGTGATGCAGATTGTGTGGACCAATCTCTCAATGTTTGCCTATAAATAGCATATGATGGCTGACATTTAATACATCCCCCCCCTCTTTCTTTACTCAATTGTTTACTTCTTTAGTTGTTTCTTACATAATACGTGTATTTTCTTTCCCACTGCTCTCTTTTGTATTAGTAAAAATAATTCGTAGACATATTCCGCACGAAAAAATATTTAAAAAAAAACAAAACTGGGCATATGAACGTTTTTATCTTTTTCCAAGAGAACAACAAAATATCGGCTTATCTGTGAAAAACTCTTGGATTTATTAGTACTTTGTTGTCGGTTGACGTCTGCTCCGTACATCACCGCCTACTTTCCACACGTGCTGTAGGTAAGAGGGAACATATTGCCTTCCTGTTTTTTAAAAAACATTCCTGCATTTCAATATGTGGGTTCTGTTTATTGATACTGGTATATACAGGCAGTCCATTGGTTTGTGATTTCCTCTTCTGTCTATAAAAAATTTTGACACAAATTAAAAAATAAAAAAAAAAACTCGTTCTGAAAACGTTTTATGTTTAGAATCTGAAAAAAAAAAACTCATTCCAGTTTTTTAAATTAAATATTACCTTTCTACACTACATATGTGAAAGAGAAGTCCTAATTTTGTGCTTCTCTTCTCTTACACATTCGTTCCATCAATTCCTCCTCTCTTTCAAAAAAGTTTTTACGCCAGTATAAAGGAAAAAAAATATCTCTCCCTTTCAAAACCTCTTATGTTTACAAGGTGGGAAAAAAAAGCGTTATTTCGGATCATTAAATTAAATACCTGCTCTATATGTGTAAAAAAACAAAGGTGTTAATTTTGTCGTCCCCTTCTCTTCTCTTTACAGTATTTACCTGCATATTGGTAATATTATATGCTATATATGTGAAAAAAAAGACCTTAATTCTACGCTTTTCTTCTCTTTCCTTACAGTGTTTTTCCTGTATTCTGGTAATACCAATGCCGATTGTCCAGCTGTCATATACTAAAATGCTTGACGAACTTGTTGACTTACTGGGCATTGAGCTTGCTCAGTCTGAAGTCACTACGGCAGCCGAGGGTTGGTTCATTGCATATATAGATGTCGCTATTCCACGCGACGGTGTAATTACTAATGTTTTCCGGTGTTGGAGTATTCCGTGCCTGCAAATAGAATCGTCAAAAGAAGATGCAGCGCGGGCTGCTATAGTGAAAATAAAAAGCGAGTATGATTTGGAAATCAAAGACACAAACTACGAAGACTTTGTTCTGTACAGAAATTTGTACGGACACCTGAGCTTGCAGCAAGCCACCCTCTTCCAACAATTTAGTGACCTTCAGCGAGACTACAATGTGCTGAAGGATTGTTATCTTGCAACCCTTGCCGAAAAAAATGAGTTGGTAGCTGAGCAAACCAACTTGCGTCGCACAATCGACGAATATCGTTCGATTGTGGACGGTTTACATATGGACAATGGTGGACCTGCTCATGATCCAGCTGAAACTGCATCTTCTTCGTAGTTAAAGATAATATTTGATTTTCTTATCATTTCTACGCCGTGCCTTCTGATGCCTTCTGATGATGCCTTCTGATGCCCTCTTATGCTTTCTGATGCCCTCTTATGCCTTCTGGTGCCTTTTTATGCCTTCTGATGCCTTCTTATGCATCTCCTATAATATGTGGCGTTAGCTACATTACTAAATGTTTTAGCTTATTCCTGACATTGAGCTCAATGTGTTGTACTATATGAAGAATTTCTTTCTTCCTATTATCTAATATTTCTTCGCTTATGCTATTTCTGTAATTAACTTTCAGTTCCCTTTACTTAATTTGCAGTTTTCCCGCGTTTAATATTTATTGTCTATTGTCCTAACTTTCCCCTCCTTTTTATGTACTATCTCTTTAATTGATTTATGATGTGTAATTTCATTTATGTGAATACCATACATTTTGAGTTAAACTGTATTTATTATCTTAGATGATTTAAACTTATTTGCATGCGAGGTTGCTTTAATCTATTATGTTTCGTTGTTTAAATTTGATTCAATGGTTTACTTCTTTAATTCTGTTCACTCCATGCTTCACTCCATGCTTTAATTCTGCACCTATATAAGGACCTTACAATATTTTACTCCTTTATTTCGATCCATGCTTCAACCCATGCTTTAATATAGGTGCAAAGCTTACAAAACTTAAGATGCTTCAATCCTACCTTTAATTCTACACCTATTCAACTACTGCACCAATATGCAGAGTTTTCGTGAATGCTTCAGTCCATGGTTTAATTTTGCCCCTTTATGGAGAGCTAGAACACATTGTTGGCTTTCCGCAGTTGCTATATTATGCTAATAAACAGTGGAGCAGATGCAAAGGTAAAGATGACGATGATGTGTAATCAAGGTAAAAATCATTAGCGCTTTACAACTTGATGTATGCATGAAGTAATGGCTATATTTAATCGCTTTAGTTGGAACAATTGATTTCTTGCTGTTTTAGAGTAAATCAGCACCTATATGAAGATCTTACATTGCTTTAATTATTTATTTCAGTTTAGTAAGTTTCAATCGATACTTTGTACTTATTTTTCTTGCCAGAGCTTACAATGGTTTATTTTTTCAATTCTGTTCACTACATACCGTAAATCTGCACCTATATAAAAATCTTACAATGCTTGACTTCTTTATTTCATTTTACTCAGCTTTGGTCCATGTTTTCTACTGTATTCTTCTTAATGAATCCATGCTTTAATATAGATGAAGTAGAAGCATGAATTGAAGCATGGATGCTTTAATATAGGTGCAAAGCTTACAATGCTTTACAATACATGCTTTAATTTTGCACCTAATTAAACTACAGCACCTATATGCAGAGCTTCATTACATGCTTCAATCCATGCATCTACTGTACCTGTATGTAGATCTTACAATGCTTTACTATTTTATTCTATATTAGTAAGCTTCAATCCATGCTTTCTACTGCAGCCCGTTAACAGAACTTACGATGGTTTACTTCCTTAATTCTGTTCACTCCATGCTTCACTCCATGCTTTAATTTTGCACCTATATGAGGACCTTACATATTTTACTCCTTTATCTCGATCCATGCTTCAACCCATGCTTTAATATAGGTGCAAAGCTTACACAACTTAAGATGCTTCAATGCTAGCTTTAATTCGACACCTATTCAACTACTACTGCCCTATATGCAGAGTTTTCATCAATGCTTCAGTCCATGCTTTAATTCTGCACCTTTATGGAGAGATAGAACCCATTGTTGGGTTTCCACAGTTGCTATATTATGCTAATAAACAGTGGACCGGATGCAAAGGTAAAGATGGCGATGATGTGTAATCAAGGTAAAAATAATTAGCGCTTTACAACTTAATGCTCATTTCGTATTTTCTGGAATTTTAAGAACACGTTTTGAATTAGTAAATTTAGTAGAATTGGTGGTTTTTTTTTTTTATTACCTTTAATTATGTGATGGTGATTGTTCAGTTATTTTCGATCTTCTTTGTTTGACTTTAAGTGCATAAACATTTCCTATTTTGAAGTTCCCTCTTCATTACTTTGAGTTCTTTCCTATTTTTTTCTGGTTCTTCTCTAATTATTTACATTCTATTGTTCATGTTTAATTATTTTTTACGGGCTATGATGATACATAAGGAATAACAACAGACTTTGGACGGTGTTGGGTCTTGGCTTACTACTTGCGTGGTAATGTGTGCATGGAAAAAAATGATACTGTTGGATGGCTGTGAAGAACCAAATGTTCTTTCTGCAACCCATTGCCATAATTCTGCACCTATATGAGGACCTTACAATGTTTTACTCCTTTATCTCGATCCATGCTTCAACCCATGCTTTAATATACGTGCAGGGCTTACAAAGCTTAACATGTTTCAATTCTAGCTTTAATTCTGCACCTATCGAACTACTGCACCTATATGCAGAGCTTCCGTCTATGCTTCACTCCATGCTTAATTCTGCACCTTTATGCAGAGCTAGAACCCATTATTGGGTTTCCACAGTTGCTATATTATGCTAATAAATAGTAGACCGAATGCAAAGGTAAAGATGGCGATGATGTGTAATCAAAGTAAAAATATTAGTACTTTACAACTTGATGCTAATTTCATATTTTGTCGAATTTTAAGAACACCTTTTCAATTAGTGAATTTAATAGAATTGGTGGTTGGTGATTTGTTATTACCTTTAATTTATGTGCTGGTGATTGTTCATTTATTTTCGATCTTCTTTTTGGACTTTAAGTGCATAAACATTTCCTATTTTGGAGTTTAGTATTGATTACTTTAAGTTCTTTCCTACTTTTTTCTGCTTCTTCTCTAATTAATTGCCATTCTATTGTTCATGTTTAATTATTGTTTTCTGGGCTATGATGATACATAAGGAATAACAACAGACTTTGGACGGCCTTGGGTGTTGGGTTACTATTTGGGTGGTGATGGCGTGCATGAAAAAAATGGTACTGTTGGATGGCTGTGAAGAACCAAATGTTCTTTCTGCAACCCATTGCCAATACTCGCTGCTTGGATCCCCAAAATTTCTAGGGGTGTTGTTCCTTTCCCCTTCTCTCACTCCAGCCTAAATATTTGTGTTGCTTTTGTGTAAAAATATGAATATCTCTCCGTGACCTTCGGCAACCGGCTGTTGTTCATACTGTGACCCTACATTGAAAAACAACTACTACTTCCATTCTCTACTCTTTCTTTTGATTGGGTTGCAAAATTATCTGAGCCTGACATTTTAAATAATTTCTTTTTACCTTTATTTTACATGATCGTGATGATGGTGTTCAATATTTCGTCACATCTTCAAATTCTCATTTTTGAATTTAGTACAATTAGTGGTTGGTGATTTTTTATTACCTTTAATTTATGTGGTGGTGATTGTTCATTTATTTTCGATCTTCTTTTCTTGACTTAAGTGAGTAAACATTTCCTATTTTGGAGTTCACTCTTCATTACTTTGAGTTCTTCCCTATTTTTTTCTGGTTCTTCTCTAATTAATTTATATTCTATTGTTCGTGTTTAATTATTTTTTTCCGGGCTATGATGATACATAAGAAATAACAACAGACTTTGGACGGCCTTGGGTGTTGGGTTACTACTTGGGTGGTGATGGGATGCATGGAAAAAAATGGTACTGTTGGATGGCTGTGAAGAACCAAATGTTCTTTCTGCAACCCATTGCCAATACTCGCTGCTTGCATCCCCAAAATTTGTAGGAATGTTTTCCTTTCCCCTTCTCTCACTCCAACCTAAAGATTTGTGTTGTCTTTGTGTAAAAATATGAATATCTCTCGGTGACCTTCGGCAACCACCTGTTGTTTATACTGTGACCCTACATTGAAAAAGAAGTATTGCTTCCATTCTCTACTCTTTCTTTTGATTGGGTTGGAAAATTATCTGAGCCTGACATTTTTAATATTTTCTTTTTACCTTTACTTTACATGATGGTGATGATGATGTTCAATATTTCGTCACATCTTCAAATTCTCATTTTGTATACAATGTTGACACTAGATTTTCAGATGTTTTACTGTTTTTTCTTGCTGGTTTAGAGTAGTGAGGTTTGAATATCATTGCGGTTGTTTTTGGATTCTAAAATACAAATCCATGTCTTCATTTTGTTCACTCGATGTTTCAATCCATGCTTTAATTTAGGCCCACATCGGTCAACGCATAATGAGAACTTGGTGTTGTATACACAAGTTCTCTGTGAGTGATTTAACTGCTGAAATTTCACATTGGACTTATAACATGGACATCAATCCTGAGAAGTTAAAATATTACTAACTTTGACATACACAAAGCTGACTACCGCTCTTTAATCTTTATGTTTCTTTTGATAAAAAGTTGAAGATGGAATGTGAGAAAAAGACAAAATTGGTGCAGTTTTCAAATTACTGGTGTATTTCAAAGCCAAAAATGGCATGAAATTTCTATAGTTCTAGAAAGCATTGGTGAATTGTTTCATATGTTCAGACCTATCATCAAAAAAATTGGCTACTACTGTGATCTATGGATCTATAGCTTCTAGGTTCACACATTTGTAGTGTCATACTCTTTGAGCTATGGACCTATAACTTCTAGGTTAATACACCCCTATCTGTCTGTTTGCTAAATTCCTGATGTTACTGTGTTCTACAATTTGTTGATTAAGTAGGCATTATTCAATTTGGAAATGTGTAAGTGTTAATCTTTGTGTTTGATTGGGGAATGAAAATGCAACTTTAGAATTTCCAGATTTTATAGCTGCAATTTGCTAATTTAGGTGCATTATTCGATTTGGGAATGTGTGAATTCGTACTTAGTTTATAGTGTTACGGAATTTGAGTTGGCGTATTTCGTGATTGTATTAAGTCTTGAAGATTGAAGATGAAGAAACTTTGAATCGTATACCTCAATCTCAAGAAAGAAGAATTCAAAAGGATCAGGTACGTTTAACTAAAGATTAATGGTGATCCGAATACTTCTTATAGTGTAGAAACACCTGGAAGAGGTTTTAATTGCATAATCATCAAAAACTGGACATGGGACATGTTCAGGATCCGGATCGTGCTTGGCAATCCGGATCCCGAAGGGTGTTGGTTCATACACTGGTTCAATCCGGATCGCAGCCTCCTCTGATCCGGATCCCGAACACTGGTTTTACCTGTGTGCTTCCTCGATCCGGATCAGGACTTGCAATCCGGATCCCGAACACTGATGTTCTGGTAAAACTGTATGAACGATCCGGATCGGACTTTGTGATCCGGATCCCGAACCCTTGTTTTTCTGGGATCGTCTTTCAAGCTTCGACGATCCGGATCGCAGTAATTACGATCCGGATCGCCGTCCGTAAAATTTCCAGAAAAGGCAGTTTTTGATCCTTATCTTCTTCCAATGGTTTCTAACCTATAAATAGACCCTATGGTCATTTTTCTAGGGCAATCCAAATAGAGCCGTCATTATCAAATATCATTTTATACGGCCTAGATCCACATATAGAGAAGAAAGGAAATCAATAGATTTATTCTATGTTTCTTCATCTATATTGATTGATTTGATTCTAGGTTTTCCATACTCATATTTTGAGTGAATCAAATCAATGAATACTTAGATGGTATTTCCGATCTATCTTTGATCTAAGTATTCGGCGGATCATCACCACCCAAAAAAAACGATTTACCCAAATCGGCGCGTGGACTCGCGTGGCCTTGTGGATTCAAGGTGCAACCGCTCTCGTGGATTCGGAGCGAGGTACGTTCGTGGATTCGAAGCGTGCTATTGGGTGAAGACCGTGGATTCGGTTGGACGTCGTGGACTCGACGTTGGACGCTGTGGATTCAGCGTTGGGCGCGGATCGTGGATTCGAGAAGCGTCGTGGAGCGAGCGGAAGATCTACTAGGAGCGTATGAAAAAGGTTGAGTCGTCTGTGAGTACGTTATATCACCTTGTACGTGTGTTAATTCTAGTGGATTTCGCCGTGTTATCGGTCCCGTGGTTTTTTACTCCGGTTTGGAGTTTTTCCACGTAAAAATCTTGCGTGTTCATTTATTTTTCCGCATTGGGTTTTTTGCGCAATGATTTTTTGAGTGTTTATTGTTTACACCTATTCACCCCCCTCTAGGTGTTTTTTCCCCTATTTAGATCCATATTAGTTATAACCCAACAAGTGGTATCAGAGCGGGAATAGGGTTGTAAACAATGGTTGAAGGTGGAAACATCAATCGACCCCCTTTCTTTGATGGAACAAATTATGCGTACTGGAAAGTGCGGATGAAAGCCTTTTTAATTTCCATCGACGAAAGGGTGTGGCAATCAATTGAATTAGGATGGTCTAATCCAACTGAAATTTTAGATGATGTTCGCACCTTAAAACCTAGGTCGAAATGGACCAAGGAAGAGATAGATTATCTTCTTACAATGGCAAAGGAATTAATGCTCTATTTAATGCTTTGTCACAAACTGAGTTCTCTCGCGTCTCGGCATGTGAGACTGCGAAAGAAATCTGGGATGTTCTTCAAGTTACGCATGAGGGAACTAACCTTGTGAAGATTCAGAAACTGCAAATGCTTACGAGCAAGTTTGACTCTATCTCTATGGCAGAGAATGAATCTTTCACTGACTATTACACACGATTGCAAGACATCGTAAACTCATGTGCTAACTTGGGAGAGAAGATTCCAGAATTTAAAGTTGTAAGAAAAATTCTAAGAACTCTTCCTGAACGATTTCGCCCGAAGGTCGCAGCCATTGAAACAATTAAACACCCGGACGAAATGCGTGTAGAAGAATTAGTAGGTGCTTTACAAACTTATGAAATGACATTTCCTACTAACTATTCTTCTGGAAAGGCATCCTCTTCTAAGTCTTCAGGTTACGCATTGAAATCAACTAAAGAAGAAGACGCGGATTCATCCTCCTCGGACGACGACGAGAACCTTTCTATGGAGGACTTTGAGAAGCAGCTCGCTCTCTTGACAAGGAAGTTTCGCCGCAACTTTCGAAGGGGTAATTCAAGCAAAACTCCATCCTTCGGAAAGTCGAAGAAAGGCAAGGGTTCTTCAAGCTACAAGTCAAGAAAGCAAGAGAACTTCTCAAAGGATAAGAAAAGTTCTGAGGGACAAGTTCAGTGCTTCAAATGTCGAGGCTACGGCCACATTGCAACGGAGTGTCCCAACAAGAATCCGGCAAAGAAGAAGGCGATGCAAGTCGTCACTTGGGATGACAACTCCACGTCAAATGAGTCATCCTCAAGTGATGAAGAAGACAACGCGACAGCATTCCACGCGTCCACTACATCTTCACCCTTCATGTGCTTAATGGCAAGTACATCCGATTCATTGTCCAACTCCACTGTTGAAAAGATTGCAACGGACGATGAATCAGATAATTCGGAAGGTGAAGATTTTGTTTTAGCCTACCACAGACTTTTGAGGGATTCAAAGAAACTGGCTAAACAAAACAAGGGGTTGAGAGGGAGATTGCAGGATCTCGAAGAAGAAGTAAAAAGGGTAACCTCTCTCTCAACCGATCTTGAAGTGGAAAGGGATAATCTGATTAAAACAAATGTTTCCCTTCAAGAGTCCAATGAGCATTTCGAGAAGAGTTATGTAGATATGGTGAACAAAGCGAATTACTTCTTGAAGCTCAACGGCGAGGCTCGACAGGAAAAATTGGAAATGACGGAGACCATACGCCAACTGAAGGATGACTTAAAGAGATTTTCTTCTGGAAGGAGTAAGTTGGACAGACTTCTTGGTCTTGGTCAAAGAAATAAGTTCGGCCTCGGATACACTCAAACTGGAGACATTCCAAGTTCGAGTGGGACAGTATTTGTGCCTCAGTCGGTATCTCCTCCTCCGACACCGGAATTCACGACAAGCAACGACAACAAACCTACTTCATCCTCCTCGGATCGTCAAGATCTAAGGTATGTTTTCGTTGTGGCATTTCAGGGCACATAAGGAGAAATTGCAAGACGGGAGCCAAACGCACACCTCAAGCACCTCTTGCAATGACTACCACAAAGGTGATTCCTCGGAAATCAAATGCAATTCATTTGATGGAAAAGACCCTTGGTAGTACACCGCTCAAGACGACATCATCAAGGAGCAGCAATCTTCAAGCAAGACGCTTTCACCTAGGAGATCAACTTCACGATCATTACCGACGCATTCCAAAAAGGTTTGGGTGCGCAAAGGTGAGATTTTCCCTTGTCTTGTTACCAATGTTTCCTTGCATGCATATGATAGTTCGTCTTGGTACCTGGATAGCGGGTGTTCCCGTCATATGACCGGCGATAAAAACTGTTTTCAAACATTTGAGAAAAACTCCGGAGGACTTGTTGTTTTCGGAGATGGTCGGTCTTCCAAAATTGTTGGAAAGGGAACGGTAGCTATTCCAGATGGCCCGGTTCTAGATAATGTGTTATTTGTTCATGGCCTTAAGACTAACCTCATAAGCATAAGTCAACTTTGTGATAGTGGTTATTCAGTTAAGTTTTCATCTGATAAATGCACTGTAACTGATATGAACCATGCTTTCTTTTTAAAGGGGGTTAGATCAGAAAACAATTGTTATGTAGTTCCTATAAGATTTCTGAAAAATGTAACCTAGCATCTTTGAAAAATGAAACACTTTGGCATGAAAGGCTAGGTCACATAAACTTTAAGGAACTTGCTAGAATTTCAAACAAAGATGTGGTCAAGGGGGTTCCGAAACTTTCTTTTGAACAAAACCTTGTGTGTGGCGGTTGCCAAAAGGGAAAACAGTCTAGGACTGCACACAAGAACTTGAACCACATAGGTACAAAACGGCCTTTGGAACTTTTGCATATGGACTTAATGGGGCCAACTCGTCAACCATCTCTGGGAGGTAAATGGTATATTTTCTTATTGGTTGATGATTTTTCTAGATATACTTGGGTAGCATTTTTAAAAGAAAAAGCTGATACCTTTGATTCTTTTCTCGAAATCTGCAATCGTATTATGATTGAAAAGAATGAAAGGATTACTCGAGTTAGGAGTGATAGAGGTGGGGAATTCATAAATTCCAAATTCATTGATTTTTGCACTTCTAATGGCATTAAACATGAATTCTCCGCACCTTACACACCTCAACAAAATGGTGTAGTCGAGCGCAAAAACAGGGTCGTACAGGAGATGGCACGTGTTATGCTTCATAGCCGGAACTTACCTTTATATTTTTGGGCTGAAGCGGTGAACACTGCTGTCTATGTTATCAATCGCGTGTATTTGCGCCCGGGGACTTTGAATACACCATATGAACTATGGTTTTGTAGAAAACCTAACATCAAATATTTTCGTATCTTTGGGAGTCGGTGTTTTATTTTACGTGATCGCGAAAATCTTGGAAAATTTGACTCTCGAAGTGACGAAGGGATTTTCTTAGGTTATTCTACAAACAGTAGAGCATATCGAGTTTTTAACTTAGAATCTAAGACGATCGTAGAATCGATAAATGTTAAGGTAGATGAAGCTTTTCACTTTGAATCTGAAAAATCTACCCTCGATATCTCTCTTGATGATGATACACCTGCTAATGCATCTTCTTCTAACAATTCTTTCGATAATAATGATGCATCTAACGGTTCTTCAAGTTCATCTGATGTGCAGGAATCATCTCGTGTACCTCCGTCTACTCCTCTACCTCAAACGTTACGCATCTCCAAGGATCACCCTGAATCGAACATCATTGGAGATCCACAAGAAGGAGTTAGAACACGGAGACAATTGGTTTGCGGATTTGCATGCTATGTATCTCAAATCGAACCAAAGAATGTTGATGAAGCTCTCCAAGATGATTACTGGATTAAAGCAATGCAGGAAGAGCTCCATCAATTCGAGCGAAACAAAGTCTGGGAATTAACGAAGCCTCCGAAGCAACACAATGTGATAGGTACCAAATGGATCTTCAAGAACAAGAAAAATGAAGAAGGTACTATCATCAGGAACAAAGCAAGGTTAGTTGCTCAAGGCTACTCTCAAGTAGAAGGTATAGACTTTGATGAAACTTTCGCCCCTGTAGCTAGACTCGAGTCCATTCGTATATTGTTTGCGATTGCTTGTCATTTTAAAATCAAATTATTTCAAATGGACGTTAAGAGCGCCTTTTTAAATGGGTTTTTAAATGAGGAAGTTTATGTGGCTCAACCGAAAGGTTTTGTGGATCATAAACTACCTAACCATGTTTTTCGTCTGAAAAAGGCTCTTTACGGTCTGAAACAAGCACCGCGAGCATGGTACGAAAGGTTGACAAAGCACCTTTTGGAAAAGGGCTACACTCGAGGGGGAGCTGACAGGACTCTCTTTGTGAAGCATTATCAAAACAATTTCATAGTTGCTCAAATCTATGTCGATGACATTGTTTTTGGAGCAACAAGAGATAATGATGCTTCTAAATTCGCGGAGACCATGGAAAGCGAATTTGAGATGTCCATGATGGGCGAATTGACTTATTTTCTTGGATTACAAGTTAAACAAAACGATGAAGGAATTCACTTGTGTCAATCCAAGTATGCACTGGAGTTGGTCAAAAAGTTTGATCTTGAAAATTCTAAGGATTTTCCAACTCCAATGGGAACTAGCCATAAGGGACTTGGAAGTGAATCACATAGTGAGAATGTAGACGAGAAACTGTATCGCAGTATGATTGGAAGTCTACTATATCTCACGGCTAGTCGCCCGGATATATCCTTCAGTGTTGGGATTTGTGCGAGATATCAATCAGCACCGAAGGAGGTTCACCTGAAAGCGGTGAAACGGATCATCCGATATATCAAAGGTACAATCAATTTCGGAATTTGGTATCCTATGGGAACGACTTTGGATATTGTTGGATACTCAGATGCCGATTGGGCTGGATCAGTGGATGACCGGAAAAGCACGAGTGGTGCATGCTTCTATCTTGGCCATTGCCTTGTTGCATGGCACAGTAAAAAGCAGAATTGCATAGCACTCTCGACTGCCGAAGCGGAGTACATTTCTGCAGGAAGTTGTTCAACCCAATTGATTTGGATGAAAAGCGTGTTGAGCGATTTCCGGATTTCAACATCTTCGGTAACCATTTTATGTGACAACACTAGTGCTATTAACATTTCAAAAAACCCTGTGTTGCACTCTAGAACAAAACATATTGAACTTAGATATCATTTTCTTAGAGAGCTAGTTGAATCAAACATTCTTCAACTGTCATATATTTCAACTGAGGATCAATTAGCTGATATCTTAACAAAACCTTTGGATCAAAAACGTTTTATTCACTTGCGTAAAGCAATTGGCATGCTTTCCTTGAAATAAACTCTTTTGAAACCTTTGCTTAGGTTAGGTTTTGTTTTTGTTTTTGTTTTGTTCTTTATCTATGTTTTGTACATAGGACATTAATTGAGCATAAATCATAATTGACTTTAATTGCATCCTTTTATGCATTTAGAAATTTATTATGCTTTTGATATCATAATATTTCAATGTTGCAATGATCATTTACGTTAATTAAACCATCTTTTAAGTGATCAAAGTCAATTTCTCTCTCAATGATCTCTTGGTATAGTCATTATCATATTTGATTGCTTAGTCGAGTATGAATTCGAGATCAATGGTTTGGTTGAATACCTTATATATTAAATAATTGATAGCCAATTGAGGGGGAGTCAATGAAATGTAAAATGCTCAAAAGATGTGGAAAGAGTTACATCCCAATGAGGAGTGTGAAAACTACCACCACATGGAGAAAATGAAAGAAAGAAAAAGATACTCCATGAATGAAAAGCAAATTTTTGTTTTAAAATGTTGATGAAATTCATATTGAAATACTTGACTCAGTCGTATTTCATGGTTGGTATAAGGTGGGATTTTTAGTAAAAGATGCTCAAAGAGCCACTCCTTCAACAGATTGTCTAGATATATTATCTAACTTATCTGGGATTTCAAACATCTATTGATCTTGGTATTTCATTTTCTTTACCAAAATTGATGATTTGATAAAGGCATTACACATAAGATCAGGATAGATGTAATTGAAGTTGTTCAACTTTAAGTGTTTTAACTTTCGTAAATTTTCGTTTCATTTTTGGATATTTTTGATAGATTTTGTATAATCTATTTCTTGTTGTATGAAACGATGATTTTTGTTTAAAGTTGACATGGTAAAGTGCTTACATACTTTTTCTGGATTTTATGGAATTTTTCTGAATTTTTCTGAAGAAAAAGTTGAAGCCGATCCGGATCGTGGTAAGTGATCCGGATCCCGAACGCAGGATTCTTCCTGCGGGTAGCCGATCCGGATCACATTCTCGATCCGATCCGGATCACGGCTAGGGTTTTTATAAGAACAAAGAGGATTTGATTTCTTTTACCCTAATCTTTTGTTCTAAAATCTCTAGAGCTTCTCTCTCTAGATTTCTTGCATTTTGGAGCTTCCAAACTCAAAGTTCTTCGGATTCAAGTAAGTTTTATTGATCAAAACTCGGTTTTTACAGTTTTTCATCAAACGTGAGTTGAAATCTTGGATCTTTTTCGTTTGTGAATGGTTTTTGATCAAATTTCTTTTGAAATAAGAACTCTGGGTCAATTAGTTTTGCTTTTATGCTGGGTTTTCTCAAGATAAACGAGTTTTTAGGCTTCGATTTCTAAAAATTCTGGTTTAGGGCATAAAAGAGGAATTTTTGAAAATCATGGAATTGATCTATTTTTAAAATTCTTTTTGGAAAACTAATTTGATTCTTGGCTTCTCTACATGATTATGATTGTCTAGGTACAATTTTTCAAATTTTTCAAAATTGACGATTTTTCATGTGTTCTTGAGTTGGTTTTCACAGGACACTTTCTCAAAACTCAAAGCACTCACACCAATGGCATTCTCCTGGTTAATCTTGCTACTGGTCACGATGGTGCACACGAGTACATCTGTTAAAGAGGAACCGGATGTCTCAACTCGAGACAAGACAACCGAAGGCAAGGAGGACAGCTCAGACTATGATACGGAAGAATGGGATGAATTCTTCAAAGATGTTCAACGGAAGATTGATGAGGAAAACAGAAAATCTGTCAAAGGCAAAAGGCTTATGAAATCTGCATCAACAACTAGCAATATACAAGACGAAAGAATGTCCAAAGAAGTGAAAGTTATCATAGTGGGCCTCTCACCAGAGCACGCTCACTTTCTGGAATTCTGCAAACTGAATCTCCATGGGTTGCGGGACCTGATGCACCATCTGCATCTACACATCGTCCATCGCACTCAAAGACACGGACAACTGACACAGAGGTTTTGGAATCGATTCGTCTGGAACAACAAAAATCTCTGCTGCACAAGAGAGAATATCGTGAGAAATACGGCAGATTTCCTCTGAACACAAGAAGCTCAAGAAAAAGTACTCAAATCTTAAGAATTTGCTTAAAGGGATTTTGAGCAAGCTGAGTTGTACTAGTTCAGATTCTTCAGACTGAGCAGCACTGTGGTGACCCGGACCGTTGCAGGGCTTCTACAGTGTGACCGGCAGCTTCGGGAGGCCTACGGGGCATGTCAGCGGTGTTCGCGCGCCAATTTGGACTCAAGTGATGGATTCGGGGCTTAAATAGATCACGTGGATAACCGGAAGACCCCGTTGGATGTTTAGAAGTGTTTTCGCGCAAATCGGATACCAGATTTGGACTCGGCGCGAAATTCGGAGTGAAAATACCTTTCCGGAAGCCTCCGGCAAATTTTAGGATTGGAATTTGGCAAAACGGACGCCGTATTTGGATTCAGCGCGCGAAAACGGTCAAGACGGGCTATTTGCTGGTCAAATTTGTGCTTGGGTTACTGTTCATGCCGGAACAGTGTCGCCGGCGATCGCCGGCGGCGGCCGGCGGCGGCGGGCAGCGGCGGCGGGCGGCGGCGCCGCCGCGGGCAGGCGGCAGGCGGCGGCCCAGGGCGCGGGCAGGCCGCGGGCAGGCGCGCGGTCCACCGCGCGGGGCGTGCACCGGAGGCGGGCCACGTGGCGCCTTCCGGTTGGCCGGTGCAGCATTCGCGGTCCACGGAGTTTTGGGCCGGGTGCACGGTGGACCGGGTGGACGCGTGGCGGATCGGGATTGGCGGGACTTGGTGCGCGCGGTCCACGCGATGGCCGGGGCAGGTGACCGTACGCCCGGGGCAGCCGGCCGACGTGCGCGGTGCACGGCCGTCGTGCGCGGTGCACGGCTTGTCGGGGACGCGTGGCACGCCGCCAGTGGCTGGCTCTGGTGCACCGGGTGCAGCGGGGTTTTTGGGCTTAGTGGGCTGGGCTGTGCTGTGGGCCGGGCCGCACTGTGCGCGCCCGGAAATCTGGGCCGGCCCGTTACTGTAGCCGCCCGAAAATCCCCAAGCGCCCGAAAGTGGGGACACAGAGGGTATTTTCCGAATTGTTTTTCAGCCTCTATATAATGCACAGTCCGAGCCTTCTTCTCCTCTATTGTTCTCCCAAACCGAGCCAAATCTGCAAATGCCTATTTCTAGCAAAATTTTGCATCTTTTTGTCCTGGATCTTCCTACCAAATCTTAGGAATTTTGGTGGCACGAATCCCGAGGTTCCCCATTTTACGGTGCGGCGCGACGTTGCTTACTTGTGTTCTTCCTTCGGCGCAGTGTTCGTGTTTTTGCTCCCCCGAGCTACCCCGACATCATTTTCCTGTGATTCTTGCACCAGTGGACTCCTAAGAGGTAGAACTTCATCTTTCGTTATAGTCGCGCTTTTCCGTTTCGAGGTTTTGGCACGGTTTTCGAGGCTACAAGTGACCCCCTTTTTCTGTATGGAATTCTTGACAGCAGTGGAGTGTTTCAGCCTTATCTTCGCGCACGAGTGTCTGATGGAAACGAGCTTATACAACTTTTGCATCTACGGATCGCAAGGAACGCGCTCGTATTTTTAGTGGATTTTTGTGAATTTTCCTTCGAGGTGATAATTAAGGATCTCTCTGTGAATAGTAATCTACCCTTAATCATGATTAGTGTTTGAGAGTGTCCACTTGCTGAATTTTTATCTTGGTGTACAGAACTCGGATTTGGGCGTGCAAGGTACCGTTGCGAAGCTATCGTCGCGAGGATCGCCAGGATATTTTTATTAGAATTTTCTGGACATTTGTTGCAGGTGATAATTTGACAGTTTAGTACTTGTGTTTGTATGTGGTAATTAGTGCTGTGATTGTGACCCTAGTGTAATTAGTGGATTCCTTGTTGTACCAGGAGTATTGTGGGGGCGCGGATTTGGATTTTTGGTATTCTCTGACTGTACAAGTTGGGACAGTTGCGCTTCAGGTGGGTGGTCGTTACACTCCTCTTTTTGTATGCCCACTAGGAATGTCAGAGTACTTTGTTATAACAATGTTGAACGTGTTGATTGTTAGACTTGCATGCTCTAGGGAATCGCTTATTAATTCTGGAACTTATACCCCGTGACAACATAGAATTAGAGGACTGCAAAACCAAGGTTTATTCATGTGAAACGGTCATCCTAGCCTATATCACTTCAACTGTTATACTTGGAAATTGGAACATTGCATGATTTAACTGATCACCTGATGATTGTCATCTTTTACTGCTACACTATTTTGGAATTGACTTAGGAGAAACCATGCTTTTCTCTTTCTCCTTTCATTGTTGGCATTAGCGGCTTGCTCGCTCAGGTTCGAGCGTATAGTGGACAGTGTAGGCAGGTATTGGGGAATTGGGGACAGGCTGAGTGGTCAGGGGGTTGCGGCGACCACGGATCTTGGGTGGTTGACCGGATTGTTTTATTGCATCAGATTGGGCGTTCGGGGATCGGGCTTACTTTAGTGGAGGGTTGTGCCCACTTCTTGAGTCTCGATCCAGTCCTGCTATTATGAGACAGTGGTTACAGAGATGTTGATACAGTGGTATTATTTGTACTCGTGTGGGTCGCTCCCCTCGAGTGCCACTCCGGAGTAGGCTTTCCACGGTGTGAGCGCCGGGCACCATGCTAGTTTCTTGAGTTCCACGGTGTGAGCGCCGGGCACCAGGCTGGGTTTTTGAGTTCGATTGGCAGAGCAGGCAGGGCCAGTGTTCACTGGCAGTCAGATTGGGTCTTTATGACCGGATACTTGATTCTGATGAATCACTTTTCCCATCCTTATTGGTTGGTCATGTAGAGGCATATTAGGGATAGCATTTTTATCAGTCGCTTTATTTATTAGCATCCCTTCCCTTCTTCTTTCCTTTTTGCCTCGGTGCACCTGGTGGGCATATCTGAGCTGAGGCTTTACCCACTAGGGGAGGCTACTGTTTATAGTAGTACTTACCCCCATTGTTTTTCTTGTCTCTTTCCTTCCCCTTGTTTTGCAGAGTCTTCTGTGGGAGTTGCTGGGCCGTCAGCAACTAATCGAGGTAAGCAGATTGCGGACTAGATAGAGAGCCACCGAGGGTCGTAGCTGGAGATTTTTGGGTACCAGGACTTCTCAGACAGTTTTCTTGTATTTCTTTTTAGGGACTGGCTTTTGCCAGCAGGTTGTATTTTAGTAGTGAGCTGGGAGAGACATCTGTATTCTATTTTACTGTTGTACCTTTTACTTCCAGCATCTGTCTGAGATACAGTAGTTTTATTTCAGCTCTGATTATTATGCTCTTTTATTATCTTTTCTATCTGAGCAGGTTACCGACGCTTCGTGTATGTGGGAAATACCGCATGCACGGCGGATCTGTGGACGGGCCCGGGTTCTGGTTTACACCCGGGGCGTGACAGATTAAGTTGGTATCAGAGCTTAGGGATAGGTCAGTTGGGACTTAGGAAACCCTAGGCTTTTGACAGACCCTAGGATTATAGGGCGTGAGTAGCGTGACTTGTTGCGGAAGTCGGTGATTATTATTGTTAACTCTTCCAGTGAGTGAAGAGTGATCGACATAGTCTATTTCTGTTGAACCATTATGTTGGCTGCAGACAACCTAAGGTTACAGAAATAGGGGGATGTCTTTTGACTTTCGCCAGATTGGGTCGAGTGTTTGGGTTGTGCTGATTTGCTGTTTGTCGTGGCGAGCGGTGTCTCCCCGACTTTGGGCCCTGACCCGGGTGCACTTGGGTGCAGCTGTTGGGTCTGAGCTAGTTGTTTCGGGCCGGATACCAGATTGGAGTCAGAGAGCTCCGGACCCAGGAGACAGGATTGTCAGAGGCTTTTCAGCGGCAGAGTGGGCGAGCATCTGGTTTTGTGACACAGTCGTCGGAGCGGCGGGCAGCTCGACAGTGCTTCCTTCTGAGACCACCCGATTGCAGCATCCTCAAGGGCGGGGATTTCTACAGTACTGATGGAGCAAGTAGCCCCTCCGTGCCAATGGTTAGTGCTGAGGCGCCGAGGCAGGGTGGATAGTTGACAGCTGATGAGCGGTGAGACCCCAAGGATCAGTTGAGCCAGTTTCGGCGGATAAACCACCTCGATTCTAGGGATTTGGTTTGGAGCCTCTTGGAGTAGAATCGTGGTTGGTGATGATGGAGAGACTCTTTGGCAGCCTTCTGGTGTCTAAAGGGTGTACGCAGTTGTCGAATTGCGCGTTCTATGATTTGAGGAACGAGGCGCATAGGATATGCGTGGCTGAGAGTGGATTGCGCCAGGATACCTTTCCGTTTGCTCGGACCATCTTTCGCAGGTTTTGGACTTTGGGGTGCTTCGATAGTGGAGGCAGTGTTTATGGAACTGGCGCTGCATTTCTTTTGGATGGGTGTCTGCTGTCAGAGGCAAGTTCTGGATAGAGGCGCTTGATGCCAGATGATGGAGGATAGATCGGCCGGCAGAGACATTTTTGTTTTCCTTTCCTGGTTGGTGGATATCCGTGTGGATAGAGTATGTGAGTTTATCTCTGGGGGATGTTACCCTGTGTGTTTGATAATTGGCATGTTTGGGGTGCGATAGACGTGATCGAGGGGTGAGCTCAGTAAGGATAATTGTATCAGGAATTGCATGAATCGATTGTGCTTGGTCGTTTGACGTTGATGTCCTGGTAAATTTGTGAGACATCCGGGGTTGGGTGGACCCCGATGACAGCAACAGCCCTTTTATCAGAGTGGCGCAGCGGTAGCGTGGATTGGCTGTCTGCGAGAGACCGCATTCGGCACCTCAGTGTGAGCTTGGACAGAGGTCGTGCCCCCTTTGTGATTGGTCTAGATATGTCGGCTGGCTGAGCGACGACTACTTGCATCGAGCGGTTGAATCTGTGCCGCCCGGTTGGAGGGCGCCACGGTAGTGGGTTGAGTTATCACAGGTATGATTTCATCACAGCAGTCGGAGTTAGAGCTTGTTGCATTCCTGCATGGACTAGAGGTAGAGTTGTTACCACATGCACTTGAGGTACCGGTTACTGTTGGCATGGTGCAAGTGGGGGAGGCTTGTGGATCGTGTCCAGTGTAGCAGAGGCTGTGAGTTTTGCCGGCAGACATATTGGTGTTCGTGGCAGCTTGGTGTTTGACCCAGTGCATGGGATTGGTTGGCGTAGTGCCACAGGATGTTTGACTGTCGAGAGAAAGGGCTTTGATTTTCTGCAAGGCAGATAATGGAAGGCAATTTGTTTGTTGAGACTGTTAGAGCATACCGATTACAGTTACAGTGTGAGAGGTGCCTACGGCGACAGCGGGACTTAAGGATATCCCTATTGCTCGTGAGATTCCGGGTGTGAGACCACCTGAGCCGATGATTATGCCGCCAGAAAGGGAGATTAAGATTGTGGTTGACGTGGTTCTGGAAACCGCGCCAACTTCATAGCACCTCGTTGGATATCGCCTTTAGAGCTGCGGGAGTTGATGGCATAGGTGCGGGGATCTGATGGATCGAGGGTCTGTTGGACCTAGTGTCATGTCGTTGATATACGACGGTGAGAGCCCTTTGTGATTGGAGCCCAGTCAGGTCCAGGTATTATTATTTAGGGCCTTTTGATGGAGTTCTGCCCCGGCAGTTGATCAATTATGATGCCTGCACCAGTTTAGATTCACAGCTGAGTATTTCGTCAAGATGGCGTACAGGAGACGCTAGGGGCATTATCAGTACAGTGAAGCCAATGGAATGACTAATGCCCTGTTGCCTTTAAGATTGAGGAACTCTGTTTTCCAGTGGGACGTGAACGGATTGATAGCAGCGATCTCTAAGGATATTTTGGCTTACCCCCTTCCCGAATGATTTTGAGCTTGTGGAGCATTTGTAGATGCTGTGGCAAGGTCCGTGAGGAAGAAGCTTTATGCAAGTCGTTGCGGAACAAGTTTTAGCTTCGAGAGCGTGTCTTCTTGGATTGCCTATTCAAGCCATAGGGGCGACTGTGGAAATCCGGCCAAAATGGATGTTATTTAAGACTGGCCGAGATCGACGGTTATTGTTGGGGTGAGGAGCTTTTGGACCGGATAGTGCTAGCAGAGCCTGATGATCAGATGACGAGTTCGGTACCAGCGCCGATTTTAACCTAGTCAGTGGTGGGAGATGGATTTGTGAGTTATGGTGATACCTCCCACAGTGGCTGTAGAGCTATCATTGGATTTTGTTGAGCATCCTGTATCACCCCGACAGGGCCACTTTGGTGGCGGATACCTGGAGCAGAAGAGCTTTGGGGTTGTGGTTGTTGCGGAGTAATCACGGGGAGTGATAGGTGACTTGGGAGCTGGAGACGGCGGTGTTGGGTTTTAACCCTGGTTTTTGAGACTCCTAGGGAGTTGCTTTAGTTTCGAGGACGAAACTTTCTTTTAGTGGGGGAGGATGTGGTGACCCGGACCGTTGCAGGGCTTCTACAGTGTGACCGGCAGCTTCGGGAGGCCTACGGGGCATGTCAGCGGTGTTCGCGCGCCAATTTGGACTCAAGTGATGGATTCGGGGCTTAAATAGATCACGTGGATAACCGGAAGACCCCGTTGGATGTTTAGAAGTGTTTTCGCGCAAATCGGATACCAGATTTGGACTCGGCGCGAAATTCGGAGTGAAAATACCTTTCCGGGAGCCTCCGGCAAATTTTAGGATTGGAATTTGGCAAAACGGACGCCGTATTTGGATTCAGCGCGCGAAAACGGTCAAGACGGGCTATTTGCTGGTCAAATTTGTGCTTGGGTTACTGTTCATGCCGGAACAGTGTCGCCGGCGATCGCCGGCGGCGGCCGGCGGCGGCGGGCAGCGTCGGCGGGCGGCGGCGCCGCCGCGGGCAGGCGGCAGGCGGCGGCCCAGGGCGCGGGCAGGCCGCGGGCAGGCGCGCGGTCCACCGCGCGGGGCGTGCACCGGAGGCGGGCCACGTGGCGCCTTCCGGTTGGCCGGTGCAGCATTCGCGGTCCACGGAGTTTTGGGCCGGGTGCACGGTGGACCGGGTGGACGCGTGGCGGATCGGGATTGGCGGGACTTGGTGCGCGCGGTCCACGCGATGGCCGGGGCAGGTGACCGTACGCCCGGGGCAGCCGGCCGACGTGCGCGGTGCACGGCCGTCGTGCGCGGTGCACGGCTTGTCGGGGACGCGTGGCACGCCGCCAGTGGCTGGCTCTGGTGCACCGGGTGCAGCGGGGTTTTTGGGCTTAGTGGGCTGGGCTGTGCTGTGGGCCGGGCCGCACTGTGCGCGCCCGGAAATCTGGGCCGGCCCGTTACTGTAGCCGCCCGAAAATCCCCAAGCGCCCGAAAGTGGGGACACAGAGGGTATTTTCCGAATTGTTTTTCAGCCTCTATATAATGCACAGTCCGAGCCTTCTTCTCCTCTATTGTTCTCCCAAACCGAGCCAAATCTGCAAATGCCTATTTCTAGCAAAATTTTGCATCTTTTTGTCCTGGATCTTCCTACCAAATCTTAGGAATTTTGGTGGCACGAATCCCGAGGTTCCCCATTTTACGGTGCGGCGCGACGTTGCTTACTTGTGTTCTTCCTTCGGCGCAGTGTTCGTGTTTTTGCTCCCCCGAGCTACCCCGACATCATTTTCCTGTGATTCTTGCACCAGTGGACTCCTAAGAGGTAGAACTTCATCTTTCGTTATAGTCGCGCTTTTCCGTTTCGAGGTTTTGGCACGGTTTTCGAGGCTACAAGTGACCCCCTTTTTCTGTATGGAATTCTTGACAGCAGTGGAGTGTTTCAGCCTTATCTTCGCGCACGAGTGTCTGATGGAAACGAGCTTATACAACTTTTGCATCTACGGATCGCAAGGAACGCGCTCGTATTTTTAGTGGATTTTTGTGAATTTTCCTTCGAGGTGATAATTAAGGATCTCTCTGTGAATAGTAATCTACCCTTAATCATGATTAGTGTTTGAGAGTGTCCACTTGCTGAATTTTTATCTTGGTGTACAGAACTCGGATTTGGGCGTGCAAGGTACCGTTGCGAAGCTATCGTCGCGAGGATCGCCAGGATATTTTTATTAGAATTTTCTGGACATTTGTTGCAGGTGATAATTTGACAGTTTAGTACTTGTGTTTGTATGTGGTAATTAGTGCTGTGATTGTGACCCTAGTGTAATTAGTGGATTCCTTGTTGTACCAGGAGTATTGTGGGGGCGCGGATTTGGATTTTTGGTATTCTCTGACTGTACAAGTTGGGACAGTTGCGCTTCAGGTGGGTGGTCGTTACACTCCTCTTTTTGTATGCCCACTAGGAATGTCAGAGTACTTTGTTATAACAATGTTGAACGTGTTGATTGTTAGACTGGCATGCTCTAGGGAATCGCTTATTAATTCTGGAACTTATACCCCGTGACAACATAGAATTAGAGGACTGCAAAACCAAGGTTTATTCATGTGAAACGGTCATCCTAGCCTATATCACTTCAACTGTTATACTTGGAAATTGGAACATTGCATGATTTAACTGATCACTACTGCTACACTATTTTGGAATTGACTTAGGAGAAACCATGCTTTTCTCTTTCTCCTTTCATTGTTGGCATTAGCGGCTTGCTCGCTCAGGTTCGAGCGTATAGTGGACAGTGTAGGCAGGTATTGGGGAATTGGGGACAGGCTGAGTGGTCAGGGGGTTGCGGCGACCACGGATCTTGGGTGGTTGACCGGATTGTTTTATTGCATCAGATTGGGCGTTCGGGGATCGGGCTTACTTTAGTGGAGGGTTGTGCCCACTTCTTGAGTCTCGATCCAGTCCTGCTATTATGAGACAGTGGTTACAGAGATGTTGATACAGTGGTATTATTTGTACTCGTGTGGGTCGCTCCCCTCGAGTGCCACTCCGGAGTAGGCTTTCCACGGTGTGAGCGCCGGGCACCATGCTAGTTTCTTGAGTTCCACGGTGTGAGCGCCGGGCACCAGGCTGGGTTTTTGAGTTCGATTGGCAGAGCAGGCAGGGCCAGTGTTCACTGGCAGTCAGATTGGGTCTTTATGACCGGATACTTGATTCTGATGAATCACTTTTCCCATCCTTATTGGTTGGTCATGTAGAGGCATATTAGGGATAGCATTTTTATCAGTCGCTTTATTTATTAGCATCCCTTCCCTTCTTCTTTCCTTTTTGCCTCGGTGCACCTGGTGGGCATATCTGAGCTGAGGCTTTACCCACTAGGGGAGGCTACTGTTTATAGTAGTACTTACCCCCATTGTTTTTCTTGTCTCTTTCCTTCCCCTTGTTTTGCAGAGTCTTCTGTGGGAGTTGCTGGGCCGTCAGCAACTAATCGAGGTAAGCAGATTGCGGACTAGATAGAGAGCCACCGAGGGTCGTAGCTGGAGATTTTTGGGTACCAGGACTTCTCAGACAGTTTTCTTGTATTTCTTTTTAGGGACTGGCTTTTGCCAGCAGGTTGTATTTTAGTAGTGAGCTGGGAGAGACATCTGTATTCTATTTTACTGTTGTACCTTTTACTTCCAGCATCTGTCTGAGATACAGTAGTTTTATTTCAGCTCTGATTATTATGCTCTTTTATTATCTTTTCTATCTGATCAGGTTACCGACGCTTCGTGTATGTGGGAAATACCGCATGCACGGCGGATCTGTGGACGGGCCCGGGTTCTGGTTTACACCCGGGGCGTGACAAGCACCTTCTGATCACGTTTTCTATGATCTTACTCTCTTGCAGTTCGCAATTCTTGGTTCTTAGTTTTCAGGACTTAGTTTTTACTCTTAGTTTAGTTCTCAGTTTGTGCATATTACTAGAACTTTTCTTTTAACCCTCCTTACATATTGTAGCTCTTGCTACGTTTTGGCTTTGTTTTGTGACAAAAAGGGGAGAGAATTAGAGAGAGTTAGAGAGAACTTTGAACACTGATACACTGACGAATGATGTGACTATGTGTGAAAATCAAGGTAAGTATGACCCCAACTTCAACTTTTGGTGTTTATCTTGTGATTTGTTGCATGTCCCTACTAACTATTCGACTAACTATTTGGGCATGTATTATTACTAACAAGTTGATGTTGGACTAACACTTTGTGACATTTGGTTTTTGATTGCTTAGAAGATATGTTGGTTTTTAACTATGATTCTTTCACATATCTGAATTCTCAAATGTCATGATGAGAATAAACTCTTTCTCTGTACTTGGTTTTGTATGTTTCAATTCTTGAGGTATCTAACGATTTCTTTTGTCAAGAATGATTTCTTTGTGCAGAGAGTACAGATGTCTAAGTCTAGAGTCTGT
Source organism: Tillandsia fasciculata (assembly GCA_029168755.2). Taxonomy (NCBI): domain Eukaryota; kingdom Viridiplantae; phylum Streptophyta; class Magnoliopsida; order Poales; family Bromeliaceae; genus Tillandsia; species Tillandsia fasciculata. The sequence goes on along the minus strand of CM054940.1, from coordinate 15,872,454 downwards.
TTTAGGAGTTTATCTCATGTTGTTTAAGTGTTTGGATCTCCATTGTAAATTTTTGTTGTATGGTGATAGCAACAAAAATATCTTTTTGAATTTTCTTTTGTGGATCTGTGTTTTGTCACGAAACCGCCAAAGGGGGAGATTGTTACGGAATTTGAGTTGGCGTATTTCGTGATTGTATTAAGTCTTGAAGATTGAAGATGAAGAAACTTTGAATCGTATACCTCAATCTCAAGAAAGAAGAATTCAAAAGGATCAGGTACGTTTAACTAAAGATTAATGGTGATCCGAATACTTCTTATAGTGTAGAAACACCTGGAAGAGGTTTTAATTGCATAATCATCAAAAACTGGACATGGGACATGTTCAGGATCCGGATCGTGCTTGGCAATCCGGATCCCGAAGGGTGTTGGTTCATACACTGGTTCAATCCGGATCGCAGCCTCCTCTGATCCGGATCCCGAACACTGGTTTTACCTGTGTGCTTCCTCGATCCGGATCAGGACTTGCAATCCGGATCCCGAACATGATGTTCTGGTAAAACTGTATGAACGATCCGGATCGGACTTTGTGATCCGGATCCCGAACCCTTGTTTTTCTGGAATCGTCTTTCAAGCTTCGACGATCCGGATCGCAGTAATTCCGATCCGGATCGCCGTCCGTAAAATTCCAGAAAAGGCAGTTTTTGATCCTTATCTTCTTCCAATGGTTTCTAACCTATAAATAGACCCTATGGTCATTTTTCTAGGGCAATCCAAATAGAGCCGTCATTATTAAATATCATTTTATACGGCCTAGATCCACATATAGAGAAGAAAGGAAATCAATAGATTCATTCTATGTTTCTTCATCTATATTGATTGATTTGATTCTAGGTTTTCCATACTCATATTTTGAGTAGAATCAAATCAATGAATACTTAGATGGTATTTCCGATCTATCTTTGATCTAAGTATTCGGCGGATCATCACCACCCAAAAACAACGATTTACCCAAATCGGCGCGTGGACTCGCGTGGCCTTGTGGATTCAAGGTGCAACCGCTCTCGTGGATTCGGAGCGAGGTACGTTCGTGGATTCGAAGCGTGCTACTGGGTGAAGACCGTGGATTCGGTTGGACGTCGTGGACTCGACGTTGGACGCTGTGGATTCAGCGTTGGGCGCGGATCGTGGATTCGAGAAGCGTCGTGGAGCGAGCGGAGAAGATCTACTAGGAGCGTATGAAAAAGGATGAGTCGTCTGTGAGTACGTTATATCACCTTGTACGTGTGTTAATTCTAGTGGATTTCGCCGTGTTATCGGTCCCGTGGTTTTTTACTCCGGTTTGGAGTTTTTCCACGTAAAAATCTTGCGTGTTCATTTATTTTTCCGCATTGGGTTTTATTGCGCAATGATTTTTTGAGTGTTTATTGTTTACACCTATTCACCCCCCCTCTAGGTGTTTTTTCCCCTATTTAGATCCATATAGTTATAACCCAACATATAGTGTTAGTATTTGAGTTTGATTGGGAATAAGGATGGAACACTAAATTGTAAGACTTGATACCTGCAATTTACTAATTTAGCTGTGTTGTTCCATTGAGAAATGTGTGAATTGCTTATTAGTTTGCACTTTGATTTGGAAATGTGTGAATTACTGATTAGTTTGCAGTTCAGTTTGAAAATATGTGAATTACTGATTAATTTGCAGTAATTAAATGCAGAAAAGTGAATAAGTTTATGTATCCAGTAATAGCAGGAGCTTTGCATCCCACCATGCAGGCCAATGACAAAAAGAGGCAATAGAAAATGATATTGCATCAAAAGTGCTCCCCTATTTATATATTTATGTATTAGGGAGGATGATTAAACTATTCCCCTCCCCCTTCCTCACTAAAACATCTCTGCTGTACGTAGAGAGAGTAGAGATAGGCGCAGGAATTTGTGAATTGATTCATGATAGATCAAATAATGAAACTTGTGTACTGTAATTTGGGGGAAGTTACTCTTTTTGCTTCATTCAATATGTACTCAATTTATGTCTAGAGTTCTTTAAATTCCTTAGTTCTTCATTATGAAAACATGGTATATATAAATTTCTTTGATGAAACATATGGTGGATTGTTTCTTGTCTTGGACTCAGCTTTCCATGTTATTTATGTTTTAAACACTTATTTCCGGCATATAAGAGTACAGTTCATATTGTAGTAAAATAATGAATTTGTATTAACTGTCTATATTGATTCCACCTTCATCTCTATAGTATCTCTAGGCAAGATTGGTGGGCTTATTACTCATGCTGTTTTCTCAGTGATTGACCGCTAGGAGTTGAAGTAGTATTTTTGGTCTCTGCATCAATCAGAACATACCAGAAGCAAAAGCTTTTACTACAGCGAGAAATTTAGAAACTCACATTTTATATTGTTCACTTTCTAACTATTAATCAAATAATATATGAAAACTTACAAATTAAAGCTTATTTTTTCTCACAATAAGTTGCAGATTCCTGTGGAACAATACTATTCTCAACTCGGCGTGAGCTCATTACTGCCCGCAGGTTCTTCGTTTCACAATGGACAATCCGATCTCTGCTCTCCACCAGCGTCAGGACTTTCGAGATCCCCACCACCAACAAGCTCGACGACCACGCCAGAAACAGCATCGTCTCCGTCGAACTCTCCGGCACCCACAGCAGCGACGCGACACGAAACCTGGTTATAAGTCCTCCGCCTACAATATTGTAAGAATTCGAATTTTTGTAATTTAATAAATAAATGAAAATGATCAAAGCCAAGTTGAATTTGGATCATAAAGCACCAGTAGCCTCAGTGCCCCTTTCTGCAGTGTAAATTGTACAGAAATAGGGCCAGAAATATCACTTTTCAATCCGAGCCTGAACTCGAAGATCCGAGACCACGAGTGCGACCGTCACGTCGAACTGAGTGAAAACCATATTAAACTTGTTCAGATCTGACGGTCGGATCTTTCAGAAATCAGCGTTGAAGCCGGCGGGACCCGCGACTTAAGTCGCGGGTACAAGTGAACAGTAAACACTATTTTCGAGTCCCCTTCGCGCCAACGTTGGCCAATTTACTATCTGGACTCCTAATATAGTGATTAAAGTAATCAATTCTAGCTATTTTCGATGTTCTGAACGCAATGGCGCAGTCGAAAATTCTGTTTGACGACTCTGGAATCTCGAAAAGCGTGAAAACTGTAAATTAGACAGTTTTATGGAACAGAATTTTATCTGGGCAGTTTCTCGAAAAACGAAAATCGCTACCTGATAGGATTCGTCGAGCCGGACGTCGTGGCGAAGTCCGTTTTTCGAATTGACGATCGGATTTTCTTGAAAAGCGTAAAATACAGCGAAAAAGATGACTTTTGCATATAAATCCCTATAAAACTTGCCTCGTTTTGTGTGCCACGCATTAGTGAGGGACCTAGATGTGAATGAAAGCCACTGTGAGGGATCTGAACCCAAAATTCCAAGAGTGGAGGGACCAATCAGCTATTGTGCATATATGTATATATATACACATAGTTTGGGTTAGGGTTCCTCAAACCCTAAACCCCGTAGCTTAGCCCTCAGCCGCACCCTCCAACAGCCTCCTCCTCTCGGCCGCGTTCCCGGAGCTTCCCCGCACCGGCCGCGCCTCCCCTCGCCGGAGATAAGGGACCTTGCATCTTCTTCCTCTCGGTTGGAGGAGTGAGATCCACACAAGAGCTTGGATGGTCCCAAACTTCTCTGGAGAGACCCTCGGCATAGCAGAAGCCGAGCCAAGGTGAACCCAAGGTCCCTCGCTGCCGCGCGCCACCGCCGGAAAGCACCTTCTCCTTCTCCATTTTCCGGCGAGGTAAGATCTCGGAGCTTTCTTCTTCTTTATGGCTTTTTGATGATACCAAAGTGCTCCTGACATCGAGGCCACCCTCCGGGTGCAGGCCCAGCTGCGGCCGCCGTCCCGATCGCCGGCGGGAGCCAACCCCGCCGGATTATTGCTTTTCCTAGCCGATCGTGGGCGTCGTCGTCATCGGACCGTCAAGGAGCGGATCAGAACCGCTGAATCTACTCCTCTGGGCGACTGCAACACCTCCCCGAAGTTTGATCATGATCGGATCAAGATCGAGCTCAAACGAGAGAGCCCTAGAAACCGGATAATTGGCATCTTTGCCGATTGTCGCCGTCCAGCGCCGCCGCAGCCTCCTGTCGCCGGCCAACCCTGCACCAAGCTTCGTGGTGGGGAATAGAACCTCTTGGGCCAGGTAGCTCCCGCCCGAACCGCCGCGCCGGAATCCGCCATTGTTGGCCATTGAAGCTTTCCCGAGCTCCGCCGCCGCGCCACGCCGCCGCCTCCGGACGCCGGGAAACTTTGCAGGTAGGCTTATCTCACTGTCCTAAGCCCGATTATGGCCTTGCATGTCCCCCTTAACGTAGGGTTTCCCGTCACTGCAGTTGCACCCGAGACTGCACTCGAACTCACCTCCGGCCATCCCCGGCGGTCTGGAACTACGGCAGCTACCCAGGTAAGGTCTAAACACCCCTAATGTGAACCCCATGAATTTGTTTTAGGACAGAGTAGCCCCTGTTGCAAGATCCAAAGTGTTGCACCCGAGCTTCGCAAATCGGGCTGACCTCCGGCCGCCGCCGCCTCCGGCCGCCGGGGCTCGACCCAGTTTGGACCCGAGATCTTCTAGGACCCCATGCTCACAGGTGCTTCCCTCTGTAACAGGTCCGAACCCAAGTTTGCTCCAAGATCACCCCAAACCGAGCTTGAGTTCCCCTTGGGTGTTGCTCCGGCCACTCCTCCGGCCGTTCTCAGGCAAGCCTCAGGTGAGCACCATGGTCCCTAACAACTATTTAACACCATGCTTCAGTTAACTCTAGATTTGGTTAGGTGTAAATCAAGTTGGTGCATTGTTGCAAATTGAACCAATGTAATCATGGGCCAACTTTGTAATCGGGCCTCATGCCAGCCCAAATCTGTGAGCACGGGCTTCGTCTCATCGTAACGAATCCGCTGAAACTTACGGCGTTAATTTTGGACCCCCGGAGTGCAAGAACGAGTCGAAACGGAGAATAAAATAGGATAATTGTGCAAATTAAAATATACTATGGACCTAAATGCAAATTAGACACACATGCTGACTTTAGACAGTGTTTTTACACCACTGGACACTTTGTTATAATCCCATGGACCTTCGTGGATCGGGAAATTGGAATTAATGCAATAAATCAACGGTAATTGCCCCGTATTAGTGTCGTCGGGGATGGGTTTGTGTGAGTATTACTGATCATATCTTATTATTCAGGGCCCAGTCGTTCAGCACCAGCCTCCCAGTAGCTGCGCGGGAGTTCGAGGATCTGCCTACGTCCAGGTGGGTTACTTTCAAACCGGGCCTCAGCTTTTTGGCCCTCTGGTTGCTTGGTTTGTCGGACCCCTGTTTTTAATTTCCCTACTGATCATATGACTTAGCCTGACATATATTGACCTCTTTGACTTAGCACGATCCCTCTGATTGACATTGATCTGATTTGACCTATGATTGAGATATTTACTGATATACGATTACTTGATCCTGAATGATAGCCATTACTCGATATGCGTGATTACTTTTGACATATTATGATCCTCCTGTTTGACGTTGACCCAATTAGACCTATACTTGTGATATTCTTGCATCTGAGTTGAGCTTCTGCTAAACACATGTTTTTCCTTTTTACAAATGTTTTTATCCAAGCGTCGCAGGGTCGCCTGAGTCTGTTCTTGTTTGATAGGACGAAGGCATCGCTCTTCGAGGTTTGGGCCTAAAAGAACTTGATTTCAAAATGATTTTCAAAACAAAATAAAAATATGTGTTTAGTCCTGTATGATTAGTCTTCCGTTCCTCCCAAATATTGTGATTAGATGCAGTTGGTTTATATCTTGCATTCTTGATACCTTGATATATCTGATCCTTGATTGTGTTGGTTGATGATTATTCCTGCATTGATTCGATTCTACTCGGTGATTATCCCTGGACATAGATCTTGATCGATTCATCTACCTGTTTATTAGCTTATTGATTTGATCGATATGACCCATGATTCGATTTTACTCATTGATTCCTATCACTTGAGATACTGCTTGATATTCCGATATGCATGATTGATTGATTCTGATCGATAGATGTTGACTGATGATTCCCTGTTGGGATCTCGGCATGTTGCCGACTACCCGGTCACTAGACCGTGAGCTTGAGCATTTGCATTGTGATCGCCCGCACCGTTGTACTTCACGAACATCAGCGGAATTGCTACCCGCAGCGATGTTCTTTACCGGTAAAGTGGTTAGCAGTTGCAACCCGTGACCCCTCGTGGGGGGGAATGTCAACCAGGAGGTGCCAGGAGGGCAGTTTTGCCTGAGGTCTTGTGGGACCAATATGGTGGCTTTTGATTGGATATTGATAGTTTCCTTATTGACGCATTACTTTTACCTTATACTGTTGCTCAGTTTATTTTCAGTATTAGTATCAGTAGACATGCTTTTATCATTTGCAGTTCCTCATGCATGATTATTGTGGATACCTTTGATTTCCAGCATACATGATCTACCGTTCTTATGACTGATTATCACTGACATATCCTGATTTACAGTATTTCTTATCTGTAGTTTGATGATTGATTACCTGCCTAGTTAGCCTATCTGTGGATTCTGTTGATTATCAGTAGATCTGCTTTATTGTTCAGCTTTACCCTATGATTCTTACTATCCGCAGATTTTAGTACCCAGTAGGTACGATTAGCTGGTGCTCGGCTCGTCGTGCCCACTGGGATACACTCCGGTGTGTCTCACACCCTCGGGTGACTGTTTTTTCAGGTCATTCGGGTGCTGGGATGTCGGGACGATCCAGTGAGGCTGTCACGATAGAGCCGTCCCCCTGATGACATAGATCGATGATTGAGATCCCCGATTATCTGTAGTTGACTTGCACTTATGTTATTTCAGTTTCCAGTTCATTTAGATATTTCAGTTTGATGTTAGTATGATACTTGGATTATTCCTGATGATTAGTATGGTTTAGTTGAGATAGTTATTGCTCGCTGATTGATGATTGGATTAGCCTAGCCGTGCATGTATAGGAGAGACCCTATCCTTTTGGATAGGGGATTTCCTATATGTGTGGCGGTCTGTTACGCCCGTTTTGCAAACTCTAATTTATTCAAAAAAAAAAAAATTTCAGACTGGATTTTTTAAACTCGGGGCGTGACAGATTAGATGGTATCAGAGCAATAGGTACACGGTACCTAGGGAAAGTTGATTAGGAACTGGTTAGGATGAACCCTAGGATGACTTATGTCGTGAGAGCGCGGGGTATTTGTCTGGTTGTTAGGAGATCAGGTGTATTTTCACACTTATGAGACGTTTTCCTAACTTGTTGTTGTGACTAGGAGCGGTGTTCGCACGCGCTCTGGGCTTAGTGGTCATAGTGGGTGCAGTGTTAGCTGCGGTTGTGGCTGCTATTATTGGAGATTCCCCGACTATAGCTATGGGGATGCCTTGAGGTTAGCAATTGTGTTGCTTTAGATGGAAGGATTCTGACGACACTCAGCAAATATTAGACCTTAATGAATCGTGTCCCAACCCTGATCATTGTAAAATAATTTGGGATTCACGATTACCTTGATAGAGATGGTGGTAACGGTGTGCGCTTTGGCGCAGACATGATTGATGGACAGGCTAAAAGCGGTGATTCATTTAAGATAATCGGTAGAGATAGTTGATATAGGGTTATAGTATCGGCATAGAGATTTGTGTTGTGAGGTATGAGTTATACCTTCTGTTGACTCCGGTGGGAGTCGTGTCCCCAACTTGATGTTGGCGACAGATCTTGGTATTTCACCCTTCTTTCGATAAGTATGTTGGCTGCAGACAAGTACTGTCGAAAGAGTGGTTTGAAATACTCTACCCCGTAAGGGGTAATATCGTGATTGGGTCTACTTGTTCGCTGGTTATAGTCTCCAGGGTTACCCTCTGGACAACGATGTTAAAGTTCAGTTATGATATTCCAGATCATATTGGACCTTAGGTAGGTCTCAGACAGTTGTGTGTATAGTGGACAGATTATAATTGTCATTAATGTAGACAATTCGTCCTAGCTTGCGGTCACTAGCCAAGTTGACCTCGCCAGATCGTGCAACTGATTCGATAATAGAAGTAAGTGGTAGTACAAATGAACAGTAAATGAACCAGAATTTTTAGCAGTTTGGATGAAACAGAATTGCGAACCCTAGCGTTATCGCAAACCACACAATACCAGGTGCATTGACATTAGGGACCGTGTATGTTCGGTCAACGAACGAGTTATCGGGCCAATGTGGTAGCGGATGCTTTGAGCCGAAAGCACGTGTCCCCAGAGCTGCTAATGATCACGGATCAGGGATCCTCCCCACATTGTTAGCCCCACCGCAATTCAGCTACACGAGGATCTAAGCTATGAGGAGACACCCGTGAAGATCTTGGCTCGAGATGAAAAGAAGCTGAGGAACAGATCGATCCCCTACGTCAAAGTACAATGGGGAATCATGATGGAGCGTTAGCCCCCATTTATTTGGTTCTTAGTTGTATTAAGTTTCAGGGACGAAACTTCCTTTTTGGTGGGAGAGATGTAAGAATTCGAATTTTTGTAATTTAATAAATAAATGAAAATGATCAAAGCCAAGTTGAATTTGGATCATAAAGCACCAGTAGCCTCAGTGCCCCTTTCTGCAGTGTAAATTGTACAGAAATAGGGCCAGAAATATCACTTTTCAATCCGAGCCTGAACTCGAAGATCCGAGACCACGAGTGCGACCGTCACGTCGAACTGAGTGAAAACCATATTAAACTTGTTCAGATCTGACGGTCGGATCTTTCAGAAATCAGCGTTGAAGCCGGCGGGACCCGCGACTTAAGTCGCGGGTACAAGTGAACAGTAAACACTATTTTCGAGTCCCCTTCGCGCCAACGTTGGCCAATTTACTATCTGGACTCCTAATATAGTGATTAAAGTAATCAATTCTAGCTATTTTCGATGTTCTGAACGCAATGGCGCAGTCGAAAATTCTGTTTGACGACTCTGGAATCTCGAAAAGCGTGAAAACTGTAAAATTAGACAGTTTTATGGAACAGAATTTTATCTGGGCAGTTTCTCGAAAAACGAAAATCGCTACCTGATAGGATTCATCGAGCCGGACGTCGTGGCGAAGTCCGTTTTTCGAATTGACGATCGGATTTTCTTGAAAAGCGTAAAATACAGCGAAAAAGATGACTTTTGCATATAAATCCCTATAAAACTTGCCTCGTTTTGTGTGCCACGCATTAGTGAGGGACCTAGATGTGAATGAAAGCCACTGTGAGGGATCTGAACCCAAAATTCCAAGAGTGGAGGGACCAATCAGCTATTGTGCATATATGTATATATATACACATAGTTTGGGTTAGGGTTCCTCAAACCCTAAACCCCGTAGCTTAGCCCTCAGCCGCACCCTCCAACAGCCTCCTCCTCTCGGCCGCGTTCCCCGGAGCTTCCCCGCACCGGCCGCGCCTCCCCTCGCCGGAGATAAGGGACCTTGCATCTTCTTCCTCTCGGTTGGAGGGAGTGAGATCCACACAAGAGCTTGGATGGTCCCAAACTTCTCTGGAGAGACCCTCGGCATAGCAGAAGCCGAGCCAAGGTGAACCCAAGGTCCCTCGCTGCCGCGCGCCACCGCCGGAAAGCACCTTCTCCTTCTCCATTTTCCGGCGAGGTAAGATCTCGGAGCTTTCTTCTTCTTTATGGCTTTTTGATGATACCAAAGTGCTCCTGACATCGAGGCCACCCTCCGGGTGCAGGCCCAGCTGCGGCCGCCGTCCCGATCGCCGGCGGGAGCCAACCCCGCCGGATTATTGCTTTTCCTAGCCGATCGTGGGCGTCGTCGTCATCGGACCGTCAAGGAGCGGATCAGAACCGCTGAATCTACTCCTCTGGGCGACTGCAACACCTCCCCGAAGTTTGATCATGATCGGATCAAGATCGAGCTCAAACGAGAGAGCCCTAGAAACCGGATAATTGGCATCTTTGCCGATTGTCGCCGTCCAGCGCCGCCGCAGCCTCCTGTCGCCGGCCAACCCTGCACCAAGCTTCGTGGTGGGGAATAGAACCTCTTGGGCCAGGTAGCTCCCGCCCGGAACCGCCGCGCCGGAATCCGCCATTGTTGGCCATTGAAGCTTTCCCGAGCTCCGCCGCCGCGCCACGCCGCCGCCTCCGGACGCCGGGAAACTTTGCAGGTAGGCTTATCTCACTGTCCTAAGCCCGATTATGGCCTTGCATGTCCCCCTTAACGTAGGGTTTCCCGTCACTGCAGTTGCACCCGAGACTGCACTCGAACTCACCTCCGGCCATCCCCGGCGGTCTGGAACTACGGCAGCTACCCAGGTAAGGTCTAAACACCCCTAATGTGAACCCCATGAATTTGTTTTAGGACAGAGTAGCCCCTGTTGCAAGATCCAAAGTGTTGCACCCGAGCTTCGCAAATCGGGCTGACCTCCGGCCGCCGCCGCCTCCGGCCGCCGGGGCTCGACCCAGTTTGGACCCGAGATCTTCTAGGACCCCATGCTCACAGGTGCTTCCCTCTGTAACAGGTCCGAACCAAGTTTGCTCCAAGATCACCCCAAACCGAGCTTGAGTTCCCCTTGGGTGTTGCTCCGGCCACTCCTCCGGCCGTTCTCAGGCAAGCCTCAGGTGAGCACCATGGTCCCTAACAACTATTTAACACCATGCTTCAGTTAACTCTAGATTTGGTTAGGTGTAAATCAAGTTGGTGCATTGTTGCAAATTGAACCAATGTAATCATGGGCCAACTTTGTAATCGGGCCTCATGCCAGCCCAAATCTGTGAGCACGGGCTTCGTCTCATCGTAACGAATCCGCTGAAACTTACGGCGTTAATTTTGGACCCCCGGAGTGCAAGAACGAGTCGAAACGGAGAATAAAATAGGATAATTGTGCAAATTAAAATATACTATGGACCTAAATGCAAATTAGACACACATGCTGACTTTAGACAGTGTTTTTACACCACTGGACACTTTGTTATAATCCCATGGACCTTCGTGGATCGGGAAATTGGAATTAATGCAATAAATCAACGGTAATTGCCCCGTATTAGTGTCGTCGGGGATGGGTTTGTGTGAGTATTACTGATCATATCTTATTATTCAGGGCCCAGTCGTTCAGCACCAGCCTCCCAGTAGCTGCGCGGGAGTTCGAGGATCTGCCTACGTCCAGGTGGGTTACTTTCAAACCGGGCCTCAGCTTTTTGGCCCTCTGGTTGCTTGGTTTGTCGGACCCCTGTTTTTAATTTCCCTACTGATCATATGACTTAGCCTGACATATATTGACCTCTTTGACTTAGCACGATCCCTCTGATTGACATTGATCTGATTTGACCTATGATTGAGATATTTACTGATATACGATTACTTGATCCTGAATGATAGCCATTACTCGATATGCGTGATTACTTTTGACATATTATGATCCTCCTGTTTGACGTTGACCCAATTAGACCTATACTTGTGATATTCTTGCATCTGAGTTGAGCTTCTGCTAAACACATGTTTTTCCTTTTTACAAATGTTTTTATCCAAGCGTCGCAGGGTCGCCTGAGTCTGTTCTTGTTTGATAGGACGAAGGCATCGCTCTTCGAGGTTTGGGCCTAAAAGAACTTGATTTCAAAATGATTTTCAAAACAAAATAAAAATATGTGTTTAGTCCTGTATGATTAGTCTTCCGTTCCTCCCAAATATTGTGATTAGATGCAGTTGGTTTATATCTTGCATTCTTGATACCTTGATATATCTGATCCTTGATTGTGTTGGTTGATGATTATTCCTGCATTGATTCGATTCTACTCGGTGATTATCCCTGGACATAGATCTTGATCGATTCATCTACCTGTTTATTAGCTTATTGATTTGATCGATATGACCCATGATTCGATTTTACTCATTGATTCCTATCACTTGAGATACTGCTTGATATTCCGATATGCATGATTGATTGATTCTGATCGATAGATGTTGACTGATGATTCCCTGTTGGGATCTCGGCATGTTGCCGACTACCCGGTCACTAGACCGTGAGCTTGAGCATTTGCATTGTGATCGCCCGCACCGTTGTACTTCACGAACATCAGCGGAATTGCTACCCGCAGCGATGTTCTTTACCGGTAAAGTGGTTAGCAGTTGCAACCCGTGACCCCTCGTGGGGGGGAATGTCAACCAGGAGGTGCCAGGAGGGCAGTTTTGCCTGAGGTCTTGTGGGACCAATATGGTGGCTTTTGATTGGATATTGATAGTTTCCTTATTGACGCATTACTTTTACCTTATACTGTTGCTCAGTTTATTTTCAATATTAGTATCAGTAGACATGCTTTTATCATTTGCAGTTCCTCATGCATGATTATTGTGGATACCTTTGATTTCCAGCATACATGATCTACCGTTCTTATGACTGATTATCACTGACATATCCTGATTTACAGTATTTCTTATCTGTAGTTTGATGATTGATTACCTGCCTAGTTAGCCTATCTGTGGATTCTGTTGATTATCAGTAGATCTGCTTTATTGTTCAGCTTTACCCTATGATTCTTACTATCCGCAGATTTTAGTACCCAGTAGGTACGATTAGCTGGTGCTCGGCTCGTCGTGCCCACTGGGATACACTCCGGTGTGTCTCACACCCTCGGGTGACTGTTTTTCAGGTCATTCGGGTGCTGGGATGTCGGGACGATCCAGTGAGGCTGTCACGATAGAGCTGTCCCCCTGATGACATAGATCGATGATTGAGATCCCCGATTATCTGTAGTTGACTTGCACTTATGTTATTTCAGTTTCCAGTTCATTTAGATATTTCAGTTTGATGTTAGTATGATACTTGGATTATTCCTGATGATTAGTATGGTTTAGTTGAGATAGTTATTGCTCGCTGATTGATGATTGGATTAGCCTAGCCGTGCATGTATAGGAGAGACCCTATCCTTTTGGATAGGGGATTTCCTATATGTGTGGCGGTCTGTTACGCCCGTTTTGCAAACTCTAATTTATTCAAAAAAAAAAAAATTTCAGACTGGATTTTTTAAACTCGGGGCGTGACAAATATCTTCTTCCTTTTCTTCTTCCACTTTTTCTACTATGCTCTCTAACCGCAGAGATAGAATGTGCTTCATGGGTCTGGTTTCTTTTTTCTCATGCCCCTTTTGTGGTCGGTGGATCTGTCACGCCCCGAGTTTAAAAACCAGCGTCTAAATTTTTTTTTTTTTTTAAATCAGAGTTGCAAAACAACCAGGGCGCAACAGACCGCCACATATATAGAAGAGTCCCAATCCCACAGGGGATTGAGCCTTTTCTATATATGCACGGCTAGCATGGCAATCAAAACAGAGTACTAACTACGTACACTAGTCCCACATCGGATGTGAATGGAATTGTGATTGGATTTATATGAGACTTGGACACTAGTAATAATAACTGGGCTTAAGCATTTTGGGCTGTGGTGTGGGCCCAACGAGTTATTATTGCTAGTGGGCCGGGGCGTTATAGGATCCGAGCCTCCTCGCGACCCCCTTAGGTCCCTACGGTGCCGTACACCGACCCAGCTTGGTTCGGCTGCCACAGTTACACGTGCCCTCCATCATCTGTGGGTCGGGCTCGCATGCCATTTATAAAGAGGAGAAGTCGGACTTTCAAATTGACCGACTCCAACCCCAAGCACTGCCCTCCGGAGGAATTTATAAGCGAAATTCAGTTTGCCACGCGAATCCCCGAAGATGCCAAACTCGAAACTTATTATGATGAAGGTGGTGCAGTTCTTGAGATTATTGTGCCAAAACAACGATCGGGATGAGAAGAACATGAAGTTCGTGTTTGTATGCGACCTCCTCACCTTGGAGTAAATGATCTTATGTTAACATAGAATAATTCTAGCGATATAATGTTATGGCTGTATGATTGATTGTCGGGTCATGGTTTCCCATGTTTACTAACCTGAATCATAGGATAGACCTGAATCATAGGAAGGAAACATGTAAAAATTGGAAGTTTATCAACTGTAATGGAGCATGTCTTGAGCTGGTAATTTGTTGCTAAAAATTGTTGTTGTCTAATGTATGATTGGATTGCTTAGCAGAAATTATATATATAAAAAAAAGGATGTTCATGAATGGCGAAAGTTCTTGTTGGCCGGTTTCGTTCGCGTGCTACTCTTATTTTTATAGATTTGCTGTTGTCTATGGAGTAATAATCTGCTTGATGAATGAAAGGCTGTTGTTATCTTTGAAACTCTTTTTTTCATTTTGTTAGCATGAAAAATTTCCATTACAAAACATGCACTCAAGGTAGTCCACTACAACAAAGGAAAAAAATCCAACCATATTATTTAAGAGAACTGAATGCAGAGAAGCCAGCATTCTGTTTGCAATATTTCATATAGAAAAGCATTCTCACCCAGATATTATAAGCTACTTTGATGAAGCTAAATCTCTGGCCCTTTGCTTGACTCCTCTTAAAAAAATTTGTTTTTCCTGTTGCACTAATTTGCTAATTTAAGATGGTTTGATGGGTATGTGACGTATGTCTATATTCTACCGTGTTGATGAAGTTATATTCGAAATTAACACGGATGGGCACGCCGTCTACCTATCCGTATTAGTACTTTACCAGTACCGGGTTATTTAAAATTACAAATTTAAAATTTGGAAATTCAAATCCATAATTTATATGTATGTATATATATATATATATATATATATATATATATATATATATATATATATATATATATATATATATATATATATATATATATATATATATATATATAATTCTTTATCTCTTAGAGGATTGTTTTATTGTTTGGTTCATAACATTTTTATGGTACTTAATCATATCCACTTCCATTAAAACCTTGGAAAATTAATATTTAAAAGGTATTTGCAAAATTATGTGATTAGTTTTAAAGAAATAATAAAAGATATATGTTATCAAGTTTTTAGCCTTTTAGATGAAAAAATCCCACTGCTGGACCACTCCGACAGCAGCAACAGGCTGAGCACCCTTGGGGGTTTCAACTTCCTCTTGGACCTTGGTGTTCTTTCGAGGCTTAGGACTTTTAGGGAAGCTCTTACACAGATAGATCTTGAAGTTAGGACCTTGTGGACTAATCTAATTCACCAATTTTATAGGTATTTTCGGATTAATTAAAACTTTAATAAAAAATCCTAATTTTTGGATTAGCTAAGATTTTGATAGGATTTCTTTGAATTGTTCTCTTTAAATTAAGCTTATGATTTGTTAGAAATGATCTTGACTTCAGCTAGAACTTGTGGGAACTTTGTTTGAATTCATTTGAAGGTTAGTCTTATGTGATTTTTGATTTAAATTCTTCAACCCAAAATCAGGATTTTGAGGTGTTTGTGTTATTAACTTTTTAATCACCTTTCATTGTGATTTGATGGTGATTATGGAAATTTTCTGATGGATTACGAGCTTGGAAACACACTTAAGAGTGTTCTGCACCTTTTCTTCTACTTGGTTGCTCTGTGGATTTACCGAAATAGCTCCCACAATAGCTCGAACTTCAGCAGAGTTTTAAACATATGTGGTTATAAAATCAGTAGGAATAGATTATTCAACAGTAGAAATTGGTCGATCGTATATGTAATTCCTTCAATCACAGTTTGAGCACGAAATTTTGAAATGAAGGTTTAAGAGCAGCAGGAGTTATTCCAGATGAAAAATTTGTGCTTTTTCCTGACAATTTATGCAAGTGCCTGGTTATTTAGGCACAAAGTCAAAATCAAAAAAAGGAATAACAAATAAATGAACAGCTCCAAGTTCAAAAATCATATATATAGCTTGAACATATGAGAAATTCCATATTGAAGATTAATAGATATGAACATGAAACTGATGCTGAAAAGCTTTCTGTTCCTGTGACTACCATGCTTATATCATATACAGAAAGCTGTAATTCTTTTTCTCTGCTATTTTCTTCAGAAAACTGGCCTTGAATTGTGCCTAATGCAGTAACAAAATCAAATAAAACCAGCCTCAACCCACTTGTCCTATGACCTGATTCAGAAGGAATTACATTTAATTAATTCAGGCTTTCTGATGAAAAAATTTCAATTTCTTAACAGAGAACAAACGCACTAAACATACCGCGACTTCTTTTCTACATCCTATTCCAGATGCAGAATCCACATAAACCTAAAAGAAGTAAGCCAGATGCAATGCTTATCACAATTGTTACCACTATTTGCTTATTCTTGCTTTGGTCTTCTCCTCCCAATTCTATCAAAATTCATCTTATCCTATCAATTTCTGATTTTACAATCACTTAATTTCATGAAAGTGTTGGGACTTTTGAAATAATTTTTGGTTCTGCAAGTAGTTTATATGTGATAAAATGATCAGTATTAATCTAAAAGGGTAACTACAGCATGAAAAGATAAAAACATTGCAGGGCCAGTTTTCAATGAATGATGACATAAATAATTAAAATTAAGCTAGCTAGGTAGGTAATATCATCTACAAGGGACTGCTCTTAATTATTTAATGTAAAACAAAAGACGTATAAAATCTTCCAACGACTTGCAATAGTACTTATTTGTTACTACCAACACATTGCTTTCAGTGGTCAAAAGAGATTGGAAAATAATTTTCCCTTGCTCAGAAATTACCTTCAATTTTCCCTTCCATACCAAAGGTCTCACATTAGAATTAGAGATCTTTACAGTAATTACAAGCTAACATTTTTGTTTTAACTATGCAGGTTCATAGTTAATATGCTATGACAAATCTGTACCCAAAAATAAACAGCATTTCCTTAACCTTATTCATCTAATTTCCTTAATAATTCAAATATGCTATAAGAAACTGAAAACTACTAAACGAAAAAAGCATTATAGTGAATATTTCTGCTAACAATTAAAATTAACATCCGCAATAATGCAACAATGAAATCTAAAACTATCAACAAGCACTCACTCTCACAAGATGTAAGCTAACAACAAGAGTTCACTCTAACAAGATTACAATACTCACATTCCATAAGGGGAAAAGACCAGCTTACAAAAAGGAAATCTCCTGCTTCAGAACCAAAAATCCTGACACATGACAAGATTCACAACATGGTCATTTTTAAAGTTGATTGTCAAAACCACTCTCAGAAAAGCCGGAGAAATTTCTCCTTGCTTTTGCTTCCTTTTTTGCTCATTTTAATCCCATTTGTGGCTGGTGTTATTCTTAAACCTCATTGTTAGTTTTGTCCTATACACTTTTTTCCAGGCCTGACCATTTATGGCTAAATATGGAAAAGTAAGGTTAAGTGTTGTGAACATTTGTCTGGCTAGCTGAAAACCTGAATTATTCACTTTGCAATGTGTCCTCTTGATCAGAATATTTCATTTGGCATTAAACAGTAAAGAGTTATGATGTGCCATGGTTACAGCTTATCTAATTGATTTGGTAACCATTACTTTATTACATAATTCTTTCTAAAGCTACTTTAATCGTTTGATATGGGCTTTATTTGGATATTTTATGAGGATTTTTTTTGTGTGTTTAACTCTTTGAACGGTTTTAACATTTCTGATTTGGTAGGATAGTATATTTTATCTGCAAGATAGTTTTCGAAAAAAAAATTAATTTAAAGGCCAAATATCTTAGGCCATGTTAGGGATGTGATTCCACTCTACAGGACCGGCTTAGTTAAGATAATGTAGGGAAGCATTATATGACCTGGGGAAGCGTATCACGAATTGCAAAGTTGGTTAATTATAACTTGATAAATAATTTCAGGTATGTTGTTTTCATATTATCGATTGTTAGAGACCAACAACAATATTTGAAAAGATCTGTCGTTTTCTTCATACTTTCCCTGGTTCTAATGCTACCACAGGCTGTGTGCAATCAATCACATCATACAAATATTGGTTCGATGCCAGCATAGGTCATCAAAAGGTTGTCAAACAACTCGCCAAGCACAAACGGCAAGGTCTTTCAAAAAATGATTCCTATTTTGAAAGAAATGATACAGCACTCACTATGATAATCTGCTGAAACGTGCAGCAAAAGAGTTAACTTCTTTTGCTTTCTGCAGAGTATAAAGGAAAACTAATTATTTGAATCTTAGGCTGACCAAAGATTGCAAGTTTCAAGAAACAATTTCCCACAGGCAAGGAACGAACTTGTAGTCTTCCAACTGTAGAAATCATGATATGACTATATCATAGTTAGGTAAGGGAGCAACTGAGTCTAATAATCACAGATGAACCTCTTTCAACATTCTACACGGAATAAATGTGTTATTTATGATGTCCATTTCAAACATCTCACAACTGTTTGACTTTAAAATCATTGCAAGTGAGGCTGCCTTCTTGCAATTTGATCTAAAAATATCAAGCCATCAAGCCCTGGATGTGGGCTACACAAGACCAGCATAGAGACTGAAATCATGCTAACAATATGTTTGCACAGGAGTTAATACGTTACAGGTTATTGTTTTGGAAAGTTTGCTGCAAATGTTAGTGTGTCACCTTTAGGAACAATTGGTGTCTTATTGTGAGTAGCAAATGAATTGAAACCTTTAAAATGTATGAGCAAGTCATAGGATTTTACGCTAAATCCTTAAATAACCCAACTGAACTGAAAAATATGAAAAAAATAACAGATCCTTTCAATGATAGTTGTAAGTTATTCGTTGACTTTAAACAGTTCACTTTTGTATTCATTTTATTCTAAAATTTGAGATGCATTACATTGAGGTTACTTCCCATTTAACTTCAATTGTTGTGCTGTTTATGTTCTGAATTGTGTTCATTGTTAAGAATTTGATTTCTAACTTATTTAGACATAGGATGTAATTACATACTTCTGGTTAAATTTCATCACTTTTGCTTTCATGTTGTGAACTGCAATAAATTCAAAATTTGTTTGAATTATGCAATGAATTATTAGACACAGTACAAGTAATGGTTTTGCTTATAGTTAAAAAAAGTAGAATTTCTGTATAAAAAAACAGAAGGAAATGTATTCTTCGATTATTCTTGATGTTTTTAAACAAAAAATGCTGAATATACGGCATACTTTCGGTTTCATTCAACTTTAATTATTGAAGGTTAACAATTATATTCTTTCCCGTTTAGTTCCTTACTGCGATAATGCACTGCAAAATTATGTTGTACATTATGTAATATTTATCGCAAATGTAAAATAAAAAAATTTATTTATTGAAAAAATTATACCCGCGGCGCAGCGCGGGCACTTCACTAGTATTCTAAAAAGCTCACAAGCAATAGTAACTTTTTTTTAACTATAAATTAAAAGTAAGAGTGCCACACTTTAATTATTAAATTTTGATTTGTTATAACTTTTTAATCAAATTTTTTGATTTATTATAATCTAATTTCATAATAAAATTTAATTAATTAAATATTTATAAATTATTAATGTCCAATATATATATATAGTATATTAATTATTATTGCATTATCAACATAATTCTTCCGCATTATTTTTATTTCGTCAATTTATAAATATTTAGCTAGATTTTAAAATTTGATATTAACAGTTTGAAAGTGTTTGAAACAAAAAAAAAAAAAATTATAATAAATTAAAATATAAATTCTAAAGTGCCACGTACACGCCCCGTGGGCTGAGACCCAAAAATATAATCTATCCGTTTAATTATTATAAAATTAAAATTAACAATCATCACAGTGATCACACCACACTTACTTCTCAATTAAAATTCAAAGATTTTAACTGGAAAAAAAATCTAAGTGTATACTCTTGGATGGATATATATCTTATAGAGTTATACTTTCACCCATTCAATGATGGAATGAATTTTACTTATTATTTGAAATGATGGATGAAGAAGCTTTTATTTTTGGATGGATGAGAATATAAGACATACATTTATTTAAAAATATACTGATAGCATTCCTCTTTTAATTATGTATGCAATTTCAAAAAACGATAGTTGGGCCCTACTAATATGATTTTTTTTTATTGTTTTATCGTAAAGTCTACTTTAAATACAAATGAAAGCTATGAATTTTTACAAATCACAGGTGGTAAAGTCCAAATAATAAAAATGGTAAAATACTGTATTATACCATCTTATGATATAGAAAAATATTATTTTTTTATAATTTTGTTAAACAGATTTTATTATAGTGAATTCAAAATAAAATTATATAATAATTAAATATTATTATTTGAATCACATGTTGCTAAAATAAACATGGACCTAAGCGTTAAGGACACGGAACACAAGACATGACAAGATTTGAACACATCGATTTAACAGTTTTTAAAATATTAGAACGCGAAAATGATATGAACATCTTTAATAAAATATAATATTATTAATATAATAATATATATTTATTATATATAAAATATTAATTTTGCTGAAATATTGGTATGATTCACGAATGAAAGTTAACAAAACTCTCTTTGTATATTTTAAAGAAAAAATATTGCATCATACAAAATTTATTTATATTATTTTAAAAAATTATATATATTTATTAAAAAATTAAAATATTTATTATCTTACCTTATATATATATAAAAAAATAAAATAAAATAAAATTATAATTTTTTTGATAGAATGTTCTAACAATGTACGTCTGTAGTATGTTCACGTCGTACAAGAGTCCGACACGAACACGTGAATCAAGATTAAAATAATAAATAAAATTAAAATATATTATTATGCTGTTCATGGATGATGCGGTCGACCAGGTCCATGTAATAATTTTTCGTTTTCTGGTGGACTAGGTATAATAATAGTGATTACTTTGTTAACTACTAAGTCAATACAGAAATAAATATTTTTTAAACAGAGTTAAATATAAATATAAAAAGAAAAATACTAGATGTACATTCAAATGGGGTGTATATCTTACACTCCACCTATTTTAGGATGGAGTGAATTCCACTCGTTAATTCGAAGTGACGAATGGATGAATACCCACCCTAGGATGGACTAGATGTAGAATGTACACCCCATTTCCCAAATGGGGTGTACATGTAGCATAGCTCATTTTTATTTAAAATTCTAAGTTAACTTTTTGAATAATTAAAATGTGGTTAATGGGTTAATATAGTGTTTTGATATTTCGGGGCCTTGCAGATGAGCGTAGTTAGCTGGCCGACACATCCGAAGATGGTCAGATTGAGCAAGAACCATTTTCGAGCAAAATTGAGCGAAAACGAGCACTGAAAAGACGAATTCATAGAAATTGATGTGCATGTGAAAACTAAGGTTTTTGTGAATTCAGTCGCCCAAATCACTTATTTTGGGTGAGTTGTGGAGCCCGAGTTGGGCCAATTCGGGCCCTGATTTTTCAGGCGCCCGAATCTCGATTAGGGCGCCCGAAAATATCTGGACAATGCTGGATCCATATTTGATTTTTTGTTGATCCGCAGTTCTGATTTATCCCCAGTTATTTTTCTATAAAAGATGACTCAAAGTGGAATTTTTGGAGCTTTTTCCTAACTCCATCTGAGCTTTCTATCTCCCTCTTAACTCATTGTTCCTTCCTTGGCTCCCTGGGAGAAGAAGACAGCAGCAGCGGAGACTTCACCAGAAAGCTGTTTAAGCACCTTGGGAACCTATTTTTGCTTCTGACGTCGTCTTTAGGGAGCGGATCACACGCGGATTGTGCGAGTGGATGAGAGGAGCAACTGGAGGTTGATTTACTAGACGATCGAGGTAGGTGTGTTTGTATATTGGATTTTTTGATGGTTTTTAGTTGGTTTTCTTGGAATTTTTTGAGCTCCTCCATCCATGACTATACAAAGCCCTCATGCCTAATTTTATTGGGGTTTCTCCTTTTTCCTATGAAGTGTGGAGTTGGGTTGGTGGTGAGCGTGGCATGGAGTTTTGTTGGAGCTAGCTGAATCTCCTGTGGGTAGCTGACTTTGAGGTCGCTTGGGTTTTGTTGTTGTGTTTGTTGTCTCTTGAAGCTCCTGCTTGCTTCAGATTGTAGATCGAGCCGCTCCGATTTCTTGTCGTTGATTGGATTAGTATTTGAGGTGGGTTTGATTTCACCAAAATAGATGAACTTTCTATTATGTCTATTTTATTTTGAGATCTAGCATGCTAGAGTATAATTAGCTTTTTTTTTATTAAATATAATACTGTTGAGGTCAAAACTTTCGTCACTTAAGGAAGTGACACGTGACGTGTGCCATCGGCTAAGGATATCAGTCGATAGGAGGTTGAGTCGACAAAGGAAGACCCATGCCTTGACCAAGATCAATTTCAGCCGAAGGCAAAGGGGCCGCCTCAGTTGAATGACGAAAGAGGCGAGGTCAGAGTCAACCCTCGACTACTCAAATGCAAAAGGAAAGACCCTGATAGGAAAGAGTACGAAATTTGGACGCGAATCTCGTAACTGACCCAGAAATAGCAAGCGGCGCCCAGCATTGAAAAGCATCGAAAATCACGCTTCGGCGCGTTGATCAGGGGATGAACTTAGACAGAAAACGACTACTATCTTTTGAGGAGAATCGACTCAAAAGGAAGTACAAATGATAGATCTATATGATTGAAATTTATTTACTGGTCGTTGAGACTAAAATTTTTGCCTCTTAAGGAAGTGATACGTGGCACCTGCCATCGGCCAAAGATGTCAGCCGATGAGAGGATGAGTCGAAAGAGAAAAGACTCGCGTTTTGTTTTCAGACTAGCCTTAGGCGCGTAATGGTACAGTACGAGGCGCACGCCATCGGCCGACGAAAGAAAAGGTCAATCGAAGAATGGTCCGCGTCCCGATCAGAACCGGGCTTGGTCACGTGAAGATGCGACACGCGATGTATGTCACTGGCTGAAGGTATCAACCGATAGGAAAAGCAGCCGATAAGAAGATTATCGCCTCATTTAGGAGCAACTTCGGGCAAAAAGGGACATCAAACCGCCCCGGTCAAATGACGAAGAAGGCGGAGTCAGAGTCAACCTTTGATTAACCGAGATGAAGAAGGAAATACTTTGAAATGAAGGAGTGTGGGATTGGAGCGCGAATCTCGTAACGGACTCCGGAACGGCAAGCATTGGAAAGCGTCGAAGATTATGCGCCAACACGCTAATAAGGGGATAAACTTGGACGGGAAAGCGATTGTTATCTTATTTGAGAAGGTTTCGACTCAAAAGGAAATAGTTAAGGATTTCACGAAGGCTTTCCCTAAAACGCGTCAATAATTCAAATCGGCGTCTGTTAGCATGGTTCAGAGAGTGTATAAATACCCGAACCATCGATGAGAAAGGGATCCGGCAACATCGTAAGCCCGAGACCACCCTCCGCTTTTCATATCTTTACTAATTTCCTAGGAGTAGGTTAACTTACCATTTTCATACCAACATTTACCGCTTTTCTTAGTAGTAGATTACTTATAATTTCTATCCCTTTTCTCCTTCTTGTATCCTTCCCTTTATGCAATACAATTCATAATCGGCTCCTTAGCCATATCCAATCATTGTCTCTTTTATCTGGTTCGACTACTCTAAGTCGAATCCAACCTCTCTCTGCCTCCACATCCCGTCTTCGGCTATTCTAAGCCGAACGGTCGCGAGAACTACCAGAGAAGAACCCGGCCGAGCAGATCTATCCTCAGCCCGATCGCTTGATCCTCTGACACGCGGCGCATTCACATCAAGAGGGTCAACCGACACCCGGGCCGATCCCTGATTGCTATTTTCAGCCTCAACACTAGTCAAATCACATTGCATAATAATTAAATATTATTATTTGAATCACGTGTTGCTAAAGTAAACATGCACCTAAGCATTAAGGACACGGAACACAAGACATGACAAGATTCGAACACATCGATTTAACAGTTTCTAAAATATTAAGATGCGAAAACGATATGAACATCTCTAATAAAATATAATATTATTAATATAATAATATATATTTATTATATATAAAATATTATTATTTTTTAAATATGGTTATGATTCTCGTACGAATGAAAGTTAATAAAATTTTCATTGATAGTTCGTATATTTTAAAGAAAAAATATTATACCATACAAAATTTATTTGTATTATTCAATATATATATATATATATATATATATATATATATATATATATATATATATATATATATATATATATATATATTAAAAAATTAAAATATTATTTTATATTATATATGCATAAAAAATAAAATAAAAGAAAATATTTACAATTTTTTCAATAGGATGTGCTAAAAACTTATGTCCGTAGTTTGTTCGCGTCTTACAAGAGTTCGACACGGATACGCACTTGTTCAATATGAGACGAAGGGGCAAATCAAAGTTTACTCTAAAATAAAATCTATTTTATTTTATTATGACGGTGGATCGAGATTGAAATAATAAATAAAATTAAAATATATTATTATGTTGTTCATGGATCATGCGGTGGACCAGGTCCATGTAATAATTTTTTGTTTTCTTGGTGGACTCCGTATGATAGTGATTACTTCATTAACTACTAAGTCAATACAGAAATAAATATTTTTTAAACAGAATTTCATATAAATATAAAAAAGGATTTGAAATTAGGCCAGCATTGCTATTCAAAATATTGACCCAAAAAGCTTCCCTAAATTTAAGATATTTTTATTTAAAATTTTGAGTTAACTTTTTGAATAATTAAAATGTGGTTAATGGGTTAATATAGTGTTCTGATATTCGGGGCCTTGCAGATGAGCACAGTTAGCTAGATGACACATCTGGAGATGGTCGGGTCGAGCGAAAACCGTTTCGAGCAAAATCGAGCAAAAATTTTCACCGAAAAGGCGAATTCATAGAAACTGATGTTCATATAAAAACTAAGGTTTCTGTGAATTCAGGCGCCCGAATCATGGTTCCGAGCACCCGAATCCCCTATTTCGGGTGAGTTGTGGAGCCTGAGTTGGGCCAATTTGGGCCTTGGTCTCCCGGGCGCCTGAATCCAGATTAGGGTGCCCGAAAATATCTGGATAGTACTGGATCCATATTTGATTTTTCGTTGATTCGCAGGTCCGATTTGCCCCAAACTATCTTTCTATAAAAGAGAACTTAGAGTGGGATTTTGGGAGCTTTTTTCCGATTCCATATGAGCTTTCTATTTCCCTCTTGACCCCTTGTTCCTTCCTTGAATCCCCGGGAGAAGAAGACAGCAGCAGCAAAGACTTCACTAGAGAGCTGTTTGAGCACCTTGGGAGCCTATTTGTGCTTTTGAGACTTCGTCTTCTGGGAGCGGATCGCACGCAGACTGTGCGAGTGGATGAGCGGAGCGACTGGAGGTTGATTTACTGGATGGTCGAGATAGGTGTGCTTGTTTATTGGATTTTTGGATGGTTTTCAGTTGGTTTTCTTGGGGTTTTTTTAGCTCCTCCATCCATGACTAGACAAAGTCCTTATGCCCAATTTTTTTGGGGTTTCTCTTTTTTCTGTGAAGTGTGGAGTTGGGTTGGTGGTGAGCATGGCTTGAAGCTTGTTGGAGCTAGCTGAACCTCCTGTGGGTAGTTGACTGTGAGGTAACTTGGGTTTTGTTGTTGTGTTTGTTATCTCCTAAAGCTCCTGTTTGCTTCAGACTGTAGATCGAGCCGCCTTTATTTCTTGCCGTGGATTGGATTAGCATTTGAGGTGGGTTTGATTTCACCAAAATAGACGAACTCTCTATTATATCTATTTTTTTTTGAGATCAAGTATGCTCTGTGAAGATATGTTTCGATCCCTCGCCCGTGATTGACTCGCTCCACTTGTGCTAAGAGAGGCTCTGGGGTATGAGGGACGCCCGATACGAATTCTGGCTCGTGAGATGAAGGAATTGCGCAACCGGGCCATACTGTACATGTAGGTGTTGATGAGTAATCATAAGGAGCGAGTGGCAATTTGGGAGCTAGTGACGGTGATGATGGATACCTACCCTTTTTTGTTCGAGACTCCCGTTTGAGGTATGTTAATTTCGAGGACCAAACTTTTTTTTAATGGGGGAGGATGTGATGGCCCGAATCTCCGTGAATGTTAGCAGCATGGTCAGCAGCATAAAGGCACCCATCTTTGTGTGTTAGAGGTGTTGGCGCGTGAATCGGATGCAAGAAATGGATTTAGCGCGAAAAATCTGACAAAATAGTGGAATTTCAGCTTTTTGACCCTATTTCGGGCGCCCTAAACCGGATTTGGGTGCCCGGGTCTTTGGACACTGTATTGCGGGTAGGCACGGGACGCGTGGTAGCGCGCGATTGGCGAGCCGCGACCTTGAGCGCGGAGTGGATAAGGCGGGACACGTGTCGCGCGGTGATTGGTTCGCGCCGATTGCCTGTCGGGGCGCGACGCGTGGCGGGCTCTGGACGGTCGATCGGGAATTCAAGCGCACGCTGGATGATTGTCGCGTGTCCCTTCCCTGCATCCGAATGTTTCGGGCACCCGAAAGTTGCCCAAAAATCTAAGAAATGGGCAATTTTGTGGGCTATAAAATGGTCTTTTTCTCCTACTTTGCAAAGGTTTTAGACTTTGGTTTTTGGAGAGCATTTACAGAGAGAAGTTCATCTCCTTCCCCACTAGTCTTGAGCACATTTGGAGGATCTAAGAGGTTTCCTTTGCATCTTCTTCCCCACCACTGAAGAGCTCCACCATTGCTACAGCAACCTTCTTTGTCGATGTCTAGTGCATGGCCTCCCCAGGACGAACCGTTTGGAGTTTTTGGCTGAAATTTTGAAGGGAACTTCACAAGGGGTAGGTCTACAACTTTATTATTGATCAATTTTCTCCATTCTCGAGTTTTCATGGTGTTTTTACTTCATCTCTGGAGCCCTCGCGCATAGGGCGGAATTTTGGACAAAGTTTAGTATTTATGGATTTTTTTGGTTGTTTGTGCATTAATTTTGGAAGGACTTGATTTTCATCTACACTCACAGAGGAACACATTGGTATCCTTCTTTGAGAATTTGGAGGTGATTTACCCAGGTATATTTACTATTTTTTGTTGACCTCGTGACAGAGCTAAGTGCAGATTTTCCATTTTGAGCATTGCGTTGATGTTTAGACTTTGGGGACACAAATTTCATTGAGATTTTTGGTTCTTTTGTAAATCTCAGAGTTTGTGCATGTTATTGAGATCAAGGTGAGCATTTTCTCTTTTAGTTTCAGCTAGAGATCACCTTTGGTTTAGCCCCTACACCTCATTAGAGTGTTTGCTAAATTTTTGTTGTAGTTTGGACAACACCATCTCATTTGTTTAATTAGTTAGCTTTTGGAACTTGAAGCTGAATTTTTGTGAATTTGGGGATATTCTTGGGATAGAGGAGGACTTAGAATCTCAGTTTGGAGCCTTACTTTGAGGTAGATATTGCTGAATTTGCATCTTTTCCCTTGTTGTTGAAATTCTGAAATTTTGCGTCGAGGTCGCCGTTTTTGTGATTGTGCTCAATCCGGCAAAAGATTTTGGGTGATTTTTTATTCGCTGGAATCTTAGGAGGCTGAGGAACGCGCATGCCAAGTTTTAGCCCGATCGGACCCCGGATCGTTGCGTTTTAGGTAGATTGGATTTCCTTCAAAATCAATGGGCTTCTTATTAATTCTATTGTTATAGTTATTAGCATGCTAGGGTAGTGCTACTATTGATGCATATGATAGTTGTAGAGTTACGGACCTTTGACTAGCACCCTACCATATGCTGCATTATTCCTGACCAGACTTTAGAAAACTCTTAACTTGGGTATATTCTAGCTATTCTTGGACTTCCTACACTTGCATTTTTATTCCTCATGACTTAGAGTTTATCCTCGCCCAGGTATTGGGTTGAGTGGTCGGGGTAGTGTAGGATGCATGTTGCGCTCGTGTCTGGGGGTCGAGTGGAGTCTGATAGTTGAGGCTAGATCTTATTCTAATGTTGTCGGGAGCCGTTTGGGTAAATGGTGGTCCGAGGTCGTCGAGTGTTTTCCAACCAATTGTGTTAGCTGTTGAGCTTGTGGTAGCAGGATCTTGAATCCAGAATATTTTTGGGCACGTATAATTTTGATAAACTAATATTTTTTCTCCGAACTTCGAAAGGGCGCCGAAACCTGTTCTTGTATGATTAAGGTGAAGGTACTAGCCCTTTGGGGTTTGAAAAATAAGACTTGTTTTAATTGGTTTCTTAAAAGCTAAAATTTATTAAAATGGGTTTCTCCAAATCAAGATAATTTTCTAAAAAGTAGCTATCTTTGTCCTCACCCGAAGAGGGTTTGAGTGGAAATAGTTTTTAGAAATAAATGTCATCTTTTTATATAAACTTCCTCACCCGAAAAGGGTTCGAGTGATCTGAGTTCCAAGGGTTGTTTTCATACTTGAGTCAAGAACTACGGGAGGCTATGTCTAAAGCCTGTTCTTTTTTTATTGGGGTTGTAAGCACTAGTCTTTCGGATTTTTTGAACCCTTCGTTATTGTCGGCTATTGAGTACTTCCGGCCAGTGGGCTTAGTGTGGTGAGTTCGGTGTTCTGTTTTGGGAGCTGTTTGGGTTGACGGTGATCCCGGCTGTTGAGTACCTCCAGCCAGTGGATTTAGTGTTGTGAGTTGGGTGTTGTCGATATGGTTGATCGTGGATTTGGACTATAGCCTGCATGAGCCATATTGAGCTCGACAGTGATGCGCTGATTTTCCTCGGTAGGGTCGCTCCCCTCGAGTGCCGCTCCAGAGCTGGGCCTGTTACTTTGCTTTCACGCGATGTTGATGCAGTCCTTGTGGGACGGGACACCATATGTAAATCCCGTCCCGGTGTGGATGTGTACTAGGTAGGCGCAGGTTTGACTGCACCCGGTGTGGCAGTCAGTATGATTGGGTTGATCGAGTATATTATGATCGAGTAGATGCATACTATCATCTGTTTCACCCATTAAGCATCGTAGATAGAGGCATGATAGCTGTAAATTTATTTCCACCTTATCCCCTTTTCTATTACAGTAGTTTTGTTATCTTATGTCTCTAGTAGACTTAGTGGGTAGACTGTTGGGCTTGAAGACGGTACCTACTGAGAATTACTGTTTGATATAGTTCTCACACCCTCCATGGTGACTCTTTTCAGAGGTTGTCCAGTCTGCTCCTGCGCCGGCTGGATTGACAAATCGAGGTGAGGGAGTCGCGAGATAGATCCCTACCAGTGTTGTTTATTCCGGTGAGATAAATATACCAACCCGAATTGTGGGTTTATCCTGTACAAAGTTATATTATTATTTTGAGAGATGGATTATATATTATTATTGTTGTTTTAGTTTACCTCCTTTTTGGGTTCATAAATATTGTATCTGAGGATTTTGGATTTCGACCCCGGAGCGTGACAGTAATGGTAGTAGGTGGGCGTAGCTTTGATTGGACCCGTAGTGGCAGTCAGTAAGATTGGGCTGACTATAAGAATTTTGTGAGATAGATGGAGTTACTTTTCCTTTTTCTTTGAGCATAGTAGTTAGAGACATAGTAGTTGTAAATTCATTTCAACTATTACTTTCCTGGTGTTTAGCAGTAGTTTACTTATGCCTCTAGTAGATCTAGTGGGTAGATCGTCGATTTTGGTGATGATACCCACTGAGAACTATTTTCTTTATGTAGTTCTCACACCCGCTGTTGGCGACCTTTTTGCAGAGACTTCTGCACCTTTTCCTCCGCCGGCAGCCACTCTTGATCGAGGTAAGGGAGTCGCGAGTTAGATCCCTACCCGAATGTACCTGGACTTAAAGTCGTCCCCTACGGTGACTATTTTGGAGTTGTTTTATTGTACGGTCTGAGTATTTTATCATACTTTATTTTATACATTCTGGAAGATGATTCTATATTTTGGACGTATATCAGACATATAATGGATTATGTTTTAGTTTATGTTAGTTTTTTTTTTCAGCTCAGATATACCTGTTTAGCTTCGTAGATACTATCTTTTGCAGCTTAGACACTACGTCTATATAGGATTTTTCATATGGGTAGCGAATCTGTTGGCGAGTCTGGATCGCAATTCGGTCCTGAGGCGTGACAGTTAATATGCCTCGCCAGCAGCATTTTTTTTTAGTGCAAAATCTGGCGAGCATTTTTTTAATGCAAAATCAATTACTTGGAACAATCATCTTAATGCAACAAAATTGTTTGATTCAAACACTTAATTTAAAATATTCTAAACCATAATATTTTCAAAACTTAATTTTGAGCATTACTTGTGGAAAAAAAGTTAGGAAAAAAATGTATGGCGAAATAGCCCCCTCAACTATAGAGTATTCTGAAATACCCCTCTCAACTTTTTTTTTTTTTTTTTTTTTTATATATCTAATTTTTATTTAAGTTTTCATAGTTAATTAAGTTTAAAATTTTTTGTAAATTTTATAGCTCAATTAGCTAGTAGCAGTTAATTCATCCAGTTTAAGTATCTATAAAATAGTTTGAAATTTTAAAAGGCTAAATAACAGAAAACTCCCATATAATATACCATTTTTTCACTTTGCCCCAGTACTGTCTTTCAAAAGCCTATATTTTGCTCCCTCGTAATTACGAAATTATTTTTAAGGGGCAACGGAGCTAACAGAATATGCGAAATGACGATAATGCTCTTGTCCCTTATCCCTGCGCTCCTCTTCCGCAGCCGCAGTTGTTGCCGCCGCCGCCGCTACAGAGGGAGGCGGAGAGTTGGGTGGGGCGGAGGTGGGCGTAGAGCATGGCTATTTGGCCGTCGCCATCCTCGTCGACTGCGGCCTCGGCGCCGGCGCCACCAAGTACGCCGGCTCCCGCCACGTCACCCACAACGTCGCGCTCCTCTTCTTCGGCGGGCCCGACGACCGCGAGGCGCTCGCGTATAGCTGGCGGATGGCCGAGCACCCCGGGATCACCCTCACCGTCGTTCACTTCCTCCCGGGGGCCGACACCTTCGCCGCCGCCGCCGCCTCGTCCTTGTCACGACAACGAATTCGTCGCCGTCGACGAACCAGCGCGTCGGACTCCTTGGAGCCGATGGCCGTGGTGGTGGAGGAAGACGTGGAGCGGCGGCTCGACGACGAATTCGTCAACGAGTTCCGACTCAAGAACGTGGGCGTGGACTCGGTGGTGTACGCGGAGAAGGTGGTGAGCAACAGCGAGGAGACGATGGAAGGGAGAAGAGTGGAAGGGAGAAGAAGAGGGGGGTGGGGAGGGGTATTTTCGGTATATCACTTCAGAAATTGACGACTCACTCACGAAATTCTGACGGCGAGGGGGTAAATGCACAATTTCATAATTACGAGGGAACAAAATGTAGGCTTTTGAAAGACAGGAGGACAAAGTAAAAAAGCGGTATATTATAGGGGGGTTTTCTGTAATTTAGCCATTTTAAAATTTATGATATTATATAGCAATTTGATAAAATTCCAATTTACATGTCTAAACTCATTTGATTTCAAAAAATTAAATGTTGAGGGGTCTCAATAAAACAAAACAAATTCAGTGGACTATTTCAGAATAGCCTATAGTAGAGGGGGTCTCTAAAACAATCTAGATATTATTGTGGAAAATTTAACAAGTGCAGTATACATGTTTTAACAATAATAAATTTTGCTTTATAGTATCTATCATGCAATCTAGTGTTAAAAGGTATTAAATTTCAACTATGTGCTCACAAATTTGAATGATTTGTCAATTACTTTTTCAAAAAAAAAAAAGGAATTAAGATTAAAACAGTTTTGGAAAATTCCTTTTTTAGATGACCTTTTCCTAGTTGTAAGGAATACAAAATTCCACTTTCTTTAATTTTCTTTATTTTTATTTTTTTCTTTTGGGAGTGATTACTAGTTTGTAAGGAAAACTAAAATCATCTTCTTCTTTTTTTTTCTTTTTCTTTTTTGGGAGTAACTATATAAGTATATTATATTCCTCATAGGCCATGAATATGCTTAAAATATGCTAAATTATATGAAGACCTAAGTTTATAAGGCAGGTCATTTTGAAACAGCTTCATTATTATTATTATTATTTTGTACTGGACTGGAATGCTTCTAGCTAATAACATTAGGTTTCTGGTACTTGCAGTTTTTCAGTATTGGATGAAGAATTATGAGATTGGAATAATAGTAGTTTTTTTAAGATTTTGTGACGATAGGTTGATACAAGGGATATAAATGGTTAAAAAGATAAATTTAATGGTGCGAAAACTCTTTTATAAAACCTTTTCAGAAACAGAACCAATTTAAAAAATGGAGTCAGCTAAAAAATATTCTAATTTTTTTTTTGCCCATGGGAATGATAGATACATGAACTCCTCTATACGCACAGATAGAGCCTCTTCTATATTTGCACCGCATACCAAACAATACAACATCACAACCAACCAATCGCAACTCACACACAAACAACAACCATAATGCGGATGCACAATCATTCAAACAATTCATAGAGATATGATACTTAATATGCTCTACAACGTATTTATCAAAAATAATGCGACTATACAGATCATCAAACATTTCTATTCTTTGAAAGCGTTTCCCACCCGAAAACTTTATTTTAAAATCTAAAAATATAATGAAAATAAAAAATCCTTTTTAAAACTATTTTCTACACGAAAATATAATCTTTTAAAACCAGGGGTGGAAATTTTTTTTTGCCAAAGAAATCAAGATGAACAATATAGATTTATTAAACCCAAATAAAACTTATTAACCAATCAAGTATTCATATCTCGCGACGCGAATCTTGGCTTTTGCATCCTCTACTAGGTCTGACCCAATCATCTGGTGTTCACCAACATCATCCTAACAGATCGGGAATCGACATCGACTCCTATACAAAGCCTCGTACAATGCCATCTCGATACTTGCCTGATAACTATTGTTATATGCAAACTCCACCAAGGGTAGATATTTGAACCATCTTTCACTGTAATTCAAGACACAAGCATGGAGTATGTTCTCAAGAATCTGAATGACATGCTCAGACTGGCCGTCGCTCTACAGATGAAAAGGCGTACTGAAGTTCAGTTTTGTACCCATCGCCTACTGTAAGCTCCTCTAGAACTGGGATACAAAACACATGTCTCAATCAGATACAATCGACACCGGCACTCCATTAATCCGAACAATCTCATCGATATAGAGCTGGGCCAATCGATCTCTAAACCAAGTCGTATGCACCGGCAAAAAGTGGGTCGACTTCGTTAATTGGTCGTGGCCTCGTTGAGACTGAGGCAAACCTATTACGAAGTCCATGGTAATCTGTTCCCACTTCCACACAGGCACAGGGAGAGGTTGTAGTTCTCTACTTGTCGCTGGTGTTCAACTTTCACCAGCTGGCACACCAAATATTGAACCAAATCTATCTTCATTCCTGGTCACCAAAAGTTTTGTTTGAGATCTCGGTACATCTTGGTTCCACCAGGATGCACGGTTTACGAAGATCATTGCATCTCGGATAAGAAATCCTTCCTCAACTAGGAAACATCTGGTACACATCACCGACCTTGAAAATGAAGAGAACCGTCAAAGTGGATTTTGAAGTCCACCACTTTTCCTTGCTCGAAATTTGCCCGCACCTTCTACAAATATGGGTCTACTTGTTGCACGAGCAAAATTTGTTCCACCAAGGTAGGTTGTACCACCAAGGTCATCAACTGGGAGTCGCCCCTGTAAGCTCAGCCGATGACTATTTTCGACTCAAGGCGTCAGCCACCACATTTGTCTTTCCCGAGTGGTACTGAATAGAGATGTTGTAGTCCTTCAAGAGCTTGAGCTACTGTTTTTGACTGGTGGTTAGTGAACACCTCGCAATGCGCCTCGTATAAATAGTGCCTCCATAGCTTAAGGGTGAACACCACTACCGGGAGCTCGAGATTGTGAGTCGGGTAATTCTTCTCATAGTCCTTTAGCTGGTGCGACGCATACGTGATAATTTGGTCCTGCTACATGAGCACACACCCCAACCCGATCTGTGAGGCATCATAATAGACCACGAAGTCCTCACTAGGTCTCGTCAATGTTAAGAAAGGGGTGCGTGTCAGACTGTCCTTGTGTTCCTCAAAACTTCTCTGGCAATTAGAAGTCCATTGAAACTTTTCACCTTTTCTCATTAGCTGGTTCAACGGGGCAGCAATTTTTGAAAAGCCCTCGACGAATCGCCGGTAATAGCCCGCTAAACTAAGAAAACTCCTTATCTCAATCACGCTGGTCGGTCGGGGCCAATCGACCATCGAGTCCACTTTCTTTGGATCCACAGCGATACCCGACCAAGTCACAATGTATCCTAAGAAGGACACCGCACGAAGGCAAAACTCGCACTTCTTGAGATTGGCATAGAACTTATTCTCCCAAAGTACCCGGAGGACCAGACGAAGATGATTTTCATGCTCTTTATGGCTCCGCGAGTAAATCAGTACATCGTCGATGAACACCACAACGAATTGATCCAAATACGGTCTGAAGACTCTGTTCATCATGTCCATGAATGTCGTTGGAGCATTAGTAAGCTCGAAAGTCATCACAGTAAACTCGTACTGGCCATAACGAGTCCTGAAAGCTGTATTCGCCACATCATCCACCTTGATCTTCAGTTGGTGATAACCAAACTGCAGATTGATCTTCGAGTAGATCGATGATCACTGTAACTGATCAAAAAGATCGTCAATTTGCGAATGGGGGTACTTATTCTTCACTGCGACTTTGTTGAGTTCCCGATAGTTTATGCATAGTCACAGACTACCATCTTTCTTCTTGACAAACAGGACAGGTGCCCCCAAGGAGACACACTAGGTGTAGTGGTCCAGGTCCCCATGCAATTTTTTTCGTGAATCCACCGTGTGAAACACCTATTATTGGTGTGTCTGGCCCATAGTGCATCAAAGGGATGCCACAGATGGACCTAGTGAGGTATCTAGAGCTGGATTGGCCTTCGGCTGCTTTTGCCGAATTTTTGAAAGGATTTTGGGCCAAACAGAGGTTGGATTTGGATTCAGCGTGGAAAAACGCTTGAAAACGGCTATTTGCTTGTATGTTTGTGAGTCCGGATGCTCAAAAAGGGACTCCCGAAAGTTTTCAGTGGATTCTGGTGCATGGGGGGGGTAGGGGACCGTAGACCGCCGAAATGCCACGTGGCGGCCTATTATTGGCCGGCTTGCAGCGCTCGGTCCACAGAGCGGCGCGGCATGGTGCGTAGACCCGGCGCAGGACACGTGGCGTCATCGGGTTGGTCGGTTCTTGATGCGCGGTCTACAGAAAGGGCGCGGCGGTGCATGGGCCAGGGCGCCGGGACACGTGTCAGTCCCCGGTTGGCCAGTGCAGGTGCGCGGCCCACGGAGTCCCCACGCGGGTGCATGGACCCGGCGCGGGGGACACGTGGCGTTGTTTCATTGGTTGGCTTACTGGGCGGGGTGCACTAAGGCGT
Source organism: Tillandsia fasciculata (assembly GCA_029168755.2). NCBI lineage: Eukaryota > Viridiplantae > Streptophyta > Magnoliopsida > Poales > Bromeliaceae > Tillandsia > Tillandsia fasciculata. The sequence continues at coordinate 15,837,068 of CM054940.1, read as the reverse complement.
GGGGCGCCGCCTCGGGGCGCGTGCGCATCAGAGCGCCAGGCAGCGCGACAGTGCCGCACGTGGGCACTATTGCGGGACGCGTGGCGCCCGCGGATTGGTGGTCGCCACCTACCCCCTTTGACTGGGGCGCCACGCGTGGCGTTCAGCGACTGGGCTTGCACACGCTATCCTGTGTTCGGCACACGTGTCAAGCCTAAGAAGTTTCGGGCGCTCCTCGCAGGGCCTCCGTGAGAAGATTCGGGCGCCCGAAATCACTCCGAGCGCCCGAATCTGGGGACATAAGGGGAATTTTCGGATTTGTTTCGTTTGGCCTATAAAAAGGCCGGTTCGAGCTATGATTTGAACCTTTTCAGAGCTGTTTCTCTCTGGGTGTTCTACAGAGGAGTTCTTCACCTACCTGTGCTGCATCACTTGGAGGATTTCTGGGATTTTTTGGTGGCACGCTCTTCGAGATCTTCGGCTATTCGGTGCGTCGCGACGTTCCTTCACCGGTGATCTTCTCCGTCGTGCTTCGGTGCGCGGGCTCCCCTGGGCTACTCCGACCATATTTTTCGACGATTCTTGCACCGTTGTCTTCAGGACAGGTAGGCCTACGACTTTGCTATTTTCAGCTTCTCCTCGTTTTGAGTTTTTCTTGGGTGTTTTCGGCCATCTTGTGACCCTCTTTTTCTGCGGCGGAGTTTTGGACAGCGTTGAGGTTTTTCTGCGATTTCTTCGCGCTCGAGCATCGGATTGAGGCGTGCCAGTACTCGTTTCGTATCTACACTTCACAAGAAACGTCATCGTGATTTTTCTGGATTTTTCTGAGGCTTTCCCGAAGGTAAAAATCCCACCTTTTCTGGGCGGAGTGCTACAGATTTTGTGCTTGTGGAGTATCGCGCTTACCGCGTTGCGTATTTTGTAACTTGGCCTACAGGACTCGGATTGAGGCGTGCAAGTACTCGTTTCGATCGGCTCGACGCGGCGATCGCAGTGGTGATTTTTCTGGATTTTTTCGAGTTCTTCTCGCAGGTGAAAGCTGAGCTTCTTCAGGACCTTTTTTTTTGGACAGCGTTTAAGTGTGGAATTGTATGTTTATTTGGGTACCGTTTTGGACACTTTTGCAGTTATCGTGGCGGGCGACTTCCTTCTTGGGCGAGAGTGTATTTTGGACTTGGATTTAGCGATTGAGGTGGGTGTTGTTGTGAACCTATTATTTTTGACTACCCACTAGGCATATTGGAGTAATTCCTATGTTAATGTGTTGATTGTACCATTTTGGATAAATATTGCATGCTTGTATGAGATTAAGGACATTATGTTAGTACTTGCCTTCATATGGGTTTGGTTATTAGAAGCGGTAATATCATGCTAAAAGGGAAGGCCAATTAATACCTTGTGAGTATTTATGCATGTGGTATAGGCAAACTTAGGTTATATTAGTAATTTATGTTCTTATGCATTTACCAATATCCTGGAATAGTATTCTCTAATAAATGAAAGAACATCGAAACCTGTATTTCTTTTGTATCATCTTGGAACATTTGAATGCTTGTACGGACATTTACATAGGCCATATTTTTTCTGCTACACTATCATGCTGGAACTTGACTTAGGAGAAACCATACTTTCTACTTTTCTCCTTTCATTTTAATCTCAGGGTACTTGTAGCTCGGGTGCGAGCAGGGGGTTTGGGATAGTGTAGTCAGATTCTTGGGATCTAGGACAGGCTGGACTTGTTGGCAGGGTATTGCGGCGACCGCGGACTTTGGGCGGTTGACCGGACGGTTATTATTGCATCAGATTGGGGGGATCGGGCTTTCTTTAGTGGATGGATTTTCCCACTTCGATCAGAGTCGTGATCCAGTCCTGCTATATTATGATACTTGTTACAGAGATACTTTACTCGTGTGGGTCGCTCCCCTCGAGTGCCACTCCGGAGTGTGCGACCGTGCCGGTCAGGAGCCGATTTGTTACTTTTTGGGATGCGACCGTACCAGTCAGAAGTCGGTCTGTATCCCGCGGATGAGTTTTTGAGTTCGACAGCAGAGCAGGCAGTACCAGTTTACTGGCGGTTAGATTGGGTTTATTCAGGCAGGCACATTCACTGATGCATTCGTATAGTTATTCTTCCTAGCTCTGCATTTAGAGGCATTGTAGTGGTAGCTTTATCTTTATTTATCAGCCGTTCAGCCTATAGCATACCACCTAGCTTTTCTTTTTGCCTCTGGTAGACCTAGTGGGCACGTCAGAGTTTGAGGCTTAACCCACTAGGGGAGGCTACTGTTTTATAGTAGTTCTCACCCCCATTGCCCCTTTTTCCTTCTTTTCCCTTTGTTTTGCAGAGTCCTCTGCGGGAGTTGCTGGACCATCCTCAGCAAATCGAGGTAAGAGGATAGCGGACTAGATAGTCATCTACCCTGTCTGCGAGCATAGCAGTATTTTGATTATATCCCTTATACACCCAGACAGTTGTATTTTCTTTTATTTTGGGTCTGGCTTCCGCCACTGGTTGTATTTATTTAGTGAGCTGGGAGAGACATATGTACTTATTGAGAGTTTTATTATACCTTTACTTTCCAGCTACTGTCTGAGATGTATTAGTTATTAGTTCAGCTTTGTATTTATGCTCTTTTATTGTATCCCTTATATCTGAGCAGGTGACCAGCGCTTCGTGTACACGAAAAATTTCGTGTGCACGACGGATCTGTGGACGGGCCCTGATTCTGGTTTACACCCGGGGCGTGACACTAGGTCTGATGAACCCCTTATCCAGAAGATCTTTGAGTTGAGCCTTCAGTTTCTTCAGCTCAGTGAAAGCCATATGATACGGAGCCTTCGAGATATGAGTCGTGCCGGGGACCAAGTCTATGAAAAACTCAATTTTTCGAATCCGGAGGCATTCCGAGTAGCTCGACGGGAAATACATTGGGGAACTCCCGAGCTATTAAAACTTTCTCCAATGCTGGTGCCTCTCGGTATATAACGTCCACCGAAGCTAGGTAGGCCATGCATCCACCAATCATAAGCTGCCTTGCCCTAGCCGAAGAGATAGTCATGGCGAAGAAGGAGCTCTTACATGCTCGGTAGACAAACTCCCCCTCTCCGGGCACACTAAGGGTTACAGTCCTCTACTCGCATGTCACGCCCCGGGGGTTTCATTCAGCGGAAACAATCAACGAAAAAGGGATTTGTTTTGCCTATAAATTTTTTTTTTTGAAATTCCTTCTTCCCCGGTGCGTGCCCAGACCCGCCGCATACACAGAATCACCCTACAAACGGACAGAGTCTCCTCTGTATATGCACGGCGTCGCGGCTAATACAACATGCAAACATAGTAGCTCATTTAATCACAACAGTTCTCAACACTCACACAACTGAACCATTCTCAAGGCCGACCAATTTGAAAGGATAAATCCACAATTTTAAAAGCGGTGCCCACCCGGCACCCAGATTTCTAAAATAGTTCGAAAAGCATAAATCCACAGAGTTTTTAAAACAGTGCCCACACGACACTCAGGTTTTGAAATCCGTTTTCTAAAATCCATAAATCCACAGGGTTTTGAAAATGGTGCCCACACGACACCCCAGTTTTGAAAACGGTTTTCGCAATTCTTTTTCTTTTCTTTTCTTTTTCTTTCTTTCCTTTTGAAAAACGGCCGAACAGAAATAAGAACTCAAACATCCACACAACCAAAGAGCAAAGTTCCGACATCCACACCGACCCCACGAGGGTATCGAGAACCACACAACAGTATACAAGTAGTAAATGAAATGCAACAGAAAAGGGAAAATACAGTCTGAGATCTCATAGGACCCGAAAGCTCCTGACTCGGTCTCACAGTCGCCTAGCTCTCACCCCTGAAAGAACCTGTCACGGAGTGGGAAGTCAGAGACACGATAACATAATACTAAAGCAGGAAAATGTAGTAAATGCCAACCGTCAAACGATCTGGAGCAACCACCCTCCCAAGAGGGAAAAAGAAACACGAACACCTGTAAAACCTGACCACGTCGAGCATCTACGTCGACGGGTCGCACCGCTCACGAAGAGCCACGAACACTTGTAACACCTGACCACGTCGAGCATCTACGTCGACGGGTCGCACCGCTCACAAAGAGCCACGAACACCTGTAACACCTGACCACATCGAGCATCTACGTCGACGGGTCGCACCGCTCACACCTTGGCGCCTCAAAACCCCACAACTACGGGGGCCCCACTACGTCACCTCGTGGGTTTACACGGGTCATAGACCACTTTTTTGAAAAAGCGCACCCTTTGCGGTGGCCAAACCGCGGGTGCGCGTGCTGCAGCCTCGAGCATAGTAACTAAGAATACCGTACATAATCACGAAGCGAGAACCATAGAGACTATCATCCACATATGACAAATAACAAGAACCATAGAGACTATCATCCACATATGACAAATAACAAGAACCATAGAGACTATCCACAATACCATAGTTAAACGCACAAATATAGTTAGTTACAAGTGTCGGAAATGCCATGCTAAGTCTCCAAATAAAAACCCACCTCAAACACGAAGGAGAAGACGTGCGGAAGCTCCAACTAAAAATACCCTCGCAGTGTGCCCGAACAGCTACAATAAGAATTATTTGTTAAAAACATCGTCGTGGTTAAAAACACTCAAAAACGGGGCGAAACGGGCTAAAAACGGAGCTTCTGGACCCTTTTCTGAAGACAGGTGCACGGATCCAGGCGTGGACCGGGTCCACGATGGCAGGCGGCAGCGGCGCAGACCAGGCGCACGCCGCAGCGGTAGACCGCTGCGGCATGGGCCGGGCCGCGCACGAGCCGAGGCGCGCACCGGGTCCACACCGTTTGGGCTACGGGGTGTGCACCGGGTGCCCGCCTCAGCGGTGGACCGCGCGGCCTAGCGCACGCATTCGTGCACCGGGTCCGCGCCCCTGGGCCCGGGAGCCGTGCGCCGGGTGCACGCCGGGTCCCATGGACCGCGCGGCCTGGCACACGCATTCGTGCACCGGGTCCGCGCCCTTGGGCCCGGGAGCCGTGCGCCGGGTGCACGCCGGGTCCCGTGGACCGCGCGGCGACCTGGCCGTACCAGGTGAACAATGCCGCCCCTTTTCGCCCCCCCGCGGCTCCGATTGCGACCCCGCGACCCCGGTGACTGCGGCGACGACCCCGTGGACACGATAACGGCGGCGGCAGCCTCCCGTTTAACAACGGCGGCGGCGGCCTCCCATTCAACAACTCGTATCGCCCGCGACACCGACGAAAAAGGAAAACCTCATACCGAAAAGAACGGAAAAACCTGAACCGCTCACCTCGTTTTCGCCGGTAAATGAGGAAGGAGGAGGATCGTCCCGCTCTCGTTCGCCGGATTCCGCAGGAAATGCGATCGTCCTTCCTTCTCCCCGTCTCGTCACCTCGGTTCTTCACGCCAACCGATGGAGGGAAAAGCTAGGGATCGGGTTCCTCGCACGCGCTCGGGTGGAAAACTACGCACCGGAAATGAGAAGTGGGGAAAAACCCTACGCCCCCAACCAAAAATGTAAATTGATCGTACGGGTGTGAATGGGGGGTGGGATTGAACCCTAAACCCCCAAATTCGAAACTTAGTGATCGGGTGCGGATCAGGGTCAACTTACCTCGAAAAGCGTGCCGATCTCCCGCACGCTTTTTGATGCACCCGGAACCGCTGGTTTACCTCGAAAAGCATGCCGATCGCCCGCACGCTTTTTGATGCACTCGGAACCGCTGGTTTACCTCGAAAAGCCTGTCGATTGCCCGTACGCTTTTTGATGCACCCGGAACCGCTGGTAACCATTCAGAAATTTATTCTGGGAGATCCCGGGGTCGGAATTCGAATCCGATCGCGCCACCGTTTCCCGTTTCGCGAGCTCTACCACTTAAAAATACCTGCGAGCCCCGATGGTCTCCCCAGAAAAAGTGGATTAATAACCCCCCCCCCCCCCCCCCGCCGGGCCACTAAAAGAGGTAAGTAAAATAATTAAAAAAAATCCTAAATACATTTAAAAAAGCCGGTTACTACACCACTCACCTCTTAAAAACAAGTTTCGTCCCCGAAACTTAAATCCTGGGTCGCGGTGAAAAGATCGGGGTAGCACTCCCTCATTTTTGACTCCAACTCCCAAGTTGCTTCTCGCTCCTCATGGTTGCTCCAGAGCACCTTCACGTAGGGGATGGCTCGATTTCGCAGTGTCTTATTTTCCCTTGCTAGGATCCGCACCGGGGTTTCCTCGAAGCTCAGGTCCTCCTTAAGTTCGGGGGTAGAGCCGTCCAGAACATGCGATGGGTCGGGGAGGTATTTCTGGAGCATCGAAACGTGGAACACGTCGTGGACTCGGCCGAGGTGTGGTGGTAGGGCAAGGCGGTAAGCCACCGGGCCGATGCGCTCCAGGATCTCGAATGGCCCCACAAACCGTGGGCTCAACTTGCCCTTCAGCCCGAAACGCTTAATTCCCTTGGATGGCGAGACTCGTAGTAACGCGTGCTCTCCCACTTGAAATTCCGAGTCGCGGCGTCTCTGGTCTGCGTAGCTCTTTTGTCGACTTTGGGCGGTCAGTAAGCGCTGCCTGATGAGGCGGACTTTCTCTTCGGTCTCTTCCACTAAGTCCGGTCCCAAGAATTTCCGTTCCCCTAAGTCGTCCCAACAGATCGGGGATCAGCAACGTCTCCCGTATAAGGCTTCGTAGGGCGCCATCTGGATGCTGGCCTGGTAGCTGTTGTTGTAGGCGAATTCCACGAGGGGTAAGTAGCGTGACTAACCGACCCCCCAGTCAAGTACACAGGCGCGAAGCATGTCCTCGAGAGTCTGAATCACTCGCTCCGGCTGTCCGTCCGTCTGGGGGTGGAAGGCTGTGCTGAACTGTAGTTTGGTCCCCAAGGCCCGCTGTAGACTCTGCCAGAACTTCGAGACAAAGCGCGTGTCTCCATCCGAGGTGATCGACGCCGGCACTCCATGCAATCTCACGATCTCGCTGATGTAGACTTGAGCCGCCCGCTCTCGGGTCCATGTTGTATGAATAGGCAGGAAGTGTGCTGACTTGGTTAACCGGTCCACTATGACCCAGATCGTGTCGTGCCCCTGCTGCGAACGTGGGAACCCAGTGACGAAATCCATGGTGATCCACTCCCACTTCCACTCTGGCACCGGTAAGGGCTGTAACCTTCCCGCTGGTCGCTGGTGCTCGGCCTTTATCTGTTGACATACTAGGCAATGAGCTACATGTCGTGTCACATCCCCCTTCAGTTTAGGCCACCAGAAGGTCTGCTTGAGGTCCCTGTACATCTTCGTGCCTCCTGGATGCGCCGCATAAGGGGCGCGGTGTGCCTCTGCCAAATTTCCTCCTTCAACTTCGACGAATCCGGCACGCAAATCCGCCCGCGGAACCGTAGGGTACCATCGCCTTCCACCGAAAAAAATCGTTCTCTTGGTTCAGGGAGATCTTGTCTCGTACGAGCTGTAAGTGAGAGTCGGTCTGTTGTCCTTCCCGGATCTTCTCGAACAACGTCGGCTTGACTATCAAGGTTAAAAGTTGCGCAACCGTGCCCGCTGGTACCACCTCCAACTTCAATCGTGAGAACTCCGCGATCAAGCTGCTCTGCTCAGTTATCGCGCCTACAGACACCCCTTCCAGTTGCCCCTTCCTGCTCAAAGCGTCTGCCACCACGTTTACCTTCCCGGGGTGGTATTGGATTGATAGATCGTAATCCTTTAATAATTCTAACCACCGCCTCTGTCGCAAATTTAGTTCTTTCTGGGTGAACAGGTGCTTAAGACTTTGGTGGTCCGAGAACACCTTACAGTGAACGCCATAGAGGTAGTGCCTCCAAAGCTTTAAAACAAAAACCACTGCGGCCAGCTCCAAATCGTGCGTCGGGTAGTTCCTTTCGTATTCCTTTAGTTGCCTGGAAGCATAGGCTATTACCTTCCCTTGTTGCATTAATACACCCCCAAGACCGATCCTTGATGCGTCGCAGTATACTTCGTAATCTTCTCCGGGGGTCGGTGGTACAAGTACTGGTGCCCTGGTTAGCCTTTCCTTTAGTTCTTCGAAGCTCTCCCGACATTGGGTCGTCCACACGAATTTTTCTCCTTTCCTGGTCAACCGGTTTAGAGGGGCAGCAATCTTCGAGAAACCCTCGACGAAACGTCGGTAGTAACCTGCCAGGCCCAAGAAACTGCGTATCTCCGTCACTGTAGTCGGCGGCTGCCAGTCAATTACCGATTCCACCTTCTTGGGATCCACTGCAATTCCTTCCGCCGAGATCACGTGTCCTAGAAAACCCACTTCGCGAAGCCAAAAATCACATTTCTTGAGCTTAGCAAACAACTTCTGATCCTTGAGAGTCTGGAGAATTGTTCGCAAATGGTCCTCGTGCTCCTCTTCGGTGGGTGAAAAGATCAGGATGTCGTCGATGAAGACCACTACGAACTGGTCTAGGAAGGGTCTGAAGATTCTGTTCATCATATCCCTAAATAACGCGGGGGCGTTCGTAAGCCCGAACGGCATAACAGTGAACTCGTAGTGGCCGTACCGGGTCCGGAAGGCGGTTTTGGAATAACCTCGTTTCGAACTCGGAGCTGGTGGTAACCCGATTGTAGATCAATTTTTTTTTTTTTTTTTTTTTTTTTTTTTTTTTTGAGAAAATCGTCGCTCCCCGTAGTTGGTCGAAGAGGTCGTCGATTCTGGGCATGGGGTACTTGTTCTTCACCGTAACCTTGTTTATCCCTCTGTAGTCGATGCAGAGACGCAGGCTTCCGTCTTTCTTCCGCACAAAGAGTACCGGTGCGCCCCAGGGCGACACACTCGGTCTGATAAATCCTTTATCCAAGAGGTCTTCAAGTTGCACCTTAAGCTCCTTCAATTCCACGAAGGCCATTCGGTAAGGTGCCTTCGTGATAGGCTGCGTGCCCGGTAGGAGTTCGATAGGGAACACCACCTCCCATTCAGGGGGCTTCCCGGGCAGCTCCGTCGGGAAAACGTCGGGAAAGTCCCTCACTACCGGGATGTCTGAAAGTGTCGTCGAGGGTCGGGTGACTAGATCCACAGATGCCAAGTAGGCCACACACCCACCCTCCACGAATCTTCTAGCCCGTGTTGCTGAGATGACAACTGGGAAGGAGGTGCTCTTACACGCCAGGTACACGTGTTCAGGGAAACCCGGTTCTTGTAGTCGCACCTGCCGCTTCTCACGGTCGATAAGTGCTTGGTACCTCGTGAGCCAGTCCATGCCCAACACTGCGTCGTACCCCTTCAGGGGAATTACCACCAAAGCCCAAGGGCAAGATAGTCGCCCTAGCTTTATCGGGCAGGCGGCCACAAAGCTATCCGCCTCCAAAGGCCCACCTGCAGTTTGGACCACCATTCGACTTTGGAGAGGTATCTCCCCAAGACCATGCACAGACACGAAGTCACGAGAAATGAAAGAGTGTATTGCTCCCGTATCAAAAAGAGTTCTAGCACGGGAATTTGAAATAGAAGTAATCAACCACCTATCGAGAGAAAAGGACCTATACTTTCCCCCCCGATCACTCGCGTTCTATATTCCTATGCCCTACACATTTCATTCATTTGTTTCATTCATTTGTAGCTAAGTGTGGTATCTCCGTGGATGTCGAACACTGACTGTTGTGATTAAAGAATTGTCTCTGATACCATCTTAATCTGTCACGCCCCGGGGGTTTCATTCAGCGGAAACAATCAACGAAAAACGGATTTGTTTTGCCTATAAATTTTTTTTTTTGAAATTCCTTCTTCCCCGGTGCGTGCCCAGACCCGCCGCATACACAGAATCACCCTACAAACGGACAGAGTCTCCTCTGTATATGCACGGCGTCGCGGCTAATACAAAATGCAAACATAGTAGCTCATTTAATCACAACAGTTCTCAACACTCACACAACTGAACCATTCTCAAGGCCGACCAATTTGAAAGGATAAATCCACAATTTTAAAAGCGGTGCCCACCCGGCACCCAGATTTCTAAAACAGTTCGAAAATCATAAATCCACAGAGTTTTTAAAACAGTGCCCACACGACACTCAGGTTTTGAAATCCGTTTTCTAAAATCCATAAATCCACAGGGTTTTGAAAACGGTGCCCATACGACACCCCAGTTTTGAAAACGGTTTTCGCAATTCTTTTTCTTTTCTTTTCTTTTTCTTTCTTTCCTTTTGAAAAACGGCCGAACAGAGATAAGAACTCAAACATCCACACAACCAAAGAGCAAAGTTCCGACATCCACACCGACCCCACGAGGGTATCGAGAACCACACAACAGTCTACAAGTAGTAAATGAAATGCAACAGAAAAGGGAAAATACAGTCTGAGATCTCATAGGATCCGAAAGCTCCTGACTCGGCCTCACAGTCGCCTAGCTCTCACCCCTGAAGGAACCTGTCACGGAGTGGGAAGTCAGCGACACGATAACATAATACTAAAGCAGAAAAATGTAGTAAATGCCAACCGTCAAACGATCCGGAGCAACCACCCTCCCAAGAGGGAAAAAGAAACACGAACACCCGTAAAACCTGACCACGTCGAGCATCTACGTCGACGGGTCGCACCGCTCACACCTTGGCGCCTCAAAACCCCACAACTACGGGGGCCCCACTACGTCACCTCGTGGGTTTACACGGGTCATAGACCACTTTTCCGGAAAAGCGCACCCTTTGCGGTGGCCAAACCGCGGGTGCGCGTGCTGCAGTCTCGAGCATAGTAACCAAGAATACCGTACATAATCACGAAGCGAGAACCATAGAGACTATCATCCACATATGACAAATAACAAGAACCATAGAGACTATCATCCACATATGACAAATAACAAGAATCATAGAGACTATCCACAATACCATAGTTAAACGCACAAATATAGTTAGTTACAAGTGTCGGAAATGCCATGCTAAGTCTCCAAATAAAAACCCACCTCAAACACGAAGGAGAAGACGTGCGGAAGCTCCAACTAAAAATACCCTCGCCGTGTGCCCGAACAGCTACAATAAGAATTATTTGTTAAAAACATCGTCGTGGTTAAAAACACTAAAAAACGGGGCGAAACGGGCTAAAAACGGAGCTTCTGGACCCTTTTCTGAAGACAGGTGCACGGATCCAGGCATGGACCGGGTCCACGACGGCAGGCGGCAGCGGTGCAGACCAGGCGCACGCCGCAGCGGTAGACCGCTGCGGCATGGGCCGGGCCGCGCACGAGCCGAGGCGCGCGCCGGGTCCACACCGTTTGGGCTACGGGGTGTGCACCGGGTGCCCGCCTCAGCGGTGGACCGCGCGGCCTGGCGCACGCATTCGTGCACCGGGTCCGCGCCCCTGGGCCCGGGAGCCGTGCGCCGGGTGCACGCCGGGTCCCATGGACCGCGCGGCCTGGCGCACGCATTCGTGCGCCAGGTCCGCGCCCCTGGGCCCGGGAGCCGTGCGCCGGGTGCACGCCGGGTCCCGTGGACCGCGCGGCGACCTGGCCGTACCAGGTGAACAGTGCCGCCTCTTTTCGCCCCCCCGCGACTCCGATTGCGACCCCGCGACCCCGGTGACTGCGGCGACGACCCCGTGGACACGATAACGGCGGCGGCAGCCTCCCGTTTAACAACGGCGGCGGCGGCCTCCCGTTCAACAACTCGTATCGCCCGCGACACCGACGAAAAAGGAAAACCTCATACCGAAAAGAACGAAAAAACCTGAACCGCTCACCTCGTTTTCGCCGGTAAGGGAGGAAGGAGGAGGATCGTCCCGCTCTCGTTCGCCGGATTCCGCAGGAAGTGCGATCGTCCTTCCTTCTCCCCGTCTCGTCGCCTCGGTTCTTCACGCCAACCGATGGAGGGGAAAAGCTAGGGATCGGGTTCCTCGCACGCGCTCGGGTAGAAAACTACGCACCGGAAATGAGAAGTGGGGAAAAACCCTACGCCCCCAACCAAAAATGTAAATTGATCGTACGGGTGTGAATGGGGGGTGGGATTGAACCCTAAACCCCCAAATTCGAAACTTAGCGATCAGGTGCGGATCAGGGTCAACTTACCTCGAAAAGCGTGCCGATCTCCCGCACGCTTTTTGATGCACCCGAAACCGCTGGTTTACCTTGAAAAGCGTGCCGTTCGCCCGCACGCTTTTTGATGCACCCGGAACCGCTGGTAACCATTCAAAAATTTATTCTGGGAGATCCCGGGGTCGGAATTCGAATCCGATAGTGCCACCGTTCCCCGTTTCGCGAGCTCTACCACTTAAAAATACCCGCGAGCCCCGATGGTCTCCCCAGAAAAAGTGGATTAATAACCCCCCCCCCCCCCCCCGCTGGGCCACTAAAAGAGGTAAGTAAAATAATTAAAAAAAATCCTAAATACATTTAAAAAAGCCGGTTACTACATCGCAATCAATGGTAGCGAGGTGCCTAGTGAGCCAGTCCATCCTAAGAACCACTTCAAACTCTTTTATCGATATTAGCACGAGGTTCGCCAGGAACACATGATCGCCCAACATCACAAGGCATAACCAAATATAACTGTTTGCATCAATAAAAACTCCGAGAATTTGTATCTAGAGTGCCATTGATAATTGCCTCGTCTTGAAGTTGTGAACGCATGCAAAAGAATGAGATATGAATGAATGAGAAGCTCCAGTATCAAATAAAGTCCTATCTCGAGTAACAAACAGAGAGGTAATACTTGCAACGACGTCCTTGTGTGCGTTCCCCTTTGGTTGGAACATGTTGTAGACACGCCCACCAGATGCCTGGTGTGCCCTTTCATTCTGGCGTGAGGTGGATGGGCGTCCAGACGATGCTGCAGCAGTAGGAGCCCCACTATTCTGGCGCCGAGGGGCAAGAGAGGAAGCAACACTCTAAGCCGGCCAGCTGCCCCTAGGATAATTAGCTCTCATATAGCTTGGCTGACTAAAATAAAAATAGTGGTCCTTCCGCTGCAGGCACGTGCTCACCAGGTGCGCCTGCCCACAGATGACGCAAGGTTGATCACCCTGCCACTGATTTCCTGATGGTGCGCTCCTGGCTGACTAGGTACAAGGGTGCTTTGGTGGCCTCTTGTTGGACGAGAAGCCACTCGTGGACTTGGCATGAGGACGTTTATTGTCCCCGCTCCACTTCGTCAACTCCCACTCGATCCGTGCCTTCTCTATGTCATTCTGTACCATCAAAGTCAGATCCAAACACTCATCGAAGGTCATCATGCCATGAGAAACGATCAACCTTCAAATGTTCGGCCTCAAGCCCTTGGAGAATAGGCTCGCCCTATGATACTCATTGCGGAAGATGAAAGGAATCAATACAACAATACAAGAGAAGTCCTGCTCGTACTCCGTCACAGTACGATTTCCTTGCTTGAGTCGCTCAATTTCGCGCTCTAGGCTCTGCTTGGTTCTTTCCTTGAAGTAATGGCCATAGAGCAATTCTCTTAATTCCTTCCACGATGGGTAGACTGCAGTATATTGTTTCTTCAGAAGTTGCAGCCACCAATTATAGGCCTCACCCTATAAGAAGTGAGTGGCCAAAGGAATCTTATGTTCCTTGATGTAGAAATCTCGGAACAGCTTCTACATGTGACCGACTCTTGCCCGAGAACTTCGACGGATCTAATTTCTTGAATTCCGCTAAACTCTCTCTCTCGCTTCGGCCCACTCTATTGCTTGAAGGTCACCACCCTTGGCAAATGTAGTAAGCGTCGTCGTCCTGGGTGGTACACCAGTGGTGCTCGAAGGTCCTGGGCCACCTGCCACCGGCATACCCATAAAACTCAAAACGAAGAGGAACGGTAAATACGAAAATCGAAGATCTACCTCTCGTGAATACGTCGCCGTAAAAATCGACTAAAAACTCCCACGGGTCAGCACAGGGGAGTCTGCGGACGAAACGTCGACGGGAAGGGCCACAATCGGAGAAGCATCGAAGTGTGCCGAGTCGGGGAAAATATCAATGCCGCGGCCTCCTAAAATGCCCAAGATCCTTCAAAGAGTAGAAGACTTGATGTAGAAAATCCCTGCCAAAGATGGTCCCAAGAAAGCTCCAAAAAATATTAGAATGAGGGGTGGAATGGCCTATTTATAGGCAAAATCCAAAAAAACCACATTTCGGTTTTGGGGTGCATTTTCGGGTGCCCGGAAGAAACAGACGCCGAACAGGGGACAGCGGCGGCCATCCGCACAGCGCCCGGATCACTCCGGGTGCATCGCGTGTCTTGGCCCATGCGACAGCGGGCGTTGGCCAACCACGGCGCGCCGCGTGGCGCCTGCGTGCCTACCACGCCGCCTGCCGCTCTGCCACCTCACGTGCCCCCGCCTGTCCGCGCCTGCCATGCCACCAACCCCGCCGCGCTCTGGCCAACCTGCAGCTGGCACGTGGCCCGCGCGGCCATTCGCTGCGCCCGGTGCACGCGAAGTGGGCTGTGGACTGGCCCACTTCCGGATTCAACCCCAATGAGCCCAAATAGCCGGTTTTCAACGTTTTCGCGCACTGAGTTCGTTTTTCACGTCCGTTTGTCACGTTGCACACTCGATACACCAATAATAGGAGTTTTCACGCCGCGGACTACGTGGGCAAGTTACACAGGGATTTTGGGCCTCCACACAAACTTGCCTCGTTACCTTACTATACTGAAGGAATGTAATTCTGGTACTGTATGGCGTTTGGAACATAGGTGACCTGCTGATGGGATTTGTCGCTTTGGCCGTGTTTTTAGGTCATTTGGACATTCGATTCGTGGATTCGCACATTGTCGGTTGGTTGTGAGTATTGATGCCTCTCATATGTACGACAAATACGAAGGTCATGCTTTGATAATGATGTCTGCAGATGCAAATAATAGACTATATCCTTTGACATTTGTAATTTGTGAATGGGAGAATGGAGAGGGTTGGTGATGGTTTCTGCAAAATATGCATCAATATGTTACCCGCGATAGAGCCATTTGTTTTATATCTGATCGATTTTCTGGATTGAGGAAAATAGTGGCTGATATCTATTCTCCATGACAGGGTCACTCGCATCGTTGGTGTTTTTGACACATAAAAGCAAATATGAATAAGCGCTTCAAAAACGATAATTTGTTAGATAAATTCTGGAACATCGGAAGTGCTTCAACACTGAGCGAATATTATCAAATAAAAGAAGAATTAGATGCGTTGGATCACGTGCTTGATAGTGGGTGCATGATTTTGAAAGATATAAAGAGTACTGGGCAAGTGCATTTGATGGAGGCCGTCAATTTGGGTTGACGACTGCGAATATTTCTGAATCGTTAAATGGGATACTTAAGGGGATTCGTGCTTTGCCGATCATGGCTTTTATTGCGGCGACATTTATAAACTGAATACATATTTGTTAAAACACCGCGATCATGGTGAAAGTGTGACGGGCGCGTTAAGT
The DNA here is from genome assembly GCA_029168755.2 of Tillandsia fasciculata. Taxonomy (NCBI): domain Eukaryota; kingdom Viridiplantae; phylum Streptophyta; class Magnoliopsida; order Poales; family Bromeliaceae; genus Tillandsia; species Tillandsia fasciculata. Next base: position 15,821,693 of record CM054940.1, on the reverse strand, counting down.
CCTAAAATACAAGTAATAATTACCCAAGATATGGATCAAGCGCGGGGACACATTGTCCAAAGCTTTGGACTAACGAAATTTGAAGTCAATACTAGAGATTTCTCCTACACAGTGATCGTGAATGGAATAGAAGCACAATGCTCATGTGGTGAATTTCTTCTAACGGGAATATCTTGCTCGCATCTCCTAGGAGTCTGTAATACTTCACAAATAAGAATAGACTATTATATTTTTTGTTCACGCTGGTATAGTATGGACTGCTATCGTGCGACTTAAAGCACAACATTTTCATCCTGTACTTGATAGACAACACTGACCACGACCCCAAGGCCCCCCGATTGTACCGCCTCCTATACGAAGGAAGAAAGGTCGTCCACGATCTATATGTATTCGTAATATAATGGACGAGGGGGGTTGGCCGACGAGAAAAATGCTCGATTTGTAAACAAGCAGGCCACTATAGGAGCACATGTCCACAAAATGTAGAAAGAGTGCAATAAGGACGTCCGCGTATGACTTCCACAATTTTATTTATGTTGTCTTAATATTATGCTTTTTTTAGCTATTATGTTACTAATATGTAGATTACATATTTCAGATGGCAGATCACGAGGATGTGGGACCAGTTGATCTATCGGTCATATCAGAGCAGCATCTTCATAGGTCAGCATTTATTAGGACTGAGGTAAGAGCTATAAAATATCATTTGATATCTATCATAATATAAATAAGCTGAATTGATGTAAGAGCTAACTATACTATTTTGCATCACAGGGGTATCGTGCTGTGCAGTTCTATAGTAACCGTGAATTTAAAATCCAAAATTTAAGTTTAAATAATTTTCTGGATTATTTAAATGGCAAAAATGGGAAATTAGTAGTGCAATAGAGGCCCTGAAATATCGACTTTTGATCGGGGCCTGATCTCGAAAATCCAAGAGCACCATTGCGATCGTTTCGACGAAACATGAAAAGTTCATATTCACATGTCGGCGATCCAACGGTCGGATCTTCCGCAAAACAGCGAAGAAGGAAACGGGCCCCACAGCTTAAAGTGAATAGTAACCCTGTATTTTAAATACCCTCTTGACCACTAACGGCCGTTTCACCGTCTGAAACCTTGATATAGGGGTATGAGTTGTCACGCCCCGGGGTCGAAACTGCGACCCGGGCTCGCCAACAGATCCGCCACCTATGCTAAGACCCGCATAGGCGAAGCGTCTAACCTGCAAAAGATAGTACTATAGCTACACAAATATCAGAGCTGAAATGAAATGCTGTAAGATAAAATCCCAGAACTGAACAACATGAAATAGAGTACAATATCCATCTCTTCAAATACAGATAATCATCATACAATGTCCTCAGTACAGCATCTCTCAACTATAAAAAGAGATAAACTAAAATTATAGTACATCAGTCTCTCCAAATACGAAAGATCTCTCTCCAGAGAAACAGTAAAAACCAACCAACAGCTACCAGGAATCTCCATCCAGGGGATACAGCTACACTCCTTGGGTGGTAAAGATCTAGCTCGTGACTCCCTCGCCTCGAACAACGATCAAAGATCAGCAACTCCCGAAGAGGACTCTGCAAAACAGGGGGGAGAAAACAAAGGGAAAACAACAATGGGGGTGAGAACCACTAGTAAACTAGTAGCCTCCCCCTGTGGGTAAAGCCTCAAGCTCCGGCGTACCCACTAAGTCTACTAGAGGCAAGAAAGGGGACAAGTGGTAAAGCTGTGAACAGAACTACTGAATAGGAGGGGAAACCACTACTAGTATGCCTCTAAATGCAATACTGGAAGAAATAACTGTATGAATGCATCAGTATCTAGAAGCCTGCCAAGATAACCCAATCCGACCACCAGTGGACACTGGTACTGCCTGCTCTGCCTGCCGCAACGGGTATGCCAGCCTATGCATAACACCGAAGCAAAGGAGTCTCAAGGACTCAAAGTCTGTCTGACGCACACTCCGGAGTGGCACTCGAGGGGAGCGACCCACACGAGTAAAGTAAGTAACCACAAGTAACCTGATATAGCAGGACTGGATCATGACTATGATCAAAGTGGAAAACTCCGTCCACTAATGAAACCCCGACCCGATGCAATAGTACTCAAAAAGTAGGAAATACCATCCACTAGAGAAATCTGATACCCAATCTGATGCAATAGTAAACATCCGGTCAACCGCCCAAAGTCCGCGGTCACCGCAATAACCCACAACCCACAATTGGATAAAATAACTAAGATCCGGTCAACCGCCTACTGTCCGCGGTTGCCGCAATAACCCATAATACAACATCAAGTACACCCTATCACTGACCCTCAGGTCCCGGCTACACTATCCCAAACCTCTGCTCGAACTCGAGCAACATGACTCAAAAGTCTAAATAAAAAGGAGAAAGAAAGCAATCATGGTTTCTCCTAAGTCAAATCCCAATATGATAGTGTAGCAATAAAATAGTGGCCTATCTAGATGTCCAAATAAACATGCAAAAGTCCTCAGCAATGTGAAAGAGAGGGAATGTCAGATAACAGTTCTGCATGTGTAATATTTAATAATATCCACGTAAATATAACAATTATGCTAAAATCATCAGTCAACTACACATGTATATGATCCCTGTTCCATAATAAATCCCCAGAGTGAAACCCGCACATTGATGTGTCATTATGTCCCAACAATTAATCATTTAATCCACTTTCATAAAATCTAGGTGCTACTGTAGCATGTTAATTATCACCAATAAATTAGTCCAATGATCATGTTCCAACAGAAATATTATCCCAATAATATCCCCAACATGCTATATCCACAAAATTAATCTCAGATGATAGGCTCACATTTATATCAGGCAATCATGCATAATAATCAATCAATATGCTCAAAAGTGGGGTTCTCTAATAAACTTAGTGAGCAGGTCAGAAGTAGAGGCGTGCAACAACCACCCACCTCGAAAAGCGCGCACAACACCAAAAGAGACCTCTCGCTGCCCGCTGTCCTCTAACACAGCAATCCACCAAAAATCTGTGTCCTACTGCACAGAATAATGCGCACAATTAAACTCAAAACTGTACAATTAACCGCAGTCCAAAATCAGCCCCCAAAAAGGCTAAATATCACCTCTGTCCAGTCCTCAAGAAAATCCAGAAAATTCACGGTCGCGTTCCTCGCGAAAAGTAGCCCCAAAACGACTGTTTAAACGCCCAGATCTGATACCTGTAGACCAAGATAAAAATAAAAGATCGCTGCACCTCAAAACCTTCCAAATCAGAATTCCTGTAGCAATCAGTCCAAGAAAAGCTTAATTATCACCTTCGAAACAATTTCGAAAAATCTCAGAAAAATCACCACTGTGATCCTCGCGACGAGTAGATCAAAATCGAGTCCTGAAACGCCTTGATCCGATGTTCCTAGGCTGAGATATAAAATCGACAAGCCGGTGCTGTCCAAAATCCATCACAGAAAAATAGGGGTCAAAGATGCCTCGGGAAACATGCCAAAAGTGCGAAACAGAGCGAAGAGATCGACACAAAAATCGAAGCCTTACCTCTTAGGAACACGCTGTCGAAGAAATCGTCCAAAAACTCCTCCTGGTTTGCTCACAGTGAATTTTTAACTGATCTGCGGCGGTAATGGGCCAAAATGGGGAGAAAACCGAGGCGAACTGTAAAATCGATATCGCCGTTGCCGAGCTTCCAGAAATTCCGGGGATCCACCATTAGGACCAGAGCACCAAGGGGAACAAACTTCATATAGGGCTCTCCCTCGCATTCCCTCTCTAAAGCTCGGAAAAGGGGAGAAAAGAGGGAGAGGAGGGGGTATTTATAGGCCCAAACAAACAAATCAGAAAATGACCATTGTGTCCCGAATTCGGGCGCCCGAATCTTTCGGGCCCCGAATTCGGGCCCACACAGTGCCGCGGCCCACGGAGGCCCAGTCCCGCACGGGATCCTGGTCGGACCGCACGGCCGTCCAACCCGCTCCTCCGCACGACACGTGCCCCCGAACACCACACAGCCGATCCAGCCGGTCACCTCGCGCCGCGTGGCGCACCCTGGTCAACGGGGCAGTTGGCGCTGGCCAATAGCCGGCCGCCACGTGGCGCACGCGTGCGCCACGTCGGCGCCGTGGCCGCCACGCCCGCCGGCACCGCCGCCTGCCACCTGCCACCTGCACGCCTGCCCCGCCGCCTGCCGCCCGTACGCGCACAGTAGCTCGCCAAATCCTCGCTCGCCACGTGTCCAATCCCCGCGCTCGCTGCACCCGGTGCACAAAACATCATACACCGGACCAAAGACGAGATGCCACGTGTTTTCCCGCCCGGTCCACCAAACACTGCCCTGTTCCGTAGACCGGGACCAATGAACCATCCAATCACGTCATGCCACGTGGCACCCCTCTCCGGTGCACGCCGGCCGCGTGGACCGCGCACCCGCGCGCCCTGCCGGCGCCCACGCGCCCTGCCCACCGCCGCTCTCCGCCTGCCCGAGGCCGCGCCGCCGCTCTCCGCCGCTGCCCGCCGCTGCCGCCGCCGCCGGCGATCGCCGAAATCACTGTTCCGGCAGTGAACAGTAACCGAAGCTCAAAAATGACAAGTGGGTAGTCCATTTTGACCGTTTTCGCGCGCTGAATCCGAATTTGACGTCCGTTTTGCCAAATTCCAACTCTAAAAATTGCCGAAGGCACCCGAAAATGTGTTCTTAGTCCAAATTTCGTGTGGAGCCCAATTTTAATATCCGTTTCGCGCGAAACCACTTCTAAACCCTCCACGGGGTCCTCCGATCACTCACATGATCCATTTAAGCCCCGAAGTCCAATACTTGTGCCCAATTAGGCCCCAAACACCTCCAACACACTAAGTAGGCCTCCAATAGCCACCCCAACGCACTGCAGCAGCTCTACGGAGATCCGGGTCATCACATGAGTAGTCAAACCTAACTAATTTCGACGTTCTGAGCACAATGGCACTGGTGGATTTCGCGTTTGGCGACCCGGGTGCATCGAAGTGCGTGCATCAGACTATAACTTATCGAATTAAATGGCCTGAGATTTCATACGAGTACCAAATCGAACAAATGAATAGCCTATCTTGATGGTCTCGACGAGCCGGACGTCGTGGCGAGTCTGTTTTGCATTTCGTCGAGCGGATTTTCTTGAATTGCGTAAAAAGTGTCGAAAAATCAATATTTCCTAAGTAATCTATATATTTTATGTGTCAAACTGTTAGGGACTGAAACATCGAGGTGTTGGGTGCATTTTTCACCTACTGTGAAGAGTTCGGAGGTGAGGGTTGAGTGTGAACCGGGTTCGAGGGTTTTGCAAAAGAATCTTGCATTTATGTTGAAGTGTCTCTTGGTCTACCTTGGGCTGCCCGTGGGGGATTCACGAGGAGTCTACGGGTGTAATACGAAGCACCAACTTCCCTCTATATCTCCCAGACTAATCCCCGAGTTCTGGGAGGCTAAGGAACACAAACCCATTGAGAGGAACCCGAGAGAGAGAGAAGAAGAGGAAGGTTGGAACCAAACCTCTCCATGTTGGGTCCTGGAGTTCCTGTGGTGTTCCTCTGTGCCTGTGGACCTTCCTGGGTGCTTGCCGAGGTCGCGCGAAGAAGGAGAAGGATACCCGGCTTCTTCCTCTTTTCATCGACTCCGGCAAAGGTAAGTTTTTAAACCACGGTTTTCTTGAACCCTAGACCAATAGCAGTGGACCTCTTAGGTCCCTAGGTTGTTCTCTGCCAAGCCCCAGGGTCCCATGCACGTTGCATGGCCAGCGGGAGCAAGTTCTCGCTGGAAACCTAGCATAAGCTCCGCCTCGTCACAACTCCGCAACCAATGGACCAAAACGGGTCAAAATTGGTATTCAAGGACTGTAGGATCTATAGATTATTTCTGAAAAATTTTAGCCATTATGGTGGAGTATTTACGAAGAAAATCAAAGCCCTAGTTTTCTAAAAAGTTGCACCTTGGCCGAGCTCGTTGCTCCGGCGCCGGCGACGCTTCCCACCGCCGACCACCTGCCCAGAACTCTTCTTGGGACCGAGGGGAGTCCATCCATGCCATTGCATGCAACCCATGCAGCCCAAATGGGGACCGGCCATGAATGGCCCGAGCTTGAAGCCATTAATGGCGGCCGGCAATCCGGCGACCTCCGACGGCGGGGACAAGGCCAGACCTTCCTAAAAGCTTGCTAGGAAGCTTGTGGTGCTGTTCCTTGCACCTTAAAATCAACCATTGCAAAGTTGCCATTGTTGAAGAAGAAGCTCAAACCGAGCTTGCCCCTGCCGCGCCGCCGCCGTGTCCTGTCGCCGGGCACGGATCCAGGTGAGTTTGTTGTGTGTTTTAGCATCCAAATGGCCAAGTGGTTTGGTCCCAGAGCCCTGGTTGAATGGTCACAAAATTCGAGGTTTAAAGCCATCTTCAACCTCGGATTTTCCGGCAACCGAGGCTATGGGAGGTTGGCCAAGATAATGAGAAAAGTTCCTGCAGTCTTTAGAAGCATCTCCCTCCATCTTGGGAAGCCCCAGGTGCAATGGTTGCTGAGAACAAAGCTGGGCATTGGTTATGTGTGTGTTGTGTAATTGGTGCACACCACCTGTTTGTAGAAATGCCACAATGAAGAAAGGTTGGGATTTAGGTCTCGAGTTAAACATGAAAGATGTCCCAAAATATCCCCTGAGCTTGATGCTCACTTCAGATCAAGTTCTATTTGTGTGGACTGATGTTTGGAGCATTGTGTGAGTTGATTGAGAGCAAGGTGTTGGATCTGAGAGATCCAGTGAACCTGGGTTGCAAATAGGGCAAGCCCAGTGGTTTATAAAGTATTTTAAACATGTGGTAAAAGCAGAATTTTAATTGGCACCTTAAAACTAAAGATGTGGTGTTGTCAAGCTCTAAATTAAGTGTTTTGGTCCAAGGTTTGTTCTGGTCTGTTTGCGAAGTTGCAACAGTGAGCTCTTGGCTAATTTGGGGTCACTAAACGCGATGTTCGCGTTTAATTTAAGTTTTGATGAGCCGGAGAAACAAAAATGCATTTAAGTCTAGGTTAGAGGAGTGTTTCATGGCCCGAAGTTTTCCTCGGGTTTCATGCTGCCGCAAATGAGTGAGCACGGTGTTCAGCAAGTTAGTTGTCACCTACTGGAAGTTACGGTTCGTAAAAATGATTTTCCAGTTGAAAGAACGAGCGAAAACAGTGCTCAAATGGCACTAAAAGTGCGATTTTCGAAAACCCTAAGGGCCTAAACGCAAATGTTACCTAGCGTGCTGTCTTAGGCTGTGTGCTTATGATCTCTATGCATGGCTTCCAGCAAACTTAAGAATCTGCTGTTAATCCCCACACTTGCAGTGTTAAGGGACCCTTGATTAAAAGACCAAAAATGAATACTGATGATGAAAGAGACCAAAGCGTGAAAGAATAAAAAGTTATTAATATAAATTGTTGTGTACATGGCTTAAGCAGGGGCATACCCCCACTGTACATAAGTGCTCGGTTTATGAACTTAGCAGTTAATTAAGTTGCTCAGTTTAACGACTTGGCGGTCAATTGAGTTGAGTTTGATTTGATTTGTTTAGTTTAACGATTTGGCGGTCAATTAAGATTGAGTTTTGACTTGATTTGCTCAGTTTAACAACTTGGCGGTCAATTAAGGTTGACTTTTGACTTGATTTGCTCAGTTTAATGACTTGGTGGTCAATTAAGTTGAGCTTGATTTGATTTGCTCAGTTTAACTGTGATGACCCGGATCTCCGCAGAGCTGCTGCAGTGCGTTGGGGTGGCCATTGGAGGCCTACATGGTGTGTTGGAGGTGTTTGTGGCATAATTGGACATAAGTGTTGGACGTCGGACTTATATGGACCATGTGAGTGATCAGAGGACCCCGTGGAGGGTTTAGAAGTGGTTTCGCGCGAATCGGATATTAAATTTGGGCTCCGGGCGAAATTTGGGCTAAGAACGCATTTCCGGGTGCCTTCGGCAAATTTTAGAGTTGGAATTTGGCAAAACGAACGTCAAATTCGGATTCAGCGCGCGAAAACGGTCAAAATGGACTACCCACTTGATGTTTTTGAGCTCGGGTTACTGTTCACCGTCGGAACAGTGATTCCGGCGATCGCCGGCGGCGGCCGGCGGCGGCGGGCAGCGACGGAGAGCGGCGGCGCGGCCTCGGGCAGGCGGCAGCACGGCGGCGGGCAGGCGCGGGCAGCGCGCAGCGCGCGGGCAGGGGCGCGGGCAGGCGCGCGATCCACGCGCCGGCGTGCACCAGAGCGGGGTGCCACGTGGCATGACTGGATTGGGTGGCTCACTGGTCTCGGTCTACGGAGCTGTGGTGTGCACGGTGGACTGGGCGGGAAAACACGTGGCATCTTCCTATTGGTTCGGTGCACGAATTAGGGTGCACCGGGTGCAGCGAGCGAGAGGCGTTGACACATGGCGTTTGGTGATTGGCCGGGCTACTGTGCGCGTACGGGCGGCAGGCGGCGGGGCAGGCGTGCAGGCGGCAGGCGGCAGGCGGCGGTGCCGGCGGGCGTGGCGGCCACGGCGCCGACGTGGCGCACGCGTGCGCCACGTGGCGTCCAGCCATTGGCTGGCGCCAGTGGCTGCGTTGACCGAGGGAGGGCCACGCGGCGCGAGGAGGTTGGGCGGATCCGCTGTTTCATGTTGGTGGACACGTGTCGGGTAGCGGAGCGGGTTGGACGGCCGTGCGGTCCGACCGGATCCCGTGCGCGGAGTGGGCCGAGCCGGGCCGGGTTACTGTGCGCGCCCGGTTTCGGGGCCCGAAAGTTTCGGGCGCCCGAAACCAGGGACACCGAGGGAATTAACCGAAATGTTTCTTTGGGCCTATAAATAGGCCTCCACTCCCCTCCTTTTCTGCTTTTTCCGAGTGATAGAGAGAGAATGAGAGGGAGAGGTGTATACAAAGTTTGTTCCCCTTGGTGCTCTGGTTCTACTGGTGGATCCCCGGAATTTCTGGAAGCTCGGCAACGGCGATATCATTTTTACAGTTCGCCTCGGTTTTCTCCCATTTCGACCCATTACCGTCACAGTTCAGTCAAAAATTCATTGTGGGCAAACCAGGAGGGGTTTTTGGACGATTTCTTCGACAGCGTGTTCCTGAGAGGTAAGGCTTCGATTTTTGTGTTGATCGCTTCGCTCCGTTTCACACTTTTGGCATGTTTCCCGAGGCATATTTGACCCCCATTTTCTGTGATGGATTTTGGACAGCACCGACTTGCCGATTTTATATCTCAGCCTAGGAACATCGGATCAAGGCGTTTCAGGACTCGATTTCGATCTACTCGTCGCGAGGAACACAGTGGTGATTTTTCTGAGATTTATGGAAATTATTTCGAAGGTGATAATTAAGCTTTTCTTGGACAGATTGCTACAGGAATTTTGATTTGGGAGGTTTTGAGGTGCTGCGGTGTTTTATTTTTTATCTTGGTCTACAGGTATCAGATCTGGGCGTTTAAACAGTCGTTTTGGGGCTACTTTTCGCGAGGAACGCGACCGTGAATTTTCTGGATTTTCTTGAGGACTGGACAGAGGTGATATTTAGCCTTTTTGGGGGCTGATTTTGGACTGCAGTTAATTGTACAGTTTTGAGTTTAATTGTGCGCATTGTTCTGTGCAGTGGGACACAGATTTTTGGTGGATTGCTGTGTTAGAGGACAGCGGGCAGCGAGAGGTCTCTTTTGGTGTTGTGCGCGCTTTTCGATGTGGGTGGTTGTTGCGTGCCTCTATATCTGACTTACCCACTAAGTTTATTAGAAAATCCCACTATTGAGCATATTGATTGCGTATCATGCATGATTGACTGATATATATGTGAGCCTATCATCTGAGATTAATTTTGTGAATATAGCATGTTGAGGATATTATTGGGATAATATTTCTGTTGGAACATGATCATTGGAATAATTTATTAGTGATAATTAACATGCTACATCAGCACCTAGATTTTATGAAAGTGGATTAAATGATTAATTGTTGGGACATAATGACACATTAATGTGCGGGTTTCACTCTGGGGATTTATCATGGATCAGGGATTATTTACACGTGTAGTTGACTGGTGATTTTAGCATGATGGGTATATTTATATGGATTTATTATTTGTTACACCTGCAGAACTGTTATTTGATATTCGCTCTTTCACCTTGCATGAGGACTTTTGCATGCCTATTTGGACATCTAGATAGCCCACTATTTTACTGCTACACTATCATATTGGGATTTGACTTAGGAGAAACCATGATTGCTTTCTTTCTCCTTTTATTTAGACTTTTGAGTCATGTTGCTCGGGTTCGAGCAGAGGATTGGGATAGTGTAGCCGGGACCTTAGGGTCAGAGACAGGTTGTACTTGATGTTGGATTATGGGTTATTGCGGCAACCGCGGGCAGTAGGCGGTTGACCGGATCTTAGTTATTTTCCCCAGTTGTGGGTTGTGGGTTGTTGCGGTGACCGCGGACTTTAGGCGGTTGACCGGATGTTTACTATTGCATCAGATTGGGTATCAGATTTGTTCTAGTGGATGGTGTTTCCCACTTCTCGAGTACTATTGCATCAGATCGGGGTTTTATTAGTGGACGGAGTTTCCCACTTTGATCATAGTCATGATCCAGTCCTGCTATTATGAGACAGTGGTTACAGAGATGCTTGATACAGTGATACTTTACTCGTGTGGGTCGCTCCCCTCGAGTGCCACTCCGGAGTAGGCTTTACACGGTGCCGAGCGCCGGGCACCGTTCTGAGTTCTTGAGTTCGACAGCAGAGCAGGCAGTACCAGTTTTTACTGGTGGCACTAGATTGGGTCTATTTGGTCAGATATTGTTTTCTGATGCATTCATACCGTCATTTCCTTCGGTATTGCATTTAGAGGCATACTTGTTGTGGTTTCCCCTTTTATTCAGTAGTCCTGTTTACAGCTTTACTACTTGCCCTTTTCTTGCCTCTAGTAGACTTAGTGGGTACGCCGGAGCTTGAGGCTTTACCCACAGGGAGAGGCTACTGGTTTACTAGTGGTTCTCACCCCTATTGTTGTTTCCCTTTCTTTTTCTCTCCCTTGTTTTGCAGTGTCCTCTTTGGGAGTTGCTGATCGTCGGTCGTTGTCCGAGGCGAGGAAGTCACGAGCTAGATCTTTATCACCCGAGGAGTGTAGCTGTATCCCCTGGTTGGAGATTTCTGGTAGCTGTTGGCTGGTTTTTACTGTTTTCTTTGGAGAGAGATCTTTTGTATTTGGAGAGACTGATGTTGAGACTGATGTACTATAGTTTTAGTTTATCTCCTTTTTTAGTTGAGAGATGCTGTACTGAGGACATTGTATGATGATTATCTATATTCGAGGAGAATGGATATTGTACTTTATTTCATGTTGTACAGTGATTGGATTTTATTTTACAGCATTTTATTTCAGCTCTGATATTTGTGTAGCTATAGTACTATCTTTTGCAGGTTAGACGCTTCGCCTATGCGGGTTTTAGCATAGGTGGCGGATCTGTTGGCGAGCCCGGGTCGCAGTTTCGACCCTGGGGCGTGACATTAACGACTTGGCGATCAATTAAGGTTGAGTTTTGACTTGATTTGCTCAGTTTAACGACTTGACGGTCAATTAATATTGGGTTTTGACTTGATTTGCTCAGTTTAACGACTTGGCGGTCAATTTGGGTTGAGTTTGATTTGATTTGCTCAGTTTAACGACTTGGCGGTCAATTTGGGTTTGGCTGGTTTGTAGTTCAAATTGAATCTTTTATGGTTCAGTTCAAGTTGAATCGACTTGTGGTTTGATTCGATTCGGATCGGCTAGAACCTCCTATAGTTTGGTTCAAGTTGATTTCTTCGTGGCTTGGTTTAGGTTGAACTGGCTTGTAATTCGGTTCGACTTGGCTCGATCCTCCTGTGATTCCGTTCAAGTTGAACCGACTTGTAATTTGGTTCGGCTCGGCTTTGGCCTTTTGTGGTTCTGTTTGGGTTGAACCAACAAGTTGGATCCTTTATGGTTTGGTTTAAGCCGAACCGGCTTGTGGTTCGGTTTGGTTCGAACCTCATGTAGTTCAGTTTGAATTATTTATCTCAATTGTATTCGTTTTAAATCATATCCATATTGGGTTTAGTTAACAATCCGATTTAAATCGAATTAATTCGAGCCGTGCCTATCACGAAAATAGCGATTGGCTCGATCGGTGCCTATCGCGAAGATGATAGTTTGATCGAGTCGAGCCGTGCCGATTACGAAGATAGCGGTTGGCTCGATCACTACCTATCCTGAAGATGGCGGTTTGATCGAGTCGAGTCGTGCCTATCACGAAGATGGCGGTTGGCTCGATCGGTGCCTATCACGAAGATGGCGATTTGGTCGAGTCGAGCCGTGCCTATCACGAAGATGGCGATTGGCTCGATCGGTGCCTATCATGAAGATGGCGGTTTGATCGAGTCGAGCCGTGTCTATCACGAAGATGGCGATTGGCTCGATTGGTGCCTATCACAAAGATGGCGATTTGGTCGAGTTGAGCCGTGCCTATCACGAAAATGGCGATTGGCTCGATCGGTGCCTATAACGAAGATGGCGATTTGGTCGAGTCAAGCCGTGCCTATCACGAAAATGGCGGTTGACTCGATCGGTGACTATCATGAAGATGGCGGTTTGATCGAGTCGAGCCGTGCCTATTACGAAGATGGCGATTGGCTCGATCGGTGCCTATCACGAAGTTGGCTATTTATTTTTGTAGTTTTTATTTTTATTTTATTATTATTCTTTTTTTTTTTGGTAGGTTTGATCGTGTCGGGCCTATCACGAAGATGGTTGCTCGATCGTAGCAAAAGGACGGTTTGGTTTGAATCGTCATGTTTCGACCGTGTCGAGCCTATCACGAAGATGGCCGCTCGGTAAAAAAAGGTAATCTAAAATCGGGTTTGATCGTGTTAGCCTATCACGAAGATGGCCGCTCGATCGCACCAAAAGAACGGTTTGGTTTGAATCGCCATGTTTCGATCGTGTCGAGCCTATCACGAAGATGACCGCTCGGTAAAAAAAAGGTAATATAAAATCGGGTTTGATCGTGTCGAGCCTATCACGAAGATGGCCGCTCCATCGCACCAAAAAGAATGGTTTGGTTTGAATCGTCATGTTTCAACCGTAACGAATCTATCACGAAGATGGCCGCTCGGTACAAAGATTAACGATACATGCGCGCGATAAAAAAAAAAAAAAAATCTAAAGTCGTGTTTGATCGTATCGAGCCTATCACGAAGATGACCGCTCGGTCAAACGGACAAGTGATTGCATTTTTTATCATTTGCATGTATGCGCCATCTCTTTACTATCATGGAAGTCGAGTCGCCTCCATTATTTTTGCCGTCGTCGTTTTTGTTGTTGAAGAACAAAAGCCCGAAGCCACATTTTCTTCTTTTTTTTCACTTGCTGGAACAAATATGAGGACACCGAGCAAAAGCTTTTGTTTTTTTTTTTTTTGCTTGGTGTTGCTTCGTGGGTGAACAAAAAAAAAAAAAAAAAAAAAAAAAAAAAAAAAAAAAACTCCTCTGTTGCATGCCGAGAGAGATAGAGAGAGAGAGAAGTAAAGAAAAACTCCTTTTTTTTTTTTTTTTTTTGTGCTGTAGAACTTTTATTTTCTCTTCTTTCTATTCTCAGATTTTTTTGTCTTCTTCTCTCCAGCTTTTTTTTTCTTTCTCCCCTTCTCTCCAATTTATAGGAGTCTCAAAATTTTAAAAATTATTTTAAAAAAATTAATAATATTTTCACATCTTCTGCTCTTTTTCTTTTTTTCCTCTTCTTATTCCTTTTTGCAAAAAGACAATCTTCATATCTAATTTTTTCTTTTTTTCTTTTTTTTTTTCTATATCTCATTTCCCCTTTTTTATTTTCTTTCCTTTTTTTTTTCTTTTGGAAATAATTTTAGAAAAACTCTTCCTTCTTTTTTTTGTATTTCTTCCCCTTTTTTTTTTTTTTGATTCCTTTCATTTTTTTTTTCCTTTCCATCTTTTTTTTCTTTTTTTTTCCTTTTTTTTTTGTTTCTTTTTTTTTTTGTTTCTTTCTTTTTTTTTCTTTCTTTTTATTCTTTTTTTTTTTTTTTTTCTATTTTTTTATCCGAACACTCACCCTTCTCTCGTCTTTTATAAACCTAGAAGAATTCTCTTTTTGAATACACTCGTATGTGCATTCAAAATCATAGACATCTTGGTCATGCCATATAGGTGTGGCTAAATTCTAACCCATCCACCTCCCTGTCACATGGGTGTGATCACTACCGTGTCATATGAGTGTGACCACCAATAAATGGGTGTGGTTAAATTCTAGTTCCCACCACCTTCATGGGTGTTACCATTACATTCAAATAATTTATAGATTATATCAAAAGCTATTCAAATTCTAGTCTAAATAGATTTTTATTCTAATTAATATTTAAATCTTAACAAACTTATTTCTAACAGATTTAAATATTAATCTTAATCCAACTAAAATTCAATTACAAATCTAATCAAATTCTAACAATGAAAGTAACTTATTAAGTTCTATTTCAAAATGTACTATAGTTCTCAAGTCCCTCTACATTTTTACCCAAAAAAAAAAAAAAAAAAAAGACTGGGTAGGACTACAACTTTTTATTTATGGATTATAATCATCCCCCCCTCTTATTTTTTTCCCTGCTTGTCTTGTTTTTTTTTTTTTTAATAAAAAATTTAAGGTTGTACAGTTTACCAACCTTTTAGATGATAAGACTTAACTTTTCTTAAAAAAAAAAGAAAAATACTAACACACTCAAAAATAGGGTGCATAGTTTACATCTCTTCATACAAAAATTAATAATTTTTTTAATTTTTTAATATTTATTAAAAAATAAGTGCACTAAAATTTTTTGACTCTTGAATGAATAAAATATAAAATTTACATCTATTTTTGGGATTTACCAATAATATTGCGCTCTTAAAAAAGAAGGGGCAATTTCAAACATATTCCTCTAAATTTGTAAAACATGTCACTACAAAATCTAAAATATCATTTGTACTCCTCTAAAAATGTAGAGTTATTATTCATACCCCTCTAATCATATAGATCTATCAAAAATGCCCTCTAAATTCGAAACCTAAAGTCTAAATTCTAAACCCTGTAATGTTTGTAAGGGCGCTAACAATATTTGACAATTAAAAACAGTATCGATAAAATTACAATCTTTATGGAGGGTATTGAAGAAATTAATCCCAAAAGAAAAGCCTAAAGTTTGAGAAAAAATGCTACTTGAATACTCGAAATGGGATGCACATTTTACACCTTATCCATTCTGGAGTGGGATGAATTTTATTTGTCACTTTGAAGTAACTAGTGGAGAAGAATCCCACCCTCAGATGAAAAGTACGTACATCATACACCCCATTTGTGTTTAAGTGTCTATTTCACAATGGCCTACAGTTGAAGAGCGAAGAGTCCCTCAACATTCTGACAACGACCCAAAAACAGAGACACACACACACACACTAAAGTTTGAGCCTCTTTTTAGAATATATGTTATACATCCCATCTATTATGTGGATAGAGATTTGACCAGTAAATAAATTTCACTCATTGGGTATGTGATGTGTGTCAGCTGTATAATTTACACTTATTTTATAATGTATGAATAGCATTACGTAATAAAAATATCACTTGCTCATCATACAACCTTACAATTCAAGAATTGAGAAAATCTAAAAAACTTGTACTATTTAAATAAAAAATTGATATGACAACTACAGTAACATGAGTAACAAAGAGACTAATGTTAGGAACTTAGAAAATTTTAGTCTAAGTCCCTAGCCCAAACCGACTTGGGCAGCTAGCCCAACCACATTTGTGGGAGGCAAAGAGACATTTGGGAGGTGAAGAGTCTTGCAACCACCACCATTAATGTCATGAGAATGCCAAGAGTCCACCATTAATGTCAATGGAATGCCAAGGGTCATGGAAATGCCAAGGGTCATGGCTTGTAAATGTAGGCTAGTGTGTGAGTTGTACATAAGCCTATAAATAGGGGAGTTGGCTATGGCCAAAGAACAACAAGTGAGAGTTGTTCAACAACCAAAGAGAGAGTTGTATTTTTGTAGTGTTATTTTTCTAAGTAGAGTGAGTACTTAGTTTTTTCTGCGGAACCACTACTTCTTTCTCTTTTCTCTACTTTTGCATTTAGTCGTAGGGTGCGAAGGTCCAGGCTAGCAAATAGAGAGCAAGGCTTGCCCGCTTCGAGCAGGAAGGCGGGCGCCGCACGGGCTTTTGCTAGGCGAAAAGCTTAAGTCCGTGACACTAAGCTATAAATTTTGGAAAATGCTAGATGTACACTCTATTATAGAGTGTAGTATTGCTCATTTTACTCCCTACTATAGAGTGTATGGATAGCATTGCTCATAAAAAGAAAATATAAAAGTATGGATATCTTGCAACTTTATGCCGTTTCAAATGATCTTCTCAGCTTTTATTTTTTTGATTAAAATCTCCTTTAACTGTGGAATTTTTTTTTTAGAGTTGAGTGATTTTAGTCAAAAAGAAATTGAGAATTTTTATCAAATTCATTGTTAATCTTACAAAATTTAATAAATTTAAATTTTTTTAACAAATAGAACTGGATAAATTAACTATTGATAACTATATAAAGTCATTAAATTTGATAATTTTTTTAACTTTATTTATGTATAAATATTTGCATAAAAATAATTAAACATTAAGGGGTCTTAGTTAAAAAAAAAAGAGCCCTACAAGTATTTTTTGGTTGTTATCTTACAATATATCTATCCAATATTAAAATCATCCCACTTGTCTTTTCACTCTTAATTTTTTTAATATTAAAATCTAAAAGGATTGGTTAAACTCTAAAAGGAGAAGATCTTAAATCTTGGACCAGAATTGTAATTGCTATAACTCTTTTGGGGTCGTAGACTGAGCATTTCTTAAAAGATAAAGCAAAATGATAAGTCTATAAGCTAGAGGATTTGTAATCCCTAATATCTTTTCATCCAAAGGACAATAAAGTTTAACCATCCTTTTTGATGTTTTGTTAAAAAAAAAAAAAAAAAATTGATGAGACAGGTGAAGAAAGAAGAGACTTAGGATTACAACTCTTTCTAAGTCGAAGTCCTAGCACTCCTCAAAAATAATCAATGCTATCCGTACACACGATTTGGTGTACGATATACACCCCGCCCATTCTGGGGGTGGGGACTTCTCCACTGGTCACTTCAAAGTGAATAGTGAAATTCACTCCATCCCAGGATGGGTGGGTGTAAAATGTACAAAAATTAGATGTACAAGAAGCATTTTCCCAATAAATAAAAGGCAAACTTCAATTTGCCCATGGTTTACCTTATTATCACATAAATGTCCTATAATTTAGCTCATTTTTATGTTACCATTCTATGGTTCAAAAAGTTACACTTGACTATCCTATGGTTATAAAAAAATACTCAATTCGTTACTTATTTGATAAGAGATTTTTTCGATAAAAATAAAGATAAAATCACAAGATAGTTAAATGTAACTTTTTGAACTAGAGGATGACAAAGTGAAAATGAGCTAAACTATATGGGGTAAATTAAAGTTTATCCAAAATGAAAATTGATGAGCCTATTTAAAATGAATTATAGTTGAGGGGTCTCCATCTATTTTTACCTAGGATAAAGAAAAAAATACATAGAGAGAAGAGTAATATTGTTGGTACACAACGTGAGATGCACAATTTACATCCTTCAAATTCAGAAAATATAATTTTATTACTTGCTACATCAACTTTTTTTATTTTTACTAAAAAGTATTTAGATTTTTGTGAATTTTAGGATTGAGAGTGTAAAATCTAAACTCTTCTTTTAGGGTATACATATAGCATTTTTCTAAAAAAAAAAAGAGCAATACCAAGCCTACAACTAAAAGCCGTTATAACCTCTACAACTCCTTTTCTATGGGGTTGTAGGGTTTACCAACTCTTTTTTTATTTTTTAGCGAAAGAAAAATAATAAAAACGTAAAAAACTTTTTTTGATTTGGTTGCCTAACATTTTAAAATTTTAATTTTATTGTAAAATGTGGGCTTTCTCACTCTCTCTAAAATGTGGGTTTTGTTCGTCAATATTTTTCTTTCTTCGTGTTTTCTATTGCTCACTCGCCTCTCCTCTCCTCTCCTCTCTTGCTTCATTCTCGTTGCTCTCTCTCGCTTGTAGAACGCTTTTCTCTCCAACATAGGAGCTTGCTTCTTGTCGCTATCTCCATCGCAGGATCTCCTCTCTTGCTCATCGGCTTGTAGGCCTCCGAAATTTGGGGCGATTTTCAACTTCTCGACGACAACCGTCTTGAGTTCTGTAATTTTGTTCTTTTAAGATTTAATTTATTTTTAAAATTTTGATGTAGAGACGGAGGAAGAGAGAGAGAGAGAAGGAAAAGAACAAGAGGGAAGAAAGAGGAGAAAAAAATAGGAAAAATAACAAGTACTTTTTTTATAAAAAAAAATTAAATTAGTCGTAATCGTCGAATCGGTAAAATATAAAATGTATATCTAGATTGGGGTGTATCTATGACACGGCTCAAAGATAAAGATCTAAGTGCAACAATTAGAAGGTTTGGAATTCAATGAAACTCTGTTAAAAGGGAGTATAGATCTTACACTTAGTTCACAAAAATTTAAATTATTTTTAATAAAAGTGAAATAAAATGGCTGCGATAGGTAAAAAATTAATAACTTTTGGATATAGCACTTCAGGGTGTACCGATACTTAAGTAAAGAGTTTAAAGAAAAAAAAAAAGGAAGAGGAAGAAGAGACGCAACAGATAGTTTACACAGTGAGGAGGTCGAGCCACAGCGCGGCCACCGGCACGGAAGGGGCTACCGCGCCACCACTTGGAATTGCAGCGGCGCGGCTGATCATCCGGCCAAGTCGCCGGAGGTCTCACGTGGGGCGGGCCGGGGTTTGGGCTCATGTCACCAACTAGGTCCGTTTTTGTCGATTATTAAAAATTGTAGGAGAAACTTTGTATTCCCTTTGTTTCAGTAAAAGTATTCTGTTTCGCCCGTGGTTTTTTTCCTATAAAGAATTTTTCATGTAAATCTTTGTGTTATTTTTTCTGTCATGCATTTTTTTTTTATTTACTTTTGTATCGTGATCGCTAATTGATTTTGTTTGGTTTGTGCGCTTATTGCTAACAGTGTACCACGAAACAAAGATAAAGTCATAAGATAGTATAGCAGAAATTTTCTAATCATAGGATGGCGAAGTGAAACGGATATTTCTTGTAAAGTACATAAATTATTTTTCACCAGAACGTATTTACATGGGACCTAGCACTTTAAAATTCCTTGGCGATCTAAAAAAGTTGTTTAAATCCTCTTTCATGTAGAATCAAACATGGCCTAAATGAAAAGGGACCTATACTGCTAAAGCCTGGCCCTTTTATGTCATGTTTTGATCAAGTCGAGGTGAGCATCAGTTGATTCTGTTTCGATATATATTTTTATTTAGTTTGACCGAACCCTAGTTTTTGGGTTTGTATTGATGATTGGTTTATTTTATCAGATGACATTACTTCAACTGTTTGATATCATCTAAAGGGTAATACATATCGAACTAATATAACTTGAGTTGATTCAAACCAAATTAACCGAAATGAGTCAGATCGGTTTGGTAATTAATTTGGTTTCGCTTGAATTGTGCTCGCCTCTAGTTTGATCCAATTCGAATTTGATCAGATGCACTTGTATGCTTATGTTTGATATTTATTTATTTGTTTACTTGAAAAAAAAAATAAAAAATTGCATGACAGGTGGAGCGTGAAATTTTGCAAAATGGGGATCTTACCAGCTTATTGGATGCAGTTGATAGGTTAAAATTGGTTATGCATTTTTTTAGCTCAAACAAAAGCTATAAGAGCAGTGACGGAATTCTCAACTACTGCAATAGCTTGCTGGCTAAGGCCATTATGAAGATGGAAAATGAATTTGGGAAACTCATGTATTCATGCAGGTTTGTTTTTCTATACCCATGAGGATTTGTTTTATATATAAATGATGAAAGAGCCCTTCTCTAATTGGTTAAAGCTTACAGAGCGGAACAATTGTTCCGAGTCCCAATCTTTATCTTTTTGGGCTCCTAGACTTATTTAATTCCGTTACATTTATTTCCAAAATCCATGTAAATGGGCTCGCACGCGAGCGGAGTGCTAAGTAAATGATTAACACATTGTTCTACAGTGGCTGACCCGAATTTGATATTCACCTCTAGTTACTCTTGCTGAGATTTAGTTGTTGTCTCTCCTACATTTTTGTTTCTTCAAACGTTGAAGTAGATGCACAAAATAGAGATTTTTTTTTTATTATTATTATTATTATTATTTTGTTGAAATTGATCACAGAGCATAATTTAGAGAGGCACATTTTCTGAATCATGTTATAGATGATTTATGTTGATAAATGTAATCATGGGCTACTTGGGAGCATTCGTTTTACCCATCAAATCTTTAACACACAAGAAGAATAGTTGCATAATATCGAATTTTATCTTTTTCCCCCTTTTTTTTCCTTGAAGAGGATGTCTCACAGATGTCAATGATATTTGTTCTCTTTTAGATCGATCCTTCTTATAAGAAATAAATAGCCAGGAAAATTAAAGATTGCAATAAGAAAAGCAATATGTGTGATGATCTTAATCGTGACTATTTTTAAGTATTTGGATTGACATGCACAAACAAAGGAAGTGTAACTAGCAGTCAGGAATCGGCAGTTTATACAATATAATTTGCTATAATGTGCCTTTTCATGTTTATATGTACGACAATAATTAGTACCTCTGGTTCAAATAAATTGTTTTTGTAGACATTATTATATTGATCTCATATTAACAGTCTTACAATTGTTTGACCTTTATTTTTACTTTTTAAATTTCTAGTAAGCCGTTGGAGCCTGATCGCCTTTTCAGTTACATGCCGAATCCACCTCGAAAATCATCTGAAGCGGATAATGATGGAAACCCACCGTCGTCCAAAAGTAACATGCAAAATGAAAAATCAGATGTAGCTGTGCACACTCCTACGCTGATCGATCCTCTCTTTGTGCGACTGGTTTCCAAGTCAGTTCAGCAATTGGTCCAAGCGGGGCACCAACAGCAATGTTATAGAATCTACAGGTACTTTTTTTAAAAAAAATAAAAATAAAAATTTCTAAAACTATAATGACATCAAGTTCTCTCTCTCTTAAGTTTTGATTCAAATTTAGAAGTCAGTGGAAAAGAAAGATCGAGCCAACATAAGTTGCCATCTTAAGAAAGTTTGTAACGAGTCTTATATTTCTATGTAAATATACAATAATAAACTCTACATGCATGGTAGTTACAATTATGTTGTGTGTATTTTTGTTGAGCTTGGTTGAGTTGAGTAGCTTTAGATTGCGTGATGAAAGGTAAAAGGAATAGGTACAAGTGCCTAAACAGTTTAGCTCATAGCAACATTACTATTGAAGCTTTTTCTGATGGCTTTCAATGCCTAATAATAGTGATTAACATAGCAACATTACTATTGAAGCCTTTTCTGATGGCTTTTGATGCCTAATGATAGTGATTAATGTTAGCCTAAAACACTTGTGAATTGTTAACTGATACCTCATTATGTACCAAAAGTAGATCAGTGCTTAGTAGCATCATAAAACAAAAGGAAGAAAAGTATGTGATTTTCTTTACGATTAGCAATATATTTGGGCTAGGTATTGTTCTTGTTGGAATAAAAATCAAAATTCCTAAAACCCTCAATAGTAATTTTATGTTATTATTAATTCTTATTTATTAATTAATTTACTTTTTATCTTTATTATTATTTATTTAATTTCATTATTAGGAGTTAAAGCATAGTGGAACGTTGGGGTTCCAACGTTCATGCTTTTAATGGCATTAAGTCACCATTTAGGTGAATTAATGTTGAATCCAACGACACTATTCCCACACCTATATATATGTATAGGGTTATTAACCGTCCCTAGTGCAAGTGGCAAAGGGCTTGGTGGTTGATACCCGTGACCCGAGTTCGAAGCCTAGTTGCTTCACATTTCAGCTAAGTTTATTTAAAAAATAAACGAAGCGGGTAGCATGCTACCTTTCTCTCAAAAAAAAATATATATGTATAGGGTGTGGGTAATAGGTACAGTCTGTCAGTGAAGAAAGAAAGAAAAAGAAAGAAAGAAAGAGAAAGAAAAAGAGAGAATTATTTTAAGTTTTATTTTAAATTTTATTTGATTTTGTTTATCGGGTGTTGAAAGAAACTTCGTCAACCTCTTCCGCGGTCGTGCTCGTAGGAAGGGGAGTTCCGGTCGTACCTTGGGGTGGTATCTCCGATTAATCCGCACGAAGGACGGAAATACGCCTTAGGGCAGTGCTTCGCACGCTTCCGGATTAATTATTTTTCGTCTACAATTTTTGGATAGCGATTAAAGGTAAGTAATGTTATTAAATTTTTTTTTTAAAAAAATTAGTTAGATAATTTAATCACAATCAAACTTAGTGCGATTATTTTTCTAACAGTCTAAGGCGTAATTCGATTTGATTGTGATTAACAATCTAACGAGTGCTAATCCGAAAAGAAAATATATATTGCATGTTGTATATAATTGTGTTGTCAACTTGCTTGTATGATTGACATTCAAACTTAAACATATTGGGATTAGCATTTTAAACTTTTAATTGCATATAGATTATAGTGATTTATTTGTTCTCTCTTTAAAATTATTTTTACTGTTTTCACTTTTTAGCTACAGTAAAATAAATAAAATAAAATTAAAAAAAAATTTATTTACTGTTTTAGCTTTGAAAAAAAAAAAGAAAAAAAATAGCTACAGTAATATATATAAAAGTATATTTTCTGTTTTAACTTTGAAAAAGAAAAAGATAGCTTCGGAAAAAAAAAAAAAAAAAGAAAAAAAAAAACTGTATATTTACATATAGTTTTATCTACAGTAAATTAGTTTTAAAATTATTTAAGTGGTGTTTGAACCTGCAACCTTAGTCTTAAGGTAAAGACATATAACCAGTAAGGACAAAGCCTACTTTATACATATTTTAGTTTATTTTTATTTTATTTACTGCAGTTTACATATCTTGTTTGATTGCATTTACATCCTAAAATATTTAAATCAAATTCAAATTTTAATTGTTTGGGTCATCTGTTTGCTATTGAACAAACCGAGATAAAAGATTAATATTAACAACTTGAATACTTAAAATATTTTGGATGACTAGGGTAGAAACCTTAAACAACATGTATGTTTTTCTAAAAAGGTTTTTTGAACCTTTTTTGCAGCTCATTTTGAATTTTCTTATTCCCTCAATTAGATTGTCCAAAATGGCTTATGATGATTCTTCTAGCCTTAAGCCAGAAAAATTTAGAGGGGTAGGATTTTTGAGGTGGCAAGAACAGTTAGAGGCTTGGTTAATTACCTTAGGCCTCATAACTGCAATTGGCAAAGCACCTCATTTTCCTACTTCTAAAGTTTCTTCTACTCCTTCTGCTGATTCTTCTAAATCTACCACTACCTCAGTTACTGAACCTGTATCTGACAAATCCCCCGAGGAAATTGAATTTCACTGTAGATTTAGAATACTAAGTTGCCTTTCAGATGAACTTTATGAAACATATAGGAAATATTTAACTGCCAAAGATTTATGGTGTGCTCTAGAAGATGCTTACATTAGAGATAATGAAGGCGCTGCTAGATTCACCATTACTGATTTCAACAATTTTAGAATGGTAGAGAACATTCCTATAAATGATCAAATTCACCAATTTCAAAATTTTGTCCAAGAGATTAACAGAAATGGCTCAACTTTAGATGATACCTATCAAGCTACCTGCCTATTGGACAAATTACCTCCTTCCTGGTCAAGATTTGCCCATGAACTTAGAAGAACTCAGGGAACTCTTCAACTTAGGTCTGTAATTCAAGCTGTTAGAATAGAAGACCAATATCGACTTAGAGAGGTTAAACCAACCGACAATAGATCAAACTTAAACTTGACCGAGATTTCGAATCAAAGCCATGAGTCCAAACCCAAAGGTAAAAATTTTAAACCTAAGGGTAAAGGCTTTAAGGGTAAGAACCCAAACCGAAACCAAAACCGTACCCATAAACCCAACACCAACCAATCTAGTGGGAATAAGAAGAAGGATGGATTTTGTTATGTTTGTGGCCGGGACAATCATTTTGCTTCAAAATGTTTTTATCGGAAGAAAGAGAAGGTTGTCTACAAGAAGGGCCAAAATAATCAGAACAATTATCCTAAACCTCAAGTCAACATGGTTGAGGGTGAACCTTCGAACTCCACTTTTAGGTCAGTCTCCTTTATACCTAATGTTAACCTCACCTATCATGATTTAGATTGGTGGTTAGATTTAGGAGCCAATGTCCATGTTTGTACTAATAGGTCCCTATTCTCCTCCTATCAGGACTCAGGTGGAGGATGTGTGACTGTTGGAGACGGAAAAGCTGTCAATGTGCTGGGGATCGGAACAGTCAAACTGAAGTTAACTTCTGGAAAGACTTTGATCCTTCACAATGTGCAGCATGTTCCCGAGATCCGACGGAACCTGATTAGTGGATCATTATTAGTGCAATTAGGTTATAAGATTGTACTTGAATCTACTAAAGTTGTAATCTCTAAGGGGGAAATGTTTATTGGAAAAGGTTTTGTATCTGAGGGTTTATTCAAATTGAGTGTAATTTCTTTTGTTGATAATAAAATTTCTTCTCATTCAGTGTCTACTTCTTCTTCTGTGTTAAATACTGAATCTTGTGATGTGTGGCATGGCAGATTAGGGCATGTGAACCTTAAATCTATTCTGAAATTGACCAATCTTAATCTTTTACCCAAACTCAAGATTTATTCCAAATCTAAATGTGAGATTTGTACCCAAGCTAAACAGCCTAGGAAACCTTTTAAATCTGTTCCTTATAGGGATACCCAGATTCTTGAACTGATTCATAGTGATGTCTGTGATTCTAATAGAGTACCTACCCGTGGAGGCAGTCGCTACTTTGTGACTTTTATAGACGACTACTCCAAGTATTGTTACACCTATCTCTTGAAGACCAAAGATGAAGTCCTCTATAAGTTTAAAGCCTTTAAAGCTGAGGCTGAAAATCAATTGGATAAGAGGATTAAAATTCTAAGGTCTGATAGAGGAGGCGAGTATACTTCAAATGAATTAAACCTATTCTGCGAGGAACATGGAATAATTCATGAAGTAACTGCTCCTTATTCACCTCAATCTAATGGTGTAGCTGAAAGAAAGAACCGAACCCTATTGGACATGGTTAATGCCATGATTTTAAGTTCTGGTGTACCTCAGAACTTGTGGGGGGAGGCTCTTTTATCAGCTTGTTACATCCTCAATAGAATTCCATCTAAGGATAGAACCCAGACACCTTATGAATTTTGGAAAGGAAGAGCACCTAGGTTGAGTTACTTCCGAGTGTGGGGGTGCTTGGCCAATGTGATGATCCGGCATTTTACAGGGATTTTACAGTGTGACCGGCAGCTTCTGGAGGCCTACGGGGCATGTCGGCGGTGTTCGGGCGCCAATTTGGACACAAGTGATGAACTCCGGGCTTAAAATGGATCACGTGGGTAATCGGGGGGCCCCGTCGGATGTTTAGAAGTACTTTCGCGCAAATCGGATATCAAATTTGGACTCGGCGCGAAATTCGGATTGAAAATACCTTTCCGGGAGCCTCCGGCGAATTATCGGGTTGGAATTTGGCGAAACGGACGTCAAATTCGGATTCAGCGCGCGAAAACGGTCAAAACGGACTATCTACTTGCATTTTTGGGGCTCGGGTACTGTTCACTGCCGGAACAGTAATTCCGGCGATCACCGGCGGCCGGCGGCGGCGGCGGCCGGCGGCGCAGCCTCGGGCAGGCGGAGCAGCGGCGGCGCGCGGCGCGGGCAGGGCGCGGGCAGCGCGCGGGGCCGCGGGGCAGGCGCGCGGTCCACAGCTCGGGCGTGCACCAGGGCGGTGCCACGTGGCGGTCGATGGTTGGATGGCTCACAGCACGCGGTCTATGGAGCATTTCGGGTCTACGGTACACCGGGAGTGGACACGTGGCATCATCAGATAGGTCGGCTCACGGCATTTGGTCTACAGAGTATTCAGGATGGCTCATGGTTTATGGTGCACCGGGCTTGGACACGTGGCAGGTTTCTGTTGGGTCGGTCCGCAGGATTTCGTGCACCGGGTGCACTAGGCATTAGCAGTGACACGTGGCGCAGTTTCATTGGTCGAATTGGGTGTTTCCTGTTCGG
The DNA here is from genome assembly GCA_029168755.2 of Tillandsia fasciculata. NCBI lineage: Eukaryota > Viridiplantae > Streptophyta > Magnoliopsida > Poales > Bromeliaceae > Tillandsia > Tillandsia fasciculata. The sequence continues at coordinate 15,795,387 of CM054940.1, read as the reverse complement.
CGGGACACGGGATTTATTGGAACTGTTTTTCTGGTTTTCTCCATTTCTTTCCATCCGAGAGCCATTCAAGAGCAGTTTTCACCATCTTCGAGGCTTCATCTTCTCAAGGAGTGAGAAGATGAAATTTTCTCCCAGAAGAGAGGAACACTCCTGTCAAGTTTGAGGAATTTAGGAGGCTCGGATCCCGAGGTTTGAGATTTTCCGGCGCGGCGCGACAATCATTCTACGGCCACCCGATTCGTCGCATTTCAGTGTTCAGGCTCCCCCGACTCACCCCGACCTCCTATTTTCGCGATTTTTGCGCCGTTGGATTCTTAACAGGTAGGGCTATGTTTCTTGTTTCTACTGGTTTTTCCCCATTCCGAGGTTTTCATGGGTTTTTCAGATCATCTTGTGACCCCATTTTGCTGTGATGGAGTTTTGGACAGCGGTTCGGTATTTCGGCGATATCTCCGCAACCGGGCATCGGATTGGGGTGATTCAAAAGGCAATTTGCATCTGCACATCGTAAGGAGTCTCCCTGAATTTTCTTGGATTTTTGGGAATTTTCCCCGAAGGTGAGAAACCCCTTTTTACAGAACTTTGTAGCACAGTTTTGGGTGGATGTATTGTTCGAGGTAGTTCTCTTGTCGATTTTGGTTCTCAGCGTAGGAAAATCGTGTGGGAACGTGCAGGTACTCATTTCGACCGGCTCGTCGCGTAGATCGCTGTGGTATTTTTTTGGGAATTTTCTGTGCACAACTCGCAGGTGAAAAAGGCTAAATTCTGGACTGATTGTCGAATAGCATGTTCTCGGGAATAATTGTATGTTTAATTGCATGTTTTGGGGTAATTGTGAACAGTGATCGCGGCGGCTTATCTGTTTGGACTTGTGGCGTGGAAAAGAGATATTGGACAGCTTTGGGTTGCGCAATTCCAGGTGGGTGGTTGCTTTACTCCTCTTTTCTGATATACCCACTAGGAATATTAGAGTGATCCCCTTATTTGGACATGTTGAATGGTCACCTAATGGACATGCATGCTTAACTAGATAATTGTGAGCCTATCATATGGAAAACATTATGTTGGAAACTTGACATGTTGGAACTTATACATGCTTCATGGACATCGTTTTAGCATTTAACCTTGCATAAGGGGGGGGGATGTACTTTCATAGTGTGATATTGTGAGGCGTCTTGTGGGAGGGTATCACTTGAGGATTTTTGGACAGGCATAGGTGGATGGTTCATGTGAGGGTGATTAGCAGGTTATGGATATGTGCGGTTGGATTATGATTTAGCATGATGATTACACCCAGGTGGAGTTATTACTTGATACACATGATGAACCACTATTTGTCACTCCCCTTCTTCCTTCCATGAGGAGATAGGCTTGATTTCAGGGATATCTAGTTAGACCATTTCTGATCGCTACACTATATGTGGGGATTGACTCAGGAGGAACCCTATTGTCTCTTCTTCCCTTATTTCCTTCGGCAGACGGCTATGTGTTGCTCGGGTTTGAGCAGGGATTGGCATAGTGTAGCTAGGGCTTGGATTTTAGCTTTTGGGGTATTGCGGCTACCGCGGATAGCAAGCGGTTGATCGGATGTCAGATCTGGGTCAGGATGGTTTTCATGGGTGTTGTTGTTAACCATTCTTCTTTTGTTTACCCGCTAGGCATTTGGGTAGCCTCTTTGATCAAAAGGTTAAATGCACTTTAGGTGTGGCAATGGCAGGCTTATTGTGATTAAACAGATATTGTTAGAACTTGCTTGATTGGGGATGATGATTGTAGAGCAGCAGCGTTATGTTAAAGGATAAGGCTAATCAATGATTTATGGGCTTTGGGTATGTGGCATAGGCAGGCACAGGCTATCTCATATTTACTAGTTTCATATTGATCTCTATATGCTCTAACATCATAAAGGTTATCGATATCTGTTTTATTTTATATCATCTCGGGACATTTGCATGCTTGTATGGTCACCTAGATAGGCCACCTTTTTCTGCTACACTATCATGCTGGAATTGACATAGGAGAAACCTTTTTATTATTCTTTTCTCCTTTCATTGAGGCTCAGGGTGTTTGTAGCTCGTGCGCGAGCAGGGGGTTTGGGGATAGTGTAGTCAGGATTTTGAGTTTTGGGACAGGCAGGCTTGATGGCAGGGTATTGCGGCAACCGCGGACCTTGGGCGGTTGACCGGTGGTTACTTATGCATCAGATTGGGTATCAGGTCTCTAGTGGATGGAGTTTCTGTAGTAATCCGGAATTTAAAAACCTCTATTTGCTTTTAAAAGTTTAAATTATTAATTTTGGCAAAAGTGGAGAGATAGTGGGCCAATAGTGGGCCCAGAAATATCGACTTTTTGTCGGGGACTGATCTGGAAAATCCGAGATCACCATTGCGATCGTCTCGTCGAAACATAGAAGTTTCATATTCATATGTTTTCGATCCGACGGTCGGATCTTCCAGAAATCAGAAATCAAAAGTGGGCCCCGCGACTTAAGTGAATAGTAACCTTCGAAATTTTAATCCCTCGCTTTCACTAATGGTCGAACCACTATCTAGAATTTTAACATAGGGGTATTAGTAATGAGTCCTAGCTAATTTTGACGTTTTGAACGCGATGGCACTGACAGATTTCGCGTTTGGCGACCCGAGTGCATCGAAGTGCGTGCCACGCGCTATATTGAGTCGAACTTTATGGAACGACTTTTAATCCGGGCGTCAAACGAATCAAACAAATACGCTACCTGACAGGTCTCGACGAGCCGGACGTCGTGGCGAAGTCCGTTTCGCATTTTGATGAACGGATTGCCTCGTAATGCGTGAAAAGCACCTAAAATTGGACTAAATTGTATAAAAAGTTGATATTTTATGCACCAATTGCTTAGGGACTTAATGGTGAGGGTTCTGGGTGCATTTGTTACCTACAGATTGGACCCTAGAGTTTAGGGATAAGAGTGTAGGGGGTTATGTGCAAAATGTGCATTTAAACACATGTATATGTGTATACGTGTGTAACCAAGACCCTGCCTCTTCCTCTTCAGTAACTTAAGCTCCACCAGCATCTTTAGGCTGTAACCGACGCGTCCCCTCGGTTGCCGTAACCTCCGGCCGTTCGGGTCGCCGGAGTTAAGGTGAGGAAGATATAATGGGGTCTTTTTCTTGAGTTGTTGAAGGAGAGATCAACCCAGAGCTTTAGATTTAGCCAACCTTCCCCTGAGAGCTTCATTGAGAGGCCGCAACCGAGCCCTGGTGTACCCGACCCCAGCCGCCGCCGAGTGCCGCTGCAGCCACCTTCCTCTTTCTTCCTTTCTCCGACGAGGTGTGAAGTTGGACTGGATCTCTTCAAGGTTGGATTGGGAGGTGTCTGAGGAGTTCCTGGTGCTTGAAGGACCCTGCTGGAGCAAGCCTTGGCCGCGCGTAGAGGGGGGAACCAAGATCCTGTTGGGTTTTATTAGATTTATTGTGATTTAAATCTTGTATTTTGGCCTTTGGGCTTTTCTGGGCAGCCCAATGTCAATGGGCTTTGCCTGGGAGCCCAAATCCATTTCCCCTCTACATGTGATATTTAGTCCCACATCGGAAATTCATCACATGTAGAGTGGGTTTATTTACTCCCTCTTTTGTGTATGTATTGATTAGGAATTGTGAGCAAGGCTTTTCCAATACACACGCGGGCCGGGCCGGGCCTGTGCGATTTTAACTTGGTCCATTTGACTTTTGGTCTTTTCATTTAAAGCCTCTTTGGGAACTTGTTTCTCGGGCTACCCAAAGGCCTTCCTTGGGAAGGGCCTTTGTGGGCTGCCCGAGAAAAGATCCGTTGGAGCTTGTCTCCTGTGGGCTTTGGAGTCTTTAAATGGAGAGCAAGGAGGAGCTTTGTACACTTACTTGACTCACAATTTCTCTCCTCTAATTTACAGTAAAGTATATATAATTACTCTTCTCTTTGAGTTTTTTCCTTTTTACTGGATCTCCTAAAGTTGTTGGGTTCGCTACGCACCATCCCGGAGTCGTTGCCGACGGGGTGGACAGTGGTCGTTGTATCGCTAGGGGTGATTGCCAGAGCCTCGCACGTGGAGGGGCAATCTTGCTTCTAGAAGCAAGAATTAATTTGAAAAGATAAAAGATTTTCTAACAATCTAGAAGCAAGAATTAATTTATTTTATCTTTTCATTTAATTAGTGAAATACCATTGCAGTATTAATATACTTCGTAACTGTTAATGAACAATTTAAATAATTAATTATTCTAATACTGTTCGTACAGTGAATAAGAAAATTTTTAATTAGTATAATAGTTGATCTACTGTTAGTATAGTTGTTTTTTTAAGTGTCCGTATTGTGAACTAGCTGGTTATTTAATTATTTTTAATACTGTGTTAATATAGTGGATTAGATAAATTAATACTGTTGATATATATACAACTGTAGTGCAACATAGTACGTACACTGTTTCTTTCATACTTTTGCTTTTACGGAGTTGCAAGTTTACTTCCTTAATTAATCTTTTTAATACTGTTTGTATAATTATTTAATCTACAATTTCATGTATTCAACTCTGTTAGTATTTAATTGTTAGTATACTATTACGTTGACAGTAGACTTCATAAAATCATTTTGTTATATCACACTGTTAATTAAAATAGTATAATCTTTGTTAATTAAATTTTTTAACCTGTTATCTGTTTCTCTAAAATTATTGTTGATTAAATTTAAATCTGTTAACTTAGATTAACTGTTTTAAATTTAGAATAATTTTGTGATATTATTTTAGATTATTGATTAAACAGATTAATGGAGGATTCGTATTCGGCGAAACCTGTTACTTTTGATGGTCGTAATTTTAGAAGGTGGCAGAATCAAATGCGATTCTGGCTCACCACACTGGGACTTGTTTCTGCCATCTCAGATCCTGTTGAGAATGGCAATGAAACTGCACCTGATGGTGCTATTCAGTCTGTAGCAAATCGCCCTCAGACTCGCAGCCAGTCTCAGAGTGCTCCTACTCCTCCTGGTGTTGCACCTGCACCTATACCTGTGCCTCCTACTGATCCTACTATGATTAATTATCATTGTCTGAATCGGATCCTTAGCACCCTTTCTGATAAGCTTTATGACATTTACTGTAGTAATCAGACTGCTAGGGAACTCTGGATTTCCTTAGAACAAAAGTATGGCCAGATTGATCCTACTAAGAAGAGATACCAAGCTTCAGATTTGCTCAAGTTTAAATTGGTAGATAGTAAACCAATGTCTGACCAACTACAGGATTTTGAGTACATTATTGAGCAGCTTAGATCTAGTGGTATAGATCTAGATGAGAGTTTTCTAGTTGCCACTTTAATAGATAAGTTGCCTCCTTCCTGGTCTAGCCATGCCAATGATCTGAACCACAATCAAAGAGAACTTTCCCTGAATTTTGTCCTAAGATCTCTTAGGATAGAAGAAACCAACCGAGCTAGAGATAAGAAGCCTAGCGAGCCTTCTACCCAAGCCAACCTTGTAGAGAACCCGAAACCTAAGGGTAGAAATTTCCAACCCTTTAGGAACTTTAAGAAGAAGCCTTTCCAACATAGAAAGTTCAACCCTAACTTTAAGAAACCTGCACCTAAGGGGAGTGGAGTGAATTCTGGATGCTTTGTGTGCGGGAAGACGAACCACTTTGCGAAGGACTGCTATTTTCGCAAGACTCGGCCTTCCGCGCCAAAGAAGAAGGGAGCTCCTCCTGAGCGTCAGTTGAACATGTTGACTGATGTACCCGACCCTTCTGACTCCACTATCAGGTTAGGAACTAGCTTACCCGAGGTTAACCTTGCTCTTAGTTCTTCTGATTGGTGGATTGACTCTGGAGCAAATGTACATGCTTGCTCTGACCGTTCTTGGTTTTCCACTTATCAGGACTCAAGTGGAGGATCGGTGAACATGGGTAATGCAGCATCTTCGCACGTGCTTGGGACTGGTCGAGTGGACCTGAAGTTGACCTCTGGGAAGACTCTTTCCTTGCACGGCGTGCATCATGTTCCTGATCTTAGAAAGAACTTGATTAGTGCTTCTCTTTTAGTTCAGCAAGGTTTTAAGTTTGTTTTTGAATGTAATAGGGTAGTAATTACTAAAGGTGTGAACTTTATTGGGAAAGGTTTTTTGAGTGATGGTTTATTTAAGCTTTCTGTGATGACTTCTACTATTAATGAAAGTATTATTTTGAATGTTGTTTCACCTGATGTTTGGCATGGAAGATTGGGACATGTGAATTTTAATACTATTAAGAGATTGATGAATTTGGATTTAATTCCTAAGTCTGTTTCAAATGATCATAGATGTGAAATTTGTGTGCAAGCTAAGGAACCTAGAAGACCATTTAGATCTGTAGATAGAGATTCTGATCTGCTAGAACTTATACACAGTGATGTTTGTGATGGATGTAGACCCAGTAGGGGTGGAAGCAAATATTTTGTAACATTCATTGATGATCATTCGAAGTATTGTTATATTTATCTGATTAAGAATAAAGATGAAGTTTTGAATAAATTTAAGATTTATAAAGCTGAGGTTGAAAATCAATTGGATAAGAAAATTAAGATTTTAAGATCTGATCGAGGAGGTGAATATACATCAAATGAGATGACTGTTTTCTGTCAAGAATTTGGAATTGTACATCAAGTAACTGCACCTTATTCACCTCAGTCTAATGGAGTAGCGGAAAGGAAAAATAGAACTTTGATGGATATGGTAAATTCAATGATTATTAGTTCTGGTGCACCCGAGAACTTGTGGGGTGAAGCTTTGATGACTGCTTGTGTAATTCTTAATAGGATTCCCCACAAGAGTTCTTCTGTATCTCCTTATGAAATTTGGAAGGGTAGGAAACCTAATCTGAATTATTTTAAAGTGTGGGGTTGCCTAGCTAAAGTAAAGATTCCTGAAAATAAGAAGAGAAAGATTGGTCCTAAAACTGTGGATACTGTTTTCTTAGGCTATGCAGATAGTAGTAATGCTAATAGATTCTTGGTGGTAAATTCTGAGGTTAATGAGATTTCTAACAATACAATTATTGAAGCTAGAGATGCAGTATACTTTGAGGATATCTTTCCTTTTAGAACTAGAGTAGATAGACCTGTTCCTGTTGAAACTATAGGTGAGTCTAGTAGACCCAGCACTAGTGAACCTATAGAAGAGTCTGAACCTAGGAGAAGTAAGCGTCCTAGGATTGAGAAGACTTTTGGTGATGATTTCTGTGTCCTTCTTGTAGAAGATACCCCTTCTACCTTTGACCAAGCTATGACTTCTGTAGATGCATCATTTTGGAAAGAAGCTGTTAAGTTGGAGATGCAATCTATTCTACAGAATCATACTTGGGAGTTATCTGATTTACCTGTAGGTTGTAAGCCTGTAGGATGTAGATGGATCTTTAAGAAGAAATTGAAACCAGATGGGTCTGTAGATAAGTATAAGGCTAGACTTGTAGCTCAGGGTTTTTCCCAGAAGCCTGGTGTAGATTATTTTGATGTCTATGCTCCTGTGGCTAGGATTACTTCTATTAGGATTCTGCTAGCTTTAGCCTCTGTCCATAATTTGATTATTCATCAGATGGATGTTAAGACTGCTTTTCTAAATGGTGACTTAGAGGAAGAAATTTATATGAAGCAACCTGAGGGATTTATTGTTGCTGGACATGAAAACAAAGTTTGCAAGTTGACAAAATCTTTATATGGACTTAAACAAGCTCCAAAGCAATGGCATTTGAAATTTGACTCTTTAGTTGTGAAAGCTGGTTTTCATGTGAATATGTCTGATGAATGTGTGTATTCTAAGGAATACAATGGACAGATAGTAATCTTATGTTTGTATGTTGATGATATTTTGATCTTTGGAACAAATATGGATGTGATAATGGATGTTAAGAAATTACTTAATGATAACTTTGATATGAAGGATCTTGGGCAAGCTGATGTGATTCTGAATATGAAGATCATAAGAAAATCAAATGAAATTATTATGAGCCAATCTCACTACAGTGAACAAGTGTTAAAGAAATTTGGATATTTTGATTCTAAGATTGTTGTAACACCTTATGATCCTAGTGTACATCTTAAGAAGAATAAAGGTGATCCTATAGGACAGAATAGGTATGCTCAGATTATAGGATCTCTAGGTTATCTTGTAGATTACACTAGACCTGATTTAGCCTATGCTGTGAACAGATTGAGAAGATATACTCATAACCCAAATAGAGAACATTGGAATGCCTTAGAAAGAGTTTTGAGATATCTGAAAGGCACTGTATCTTATGGATTGCATTTTTGTGGATTCCCTGCTGTACTAGAAGGATTTAGTGATGCTAACTGGATAAGTGATACAGCTGATGTGAAGTCAACCACTGGATTTGTTTTTCTCCTTGGTGGAGCAGCTGTTTCTTGGAAGTCATCGAAACAATCATTGATAGCTAGAAGTACAATGGAATCTGAATTAATAGCTTTAGATACCACTGTAGCAGAGGCTAAGTGGATTAGAGAATTTCTGTATGACTTGCCACTGATGGAGCGACCTTTGGCACCAGTGTGTATACATTGTGATTGTAGATCTGCTATTGACAAGTGTGCTCAAGAAAATGTGGAAACAAAGATGAATAGATTTATGAAAGTAAGACACAAGTATATTCGGCAGAATATTAAGGAAAATGTAATTGCATTGGAATTTGTGAGATCTGCGAAGAACTTAGCTGATCAGCTTACTAAAGGTTTGTCTAGGACAGTGATCCTAGAATCGTCGAGGGGGATGGGGCTTAGCCCACAATAAAAACTACCGGCGACGGCAACCCAACCTCTTGGAGGTTCAATGGGTAGAAACAAGTCGAATTGGTAGTTGTGCGGAGCACTGCTTTTATATACTCATCCCTATGGCGACAGTGCTCATTAATGCAAGTGGTTAGTAAGGGTTCTTACCCTGAATGGTTCCGAGACCCTTGAGGCAGGGTGTGACCTTGCAGGCACCCTTATCAGGACCTACTATATGTGTGTAGTCGTGAGGCCGCGACTGTGGGAAGAGGGCGGTTCCCTAAAAACACACATGAATCGATATGAGCGCATGGCCATAAAAGCGCTAACCCGCATAGAACCTAAACGGCTGTACCATGTGTACTGTTTGTGGAAATCCGATTCACCGGCCTTGGTTCAAGGCGAAGTCCACCATTGTGCCCTCGGATGTACATAGACCTGTACTAAGTGAAGGTTCAAACCCGAAAGGTATCTTCGCCGAATACGTGGTATAAGGGATCCAACATCTGTTTTAGTTTTTGTATTTCTTTTACTTTATGTTGTATTTCGTTTTTACAAGTTTTAAATCATGTGGGGATTGTTGGGTTTTATTAGATTTATTGTGATTTAAATCTTGTATTTTGGCCTTTGGGCTTTTCTGGGCAGCCCAATGTCAATGGGCTTTGCCTGGGAGCCCAAACCCATTTCCCCTCTACATGTGATATTTAGTCCCACATCGGAAATTCATCACATGTAGAGTGGGTTTATTTACTCCCTCTTTTGTGTATGTATTGATTAGGAATTGTGAGCAAGGCTTTTCCAATACACACGCGGGCCGGGCCGGGCCTGTGCGATTTTAACTTGGTCCATTTGACTTTTGGTCTTTTCATTTAAAGCCTCTTTGGGAACTTGTTTCTCGGGCTACCCAAAGGCCTTCCTTGGGAAGGGCCTTTGTGGGCTGCCCGAGAAAAGATCCGTTGGAGCTTGTCTCCTGTGGGCTTTGGAGTCTTTAAATGGAGAGCAAGGAGGAGCTTTGTACACTTACTTGACTCACAATTTCTCTCCTCTAATTTACAGTAAAGTATATATAATTACTCTTCTCTTTGAGTTTTTTCCTTTTTGCTGGATCTCCTAAAGTTGTTGGGTTCGCTACGCACCATCCCGGAGTCGTTGCCGACGGGGTGGACAGTGGTCGTTGTATCGCTAGGGGTGATTGCCAGAGCCTCGCACGTGGAGGGGCAATCTTGCTTCTAGAAGCAAGAATTAATTTGAAAAGATAAAAGATTTTCTAACAGATCCGGCTTCATCCTATCTTCCCCGAGCTCGGCTAAGGTGAGGATCCTTAACCAACGGTTTCTAGCACCCCGGACCATTAGCAGTGGACTCCTTAGGTCCTTAGCTTCCTCCCTGCAAAGCCCCGAGGCCCCATGCAGCACGGTTAGCCGGCGGCCACAATGGGTCGCCGGAAACCTAGTGTAGCTCCGCCTCTTAAGAACTTTGCAACCGTTTGACCAAAATGGCTCAAAATCGGGGTACTTGTACTGTAGGATGTTCAGATCATTTCTGCAAAGTTTGAAGGAATATAGTTAAGTATTTAAGAAGATAATTGATGCCCTAGTTTTGGGTTTTTAATGCATACGGCCGAGCTTGGTGCTCCGGCGCCGGCAAGCTTCCTCGGCGCCGGCCACCTATCCAGGACTACTGCTGGGACCAAATGGGTCCCAACCATGCAGTTGCATGGCTCCCATGCATCATGAAAATCATGATGCCATGGAAGAACCCGAGAATGCACCATGTTGCGACCGCCGGCGCTCCGGCCACCTCCGGCCGGGGTGAGACGGATGGGAAGCTTCGTATGACCTCATGGAAGCTTTCCATCCATGTTGGAGGGCTCCAAAGTGGCTCTGTTAAATTTCGCCATTAGAGCCCATTAAGCTCGAAATGGAGCTTCCTCCACCGCCGCCGCCACCGCACCCTGAGGCCAGGCACATGCATGGAAAGCATCAGTGATGTTTATGGCACCTGTAGGTGCATTTGGTTGGAGCCCAGAAGCTCTGGGTGTTGCATCACGATTTTCAAGAATTAAGCTCCATCTTCCTCCTCGAGCTCGACCAAACCAGGGTGTAAATCTGCACCTAAGTTGATGGGAGTTGCTCTAGAAACCTTATAGATCACTTTGATCCATGTTAGGGTGGTTCAGATGCAGTGGGGACAAAGAACCCCATTTCGAATTGGCTTGTGTGTGTATGTGTAAGGTGTGCATGCCAAGTGTATGATGAAATGCCTCAATGAGCTTGGAAACAAAATTTGATAAAACAGTAAATATGAAAGTTGCTCAAATATATCCCCTGAGCTCTGTGCTCACTTCAGATCAAACAGATTCTGTGTGGATTAACATTTGGAGCATTGTGAACCTTTAAGTGAACATGGCATGGGTTCTGCTTGAACCAGCACCCCTGGGCCTCAACCAGGGTGAGCACTGTGGTCCTGGCAGTTCCCAGACCAACTTTGATATACAAAGTTTTCCTGTTTAAGGTTTAGATTAAAAGATTTAGTTGTATCAACCTTTTTGTGAAATGTTTAAATAAAACATGGTTCCGGACTGTTTGCGAAGCCGCGATAGTGTGCCCTAGGCTAATTTGGGGTCACTGGACGCGATGCTCGCGTTAGAAACAGTGTTTGAAGTCCCGGAGAAACAAAAATTCATTTGGGCTATGTTAGAAAGGGTTTTTATGGCCCGAAGTTTTCCTCGGGCACCGTGCTGCTGTAAATTGATGAGCACGGTGTTCAGCATGATAAATGTCACCTGCTGGAAGTGACGGTTCGTCAAAATTATTTTCCAGTTGAGAGAACGAGCGAAAACAGTGCTCAAATGGCACTAAAATGTAGTTTCTGGAAACTTTAAGGGTTTAAATGCAAAATAGACCATGGGTATTGGTTAGTAAAATGTTTAAATGATTCCTAAGCTTTTCGTTGGGAATCCGTCGGCTTTCGTTGAGCGGAAATCGGATAACAGTTCGAGAATCGGCAAAATCGTCGATTTAACGGTATCCGGGTGACAATTAAAATAACTAAGAGGGTTTTAAGTTGATCTGGGTTTAGGTTAGAGTTAGTGGGACTGAATTGATCCCTGATTGGTGATTTTTGATCCAGGTTGATCCAGTTTGCACCTGGAGTTGAGCATTACAGATTAATTGCCTGCACATTGACAGGTGGGTTATCTTCGGTCCGGGTTTTATCAGTTCGGCCCTCTGGGGTGCGATACTGGTTGGACCCCTGTTTTTGGTAACTAAACTTGATTTCTTTGAGCCTGCCTTTCTTTGATTATATTATATCTGCTATCTGCCTGATCTATGCCTGTTCTAGTTTGCCTTACATAATTGTTCATAGCACCTCTAGCATTTATATCTTTACTTGGACATTTCCATGGTTGATTAGTGAGCATGGTTGTTCTGCTGATCAAATGATACATCTCTGAGCACATAGGTTTATTTAACTGGGGTTTTACCCAGCTTCGTAGGGTCGCCAGAGTCTGTTCTTGTTTGATAGGACAAAGGCACTGCTCTGCGAGGTTTGGACCTAAAACCCAAGCTTCGTAGTGTCGCCTAAGTCTGTTCTTGTTTGATAGGACGAGGGCAATGCTCTTCGAGGTTTGGACTTTTCAAACAGTTTTTCTTAAAATATGTGTTTAAGTTTTGTATCATTTGGTTGGTTGGTGTTGTTGAGTTGAGTTTATCTATGAGTTTCTGTTGAGAGAGATTTGCCTTGATCTTGCATATGAGCTGAGATTTACTGTTTTGTTGCTGAGTGATCCTGCATGAGAGTTGAGATTCAGTTGATCTTGTCATTGCATCCCAGTGGGGATTTCCCGGCTTGTTGCCGATTACCCGGTCAGTGGACCGTGAGCTTGAGCATTTGCATATGATTCGCCCGCACCGTTGTACTTCACGAACATCAGCGGATTTGCTACTCGTAGCGATGTTCTTTACCGGTAAAGTGGTTAGCTGTTGCGACCCGTGACCCTAGTCTGGGGAATGTCAACCAGGTGGTGCCAAATGGGCAGCCTTGCCTGAGGTCTTGTGGGACCAATATGGTAGCTTGTGATTGGGTCTTTGTGTTTCATTTATTTGATGCATGTGTTGTTAAGCTGCTTTATCATGCTTCTTTGATGCCTTTGATTATAGTCACATTGCTGATTGTCCTAACTCCTTGATGCCTTGATTATAGTTCCTTAATTCTGATTGTCCTGCTTTAGTTCTGCTAAAATTATCTCCTACACTTGTATCTAGATTATGAGTTATGCTTTCTTTATAGCACCAGTTATATATCTGCTTTACCCTAACCCCTGATTTATTACTATCCTCTAGCATTGTATACCAGTAGGTACGATCTGCTATTTCTCGGCTCGTCGTGCCCACTGGGATACACTCCGGTGTGTCTCACACCCTCGGGTGACTGTTTTTCAGGTCATGCGGGTGATGAGATGTCGGGACGAGTTGGTGAGATCACGAGATAGAGCTTGACCCTGGACAGCCGATAGATCAAGTATTAGTTATTTGTTGTATCATGTGTAATGCAATGTAATTGAGAAGTTATTGTTGTTTAATCTTGCTAAGTAGATGTACGTAGTAGTTACTCTGTTTTGATTGCCAAGCTAGCCGTGCATATATAGAAAAGGCTCAATCCCCTGTGGGATTGGGACTCTTCTATATATGTGGCGGTCTGTTGCGCCCTGGCTGGTTTCAACTCTGATTTCAAAAAAAAAAAAAATTTAGACGCTGGTTTTTAAACTCGGGGCGTGACAGTTTCCCACTATTTGTTTATCTTGCATCAGGTTGAGATCGGGTCTTTCTTTAGTGGATGGGTTTTTCCACTTTGATCAGAGTCATGATCCAGTCCTGCTGATTTATGATACCTATGTTACTGGATACTGAGATACTTTACTCGTGTGGGTCGCTCCCCTCGAGTGCCACTCCGGAGTGTGCGGCAGACAGGCTTCGAGTCCTTGAGACTCCCTTTTCCCTATCGGTGTTATGCGTTGGCCAGCATACCCGATTTGGCAGGCACGGCAGGCGGTACCAGTGTTTACTGGTGGTCGGATTGGGTTTATTCAGGCAGGCATTGTGTTTCTGATGCATACTTTCAGCTATTCTTTTAGCTCAGTATTTAGAGGCATACTAGTGGTAGCTTTTCATCAGGAGTCATCTTCATTGCATACCACCTTTGTTCCTTTTGCCTCTGGTAGACCTAGTGGGCGTGTCAGAGTTGAGGTTTTACCCACTAGGGGAGGCTGCTGGTTTACTAGTAGTCTCACCCCCATTCTTCTTTCCTCTTTTTCTTCTCCCTTGTTTTGCAGTGTCTTCTGCGGGTGCTACTGGGCTTACAGTGGCGGGTCGAGGAGAGAGGACGGCTGAGTAGATAGACCTCGAGGCAGGATGAGCATGTTAGCTGGACTGTTGGTGTACCCATGTTTCCTCAGACGGTAGTACTTTTACTTTTGGAACTGGCTTTCGCCAGCAGGTTGTATTTTTTTTTGTGAGCTGGGAGAGACTGATGTATCATTTATATACAGATGTATTGTATTTTATTTTCCAGCTTCAGTCTGAGATGTATTAGTGTTAGTTCAGCTCTGTGTTTATTGCTCTTTTATTATATCTCTTATATCTGAGCAGGTTACTGGCGCTTCGTGTACACGGGAAATACCGTGTGCACGGCGGATCTGTGGACGGGCCCGGGTTCTGGTTTACACCCGGGGCGTGACAGCCAAGGTATCTATTCCTGAACCCAAAAGAAAGAAGATCGGACCTAAAACTATAGATGCTATTTTTATTGGATATTTCTTAGATAGCAATACCTATAGATTTCTTGTGATTAACTCTGAGATTTCTCTCTCAAAAAAACTCTGAGATTTCTGAAATTTCCAATGATACTTTGATCGAATCTAGAGATGCAATTTTCTTTGAAAATATCTTTCCTTTCAAAACTCGTATCTCTAGATCTACTCCTGATTATCAGTCTACTTTTGATCATGCATCTATTTCTGATCATATACCCGCATCTGATTTGCATTATAGTTTAGATCCTGTAGAACCTGATCCTATTCCTGAATTAAGAAGAAGTAAGAGAACTCGCTTTGAGAAGAACTTTGGTGAAGACTTCTTTACTTTCTTAATTGAAAGTACACCTTCGTCTTTTAAGGAAGCAATGAGTTCTCCTGAAGCTTCTTTTTGGAAGGAGGCTATAAAAAGTGAGATAGAATCAATTATCAGTAATAACACTTGGATTCTCACTGATTTACCTCCTGGTAGTAAACCCCTAGGATGTAAGTCGATCTTTAGAAAGAAACTTAGAACTGACGGATCAGTAGAGAAGTATAAGGCACGTCTTGTAGCTCAAGGTTTTCGGCAAAAGGCTGAAATTGACTATTTTGACACATATGCGCCTGTTGCTCGAATTGCTACTATCCGAATTCTTCTTGCATTAGCATCCATTCATAAACTTTTGATTCATCAGATGGATGTCAAGACCGCTTTTCTTCATGGTGATCTTGAAGAAGAAATCTATATGGCTCAGCCTGAAGGTTTCTCTGTGCCTGGTCAAGAGGATAAGGTGTGTAAATTAGTTCGCTCTTTATACGGACTAAAACAAGCACCTAAACAGTGGCACGAGAAATTTGACAGTGTTATAGCTTCTTATGGATTTCTGACCAACGATTATGACAACTGTCTCTATTTCAAGAGATTTGATGATCGTTGCGTCCTTCTTTGTCTCTATGTTGATGACATCCTGATTCTAGCTCCTGATCTTGATCTCATTAACCAAGTTAAATCCTTTTTATCAGACCATTTTGATATGAAGGATCTTGGTGAAGCTGATGTGATTTTAGGAATGAAAATTCTTAAATCATCTGATTCTATTATTTTGACCCAATCTCATTACACCCAAATGGTACTTGATAAATTTGGGTATTCTGATTGTTCTCCTGTTTCTACTTCTTTTGATCCTAGTGTTCCACTTGTAAAGAACACTGGTAATCCAGTAAATCAGGAGAAATTTGCCCAGATCATTGGTTCTCTGATGTACCTAACCAATAGAACTAGACCTGACATTGCTTATGCCATATCAAGATTGAGTAGATATACTAGTAGTCTTAGTATGATTCATTGGATTGCTCTGGAAAGAGTATTTCGTTATCTTAAAGGTACTCTTTCTTTTGCTCTTAAATTTGTTGGCTATCCTGCTGTAATTGAGGGATACAGCGATGCCAATTGGATTTCTGATTCTTTGGATATTAAATCTACTTCTGGCTATGTTTTCATTCTTGGTGGCAGTGCAGTTTCTTGGCAGTCCACCAAACAGACTATAATAGCCAGAAGCACTATGGAGGCTGAATTGGTTGCCCTTGACACTACTTGTCTTGAAGCCGAGTGGCTCAAGAACCTTTTGTCATCAATTCCATTGATTTCTACTCCTATTCCACCTATTTCTATTCGGTGTGATTCTCGAGCTGCAATTGAATTTTGTAAAAAGAAATTAATAAATTCTAAGGCTAGTCGTCATATTAAATTGAGACAAAAGTCTGTTAGATGGCTAACTTCTCATGATGTTGTTTTTTTAAGTTTTATCAGATCTGAACAGAATCTTGCAGACTGCTTGACGAAAGGCCTGAATAGGACTAAGGTCCTAGAGTCATCGAGGGGGATGGGACTTTGCCCATAAAGGGCCTTCCTGCAGTGGGAACCCAACCTTTGTGATAGGAGATCCCTTGAAGAAGGTTCAATGTGGTAAAAACAAGCTGCTAGGTTGGCCAAAGAGCACTTTCTACAGTTTATTCAGAGGAACTTTAGTTCCAAGTCCATCCCTATGATGAGTTGTGCTCTGTGTAGTGGTTGAGGTTGAGCTTATAGCTCTTAATGGAATCCGAGGCAATAATTTTTGCGAGATGTGACTCTACACACAACCCTGGAGGAGACCACCTATATAAGAATATTCGTATAAGGCCGCGACTATGAGATGTGGGCTGTCCATAGAAATTCTTATGAAAAATCAAGGTACTGTGCATGGCCTTTAATGCACAGACTCGCGACGGAGAATTCTGTACTGTGTGTGTGGCAGTTGAAGTCAGGGTCAAAGGAACGTAGTTCAAGACCTGGTTCACTCCGATTCCTTCTGATGAAAATTGCTTACACTAAGTGAGGTTAAGTCTCTTAAAGACACCTTACCTATTACATAGTATAAACACCCGATAATCTTATTTTATTTTATTTTTGAATTTAATCTTATTTCGAAATTTTGAATTTTTGTGGGGGATTGTTGGAATAAAAATCAAAATTCCTAAAACCCTCAATAGTAATTTTATGTTATTATTAATTCTTATTTATTAATTAATTTACTTTTTATCTTTATTATTATTTATTTAATTTCATTATTAGGAGTTAAAGCATAGTGGAACGTTGGGGTTCCAACGTTCATGCTTTTAATGGCATTAAGTCACCATTTAGGTGAATTAATGTTGAATCCAACGACACTATTCCCACACCTATATATATGTATAGGGTGTGGGTAATAGGTACAGTCTGTCAGTGAAGAAAGAAAGAAAAAGAAAGAAAGAAAGAGAAAGAAAAAGAGAGAATTATTTTAAGTTTTATTTTAAATTTTATTTGATTTTGTTTATCGGGTGTTGAAAAAACTTCGTCAACCTCTTCCGCGGTCGTGCTCGTAGGAAGGGGAGTTCCGGTCGTACCTTGGGGTGGTATCTCCGATTAATCCGCACGAAGGACGGAAATACGCCTTAGGGCAGTGCTTCGCACGCTTCCGGATCAATTATTTTTCGTCTACAATTTTTGGATAGCGATTAAAGGTAAATAATGTTATTAAATTTAAAAAAAAAAAAATTAGTTAGATAATTTAATCACAATCAAACTTAGTGCGATTATTTTTCTAACAGTTCTCAAAATAACTTTTTTGCTGCGCCCTGCCAAATTTGAATAAAAACCGAAAAAAGAAATCCCGTAGCATGATATGATATTTTTATGAATTTTCGTATTTGAGTTAGGCTTTTCTTTTCTATTGAGGTTATCATCTACCCTCAACCTTTGATTATTTTTCAGCTTAAAATAAAAGAAAAACACTTCTATTTAAGGTTCGAAATAATTATACATTTCTTCCCTGTCTACTGGACAGTATCTTGTAGCTTTAGATCATGTTTGAATGTTAGAACAACTCATCTTGCATATCTCCGGTCTATTTAATATGCTATTATCGAGGCTTTCTCTAATCTGACTAACATACTAAGAAAAACATTCTTCTCAGAGAAACTCATACTGTAGCTCTAGAAGCGAACCTTAAGAACCTAGGAGTCGAAAAGCTGAGCAAAGAGGAGGTGAAGAGTATGCTGTGGGAGAGTTTAGATCCCAAAATCGAGAATTGGGTTCATGCAATGCTTATAGCTGTAAGTAATCTTCATGCTCAATTCACAAATTAGCCATTTTTTAATATCCCGTTATGAGTCTACTGCGTTGTACTAGGCGATGATTTTGACCAAGCGTAGAACAGGTCAAACTGCTCTTTGCCAGTGAGCGACAATTATCCGATCAGATTTTTGAAGGTTTTAATTCTCTTCGGGATCAATGCTTTGCTGAGGTAACTGGAAATAGTATGACAGTTCTTGTTGGTTTTGGAGAGGCTGTATCTGAAAGCAAGAGATCGCCAGAGAAATTGTTTGCACTGCTAAATATGAATGAGATAATGCATGAACTGCGACCTGAGGTAAATATAGATGCATAATAATGCAAATAACTGTCCTTGCCAAATAAATGGTTGCGTTAGTTTTTGATTGATCAGAGATTCCTTTTATACGTATAATAATTACCATTAAAGTAGGTTCTGTTTACTAGTTTGATTTCCTTTAATCTGGATTATTTAATATGCTTGATGGTAATTTTTTATGGCAATAATTCACTTCCCTAATTTTCCGGCTTTACATTTTCAAAAACCTTGCAATCCTTATTCTTGTAAATTCAAAAGTTATAGTATTGTTTCCTGTACTTGTACGCTCAATTGTTCTCAAACTTATTCACATATATGAACTCTACCAAGATTATATATTTGTTGGACAATTAAACTATTACTGTATTAATGTGTAAAATTTGGTTGGAAAACAAGTTCTCTTTGGTCAAAATATACATATTTTTATCAAGCATTTAGATGCTCATCATCTTAGGCAAGATTCTCTATCTGTGTGACCTTCCCAAATAACATTTATGGCTCACCTCTTAAAATGCTTTTCTATGCCATTACTTTTTGTCTCTATAAATTTCCTTACATTAGTTATCTGAAATGCGACTTTATTAATCGTCTGACAAAATGAAAGAAACGAATTTGGCTGCCAAATTGCCCTGAACATTTACTCTAGTGTAGATCTGCCCAATGCCCCTGAACTTTTAAAGAATTTAAATAAAAAACGCGACTCTACTTGTTTCAGTCAACCACCTAGACTTCAATTCTGTTAATTTTCCTTACAAACCTCCGGTCTCATGAAAGTCGGATGACTAGTATAGCCCTAAATTAGCCAATTATTTCAATTAAGACTTGAGTTTTTCTTTTACTCCCTATCTTTCATGTATAAAAAAAATTAACAGAATCTAGTGATAGGCAGTTGATTGAAACAATTATGAAGTTTTAAGTCATTTGTTACATCTTTTCTAAGCTGGTTGTGATGTGTAATTATGCTAATGTTTCCCAAATTAATAACTTTAGTTATTATAATCTTGGATTGCTTGTGTTGTGCCTGTATTATAATTGCTCCATGAAGGGGCAAATTCTTACCATAATTTTACATGGTGTCATTTTTTCGCTTTTTTTTTTTTTTTTTTTTTCCCCCTCTCAAATTGATTTAGATTGAGACAATCTTTGAAGGCAAAGCATGTTATGAAATGCGTGCATCCATACTGAGCTTGGCGAAACGCTTGGCTCAGACCGTGAAGGAGACTTTTTGTGACTTCGAGGACGAAGTTGAAAAGCATGCGGCGAAAACTATTATTGTTGCTGATGGAGGCGTGCACCCTTTAGCGAGCTATGTTGTCAATTATGTTAAGTTTCTATCCGAGTAAGTATTACTCATTTACTCTTTGTTTTCATTCTTTTCTTGGTAAGTACTATGCATTTGATATTCTTTTCTTGTGAAGTATTACTCATCCGGGTTAGGATTCAGTAAAAAAGAGCCCACCAAGATGTGTTTGGACCACCAGCCCACTATCCATTGGCCTCCCGCTCCTGCACTACACTCCCCAAATGGTCGCCCCAAATGGTTGGAGGCCCAAGTGTCACGCCCCGGGGTCCGTTTTGTAAAACTATTTTCAGAATTAGGGCCAGCTTAGTAACACAGAGTTAGCGAAAAAATGCCCTATTTTTTATTTTATTTTATTTTTTTAAACTTTCCCCACGGAATGGATAGACCCGCCACAAATATAGGCAACCCTCTGTTCACACGGACAGAACCTCCCCTATATTTGCACGGGGTCACACGTTGTACAATTTCACAAATCACCAATTCCAACTCACACACATACACAACATTCACAAAGGATGCACATACAGCTAAATGATCCTTAAACATGATGCTTTAATACTCTACAGTGTCCTTACCGTAGATGATGCACATGCACAGATCACCAAGCATTCCTATCTTTTTGAAAGCGTTTCCCACACAAAGACCTTATTTGAAATCTACTGGTGCAATGAAAACCAAAAATCCTTTTAAAGACGGTTTTCCACATGGAAACATAATCTTTTGAAAACTGATTACCACGAGGGGTATGTTCTTCTCGAAAAAGAGAGAAGGACCGAAGAAAAGAAAAGATATTTACAAGAGTGGGGGCTGTACTTTTACATTTTTTTTTTTTTACGAAAAATAAATAGATAATTTAAGAGATTTAGAATCAGAGATTAAGGGATTCAATGCTTCTCGGATACCCGCAGGTATCCGGTTAATTACGCCCTCTAATTACATTTGGGCTACCTCCGATTAAACTGATCATGATTAAAATACCCGTGTTCTAATTAGTTAGATAAGAATGCTGAGTAATGTAGTCAAATTTAAAGTCTAGTTGAGTCGAAAAAGGAAAAAATAAAGTGTATATGACAAAACCAGAAACAACAAAATTAAAATATAAGGCAAAATAGGTATTTAGCTCCTACAGTTGAAATATATATTTTTTACTTATCTAAGTGAAATGTACCGGATAAGAATCTTAAAGTCAATCTTAATTGATATATATATATATATATATATATATATATATATATATATATATATAAATAAGAGTACGAAACTATAGCTTTATGATACTATTCAAAATAAAATTTTATATTTGAATTTTATTTTGGTGCAATTTATGAGGAGTTAATCAAATTTACAACATAGTCATATGCACCGCAAAGACACCCAAATGGTGAAGTGGGAGATTTTTTTTTTTTTTTTTTTTTTTAATATATATATATATATATATATATAGAGAGAGAGAGAGAGAGAGAGAGAGAGAGAGAGAGAGTTGAGCTCCTATGCTTGTAAAAGCACCAAGTTATTTGTGCTTGTGAGTTTTTTATCCTTGGATGTAGGAATGTGCGGTTTGGATGATGGTGGGCCCCTTGGGTTTAGTGGGTGGTTGGTAGAATAGTATGATCTAAGGGGTAGAATTAATCAAAGGGTTAGATCTAACGGTAGAAAACTTACAAGCACCAATTGCTTGGTGCTTGTACAAGCACAGTAGCCGGACTCTCTCTCTCTCTCTCCCTCTCTCTCTCTCTCTCTCTCTCTCTCTCTCTCTCTATATATATATATATATATATATATATATATAAATAAAATAAAGACTATTAATAAAAAAAAAAGTCACATGTATTTTAGCATAGAGCTGATGCCGTCCACACCCAACAACACCCACCAAAGCATGCGATTCAACAAAAATTAATCAGAAAATTTAGTAATAGATGTAGTTTGGGGTACACTTGTGTGTATTCATTCAAGAAATAGGTTGCTTCACCCTGTTCTTTAGTCTTTGTTGACGAAGCAGAGGAAGAAGATGATCGGCTTCGGTGACCTTGGCGACGAAAGAAGCGGACAGCAATGGCTTCGGCGGCGACGCGACCGGTGGACAAGACGGCTTCGGCAGCAAAGCGAAGGGCAGCGGCTCGGTGGCTACCTCCTACTCCCCCAAGCTCCTTTCTTCTCTTCCTATCTAATAGTGAATGGAGTCTCCTCTTTTTTTTTTTTTTTTTTTTTTTTTTTTTTTTTTTTTTTTTTTTGTGAACAGAGCTCCTCTCCTCCTCTGTTTTTTTTTTTTTTTTTTTTTTTTTTTTTTTTTTTCGTTTTTGCTCTGGCCTCTGTGAATGTGGACAGTGGCTTGTGTGTGTGGGTAGATCTCTGTGTCTCATCTGCCGGTGGCTCCGTCTCCCTGTGTGTCCCTCCTCCTTGATGCCATTTTATAGGGCTCCGAAGAACCCAAATCCCCATATTTCCGCCGGAATGACAAGATGACGCGATCCACAGCTAGCCTTGCAGGATCTACCTACGGCAACGACGATGGGACTCGCCGAATTTTCAAGATTTTGGAGCAGCGAGAGGCTTTCCAAGCTCTGCGTATAGGGATGATGATAACGCGCTGGATTTCTGGGATCTTCAGACGGGGAGCAGTGCAAATCGCAGCAGGATCCTCAAGATTTGCCGGCGCGACTGGGCGACGGGCGCGACCTTTGGCATTCGTGTACGGGCGGGGATTTTCGGGATTGCCGGATCAAATGGTGACGGCGACGATTCGTCGGACTTGCACCAGCGGGATTTGGGGGATCCGCGGGATTTGGGATCCGATCTGTTATATATATATATATATATATATATATATATATATATATATATATATAATGACCCTTTTTCTTTTTTCTTTTTTCTTTTCTTTTTTGCAGGTCAAAGATGGATCGTGTTGGGCCCTTTTCATTTTGGGCAGGCCCAACAAATGCCCCCACCAGATTGGATGTGAGGCAAAAGACGGATCATACAATCTGGTGTGAATGCGTAAGAAAAGTATTTTGGAATCATTTTGAAGTGACTTAACAGCTATATGGACTGCAATGTTGCCACGAGAAAGAACACACTGGCCACTCGGATAGGGACATCTAGGTATACCACTTGTGCCAGCATGCTAAGGTTGAACATGATCGGATAGGGACTACCGAAAAGTGTAACGTAGACCAGCTCGAAGTGACTCAACGACTATATGGGCCGCAATGTTGTCACGAAGAAGAACATACTGACCACTCGGGTAGGGACATCTGTGTCACGCCCGGGGTGTAAACCAGAACCCGGGCCCGTTTACAGATCCGCCGTGCACACGAAATTTTCCACGTACACGAAGCGCTGAAACCTGCTAAGATATAAGATAAGCAATAAAAGAGCGCAAGTACAGAGCTGAACTAAAAACTACAACATCTCAGACTGAAACTGAAAATAAAAGTACAATTGTAATAAATACACCTGCCTCTCCCAGCTCACCAAAATAATACAACTAGCTGGCTAAAGCCAGACCCAAAAGTAAAATTACAATAGTCCGAGATAATAGGGATACATCATAAGTCTAGCTACAAGTCACTGTCGGGGCAGACGATCTATCTACTCAGCGATTCTCTTACCTCGATCAGCCGCTGACGGTCCAGCAGCTCCCGCAGAAGACTCTGCAACACAAAGGAAGAGAGAAAGAAAACAACAATGGGGGTGAGAACCACTGATAAAACCAGTAGCCCCCATTAGGTAAATCCTCAAGATCCGACGTACCCACTAAGTCTACCAGAGGCTAAAAAAAGGTAAAGTGGTAAGCTAAATAGACTGCTGATAAGAAAAACTACCACTACTATGCCTCAAATGCAATCTCGAATAAATTGACTGTATGCATGCATAAGTAACAGTATCTGCCTAAAATAAACCCAATCAATGGACCAGTAGAAACTGGTACTCCCTGCTCTGCTGGCCACATCGGGTATGCCATCAACGCATAACACCGATGTAATAAGGAAATCAAGAACTCAAAGATTGACCGGCATTGACCCGGTACAGTTGCACACTCCGGAGTGGCACTCGAGGGGAGCGACCCACACGAGTCAAGTATCTATGTCACAAGTATCACAATATAGCAGGACTGGATCACGACTATGCTCAAGTGGGAAAATCCATCCACTAAAGAAATCCCGATCGCCCAATCTGATGCAAAAGTAAACATCCGGTCAACTGCCCAATGTCCGCGGTCGCCGCAATACCCCACAAGTCCACAATCTGGTAAAATAACCAATATCCGGTCAACCGCCCAATGTCCGCGGTCGCCGCAATACCCTACAAGTCCACAATCTGGTAAAATAACCAATATCCGGTCAACCGCCCAATGTCCGCGGTCGTCGTAATACCCCACAAGTCCACAATCTGTACAACCTTTCCCAGACCCAAAGATTTCGACTACACTATCCCAAACCCCTGCTCAAACCCGAGCAACATGAATCATATATCTGAATAGAAAGGAGAAAAAGAACAATCATGGTTTCTCCTAAGTCAAGTCCCAATATAATAGTGTAGCGGTAAATAGTGGCCTATCTAGATGTCCATACAAGCATGCAAGTGTCCTCATGTAGAATAAAAGAAAGGCATCTAATAGGTGGCGTTTGGTTAGGGGGATAAGGGGGGAATAACCCCCTTATCCCCAAAATAATACCCAAACGGTAAATAAGGGGGGGGGTTTACTAAACCCGGAATAGTGGAATAAGGGGGGTTTAGCAAACCCACCCCCTCTCCCGGAATAGTGGAATAAGGTGGGCACGGTTTCCGAGGTCTCTCTCTCTCTCTCTCTCTCTCTCTCTTTCTTATTCATCTTATTCTTTTTATTCCTCTTTAACTTACCAAACACAATTTTTCCTAAACCCGGTATACCTCTTAAACCGAACCAAACGTAAATTTACTCTAGTTCCGACTTAAACCATAATTTATACCTATCCCCGGTATAACTAAAACTCTCTTAAACCCGAACCAAGCGGAGCCCTATAGTGTTCTCACATAGTTCAGATCATGATGTCCCAATATGATAATTAATTTCGCATGAAAGGTTATGGCATAATAACATGTTCCAACAATAATGTCCCAATCTCACATAGATAGGCTAGAAGTTAATCAGTGTAATTATCATGCATGGTTCTCAACAAGGTGCCAATCAATAATCATAACTCAGGGGATCTCTCTAATAGTCCTAGTGAGCATGTCGAAATAAGAGGTACACAACAACCACTCACCTTGGTCGCGAAGAACAGTTCCAACCTTTTCTTCCCTCAAGGAACACCAGACTCACTGCGAAAACTGTAACAGAAGTCGAAAACAGTGCACAATTAGTCCCACAAATATCATCATTTCGCTGTCCGCGCAAACAGTCCCAAAGATGGCCAATTTTTACCTACGAAAAGTCCTTCAAAAATTCCAAAAAAATCACCATTGCGATCCTCGCAAAGTGTAGATGCAAATCGAGTACTTATACGCCCCGTTCCGACACCCGTAGGCCGAGATAACCCATAAACACTCCTCCGCTGTCCAAAAATCTGTCGCAGCAAATGGGTTCTAAAGGTGACCCGAAAAACCCAATAAACACTCGGAAAGGAGGGAAGCGGTAAATACAAGAAATGTAGCCCTACCTGTCGTGGAGACAATGCCGCAAGAATCACCTGAAAACTCCTTCGGGGTAGCCCAGGGGAGCCCGCAGACCGAAATGCGACGGAAAAGGCCGCCGAAGAAGGAACGTCGAAGTGCACCGAATCGCTGAAGACGTCGATGTCGCGGCCTTAGAAAATCCCGAAAATCCTTCGTGAGATGGGGAACAAGGAGAGAAAGTACTTTGCTAAAGGGGCTCCCACGAGAAGAAGAGGAAAAAGTCCTGAAATGGGGGAGGGGAGGGCCTATAAATAGGCAAAGCCCAAAAAGAGGTCCATTTCAGGCTTAGGCCCGAATTCCGGGCGCCCGAAACATTCGGGCGCCAAAATTGCGCCCAACGTTCCCCTGCGATCAGCGCTCGAATCCACCAGGGCTCGACACGTGTCCCGAACAGGGAACAGCGTGTGCAAGGCCGCTCGGGCGCGGACGCGTGGCCCGACCGGGTCAGCGGGGCGGGTAGCGCCCGCCAATCGCTTTTGTACGGGCGCCCACCTGCCTGCGCCTGCCCGCACGTCGCCCCCACCTGCCCCCCGCCTGCCACCCCGCGTCGCGTGGACCGCGCGCGCGTGAGCCGGCCAGTTCGGAGCCGCCACGTGGCCCCGCCCCGGTCCACCGCTCCCCCGCGCGCCTCCGTGGACTGCGCCGCGTGAACCCGCCTATCCGAGGCTGCCACGTGGATTCGCCCCCAGTCCACTGCACCCACGTGGCTTCCGTGGATCGCGCCGCGTGCGCAGGCCAATCCGAGGCCGCCACGTGGCACCCCAGCCGGTCCACGGCTCCCCCCATGCACCAAAACGCACTGTAAACTTCCGGGTGTCCTTTTTGGGCATCCGGACTCAGAAAAATACAAGCAAATAACCGTTTTTCAGCGTTTTTCCATGCTGAATCCAAATCCGGCCTCCGATTAGCTTGAAACCACTTCCAAAATTCGGCGAAAGCAGCCGAAAGACAGGCTTGATCCAGAGTCCTCACTGAGTCCGTCTAACACGTCCATTTGACGCGTTACGGGCCCGACACACCAATAATAGGTGTTTCTCACCGCGAATCACGGAGGAAAGCTACACGGGGATCTGGGCCACTACAATCTGGGTGTACCACTTGTACCAATATGCTGAGGTTGAACATGATCAGGTAGGGACTACCGAAGAGTGTACCGTAGACCAGCTCGAAGTGACTCAACGACTATATGGGCCGCAATGTTGTCACTAAGAAGAACACACTGACCACTCGGGCAGGGACATCTGGGTGTACCACTTGTGCCAATATGCTGAGGTTGAACATGATCGGGTAGGGACTACCGAAGAGTGTACCGTAGATCAGTTCGAAGTGACTCAGACTATATGGGCCGCAATGTTGTCACGACGAAGAACACTCTGACCACTCGGGTAGGGACATTTGGGTGTACCACTTGTGCCAGTATGCTGAGGTTGAACATGATTGGGTAGGGACTACCAAAGAGTGTATCGTAGACCAGCTCGAAGTGACTCAACGACTATATGGGCCGCAATGTTGTCACGAAGAAGAACATACTGACCACTCGGGTAGGGACATCTGGATGTACCACTTGTGCCAATATGCTGAGGTTGAACATGATCAGGAAGGGACTACCGAAGAGTGTACCGTAGACCAGCTCAAAGTGACTCAACGACTATATGGGCCGCAATGTTGTCACGAAGAAGAACACACTGACCACTCAGGCAGGGACATCTGGGTGTACCACTTGTGCCAGTATGCTGAGTTAATCCTGCAGTAAACGGATTAAGAGTGCCGTCACCACAGTCCATCTTGGGATGCAGGTAGCGATCGGATGAAACCCGATGTATAAAAGTATAAATATCATCACTACTATCCAACTGGGGCTGTAGGTGGCGATCGGGCGAAACCCAATGTATAGAGGTTTAGATGCAGTCACTGCTTTCCATCTAGGGATGCAGGTAGCGATCGGGGGAAACCCGATGTATAAAAGTATAAATGCCGTCATTGCTATCCGTCTGGGGACGCAGGTGGCGATCAGGTGAAACCCGATGTATAACGGAATTGCCCGGTGCGATCTTTTGACATTTACTCTTTCCATATTATGTCTAAATATAGTATCTCTTCAGAAATCGACCATTAATTGGCGGAAGTGGGCGTTTCCCGTCTTGATCAACCAACTGGTAGGCACCGTCTTCATAAACTTTTTCAATTACATAGGGCCCTTCCCACTTAGGTTGGAACTTGCCCTTGGAGTGTTGGTTTGATATGAAATTTTTTAGAATGACCAAAACCAAGTTCCCTTGCTTATAAGCTCTTGATTTTACCATCTTGTTGTACGTATGGGACATCCGAATTCGATAAAGTTCGAGATTTTGTTGAGCTTGAAGCCTCAACCCTTCAAGAGAATCTAATTCTTGCAGTCGAAGTTTAGTTTGATGGTCGTCGGCGATATTTTCATGTATCGCCACTCTTAAGGAAGGAATTTCCACTTCTAAGGGTACAACGGCTTCTCCTCTAAATACCAAAGAATATGGAGTCATTTGAGTCGGGGTACGCATAGTCGTTCGATATGCCCACAAAACTTCAAATAGTTTGACATTCCAATCTCGCTTATTCTTTAAGACAGTTTTCTTTAGCAATTTTACCGAAGTTTTATTAAAAGCTTTTGCCAGTCCGTTGGCCTGTGGATAGTATATAGAAGAGTATCTCCAGTCAATTTTAAATTTATCTGCAAATCGATGTACCTTGTGTGATCGAAATGAAGGGCCATTGTCAGAGATGATTCGGTATGGAATACCGAACCTATAGATGATGTGATGTAAAAAAAAGTTAACCACATTCTCTGCCTTGACCTCTCGCAAGGGTATTGCCTCTGCCCACCGAGAGAAATAATCTGTCGCTACAAGTATAAATCGATGCCTTTTTAACGAAGGTGGTTCTATTGGTCGAATAATATCTGTTCCCCAAGCAGCAAAGGGCCACGATGGTATAGTTGGATGTAAGAGTTCAGGTGGGTGATGTTTGAAATCACCATGTATCTGACACCGGTGGCATTTCTTTGCAAACTCAATGCAATCTTTTACCATAGGTGGCCAAAAGTAACCTGTAAGCTTCAATCTGAGTGCAATCTTGGGCCCAGATTGGTGTGCTCCACACAACCCAGAATGTGCTTCTCTAATAGCGTTCTCCGCTTCCAACCTAGAGAGGCATCAGAGCCACATTTGATCATAAGTTCGTTTGAAGAGGGTGTTGTTATGATGTGTATACTGAGCAAGGCGCCTTTGAAGCTCGATCCTTTTATTTCGATCTTTGGGGAGGTGGCCATACTTAAAATATTCAATGAACGGAGTCCTCCAATCATTTGCTTCCTCACGGGTGCAGGCTACCACATTAACTTGATAATCAGAAGGGATGAATTCCAGGACAGAAGGTAACAACCATCTTTGTTCCACTCGAACCTCAGCAACACCGTCGGGTGGAAGGGTCAAAGCCGCAGCCAACTTTGCGAGAGCATCTGCTTGTGTTTTATCTCGACGCCTAACATGTTGGATGTCAATTGAATTGAACTTTTCCATGAGACATAAGACCAATGAATGATATGACATAAGCTCAGGTTTTCACACTTTATATATCCCGTTTACTTGCCGGATTACCAATTGAGAGTCTCCAAAAGCTTGAAGGTGGGAAATATTCATAGACAATGCCGTTAGCAACCCAAAAGCTAATGCTTCATATTCGGCTTCATTGTTAGAGCAATTGAGGTTCATAAGAGAGAAAGAGTGATAGATGACTCCTTTTTCTGGGTTGACAAATACAATCCCAACTCCTGCTCTTTTTCTTGTCGTTCCTTCCGGCGACTATACTGCGCGAGATGCACCATCGAAATATAGTTGCCATTGAGGGGTGACCTCCTCCACAGCGATGACCTC
This sequence comes from Tillandsia fasciculata, assembly GCA_029168755.2. NCBI lineage: Eukaryota > Viridiplantae > Streptophyta > Magnoliopsida > Poales > Bromeliaceae > Tillandsia > Tillandsia fasciculata. The sequence continues at coordinate 15,766,008 of CM054940.1, read as the reverse complement.
CTCATCTGGGAGGTTCGTAATTAAGGGAGAGCCATCGGGCAACGGGTGAGCTGCTAAGAAATCCGCCAGAGCCTGACCTTTTATCGCCCGTTGAGGAACATATGTGATATCAAATTCCATCATAAGAACAGCCCATTTTCCTACTCGACCCATCAATGTTGGCCTATTGAGCACATATTTAATCGGGTCAGCTCTTGCAATCAGCTTAATCTCATGGGATAGCATATAATGCCGGAGCTTCTTCAATGCAAAGATTAGAGACAGACATAGTTTCTCGATAGGGGAGTAGTTATTTTCAGCTCCTATCATGACCCGGCTGAGATAATAGCATGCAACTTCTTTACCTTCTTCGTTAATCTGTGCCAACATAGCTCTAAGAGAAGGAGTGGTAGCAATATACAATACTAATGGTCTTCCACGAATTGGTGCTACCAAGACTGGAGGGTTTAGCAAGTACAACTTAATATCATTGAAGGCTTTTTGACATGACTCATCCCAGCTGAACGCTGCTTTTTTTTTCATCAACTTGGAAAAAGGGTGGATTCGACTAGAAAAATTGGAGATAAATCTTCTGATATATGCCAGCTTGCCTTGAAGGGATCTTAGTTGTTTCAAGTTCCTCGGAGGGGGCATTTCGATAATTGCTTTGATTTTGTCGGGGTCTACCTCTATCCCACGATAACGAACGATAAAGCCCAAGAATTTTCCAGAAGTGACTCTGAATGCACACTTCAAAGGATTCATTTTCAATTGATATTTTCGATGCCGATCAAAGATAATCTTCAAATTTGTAAGATGATCAGTTCTATTTCATGTCTTGACCAACAAGTCATCGATATAGCATTCGACCAACTTGTGCAACAACTCATCAAAAATGGTTGTCATCGCTCTTTGGTAAGTGGCATCTGCATTCTTTAATCCAAAAGGCATGCCTTTATAACAAAAATTACCTTTAGGAGTTCTGAAAGCTATGTGAATAGCATCTTCTGGATCCATTTTGACCTGATTGTATCCTGATGATCCATCCATGAAGGAGAGGGCACCATACCCAGTAGTAGAGTCCACCATGATCTCAGTGATTGGGATGGAAAAATCATCTTTTGGGCATGCCTTATTCAGGTCCCGAAAGTCAACACAAATCCTGATCTGTCCATTTTCCTTTCTTACTGGAACAATATTGGAAAGCCAAGTTGGGTATTGAACCTCTTCCACAAAACCTGCCTCAATCAACTTGTCGACCTCGGCTACCACTTGAGTTTGAAGCTCTGGACGGAAGCGTCTTGGTGCTTGTTTGATTGGCCTAGAAGTAGGGTCGATGGCTTGTTGGTGTACTGCAACTTTAGGATCAAGCCCAGGCATCTCCTTATGTGTCCAGGCAAAGCAATCTCGATACTCAGAGAGAAAATCTTTACACTGACATTGCTCTTCTGGTGTTAGTAGAGTACTGATGAAAATAGGACGAGGCTTTTCCACGGTGCCAAAATTGATTTCAATTAATTCATCGACCGTTGCTTGCCCACCATCTTCTAATTCTTTTGGTGCAGGGACCACACTAGACACTTCAGTTGAATCATCAATAAGAAAAGCATGAATCTCGCGAGTCAGAAAAAGGCTCAAGCCTTGAGTAGCTGTAATATCTGAACATTGGGGAATATCTTCTTTTGCATCGCCTTTCTCAAAAGCCGAATTTGTAGGTTCTGAGAAGATAACGTTGGGCACCAGTAAGAGATCTTCATCATCTGAGGATTCTTCGGAATCACCAATAACAGTTATACGATGTAAAGTAGAAACCAGACAGTTGACGTTTGAAATTTTGTCGAGCATAGGCCCATGATATCCTAGGCCTTTCGTAACTTTGGGTTTGAGAACACCCGATTCTCCTCTAAATTCAGAAGGAGCCCATAATGTCACGCCCCGGAGTCGAAACTGCGACCCGGGCTCGCCAACAGATCCGCCACCTATGCAAAACCCCGCATAGGCGAAGCGTCCTACCTGCTAGAAAGGGCTACAGCTAAACAGATATCAGAGCTATAAGATAAAACTGCTGTAAAAGTCAAATCAACCACTGTACAACTGGAAATAATACAACAATGTCCATCTCCCAAAATGATAATCATACAATCTCCTCAGATACAAAACTCAGAACTCAAACAGGGAGGTATCTCCAATAAATACATCAGTGTACAGGCTCTCAATACATATCAAAACCTCACTACATCAGTCTCTCAAAAGAGGAAAATAAAATAGCTAATCTACTAAAGATCTCCTCTGAAGGGGGTACAGCTATTCTCCAACGACGGGTAGGGATATAGCACGCGACTCCCTCGCCTCGATCAACAACCGCAGAATCGGCAACACCCGCTAAGACTCTGCAAAACAAAGAAGAGGAAGGAAAAAGGAGGGGAAAACCCCAATGGGCGTGAGAACTACACCAAAAAGGGAGTTCTCAGTGGGTACCACCGCCAGCCCGACGGTCTGCCCACTAAGTCCTCTAGAGGCAATAAAATAACTAATGCAGTAAGAACTGAACACGAAGGCTGGAGACTCTCAACAGCTACCATGCCTCTATCTAAAGGCTCAATAGGGGAAAACTCTGATAAAGATATGCAACACTCGCACACGAGGTGCTCAATCGACCCAATCGAGCTGACTGCCACACCGGGTCCAGTCAAGCCTGCGCCTACCTACAACCACCTCCCGCTACCGGGCAGGAATTACGTAGGGTGTCCATAAGGACTAACTCGCTATCGAATAGTGGCACCTGCAGGCTATAATCAAAATTCATGCTCTCTCTCTCAGTACGGATAGACTCAAGATCCTCAACATCTCGCACAATGATCGAAGTACTCTCAACGACACGGGATCACCGTCACCCAAACGGCTCCCAACAACAACAGCACTGGTCTAAACACAGCTACTAGACTCCACTCAGCCTTCAGGCACGAGTGCAATAATAAGAGTATCTGCCTGAATAAACCCAATCGAATGAACTGGTATAAAACCCGGTACTGCCTACTCTGTCATCAATCTCACGAACTCAGTAGCGGAATCTGCACACATGGCTCGAAACCGCGGGATCGGCACACATGGCTCGCATCCCAAATAAGTATCAGACCGGCACACATGGCTCGGTCAAAGGCCTACCTCCGGAGTGGCACTCGAGGGGAGCGACCCACACGAGTAAAGTATCACCGTAACAAGTATCACGATAGCAGGACTGGATAACGACTCTGATCAAAGTGGAAAAACTCATCCACCAAAGGAAAATCCGATCCCCAAACTGATACAACAGTAAACGATAAGTGGAAACTCCATCCACTAGAGGAAAATCTAATACCCAATCTGATACATAAATAAATATCCGGTCAACCGCCCAATATCCGCGGTTGCCGCAATACCCTGCCGTCCATAACCAAGTACTATAACCGACCTCCGGTCAACCGCCCAAAGTTCGCGGTCACCGCCAAAACCCTGCCAGCCGCAATCCAGCACAACCCGTCCCTGACACCAATGTCCCTGCTACACTACTCCAGACCCCTGCTCGCACCTGAGCAACACAGACCGCCTGACTAACAAAGAAGGAGAAAAGGATAACATGGTTTCTCCTAAGTCAAATTCCGGTATGAAGTGTAGCAGTAAAAGGTGGCCTAGCTATATGTCCATACAAGCATGCATTTGTCCTCAAAGAAGAATAAAGAAAATAAATCTCATGCTAAAATTATCAATGACTATACCTGTCCATAATCCTCGATCCATAATCGCTCCTCAGAGTAGAACCTGCACATAACTACATAATCCTATCCCATTGCATAAACTAGCCTCATAAAGGGTTATGTGCTAACATGGCATGATAATTAATCATATAGGGTAACCTTGCCTTAGGTAAGCTTCCACTAATCATCACATGAATATTCGATTAATACCATTGTCATAATATGACTAATTATCTTGCAATTCCCATAAAATCAACATTGTTAAGCTTACCGATCAATCCGAGGTATTGTACCCTTCACCTGCATGCAATTTTAACATAAAGAATTAGAGAACCGTCCACCGGTTCTCGGAATAAAGCACCCACCGGAAATGCATTCCGCAGGCAAAGCCGAAGTCGGTGAAGTGTGTAGTCACACGCTATCCAAAATCTGCCGGAACCGCACTCTCGGTAAACAGTCGCACAAACCACTGTTCCAACAAACAACATCGAAGCCGAGAATCAATTACATCACAACCAAACTCTCAAAAATAGCATATGCTGTTTTACCAACCAGCAGAGAGAAGAAGCCTTTTCACCTGTATATAGACCTCCAAAAATTCCAAAAAAATCACAGTTGCGATCCTCGCGACGAGTAGCCCCAAATCGACTATTTAAACGCCCCGTTCTGATACCTGTAGGCCAAGAAACAATTCGGACAACGTTGGAAGCCATTCCCTCAAGAACATAGTTCTGCTGAAAAGATAGCAGCAAAGAAGCTTAATTCTCACCCTCGAAATGACCTCATAAAAATCCAATAAAAATACGGGTGCGTTCCTCTCGAAGAGTAGATATCAATCGAGTCTTTAAACACCTCATTCCGATGCCCGTAGGCTGAGAAATAAATCCAACAAGCTCATGCTGTCCAAAATCACCACAGAAAAATAGGGGTCACAAGGTACCTTGGGAACTGTGCCAAAAACCCAAAATGAGGCGAAACGATCAACACGGAAAACGAAGCTGTACCTCTTGTGAACGCGCTGCCGCAAAAATCATCGAAAACGAAGGTTTGAGTAAGCCATGGGAGCATGCGCACCGAAACGGGACGAAGGGGATCACCGGTGAAGGAAAGTCGCACTGCGCCGAAATGCCGCATACCTCGAAGTGCGTGCCACCAAAAATTCCCAAACTTCTCCACGAGATGCTCCAAAGGAAGATGAACAACTTTGCTTAAGGTTGCAAAGAGAGGGGAGCTTGGGGAAAGCCTCAAACCGCAGGCCAAAGAGGGGATTTTAAAGCCAAAAACTGAACAAATCAAATAATACCCTCCATGTCCTCACTTCCGGGCGCCCGAAAGGTTTCGGGCGCGCACAGTGCGCCCGCTCCGCTACTCCCGAATCCGCCAGGATCCGCCACGTCGCCCCCGAACAGCGGACAGCAAACTCAGCTACCCACGCTGCGCCGCGTGGCCCGCGTCCACAGTGCGGGTGGTTGGCGCCAGCCAACCACGCGCTGACACGTGGCGCTCCCACGCACGGGTCCCCCGCGTCAACGCCTCGCGAACCGCAACGCCTCGGGAACCGTGCCCACCTGCTGCCCGCCTGCCCCGCGCGTACGGCTACCTGCCCCGGTCACCTGCTCCGCTCCTTGCGTGGACCGCACGTGCTACATCGCTCCAACCACAAGCCGCCACGTGTCCCCCACCGGTCCACCGTGCACCCGCTAAACCTTCGTGGACCGCGCCGCCTGAACCAGCCTCCCAGCGGTCGCCACGTGTCCACCCTTCCGGTGCACGTCGGCCCCGTGGACCGCGCGCCTACCCGCGCGCCCGCGCGCCTGCCCGCGCCCGCGTGCCTGCCCGCGGCCACTCCGCCGCCTGCCGGAGCCTGCGCCGCCGTGCTCCGCCGCTGCCCGCCGCCGCCGGCGCTGCCCCCGGCCGGCCGGAACAGTACCAAGGCCTCGAAAAACGTGTTTTCGCATCCGGGCTTCGAAAAAAACAAGTAAATACCCCATTTTCACCGTTTTCGCGCGCTGAATCCAAATCCGCTGTCCGTTTTGCCAAATTCCAATTCCAAAATTTGTCGAAGGCATCCGGAAGGGCGTTTTTAATCCAAATTCCGCACTGAGTCCAAATTTGATGCCCGATTTGCGCGAAACCACTTCTAAACAATCGACGGGGTCCCCCAATTACCCACGTGATCCATTATACACCCGAAGTCCATCACTTGTGTCCAAATTGGTGCAGAAACACCGCCGACACGCCACATAAGCCTCCAGAAGCTGCTGATCGCACTGTAGAAGCCCTGCAGAGATCTGGGTCACCACACATAATCTTTCAAATATTGAAGAAAGATGTGGAAGAGAGCCATCTTCATCTATATTCAAACCAGCCTTCCTCAATAAGCGAGTGATTTGAGGATCCCTAATGATATAAGGTTGGCCAGTTCGATTTGATCTTCATTATTCATAGGTAAATAGAGTTCACTATTGTTAAAAGGAAGTGCCTTATAAAATATGATGGGCTTTCCTTCTTGGTTTAAGGCTTCGTATTGCGTATACTTTTAGCTCATCCATAACAGAGACCTCTGGTCGGGCCACCATATAAGTAAAATCTTGAATAACTTGGTGATCACAAGACACACTTGTCACTGCAACTTGAAGCATTTCGAGTGACTCTTCATTCTCTGGCTCACTTTCAGGTGACTCTAACTCGTCAGGCTCTCCATCTTCAGAGTCGTCACCAATAATGATCTCTTCCACTACTTGCTTGGAGTCATTTCTCAAGGCAGCAAATTCTGTTAGTTCATCATCTTCGGAATCACTTCCTGTGCAATATGGGATTTCAGAGCGAGGAATCTCACCTCTGTCAGTTTTGATGATCGGATTTTTCACTTCTCGAGACTTGAAGGCTTCTTTATTATATCGTTCATAATCAGGCGGTAGGATAACAATGGGATCTACCACCTTCTTAGGCTTGGCGTATTTGCGCTCAATACTCTGTTTTGTAAAAGAAGATGAATCCGCATCCAAAAAGAATTTTGCATCAGCATGATAACTCTCTTTGATTGAGAAATGAGAAGAATTGGCAATGATTTTTTGCTGGTTACCATCCTTATCTTTAAATTTCAAGCACTGATGAAGTGTGGACGGAACCACCCAGTATTGGTGTATCAAGGTCTTCGATCCTATACCCCGTTTGGATCAGGGTCCGTTTTGGTAGGATACTTACTGCAGATCCCGGATCAACTAACATTCGCTGAAGATGAATGTTGTTGACATACCCTTCGACGTACAAAGGGCGGTTATTGTCTCTATTCCCAATATGATAATCTGCGTCAGCAAATGTGATGTCATTCACTTCAAACATTGGTTTGTTTGTTAGGTGTACTTCTGCCATAGCATTTTCATATAATCCCAGATTCAAAAGAGCCTCAACTAAAGCTTCCCTCAATTCTTCGGATAAATTTAAAGAATCAAAAATACTGAGGAGGGCAGGTGTCACGCCCCGGGTGTAAACCAGAACCCGGGCCCGTCCACAGATCCGCCGTGCACACAGAATTTCCCGTGTACACGAAGCGCTGGTAACCTGCTCAGATATAAAAGATAAAGATAAAGGTGCATAAAACAGAGCTAAAGTAAATCTACTATATCTCAGACTACAGCTGGAAAGTAAAAGCATAGTAAAAACTCTCAAAATAGACAGTTGTCTCTCCCAGCTCACCAAATAAGTACAAACAGCTGGCAAGAGTCAGACCCAAAATAACTACAACTGTCTGAGAAAATAAAGGGGTACAACTGATACACGACTAAGCTCGAAGTCGGGGTAGATGAACTACCTAATCCGCTATCTGCTTGCCTCGATCTGCCCGAGACGGCCCTGCTACTCCCGTAGAAGACTCTGCAAAACAAGGGGGGGAAAAGAAAAGAGAGACAATGGGGGGTGAGAACTACTATATAAAACAGTAGCCTCCCCTAGTGGGAAAACCTCAAACTCTGACGGGCCCACTAGGACTACTAGAGGCAAAAAGGGAAAAACAGTAGTAAGCTAAAAAGGCTACTAATAAGGAAAGCTATCACTACTATGCCTCTAAATGCAGTATCAAAAGATATGACTGTAAGAATGCATCAGAAATCAGTATCTATCCAAATAACCCAATCATGTGCCACCAGTACAACTGGCATTGCCTGCTCAGCGGAATCTGCACACAAGGCTCAAAACCGCGGGATCGGCCCGCACGGCTCACATCCCAAAATAAGTATCAGACCGGCACACAAGGCTGGGTCCGAAAAAGCCTACCTCCGGAGTGGCACTCGAGGGGAGCGACCCACACGAGTAAAGTATCTCTGTAACAAGTATCTCAGTATAGCAGGACTTCGATCATAACTATGATCAAAGTGGAAAACTCCGTCCACTAAAAAAAACCCCGATCCCCCAATCTGGTATAATAAAACTCAACAAGTGGGAAACTCCATCCACTAGAGAAATCTGATACCCAATCTGATGCATAAGTAAAACATCCGGTCAACCGCCCAATGTCCGCGGTCGCCGCAACACCCCACAAGTCCAAATCTGATAAGGTAATCAAAAGCTGGCTAACCGCCCAATGTCCGCGGTTGCCACAATGCCCCACGACCATAATCGAGTCTAATCTGATCCTGACTCGATGGCCTCGACTACACTATCCCATACCCATGCTCTAACTCGAGCAACATGCAACTGAATGGAAAGGAGAACAGCTAAACATGGTTTCTCCTAAGTCATTTCCCAATATGATAGTGCAGCAGAAAAATAGTGGCCTAACTAGATGTCCAAACAAGCATGCAATTGTCCTGTACTTAGTAAAATAAATGCAATTATCCGCGAAATAAAGCATGCTGGCAATAAATCATCTCAATGGCCTAAGTACCCTATGTACTAGTAAATCATGCATTTTATCCACAAAGTTACTAATAGAGCCTTCTGTCTCTCAAGTGATATCACCACTCTAATTCGCTAATGTCATTAGTAAGCAAGTACTAACATATATCCCACCTATCTCACATAAGCATGCAAATATTGTTCCAGGGGTGTAATTAGCTTCCTAACATGGAAAACACTCCAATAAGCCTAGTGGGTAGTCAAAAGTAAGAGATTCGCAACAACACCCACCTCGAAGAGCTGAACTGTCCGAAACCCCACAGCTGAGAATACCAAGAAAAATAATAACTCCAAGTCTAACAGGTCCAGCACTGTCCACAAACCCACCTGGGTGCAAAACAAGGTTTACAGTTACACTTAAATCCCAAATTTAACCAAGTATTACAATCTGAAATTTCAGCCCCAAAGATGGCAATTTTTCACCTGCAGATAAGGCTCCAAAAATTCTGAAATAAATACCACAGCGATCCTCGCGTCGATACCTTCGAAACGGGTACCTGCACGCCCAATTCTGAGCACCGTAGGCCAAGTTACAAATTCTACAGTATCGGTGCGCAAAATCTCACAACCATCCAACTGTAAACTTTTGTACAGATGAAAAGAGAAATGTATACCTCCGGGAAGGTCTCCAAAAATTCCAAGAAAAATACTATGATGATCCTCGTGTCGAGTAGATGAAAAAAGTCTATAAGCACGTCCTGACCCGAGACTCGTACGCGGAGATCTCCTTAAAACAAGGTGCTGCCCTCACAAAAACTCACAGCAAAATAGGTCCCAGTGAGCACGGAAAATCACCTCGAAAAACGCGAAACGAGAAAATGTGGAAGAAACCAAAATCGTAGCCTTACCTGTCGCGGATCCAACGACGAAGAAATCGCTCAAAAAGATGGTCGGAGTAGGTCGGGGGAGCTCGTGCACCGAAACGCGACGGAAGAAACACCGAAGAACGAACGTCGCGACGCGCCAAGAAAATGGGAATCTCGAAAAGCGTGCCCCGAAAAATTCCCAAACTCTGCAGATGGAAGCAGCACAACCCAAGGAACAACTTCTCTGAAGAAACCCGAGCGAAAAGAGGCCTAAATCAGCGAAAAAGCTCAAGGTGAAGTGGGCTCGGGCTATTTATAGGCCCACAAAAACAAATCAGAAAATACCGGATGTGTCCAACTTTCGGGCGCTGGACCAGGTTTCGGGCGCCCGAAACCTGCGGAACACTGTACCGCCCGGTTGCGCCCGAAACTCCCAGGAGCCGCCACGTCACCCGCACAGCAAACAGCTGTGCGGGGCGTGCCAGGAGCGGCCACGTGGCCCCACCCGGGGCCGACGCGTGTCCCGCACAGCAAACAGCTGTGCGGGGCGCGCGTGCTGTCGCCGCGTGGCACCTACCCGGTCAAACGGGTAGGTGGCGCCCGCGAGTGGTAGCACGCCACGTGTCCCGACACTGTCGCGGTCACACGTGCGGGCAGGCGCCGCACTGTGCGCCTGCCATGCACGCGCCCCGAGACGCTCGCCCGTGCCCCCGTGCGCCGCGCCTCGCGAGCCCGCCACTAGCCAGCCGCCACGTGTCCCTGCGCCGGGTCCATGCACCCGCGCGGGGAACTCCATGGACCGCGCACCCAGCGCCCGCCAACCAGGGATCGACACGTGTTTCCCGCCCAGATCCCTGCACCGCCGTTCAAACCGTGCACCGTCGCGCAATTTCTGTAGACCGCGCCTCAAAAGCCCGCCAACCAGGCGGCGCCACGTGTCCAAGCGCCGGGTCCGTGCACCCAGCCGCGCCTCTCCGTGGACCAAGCGCGGCGGACCGGCCAATCACGGGCCGCCACGTGGCAGCCGGCGGTCCACGGCCCCTCCCATGCACCGAAATCCAATAAAAACTTTCGGGAGTCCGTTTTTGGGCATCCGGACTCAGAAATTAACAAGCAAATAGCCGTTTTCAAGCGTTTTTCCGCGCTGAATCCAAATCCAACCTCTGTTTGGCCCAAATCCTTCTCTAGAATTCGGCAAATACAGCCGAAGGCCAAATCAGCAAAAGATCTCACACAGGGTCCATCTGGGGCATCCCTTTGATGCACTATGGGCCAGACACACCAACAATAGGTGTTCTAAACAATGGATTCACCAGAAAAAGGTTGCATGGGATTCTGGACCACTACAGCAGGAATATGCTTCAAATGAGCAATAATATTATAATTCGCTGTGCATTTTTCCTTGTTGCATGGTGCTGGAATATCAGGCAGAGATTGATTATTTAAAGTGCTTACCTTCTTTCCTTTGTCGATGCTATTCAATCGAGGGTGGGGGTCTGACAAGCGCTTCCCACTTCTAAGATTCATTTCGTTGACTTCTTGTTCTTCAGGAAATCCTATCTCGCCTTCTGAAAATTCATTTGGGAAGATATATACTTCATCATCAAAAATTTTATCGTGTGATAATCCTTCGTCGGTTGCCCCCTGAATATTTGTGGCAAGGCCTGCGTGTATCATATTGCAAAATAATCGAGAGTTAAGCTTAACACGATTCGAGTCTACATCTTCGCTGCAGCAGGAGTTCAAAGCTATGTCAGAAAACATATCACAATCATGAACTGAGTCGTCGGAACGCCACCCTTTAGGCATGAAATTGCCCAGGACGATTGGATCGCGCGCCTTTTGAATATATTCTTCTCTTTCAGACGAGAATATTTTTCTTATTTCTTCGGGCTTTCTTCTTCCAAAATTTCTTTTGTTTCTTTTCTGTTTCGATAGGATATCTGGAAGAATATGAAGTGGTTTGAGATATATAGCAAAAAGGCGTACTCGATGTTTTTGATGGCCTCTTCTTCACAATTGTCGTCCACTCGTACTCATCATTGTCTGGGTGGGCCGACTGTCCCTCATGATGCTCGAGAAAATGGTCAGAGGGGAGCTAGTATTAGGAGGAATACTAACTCGATGTCTCGATGGACAAGAAGAATTTTCGCGAACTGGAAAAGACGCTCCAACTTCTTCAATTGTCACCACGTTTGAAGAATCAACATTTGGTTCGTTCTTTACCTTTGGAGAGAGAGTAAAGACCCCTTGTTCTAGAGCACGCTCAACCCAATCTTTGAAAAAAAAACAATCTTCAATTTTATTACCAATTGAGCGATAATATGGGCAGTAGAGAGGATCATCATTCTTATGAACTTCTTCTGGCTTCGCAGGTTCGGGCAAGACCAGCTTCTTAGTTTTCATTACTTGCTCGAAAATTCTAGGAACCTTTTCCCATTTAAAACTGTATGTCTTGTTCTTTTGCTCCTCTATCCACGCTTGGGATTTTTATGTCGGAGTCTCATTCGCGACGGGCATCTTCTTTCCATTTTGTGGAGTTGGCTTAGGCTGATAGACAACGTTAGCTTCAGTCACCTTCCGACTCGGTCCTCCTCCACTAGAGTTTGAAGTCTTTTGCGGGAGTGCTCTTCTCGTATTATCAATCGATTTTGCGTTTTTATACAGTGCAAGTATCTCTGGTGATCTTTGATATTCAAGCTCAACCTTTCCTGATGCTATCATCAACTCAGTGATGTTGGTTGGCTTATATCTTGATACCTCCATTGAATACCATGATTGCATTCTTTTGATACAAAGCTCTACTGCCTGAGTGGGCTTTAACTCATCGGGATATAGGATACTCATATTTCTCCATCTAGCAACATAATCCTCAACCCTTTCGTCCCTTCCTTGCTTTAGTTTTGCAAGCTCACCGAGAGAGACATCTCTTTTGACTGAAATGAAATGTGCTTTGAAAAGAACTTTCATCACATCCCAATCAAGAACTAACCCTGGGGTCAACTTACTATACCAGTGAAAAGCAGCCCCTTTTAACGAAAGCGAGAATTGCCGAAGCAGCAATGAAGGGTTTGTGGCAACATCTCCACATGCAGCTTCAAAGTGAGTCAGATGTTCTCGTGCATCATCGGTTCCATCAAACATTTGAAACCTTGGGCGACTGTAATTGGGCGGATATGGAACATGATTGTTGGCTATTTATTTATGGATTAAAAATAGGTCCAACTTCCTGCCCGTGATAATAGGCCCAGGAGACTAATAAGTTGAGTTGGGTGAGCCCAATAAGTTGAGTGGGGCTGCGGTCCACAATAGACCTAACGGCAATAGGCCCAACAATAGACCCAACGTCCAGGTGGGTTGAGTCCGGTCGAGACCCGTGGGCGCTGTGTCTGTACGCTTTAAGTGAATTGGTTGCGTATTTCTAACAGCTCAAGCTTTTGGGATTAATGGTTAGCGCCAACGATCCTACAAGTGGTATCAGAGCCAGTGGCACGGGTTCGATTCCCACACGGTGCAGGTGTTGGGGGGGGGGATTGTTGGCTATTTATTTATGGATTAAAAATAGGTCCAACTTCCTGCCCGTGACAATAGGCCCAGGAGACTAATAAGTTGAGTTGGGTGAGCCCAATAAGTTGAGTGGGGCTGCGGTCCACAATAGACCTAACGGCAAGAGGCCCAACAATAGACCCAACGTCCAGGTGGGTTGAGTCCGGTCGAGACCCGTGGGCGCTGTGTCTGTACGCTTTAAGTGAATTGGTTGCGTATTTCTAACAGCTCGAGCTTTTGGGATTAATGGTTAGCGCCAACGATCCTACAATGATCATGCCATGCTAGATATGGCTTATCACCTTCTGTTAGCAATGGCTCTTTATCTTGAGATAGTTGTTTAACTTTGGAAGTGACGATATTGTCTAATAGTCGCTGAAGAGTCGAAGGGGTCATTGATGATATAGGTACTTCGGAGAGGCTGATGGTTCATTAATAGTAGGATTTCGTTGATACGGCGACCCTTGATGTTCCGTGTTCTGAGGATTTGCATCGGCAGCTTGTTCGATGGAGTGAGACTGCTGAGCTGATTGATGATGAGTTTGTTGTTGTTGTTGTTGTTGTTGTTGTTGTTGTTATCGTTGTTGTGATGACCCGGATCTCCGCAGAGCTGTTACAGTGCGTTGGAGTGGCTGTTGGAGGCCTTCATGGTGTGCTGGAAGGGTTTGGGGCATAATTGGACACAAGAGTTGGACTTCGGAGCTTATGTGGACCATGTGAGTGATCGGTGGACCCCGTGGAGGGTTTAGAAGTGGTTTCGCGCGAATCAGATATTTAAATTGGGCTCCGCACGAAGTTCGGGCTAAGAACGCATTTCCGGGTGCCTTCGGCAATTTTTAGAGTTGGAATTTGGCGAAACGGACGTCAAATTCGGATTCAGCGCGCGAAAACGGTCAAAATGGACTACCCACTTGATGTTTTTGGGCACGGGTTACTGTTCACCGCCGGAACAGTAACTTCGGCGATCGCCGGCGGCGGCCGGCGGCGGCGGGCAGCGGCGGAGGGCGACGGCGCGGCCTCGGGCAGGCGGCAGCGCGGCGGCGGGCAGCGCGCAGCGCGCGGGCAGGGGCGCGGGCAGGCGCTCGGTCCACGCGGCCGTCGTGCACCGGAGCGGGGTGCCACGTGGCGGTTCTGGATTGGAGGGTTCAGCGCGCTCGGTTCACGGGAGAGTGCGGTGTGTACGGTGGACCGGATAGGGACACGTGGCATTTTATCAGTGGTTCGGTGTTTAAGGTTTCGTGCACCGGGTGTAGCAAACGTGTGGCCTGGACACGTGGCGCGCGGGGATTGGGCGCGTCACTGTGCGCGTGCAGGTGGCGTGGGCGGCCGGCGTGCAGGCGTGGCAGGCGGCGGCAGCGGGCGTGGCGGCCACGGCGCCGACGTGGCGCACGCGTGCGCCACGTGGCGGCCAGCCATTGGCTGGCGCCAGCGGCTGCGTTGACCGTGGGAGGGCCACGCGGCGCGAGGGGGATGGCCGGATCCGCTGTCCCCTGTTCGGGGACACGCGTCGCACAATGGGCCGGGTCGGACGGCCCCGCGGTCCGGCCAGGATCCGCTGTGCGGGTGCGGATCGTGGGCCGGGCCGTGGGCCGGGCACTGTGCGCGCCCGGTTTCGGGGCCCAGAGGTTTCGGGCGCCCGAAACCGGGGACCTGTTGGGAATTAACCCAATTGTTTGGTTTTGCCTATAAAAGGCAGCCCACTCCCCTCCTTCTTTTCCTTTTTCCGAGCTGTAGAGGGAGAATGGGAGGGTGGGTTCTTTATGAAAGTTGTTCCTCTTGATGCCCTTGATCTCGTGGTGGATTCTCGGAACTTTTGGAAGCTCGACAACGGCGATAACATTTTTACAGTTCGCCTCGGTTTTCGCCCCATTTCGGCCCATTACCGTCGCAGTTCAGTCAGAAATTCATTGTGGGCAAACCAGGAGGAGTTTTTGGACGATTTCTTCGACAGCGTGTTCCTAAGAGGTAAGGCTTCGATTTTCGTGTTGATCGCTTCGCTCCGTTTCGCACTTTTGGCACGTTTCCCGAGGCATCTTTGACCCCTATTTTTCTGTGGTGGATTTTGGACAGCACCAACTTGCCGATTTTATATCTCAGCCTAGGAACATCGGATCGAGGCGATTCAAGAGTCGATTTTGATCTACTCGTCGCGAGGAACACAGTGGTGATTTTTCTGGGATTTTAGGAAATTGTTTCGAAGGTGAAAATTTCTGTTTTCTCAGTGTACAGTGTGCAGTTTTTCTTTACAGTTTGATGTTTGGATTACTACCTTGCCGAATTTATAACTTGACTTACCGAACTCGGATTTGGGCGTGCAAGGTACCGTTTCGAAGCTATCGACGCGAGGATCGCCGTGATATTTTTCTGGGAATTTTCTGGGCACTTTCTGCAGGTGATAATTTAACAGATTCGGGACTGTTGTTGTATGGGTTAATTAATGCAATATTTGGGAGCCTAAGTGTATTTAGTGGACTTTGTGTTGTGCCAGGAGTGTTTCGGGTGTACTGTTCTTGTTGGAGCGCATGATTGGAGTTTTTGGTATTTTCAGCTGTATGGACCCGGACAGTTAGCGCTTCAGGTGGGTGGTTGTTGCTTGCCTCTATATCTGGCTTACTCACTAAGTTTATTAGAAACTCCACTATTGAGCATGTTGATTGAGTAAAATGCATGATTGACTGATATACAGGTGAGCCTATCATCTGAGATTAATTTTGTTGATATAGCATGTTGGGGATATTATTGGGATAATATTGCTGTTGGAACATGATCATTGGAATAATTTAATAGTGATAATTAACATGTGATAGTAGCACCTAGATTCTATGAAAGTGGATTAAATGGATTAATTGTGGGGACATAGTGACATATCTAGGTGCGGGTGCCACTTTGGGATTTATTATGGATCAGGGGTTATACATGTGTAGTCGCCTGATGATTTTGCCTGTTGGTTATATTTATGCGGATATGTTAATTGTTACACATGTAGAGCTGTATTTGACTTCCTCTTTCTTTTACATTGCTTGAGGACTTTTGCATGCTTGTTTGGACATCTAGATAGGCCACTATTTTATTGCTACACTATCATATTGGGATTTGACTTAGGAGAAACCATGATTGCTCTCTTTCTCCTTTTTATTTAGACTTTTGAGTCATGTTGCTCGGGTTCGAGCAGAGGTTTGGGATAGTGTAGCCGGGACCTGAGGGTCAGTGATAGGGTGTACTTGATGTTGGATTGTGGGTTATTGCGGCAACCGCGGACAGTAGGCGGTTGACCGGATCTTGATTATTTCACCCAATTGTGGGTTGTGGGTATTGCGGTGACCGCGGACTTTGGGCGGTTGACCGGATGGTTACTATTGCATCAGATTGGGTATCAGATTTCTCTAGTGGATGGTATTTCCCACTTTTGAGTATTATTGTATCGGATCGGGGTTTTATTAGTGGACGGAGTTTCCCACTTTGATCATAGTCATGATCCAGTCCTGCTATTATGAGACAGTGGTTACAGAGATGCTTGATATTATGAGACAGTGGTTACAGAGATGCTTGATACAGTGATACTTTACTCGTGTGGGTCGCTCCCCTCGAGTGCCACTCCGGAGTAGGCTTTCCACGGTGCAGAGCGCCGGGCACCAGACTGGGTTTATTGAGTTCGACAGCAGAGCAGGCAGTACCAGTTTTACTGGTGGCACTAGATTGGGTCTATTTAGCCAGATACTGTTTCCTGGTGCATTCATACCGTCATTTCCTCCGGTATTGCATTTAGAGGCATACTTGTTGTGGTTTCCCCTTTCATTCAGTAGTTCTGTTTACAGCTTTACTACTTGTTCCTTTTCTTGCCTCTAGTAGACTTAGTGGGTACGCCGGAGCTTGAGGCTTTACCCACAGGGGGAGGCTACTGGTTTACTAGTGGTTCTCACCCCCACTGTTGTTTTCTCTCCTTTTCCCCCCTGTTTTGCAGAGTCCTCGTTGGAGTTGCTGATCTTCGGTCGTTGTTCGGGGCGAGGGAGTCACGAGCTAGATCGTTACCACCCGAGGAGTGTAGCTGTATTCCCTGGTTGGAGATTCCTCGTAGCTGTTGGCTGGCTTTTACTGTTTATCTGGAGGAGGGAGATCTTTTGTATTTGGAGAGACTGATGTACTATAGTTTTAGTTTATCTCCTTTTATAGTCGAGAGATGCTGTACTGAGGACATTGTATGATGATTATCTGTATTTGAGGGAATGGATATTGTACTCTATTTCAAGATGTATAGTAATTGGATTTTTATTTTACAGCATTTTATTTCAGCTCTGATATTTGTGTAGCTATAGTACTATCTTTTGCAGGTTAGACGCTTCGCCTATGCGGGTTTTGGCATAGGTGGCGGATCTGTTGGCGAGCCCGGGTCGCAGTTTCGACCCCGGGGCGTGACAGATTAAGTTGGTATCAGAGCCATTCACCAGCCGGAAATGTGAGATGAGTCTCGGCTGAGCCAGGGTTATATAGCGGGTAGAGCGAGGCTCCCCGGCTAATGACCGTTGTGAGTGGAGTGCAGCTCCTCACAAGGTCGGCTAAGGCTAGCGAGACGAGTCTCACATCGCCTGGTGCTTGTGAGTGTGCTTGAGCCTGACGTGGACGTCAGGGCTTAAAGGGGGGAAGAATGTGACACCCCCGAAATTTGGATTAGTCCTCTATATAAATGATATAATAGGACTAAATCTCTAACCCGGCTATAGCATTTTGGATGGTAGCAAGATCCAAGAGGAACATGAGAGTTAAGCGTGCTAGAGCTAGAGTAGTTCTAGAATGGGTGACCCCCTGGGAAGTTGGTATCAGAGCTTAGGGATAGGTCAATTGGGACTGTAGAAACCCTAGGCTTATGGTTGGACCCTAGGATGACTTCGAGAGAGTCGTGATCTTTTAGCGAGAGCCCTGATTTAGTTTTATACCTCTCCCGAGTGATGGGATGGGTGATTGGCATGTTTATTCTCCTAAGCAATTATGTTGGCTGCAGACAACATAATGCGGCGGAACGGTTGACATGCTCTAGACTCTCGCGGGATTGGGTCGAGTTTTGTTTTGTGCTGTGGTGCAGTTGGTCGTGGTGAGCGGTGTCTCCCCGACGCGGTGTGCGAATTGGTGTGCGCTCGTCGCAGCGGTGGAGCTTGAGCGGATTGTTTTTGGGGCCGGATACCCGGATAGAGGTTAGAGGGCTTCAGGCCCCGATGGCAGGATTGTCTGAGGTTTATCAGCGGCAGAGTGAGCCGCCGGTCTAGGTGACACAGTTGTCGGAGCAGTGGGCATCCCGACAGTGTTTTTCTCCTGAGACCACCTGGTTATTGTATCCTCAGCGACAGTGATTCCTGTGGCGCCGATGGAGCGAGTGGCCCCTCCGTGCTACTGTTATGTGTTGCAGCACCGAGGCCGGGTGGATTGTTGATAGTGGATGAGTGGTGAGACATTATCGATCGATAGAGCCAGTTTTGGCAGATGAACCACCCTAATTTATGGATTTGAGAGGGAGCCCTTGGAGGCAAAATCGTGGTTAGTGGTGATGGAGTGATCAATTGAGAGTCTCCCTGTGATAGGGAGTTGATGCGCTGGTTGAATTGTGCGCTCCACATTGCGAGAGACGAAGCGCGTAGGACGCGTGCGATTGGTAGTGGATTGCGCCAGAATACCCTTGTAGTTTATTTGATCCCTCGGTTTTGGATTATGGATTTTGGATGCCTCGATGGAGTGGGCATTGTGTATGGAGCGTACTGTTGCAGTTCCTGTGGATAGGGATCTGCCGCCAGATGCGAGTTCTGGATAGAGGCGCCTGGCGCTAAGTGTTGGGGGACAGATTGGCCGGCAGAGGCATTTTCCCTTTTCCAGGTGGCAGACATCCTTGTGGACGGATTATGTAAAGCTTACCCAAAGGAAGGTTACCCTTTGTGATTATTAACCTGCATGTTTGGGGTACAATAGATGTGCTTGAGGGGTGAGCTGAGTAAGGATAATTGAATGAGGAATTGCAGGAATTAATTGTGTTTTGTTATATGACGATTGCGATAATGGATTTTCCTGAGATGTCAGAGGTCAGGTGGACCCCGGTGGCAGCATCAGCATCGTCATCAGAGTGGCGCAGCGGTAGCGTGGATTGTTGTCTGCGAAAGACCGTATTCATCACCTCAGTGTGAGCAAAGGCGGAGAATTGTGCTCCTTTTGTGGATAGCCTTGATTTTCAGGCAGATTAAGTGACGACCGCCTACAGTGAGCGATTGAGACTGTGCTGCCTAGGTGGAGGGCACCAAGGCAGTAGATTGGGTCGTCGCAGGTGTGATTTCATCACAGCAGCCAGAGTTAGAGCATGATACATCCCTGCATGGACTGGAGGCAGATTTGTAACCACATGCACTGGAGGTACAGGTTCCTGTTGGGCTGGTGCATGTGGGGGAGACTTGTGGATCATGCCCAGTGCAGTTGAGACCCCGAGCGGTATCGGCGGACTTATTGATATTTGTGCCTGTTCAGTGTTTGACCCAGTGCGTGGAATTGGTTGGCACAGTGCCACATGGTGTATGACTGCGGGGAGAGAAGGTTATGATCTCCTGCAAGCAGACATTTGAGACTTGTTCATTGAGACAGTCAGAGCACACAAGTTGTAGCGATAATGCGAGAGGTGCTTACGGCGGCACCGGGACGCGAGGATTATTCCTGTTGTCGTGAGATCCCGGGTGTGATTCCACCGGAGCTGATAATGATGCCGTCGATTAGGGAGATTGAGATTGCGGTTGACGTGGTTCAGGGAACCACGCCAACCCCGATAGCACCTCATTGGATACCACCTGTAGAGTCGCAGGAGCTGATGGCGCAGTCGCAGGAGCTGATGGATCGAGGGTCTGTTCGACCTAGTGCCACCCCGTTGATGTACGGTGGTGATGCCACACCGTTGATACACGGTGGTGATGTCACGTCGTGGACACACGACAGTGAGGGTCCTTGTATGGTGCGACCGCAGGCAAGTTTGCATATTGTTTAGGACTTTTTTTTTTGGAATTATACTCCGGCAGTTGTTGCTGATAATACATGTTTCTTTTTGGAATTATACAGCTGAGTGTTTAGCCAAGATGGTATTCAGGACATGGTAGGGGCATTATGAGTACAGTGAGGATAGATGGAATGACTAAGGCCCTGTCGTCTTAGGATTTGAGGAATTGTGTATTCTTGCTGCACTTGGAAGAATTATTTGAGATATTCTTCTGGGATATTTTGATTTTACCCCATCTCTGTATGGTTTAGAGCTGGTGGAGCACTGGTAGACGGTGTGACAAGGTCTGCGAGGAAGAAGCTGTGTGCCAAGTTGTTGTGGTACGAGTTTTAGCTTCGAGAGCATATCTTCCTGGATTACTTAGCCTAGCCATGAGAGGCGGTGGTGGAAGTCCGGCCAAAAAGGGATGCTATGCGAGAATGGCCGAGACCGGCAGCTATTATTGAGGTGAGGAGCTTGTGAGCCGGATAGTGCCAGCAGAGCTCGACGATTTGGTGATGAGATTGATACCAGCCCTGATTTCTGCATCGCCAGTGTTGGGAGATGGAATTGTGTTATACTGTGATGCCTCCTATAGTAGCTATGAAGTTACAGTTGGATTGGTGGCAAGCATCCACTATCACCCTGATAGGGCCACTGTGGTGGCGGATACCCGGAGCAGGAGAGCTATTTGGGGTTGTGTTTGTTGACTCCGCAGCTTGGCGCTGTGTGGACTGTCGAGGCAGATGTGGCGTATGATGGTGTCACTGAGGAATCTTTGGATGATAGACCGTGGCTGAATGGTTCGCTCGGTTGGTCAAGATTTGGGAGCGGCCGGGCGAGGACCCCCTCCTGGATAGGGCTCTTTTCTTTTGGAATTGCCTTGCATGTTACGGGGTTGGAAGCTGAGGACGCAACTCCCGGAATTTGATGAAGTGATCATCTGGGCAGGTACCCTTTTTCCGAGCCTGGAGGATTGGATTTACCAGCTGCAAGGGTACTGGATCTTCTTGAGAATTGATTTGTGATCTGGTTCTCCCAACTGCTTATAGTTGTGTGCTGATGCTGGAGAGTTGGGGAGGTGATTCTACACCCAGACGGTTTTTGGATTAGGGATCAGAGTTTACGTGATCAGTTGGAGGAATTATATTGGATGCCCGGGAGTACAGAGGTACTTAGATCGAGCTTGTTGTGCCGATGGACTAGTGGTTGGATCATTTGAGGCCCTGGGAAGAGCGGAGGCTTGTACCGATGCAGATTACTTGGTAGCTCGAGCAGTTAGCCCAGCTGCACTTGGTTGAGTTGGTGCGGTTTTTCTGGAGTGCCCGCCTTTATGTTGTTCTAGATGGAGACCCGAGGACCGCATCGCACCTTTGGAGGAGGTACTTGTCAGCCTTGGGAGCTTGAGTGGTGGATGATTGGATGTTTATTCCCCTTTATTTGGTTGAGATTCCGTGTTGAGGAACGACTATAGTTTCGAGGACGAAACTTTCTTTTAGTGGGGGAGGATGTGATGACCCGGATCTCCGCAGAGCTGTTACAGTGCGTTGGAGTGGCTGTTGGAGGCCTTCATGGTGTGCTGGAAGGGTTTGGGGCATAATTGGACACAAGAGTTGGACTTCGGAGCTTATGTGGACCATGTGAGTGATCGGTGGACCCCGTGGAGGGTTTAGAAGTGGTTTCGCGCGAATCAGATATTTAAATTGGGCTCCGCACGAAGTTCGGGCTAAGAACGCATTTCCGGGTGCCTTCGGCAATTTTTAGAGTTGGAATTTGGCGAAACGGACGTCAAATTCGGGTTCAGCGCGCGAAAACGGTCAAAATGGACTACCCACTTGATGTTTTTGGGCACGGGTTACTGTTCACCGCCGGAACAGTAACTCCGGCGATCGCCGGCGGCGGCCGGCGGCGGCGGGCAGCGGCGGAGGGCGACGGCGCGGCCTCGGGCAGGCGGCGGCGCGGCGGCGGGCAGCGCGCAGCGCGCGGGCAGGGGCGCGGGCAGGCGCTCGGTCCACGCGGCCGTCGTGCACCGGAGCGGGGTGCCACGTGGCGGTTCTGGATTGGAGGGTTCAGCGCGCTCGGTTCACGGGAGAGTGCGGTGTGTACGGTGGACCGGATAGGGACACGTGGCATTTTATCAGTGGTTCGGTGTTTAAGGTTTCGTGCACCGGGTGTAGCAAACGTGTGGCCTGGACACGTGGCGCGCGGGGATTGGGCGCGTCACTGTGCGCGTGCAGGTGGCGTGGGCGGCCGGCGTGCAGGCGTGGCAGGCGGCGGCAGCGGGCGTGGCGGCCACGGCGCCGACGTGGCGCACGCGTGCGCCACGTGGCGGCCAGCCATTGGCTGGCGCCAGCGGCTGCGTTGACCGTGGGAGGGCCACGCGGCGCGAGGGGGATGGCCGGATCCGCTGTCCCCTGTTCGGGGACACGCGGCGCACAATGGGCCGGGTCGGACGGCCCCGCGGTCCGGCCAGGATCCGCTGTGCGGGTGCGGATCGTGGGCCGGGCCGTGGGCCGGGCACTGTGCGCGCCCGGTTTCGGGGCCCAGAGGTTTCGGGCGCCCGAAACCGGGGACCTGTTGGGAATTAACCCAATTGTTTGGTTTTGCCTATAAAAGGCAGCCCACTCCCCTCCTTCTTTTCCTTTTTCCGAGCTGTAGAGGGAGAATGGGAGGGTGGGTTCTTTATGAAAGTTGTTCCTCTTGATGCCCTTGATCTCGTGGTGGATTCTCGGAACTTTTGGAAGCTCGACAACGGCGATAACATTTTTACAGTTCGCCTCGGTTTTCGCCCCATTTCGGCCCATTACCGTCGCAGTTCAGTCAGAAATTCATTGTGGGCAAACCAGGAGGAGTTTTTGGACGATTTCTTCGACAGCGTGTTCCTAAGAGGTAAGGCTTCGATTTTCGTGTTGATCGCTTCGCTCCGTTTCGCACTTTTGGCACGTTTCCCGAGGCATCTTTGACCCCTATTTTTCTGTGGTGGATTTTGGACAGCACCAACTTGCCGATTTTATATCTCAGCCTAGGAACATCGGATCGAGGCGATTCAAGAGTCGATTTTGATCTACTCGTCGCGAGGAACACAGTGGTGATTTTTCTGGGATTTTAGGAAATTGTCTCGAAGGTGAAAATTTCTGTTTTCTCAGTGTACAGTGTGCAGTTTTTCTTTACAGTTTGATGTTTGGATTACTACCTTGCCGAATTTATAACTTGACTTACCGAACTCGGATTTGGGCGTGCAAGGTACCGTTTCGAAGCTATCGACGCGAGAATCGCCGTGATATTTTTCTGGGAATTTTCTGGGCACTTTCTGCAGGTGATAATTTAACAGATTCGGGACTGTTGTTGTTTGGGTTAATTAATGCAATATTTGGGAGCCTAAGTGTATTTAGTGGACTTTGTGTTGTGCCAGGAGTGTTTCGGGTGCACTGTTCTTGTTGGAGCGCAGGATTGGAGTTTTTGGTATTTTCAGCTGTATGGACCCGGACAGTTAGCGCTTCAGGTGGGTGGTTGTTGCTTGCCTCTATATCTGGCTTACTCACTAAGTTTATTAGAAACTCCACTATTGAGCATGTTGATTGAGTAAAATGCATGATTGACTGATATACATGTGAGCCTATCATCTGAGATTAATTTTGTTGATATAGCATGTTGGGGATTATTATTGGGATAATATTGCTGTTGGAACAAGATCATTGGAATAACTTAATAGTGATAATTAACATGTGATAGTGGCACCTAGATTCTATGAAAGTGGATTAAATGGATTAATTGTGGGGACATAGTGACATATCTAGGTGCTGGTGCCACTTTGGGATTTATTATGGATCAGGGGTTATACATGTGTAGTCGCCGGATGATTTTGCCTGTTGGTTATATTTATGCGGATATGTTAATTGTTACACATGTAGAGCTATATTTGACTTCCTCTTTCTTTTACATTGCTTGAGGACTTATGCATGCTTGTTTGGACATCTAGATAGGCCACTATTTTATTGCTACACTATCATATTGGGATTTGACTTAGGAGAAACCATGATTGCTCTCTTTCTCCTTTTTACTTAGACTTTTGAGTCATGTTGCTCGGGTTCGAGCAGAGGTTTGGGATAGTGTAGCCGGGACCTGAGGGTCAGTGATAGGGTGTACTTGATGTTGGATTGTGGGTTATTGCGGCAACCGTGGACAGTAGGCGGTTGACCGGATCTTGATTATCTCACCCAATTGTGGGTTGTGGGTATTGCGGTGACCGCGGACTTTGGGCGGTTGACCGGATGGTTACTATTGCATCAGATTGGGTATCAGATTTCTCTAGTGGATGGTATTTCCCACTTTTGAGTATTATTGTATCGGATCGGGGTTTCATTAGTGGACGGAGTTTCCCACTTTGATCATAGTCATGATCCAGTCCTGCTATTATGAGACAGTGGTTACAGAGATGCTTGATATTATGAGACAGTGGTTACAGAGATGCTTGATACAGTGATACTTTACTCGTGTGGGTCGCTCCCCTCGAGTGCCACTCCGGAGTAGGCTTTCCACGGTGCAGAGCGCCGGGCACCAGACTGGGTTTATTGAGTTCGACAGCAGAGCAGGCAGTACCAGTTTTACTGGTGGCACTAGATTGGGTCTATTTAGCCAGATACTGTTTCCTGGTGCATTCATACCGTCATTTCCTCCGGTATTGCATTTAGAGGCATACTTATTGTGGTTTCCCCTTTCATTCAGTAGTCCTGTTTACAGTTTTACTACTTGTTCCTTCTCTTGCCTCTAGTAGACTTAGTGGGTACGCCGGAGCTCGAGGCTTTACCCACAGGGGGAGGCTACTGGTTTACTAGTGGTTCTCACCCCCACTGTTGTTTTCTCTCCTTTTCCCCCCTGTTTTGCAGAGTCCTCGTTGGAGTTGCTGATCTTCGGTCGTTGTTCGGGGCGAGGGAGTCACGAGCTAGATCGTTACCACCCGAGGAGTGTAGCTGTATTCCCTGGTTGGAGATTCCTCGTAGCTGTTGGCTGGCTTTTACTGTTTATCTGGAGGAGGGAGATCTTTTGTATTTGGAGAGACTGATGTACTATAGTTTTAGTTTATCTCCTTTTATAGTCGAGAGATGCTGTACTGAGGACATTGTATGATGATTATCTGTATTTGAGGGAATGGATATTGTACTCTATTTCAAGATGTATAGTAATTGGATTTTTATTTTACAGCATTTTATTTCAGCTCTGATATTTGTGTAGCTATAGTACTATCTTTTGCAGGTTAGACGCTTCGCCTATGCGGGTTTTGGCATAGGTGGCGGATCTGTTGGCGAGCCCGGGTCGCAGTTTCGACCCCGGGGCGTGACAGTTGTTGTTGTAGAAGTGTATTCATGGCTTCCATCAAAGTGCTCATCTGAGTAGCCATCTGGTCAATTCGATTATCCCTTTCTTCGATTCGACGCATTAAGTCTTCAGTGGTGACTTGGTCTGCCATATTTGCTGTAAAGTGAGGACTCACTCCATGAAGTGGAGATTCTGCTGGCGTAGCAGAAGGAGCAATGGCTTCTTCATCTCCTACATCTTCTGCTTCCTCATTTTCCAAGTCGATGGGTAAATGAAGCATTAAATCTTGCTCTCTACTAGATTCACCAGCTGCCACATGACTTAATGCAGCCAATTTTAATCTTTGTTGGCTCCGGCCCTCTGAGCAAGCCGTAGAAGCTCAGATGGATCTTCTGGAAGGGCTTGATAATTTTTACCGCCAGGTCGACTTGTATAAGGATTCTCTTCCTCATCTTGCCCCCTACTAGGATCTATTCCTATCATCATACATGAAAATATCATCGGAGTTATTTTACCTTGATGAAGCGTGACTTTTCGTGTAAGTGTTGATCTCCCATTTGGTAACTTTGATTCTTCATTAGAAGAGATTCTTCGCACACTGTGCTTGTCCTTCGTAGCAAAACGTAGAAAGGACACGTCCTTCTCGACGGCAGATGAAATCCGTGCCAAAAGAACTCCCTTCTTTTATGTTGGAAGCTTAACCTCTCCATATGTCACGCCCCGAGGTCGAAACTGCCACCCGGGCTCGCCAACAGATCCGCCACCTATGCATAACCCCGCATAAGCGAAGCGTCTAACCTGCAAAAGATAGTACTATAGCTACACAAATATTAGAGCGGAAATAAAATGCTGTAAAATAAAATCCAATCACCATACAACACGAAATAAAGTACAACATCCATCTCCTCAAATACAGATAATCATCATACAATATCCTCAGTACAGTATCTCTCAACTCCAAAAGGGAGATAAACTAAAACTATAGTACATCAGTCTCTCCAAATACAAAAGATCACTCTCAAAGTAAACAATAAAAACCAGCTGACAGCTACAAGGAATCTCCAACCAGGGGATACAGCTACACTCCTCGGGCGGTAAGGATCTAGCTCGTGATTCGCTCGCCTCGAACAACGACCGAAAGATCAGCAACTCCCGCAGAAGACTTTGCAAAACATGAGGAAGAAAAAAGGGAAACAATAATGGGGGTGAGAACCACTAGTAAACCAGTAGCCTCCTCCTGTGGGTAAAGCCTCGAACTCCGGCGTACCCACTAAGTCTACAAGAGGCAAGAAAAGAAATAAGTGGTAAAGCTGTAAACAGAACTACTGAAAAAGAAAAAACCACCACTAGCATGCCTCTAAATGCAATACCGAAAGGAAAGACTGTATGAATGCATCAGGAAACAGTATCTGTCCAAATAAACCCAATCTAGCCACCAGTAAAAACTGGTACTGCCTGCTCTGCTGTCGAACTCAAGAACCCGGTAACTGATCGGCACACGGCTCGATCTCAATATAAGTAACAGACCGGCACACGGCTCGGTCATAAGCCCACCTCCGGAATGGCACTCGAGGGGAGCGACCCACACGAGTAAAGTATCTCTGTCACAAGTATCATGATATAGCAGGACTGGATCACGACTATGATCAAAGTGGGAAAATCCATCCACTAGAGAAATATGATACCCAATCTGATGCAATAGAACTCAATAAGTGGGAAACTCCATCCACTAGAGAAATCTGATACCCAATCTAATGCATAAGTAAACATCCGGTCAACCGCCCAATGTCCGTGGTCGCCGCAACACCCCACAATCAACAATCAAGCCCAACAACCGACACCCGGTCAACTGCCTAATATCCGCGGTTACCACAATAACCCACAATCCACAATCGGGTAAAATAATCAATATCCGGTCAACCGCCTACTGTCCGCGGTTGCCGCAATAACCCACAATCCAACATCAAACCCAACAACCTGTCTCCGACCCTAAGGTCCCGGCTACACTATCCCAAACCCCTGCTCGAACCCGAGCAACATGACTCAAAAGTCTAAATAAGAAGGAGAAAGGAAACAATCATGGTTTCTCCTAAGTCAAATCCCAATATGATAGCGTAGCAATAAATAGTGGCCTATCTAGATGTCCATACAAGCATGCAAAAGTCCTCATGCAAGATGAAAGAGAGAATATCAAATAACAGTTCCGCATGTGTATCAAATAATAAATCCACATAGATATAACCATCATGCTAAAATCATCAGCCAACTACACATGTATATAATCACTGATCCATAATAAATCCCAAAGTGGTACTCGAACATAGATATGTCATCATGTCCCAATAATTCATCCATTTAACCAACTTTCATAAAATCTATGTGCTAACATGGCATGTTAATTATCACTATTAAAAATGTCTCCACAATCATGCTTCCACAACAATATTATCCCAATAATATTCCCAACATGCTATGTCCACAAAATTAATCTCAAATGATAGGCTCACATTTATATCATTTAATCATGCATGGTAATCAATCAATATGCCCAATAAAGGGCTTCTCTAATAAACTTAGCGAGCAAGTCAGAAGTTGAGGTATGCAACGACCACCCACCTCGATCGCAGAGCACGCGAAGCATAGCCCAAATATGCCCTCACTTCAGGTAAACACGGCACACTGCACGGTAATCCAAACGGCGTACAATTAATCCAAAAATTCACAATAATCAGCTGTCCAACAATCAGTCCCGAAAATGGCTAAATTTCACCAGCGATATGAACTCAGAAAAATCCGAAAAAATAGCTGCTGCGATCGTCGCGTCGAGCCGATTGAAACGAGTACTCGCACATTCCGATCCGATACCTGTAGGCCAAGATAAAAATAAAACACCGCTGCATGCTCAAAACTTCCCACAAACAAAAATCCTGTAGCATTCTGTCCAGAAAAGTGGGATTATCACCTTCGCAGCAACCTCCAAAAATCCTAGAAAAATCACCACTGTGTTCCTCGCGACGAGTAGATCCAAATCGAGTACTTATTCGCCCTGTTCCGATGCCCGTAGGTCGAGATATAAATCAAACAAGCCCCCGCTGTCCAAAAAGTCACCACAGAAAAAGGGGGTCAAAAGGTGCCTCGGGAACCGTGCCAAAAAAAATCCAAAACGGAGCAAAACGATTAACACAGAAAACTAAGCCTTACCTCTCTAGAACACGCTGCCGTAAAAATCGCCCAAAAATTCCATCGGGGTAGCCCAGGGGAGCTCTCAGACTGAACTATGACGGAAAAGCCCACTGTAAGAGAATCATCGCAGTGCGCCGAATCGCAGATAACGCCGATGCCGAGGCCTCCAAAAATTTCGGAGATCCATCAAGAAGTAGGGGACAAGGTGATGAACAAATTCCCTTAAGGCTCCAACCCGAGAGGAGCTTGGGAAAAGGCCCAAAAGAGCAGCCCAAATGAAGTATTTATAGCCCATTCCAAACAATTGAGGTAATTACCTCTGTGTCCCAAGTTCCGGGCGCCCGAAACGTTTCGGGCGCCCGAAACGTTTCGGGCGCAAACAGTGCGCCGATCCGGGCCGTTCATCCAGTGCCCGAATTCACCAGATTGCGCCACGTGTCCCCGAACAGCGGACAGCCGATCCAGCCACTCCTTTCCTGCCGCGTGGCCCGCCCTGGTCAACGGGGTGGGTGGCGCCCGCCAATGGCGGGCCGCCACGCCAGCTGCCACCCTGCCAACCGCCGCCTGCCACGCCACCTGCCTCCCGTACGCGCACAGTGACGCGCCCAATCCCCGCGCGCCACGTGTCAAGCCCCCGCGCTCGCTGCGCCCGGTGCACACACTCCGTGCACCCGACGAACCACAAACTGCCATGTGTCCTCCTCTCAACCAATAGGAAACCGCCACGTGGCACACCACCAGCCTACACCCCGGCGCCTGCCCGCGCACCTGCCCGGCTTGCCCGCGCACCCCCACGTGCGCCGCATCCACTGCACCGAACCAATGAAGAGCTGCCACGTGTCCCGCTCCGGTCCACCGTACACCCCGCGCTCTCCCGTGAACCGAGCCCGCTGCGCCTACCAATCCGGGGCCGCCACGTGTCATCCCGCCCGGTCCACTGCACTAGCGCCTCACCCCGCGGACCGAAAAGCGTGCGCCGGCCAATTCGAAGCTGCCACGTGTCCCGGCCGGCGGTCCACGGCTCCCCCATGCACCAAAATGCACTAGAAACTTCCGGGTCTCCGTTTTTGGGCGTCCGGATTCAGAAAAATACAAGTAAATAGCCGTTTTTCATCGTTTTTCCGTGCTGAATCCAAATACGGCCTCTGTTTTGCACAAAGCTCCTTCCAAAATTTGACGGGGGTATCCGAATACACTCGGGATCCAATCAACGCACTGAGTCCATTTCTTGAGTCCGATACACACCCAAACACTCCCATCTCCCAAGATAGTCCTCGAGAAGCTACTGATCAAGCCATAATCCCTCAATGAAGATCCGGGTCATCACACCATATTTCATAAATAATTCATCAAGCTCCTGGCGATGGTGTAGGCGATTTTTCGTCCGTCGGATGTTCCTTTCTTGCGAGCAGGTGTACCCCGAAAATAAAGGGGTGCAACATTTAGCATTCAACCCTTTAGATAAATTACAATGAGAAAATCGTGCCTCCTTTGCAAGGATAGCAAATTGATTTGAAGTTGACAGAATAAGATTCTGCCCCCAATCCTTCTTTGCAGATGTCACCAAAGAACTTTCAGGTAATACAAATTCACAAGTAACATTTTTTGAACCATAACATGCAACATTTCGAAATAATTTATATTTCATTTCACTAAATGTAGGAGCAGTTATGGTAAAAGGCACCTTTTTCAATTTTGAAGCTGAAGCATATGAATCAGAGATTGGTCAGACCACTCTTGCCCTCGGCTTGCTTGTTGATGTTTTACGGGAGACCGGACGAGAAATCGATGTAACGATTTTCTTGAAAGAAAAGTGTGCCTTTAATGCCGCTTTGTCAGCTTTCGTTCTACACCTCTTTCGTTTTTCGCATTTCGCCATACGCTTGAAGTGAATCCTAGGGTCCTCAGTGAAATGGGCTATAGTAGTTGAGCCCCAGGTGATGATGACAGTTGGGGGGAATGCCCCAAATTGCACAAATTGATAAGAGGATGGAGTAGGCACCCAGTCGCCGACTCGCAGAATGTTAGCCATAACTGACATTTATTGAAAATAAACATTGTCAGTATTTTTTTTTTAAAAAAAAAAATAGAATAAGGTATTAAATCACACAACCAGTAAAGATAGGAGGAGAAGCAGTTCCCAGCGGAGTCGTCATTTTGTTCTTCCCGAAAATGAGAGAAGAACTGAAAAAAAGAAAAGATATTTACAAGAGTGGGGGTTATATTTTTACATTTTTTTTTTTTACGAAAAATACATAGATAATTTAAGAGATTTAGAATCAGAGATTAAGGGATTCAATGCTTCCCGGATGCCCGCAGGTATCTGATTAATTACGCCCTCTAATTATAATTGGGCTACCTCCGATTAAACTGATCATGATTAAAATATCCGTGTTCTAATTAGTTAGATAAGAATGCTGAGTAATGTAGTCAAATTTAAAGTCTAGTTGTGTCAAAAAAGAAAAAAATAAAGTGTATATAACAAAACCAGAAGAACAAAATTAAAATATAAGGCAAAACAAGTATTTAGCTCCTACAATTGAAATATATATTTTTTACTTATCTAAGTGAAATGCAACAGATAAGAATCTTAAAGTCAATCTTAATATATATATATATATATATATATATATATATATATATATATATATATATATATATATATATATATATATATATTACCAAAGAGTACGAAACTATAGCTTCATGATACTATTCAAAATAAAATTTTATATTTGAATTTTATTTTGGTGCAATTTATGAGGAGTTAATCAAATTTACAACATAGTCATATGCACCACAAAGACACCCAAATGGTGAAGTGGGAGATTTTTTCTTTTTTTTTAATATATATATATATATATATATATATATATATATATATATATAGTCCGACTACTGTGCTTGTACAAGCACCAAGCAATTGGTGCTTATAAGTTTTCAACCGTTAGATCTAACCCTTTGATTAATTCTATCCCTTAGATCATACTATTTTACCAACCACTCACTAAACCCAAGGGGCCCACCATCATCCTAACCGCACATTCCTACATCCAAGGGTAAAAAACTCACAAGCACAAATAATTTGGTGCTTTTACAATCATAGGAGCTTAATTATATATATATATATATATATATATATATATATATATATATATATATATATATATATATATATATATAAAGGCTATTAATAATAATAAAAAAAAGTCACATGTATTTTAGCATAGAGCTGATGCCGTCCACACCCAACAACACCCACCATAGCATGCGATTCAACAAAAATTAATCAAAAAATTTAGTAATAGATGTAGTTTGGGGTACACTTGTGTGTATTCATTCAAGAAACATGTTGCTCCACCCTGTTCTTTAGTCTTTGTTGACGAAGCAGAGGAAGAAGATGATCGGCTTCGGCGGCTTCGGCGACCTTGGCGATGAAAGAAGCGGACAACAACGGGGACGGCGGCGGCTTCGGCGGCGACGCGAGCGGTGGACAAGACGGCTTCGGCAGCAAGCGAAGGGCAGTGGCTCGGTGGAGACGCGCAGGGCAGCGGCTCGGTGACGACGCAAAGGCGGGGTGGCAGCGGCTCGGTGGCTACCTCCTACTCCCCCAAGCTCCCTTCTTCTTCTTCCTATCTAATAGTGAATGGAGTCTCCTCTCTTTTTTTATTTTTTATTTATTTATTTATTTTTTTTGTGAACAGAGCTCCTCTCCTCCTCTGCTTTTTTTTTTTCTTTTTTTTTTGCTCTGGCCTCTGTGAATGTGGACAGTGGCTTGTGTGTGTGGGTGGATCTGTGTCTCGTCTACCGGTGGCTCCGTCTCCCTGTGTGTCCCCTATCCTTGATGCCATTTTATAAGGCTCCGAGGAACCCAAATCCCCATATTTCCGCCGGAATGACAAGATGACGCGATCCACAGCTAGCTTCGCAGGATCTACTTACGCCAACGGCGATGGGACTCGCCGGATTTTTGAGATTTTGGAGCAGCGAGAGGCTTTCCAAGCTCTGCGTATAGAGATGATGATGACGCGCGGGATTTCCGGGATCTCCACACAGGGAGCAGCGCAAATGGCAGCAGGATTCTAGAGATTTGCCGGCGCGACTGGGCGACGGGCGCGACCTCTGGCATTCTTGTACGGGCCGGGATTTCCGGGAGTGCCGGATCAAATGGTGACGGCGACGATTCGTCGGACTTGCACCAACGGGATTTGGGGGATACGCGGGATTTGGGATCCGATCTGTTTATATATATATATATATATATATATATATATATATATGTATATATATCAGCCCCTATTGGCAGATGGACTTGCACCAACTGGCATTCGTGTACGGGCTGGTAGAACACATCAGCCCCCATTGGCGGATGTACTTTGATGGCGCATCGCGCACCTTGCCAGCAATTGACGGTAATACCCCTAGGCGAAAGGCAGGTGCGGGAGTTGTGTTCGTTACTCCTACAAAAGGGGTCATATATCACTCCTTCTCGCTTCTCAAGCGGGAGTGTTCTAATAATGAAGCTGAATACGAGGCTCTTATCTTCGGATTAGTCACAGCCCTCAACATGGGGATATTCTACTTGTATGCATATGGAGACTCACAGCTTGTCATCCGACAAGTAAAAGGGATCTATTCAGTTCGGAAGCCAGAACTCGTACCCTACCATACCATGGTTCTGAATCTCATGGAAAAGTTTGCATTTATCGAAGTCAACCATGTCCCACGACGAGGAAATGCCGAGGCTGATGCCGGCCGCAAAGCTTGCTGCGGCTCTGACTCTACCTTTGGAGGGAGAAGCAAACATCCGCGTTGAGCAGAGGTTCTTATTACCATCAATGCTCGACATTGTTCCAGAAGGGTGCCTGCCAATCTGCGCAAGTAGACCATTCATCAATTGAACATCAAGACTGCTTTCATTGAGCACTTTAAATATGGTGCCTGATAATCCAGCGAAAAAGATAGAACTTCGGAGGCGCCTCTCGCTGTATCTATTCCACAAAGATATTCTATACAGAAGGTCAGATGTACTTTGATGTACATCTGCCAATGGGGTCAGATATACCCTTCACACCTGATGGTGATGAAGGGTGATAACTCGCGCATTGTTCTCAAGCTTCGATTGCTGTACGAGTCACAACCACCTTGGCGAAATGGAGTGCCATCCGGATGACTGATTGAATAAGCTGATGTGTCTTACCCTTTTAAATGAGTTCCATAAGGAGCGCGAACAGGAACGGAAGAGGGATACGACCGCGTAGACAAGTCAAGTGACAGGATACGAGGATGATGCCCTGTCGTAAATTTGCTTTTGCTTTTTTTACTTCTTTGGCCTAGTGATCTTTATGGCGGGGAATAGTCACTGTAGTGTTGATTGATTTGCTCATAAGCCCTTTTCCCGGGAAGTGGATAGTGAACCCGAGTCTTCATCCTCTCCCACTGAGGCTAGGAAAGATTTTCTTACTAAAGAAAGCACCGATGACCCATACTTAATCAGGTGGTAAATGCTTTGTTTAGCGGGGCTATTTATTGCTTTCAATCGATTTCATTCACTTTTTTCTTGATCGGCTGGCTGCAACTTGGTTGGCGTGCCTGCTTTTTTCAAATGAGCGAGTTCAGCGTGCAAGTTGAGCGCAGTTGGTGTATTGGGACAAAGAAATTCGGAAAGAGCAGGATCATAAAACCGTTCTTATCTACCTTAGTATCTTCACCTTTCCCTGGCCAACCGCACCCTCAGGAAAGCGATGCGGCGACCAAGGCCTCCCCTTACGACGATGGAATTTCTTCCACTAGAAAGGATACCCTGACCAAAAATCACCTACGTGGACGGTGTCAGAATAGGAAAGGTATCCAAACTCGTGTTTTACGCCATATATATATACATATATATATATATATATATATATATATATATATATATATATATATATATATATATATATATGTATATATATATATATATGTATATGTATATATATATATATATGTACATGTATATATATATATATATGTACATGTATATATATATATATATATACATATATATATATATATATATATGTACATATATATATATACATATATATATATATATATATATATACATGTA
Organism: Tillandsia fasciculata; assembly: GCA_029168755.2. Classification (NCBI taxonomy): domain Eukaryota; kingdom Viridiplantae; phylum Streptophyta; class Magnoliopsida; order Poales; family Bromeliaceae; genus Tillandsia; species Tillandsia fasciculata. The sequence goes on along the minus strand of CM054940.1, from coordinate 15,731,445 downwards.
CATATATATATATATATATACATGTATATATATATATATATATATATATATATATATATATATATATATATATATATATATATATATATATATATATATATATATATATATATATATGTATGTATATATATATATACCTTTTTTTTTTTTTTTTTTTTTTTTTTTTTTTTTGCAGGTCAAAGATGGATCGTGTTGGGCCCTTTTCATTTTGGGCAGGTCCAACAGGGTAGAAATATTTTTGCATAAAACCATGAAATTGTAATGTCAAGAATCCACTTATTAGTTTGTCCAATTGTTCATCCACTCTAACAATCAAATATAAACTGAACCACCACATATCTAAACCCATCAACAAGTAAATATAGGGTAAAAAGAAAAATGAACTGTAAGGTACTGAATGAAACTCTCGGGACTGCTAAGCTCTCTAGCTATGTCGTCGCCTCACGTACCGTCCCGACCGTCATCTCCCGTAGCACCTGCAACTGGGGGGTAGTGAGAAACCAGCAAGGGTCTCCCAGTGGGTACCGCCAGCCGACGAAGGCAAGCTGTACTCACTGGCAACCGAAAGAAAACAAACGACTACAAGGTATCGCAAGGTCAGATATAGTATCAATGAAAGAAAGATAAAAATGAACAGGTAAACCGAATACAGTAGCAATGGAATACATCAAGCAATAATATCAGAATAACTGCTACTGTAAACTAGAAAGATACTAATAATCAATAACAATCGAGGACATACAAATACAGCAGCAATTATGACTGGAAAGAACTATAACTACCAATCAATGCATAAATATCCGCCACTGTAAAGAATAACAAATATAATAATGCATTAAACCGATGAATAATACAAATCACCCATTCATTAGCCATATTGGTCTAAAAACCTTAGGCGAAACCATGTCCTGCTCACCCTGGCATATAACCCTAGCAGGGTCCGCATTGGGCTCACGGGTCAAAAATACGACCACTTTTTCAGAAAAGAACACCCTTTTGCAGTGGATCAGACCGCTGGTGTACGTGAAATGCTTTTGAGCTGTGCCGATCAATGTAAAATGCTCAATGGCCAACTGTCAGCAAAGAGCCGAGATAGAATCAACAACGAATTACTGGCCGAATCCAATAAGTCATATCACATCTCTCGATATGTCATCGACCAATCAAGTCCACTATTCCTGAAGGAATGTCAGTGTCACCAACCTATCAGGTCTATATAACTCGAACATCATGCAATAGATACGGGATGTCATAAATCACGAAATCACCAAGTCATGCTATAATCATGTCATAGGAAACCCAACAAATCACATAATACCGCTCTACATCTAGGTCACGATGCAAAAAGAAGAGTAGAGCAAACATGAACGAAGTGAGTGGTGCTCAAGTGCTCAACATGCAAAATGTGTAATCAAGAAAGGAAACACGGAGGAAGGAAAGTCATCGAGCATGCACCATTGAACCAACTTCGGATCGAAGTACCCACCTGAATCGGCGAAGCACCTAACTCCCACGATGCTCCTGCTCACCGACCGGACCTGCACAAGGTCTATCGAGTCAAGACTAGATTCTACAACTCAAGATCACCCATCTCTCAACCCCAAAACCGTCGGAAGAAAAGGATCTTTAATCGGACTCTCGGAGCCTACCGGAAATTCCCGAAACACCCCCGAAACCTCCAAACCGCTACGAAAGGTCTCAAACCATTAACTAAGTCACCCGCTGTTCCAAAACGCACCAAAACAGGTGTCCGGACAGCAAACACTAAACTCACAATTCAAAAATATAAACAAGTGCTATTATGTCGAAACGGGTCCCCGATTGCCGGACTCGGCTCCAGAACCCCGATTATGCTCCACGAAGGTCGCGGATCTTGAACGAATAGTCCAAAGGGTCCGTGCACGCCGCCCGAGGCGACCCGTGTGGTCGATTTACATTTCGGGTCCTAAGCGCTCCAATACTTGCATAAAAATGAAAAGGAAGTAGTTATGCTTTTACCGCAAACCGAGAGCTTCGGGGCCGAACCGGTGTTACGGCATTTTGGTGTTGGCATATTTCGTGAGTCAAGTCAGTGAGTTGAGTCGGAGTCTTAAAGGGATCAAATTGTCAAATCAGCCTTCGAAGACTCATTGAAGATTCAACATGAGCCCAAGTCAACTCTCAGGTATGATTAAATATTGATCATGGTGATTAAAGTTCGTTTATAATCATTGGAAACAGGAAATTAATGAAAACCGGTTTAGACTTGGTTTTAGGAACTTGGTTTTAACTTACAACTTAATTTAAGTTTGGATTCCGGTACTTGGTCTGTTTTGGATAAAGTTTATCTTGGAAAAATCAGTTTTTACATTGAGTACCGGAACCACACTTGAAGTTCCTCAAACCCGACACAGAATTTTCTGAAATTTGTATTGCGTACCGGAACACAGACTCGCGTACCGGAACATAATAGAAAAATCTGTGTTTGCACCATTGAGTACCGGAACACAATATTTGGTACCGGTACACAATGTCATCTCGGGAAAAGTTTCCTAAACCGACTCTAATTTGCTTCCAAGGGTTATAAATAGACACTTAGGGTTTCTCAAGAGGTACCGATTAATTAAGAAAACACTCGTGAGCAACCCTAGAGGCTAGGTTTTTACCGTTCTACTTTTTAGCCTCTTTTAGGTCAATTCGACGGTTCTTCCAAGATCCATCTTTTGTCGAATTGATCTAAACTTTGCTTAGAAATTCTTTTTACGGTTCTTCAATGATAATCTAAGCAAAGGATCACCATCGAAGCCTATATTTCTTTATCGGCTGAGTTTGCGTCGTGGATTCGACGTAGCACCGTGGATTCGGTGTGTTGAAGGCGTTTCGTGGATTCGAAACGTGTGCTCGTGGATTCGAGTGGCGTTCGTGGATTCGAACGTGTGCAGTGGACGTGCAATCGGTGGAGCGCAAGGTCCGAAGAACTTGAAGGAGGGGTCGAGTCCGTGGAGTCGGTAATCACCTTGTTATTCTTCTTTTTCTTAGTGGATTGTTATTGCGTGTTGGTCCCGTGGTTTTTCTCCTGGATTGGAGTTTCCACGTATATCTCGGTGTGCTATTTTTATTTTTCGCATTGGTTTTTATTTTGCACTGAGATTGAGTTTTTTTTTAAGTATTACACCTATTCAGCCCCCCTCTAGTTGTTTGATAGTGCCTATTTAGATCCTTGTGGATCCTTAAAAACCAACAATTGGTATCGGAGCGGGTTTTAGGTTTATCTATCATGTCGGGTGAAAGTGGTAATATTTTTAGACCTACTCTTTTTGATGGGACCAATTATGCGTATTGGAAAGTGCGGATGAGAGCTTTTCTCATCTCTATTGATGAGCGTGTTTGGCAAACCGTTGAATACGGTTGGGTGCATCCTGTTGAGGAAGTAGGAAATTCTACTACCCCAAAACCTCGCTCTAGATGGTCCAAAGAGAAAATCGAAAGATCTTCTTACAATGGGAAAGGTATGAACGCTTTATATAATTCTCTTTCCTCGACTGAGTTTACACGAATTTCCGCGTGTGAAACCGCGAAGGAAATTTGGGATATTCTCAAAATTACACATGAAGGTACTAATCTAGTAAAAATTCAAAAGCTCCAGATGCTTACAAGTCAATTTGACTCTATTCATATGGAAGAGCATGAATTGTTTACAGATTATTACACTAGACTTCAAGATGTAATTAATACATGTGCTAATTTAGGAGAAAAGATCCCGGAGTCGAAAATTGTAAGAAAGATACTTCGGACTCTTCCGGAACGGTTTAGGGCAAAGGTTACCGCCATTGAAACCGTTAGTCATCCGGATGAGATGAGTGTAGAGGAATTAGTAGGTGCTTTGCAAACTTATGAGATGACTTTTCCTACTAATCAAGTTTCTTCCAAGTCTTCTTCTAAGCTTACAGGTATTGCATTCAAATCAACAAAGGAAGAAGATGGCGAATCAAGTTCCGATGATGAAATCTCTTTTGCCGATTTTGAAGAACAATTGGCGCGGATCACAAAGAAATTTCGTCGGAAATTTTGGAAGAATCGAACCGATGGATCTTCATCCACGAAACCATCTAAAGGATCATCGGGTTCTAAATCCTCTAAACTCAAAGGCGTTGCAAAACCTTCTAAAGAAAAAGAAAAAGATGATTTCGAAGGGAAAATCCAATGCTATCGATGCAAAGGCTACGGCCATATTTCAACGGATTGTCCTTCTAAGAAATCATATAAAAAGAAGGCTTTGCAAGCAAAAACTTGGGACGATTCTAGTTTCGATGAATCGACCTCAAGTGAAGAGGAAAAAGAAAAAATTGTTGCTTTTCATGCCTCTCAAATTCCCTCTTCTAATTTGTGTTTATCATCTTTAGTCACTGACTCTACTCCTTTGATTTTGCATGAAACATCAACATCCGGCGGAGAGTCATCAAGTGAGGGGGAGTCGGACGAAGAAGAACTCGTTGAGGCATACCAACAACTTCTTGCGGAATCAAAGAAGATGGCCAAGCATATCAAGAAGTTGAGAAAGCAACGACTTGAGGTTCAAGACGAGAATCAAGCTTCAAAGATCAAACTTCATGATCTCAAGGAGGAACAAGGGCGTTTATTGGGGAACAATAAAATCCTCCAAGAAAAGTTAAACCAATCGGAGACAAACGCAAAATCATATATGGACAAGATTGGTTTTCTTGAAAAGCAGTTTGAAGAAATTCATGTCACCAACCAAGCTTTGACCAAGCAAGTTCATGAACTTAAATCCGACATACAAAGGCTTTCAACCGGTTCCGAGAAACTAGAAAGTATGTCCGGATTAGGTCAAACAAGCAAGGTTGGTTTGGGATTTAAAAAGGATCAAACTGTGCATGCTTCAAGTTCCACAATGAAATTGAAAGGAAGAACTTGTCACCTATGTGGACTTGAAGGACACTTGGTGAAGATTTGCCCGAAAAAGAGAAAGAAAAATCCTTCGGTAACTTCATCTACGGAGCGGACTCAACGGAATCAAAAGACACATCAAGTCAAAGGAGTTCACTCAACCCACCAAAGGTCCGAGCCACAACTTCAATCATACAAGTGGATTATTGCAAGGCAAAGACCTAAGGTGGATCAACAGTCAAAGCGGACAACCTCCGGCCACAACGAATCAAGACAACCCAAAATCCAGCGATTTTGGATTCGGAAAGGTGATATCTTTCCTTGTCTTAAGTTCTAATTAGCTTATGACTGTATGTAATGCTTTGATTGGTTTTCCCTTTATATTTTTTCTTAATCTTTGCATTACATGTTTTTCAATGCTCTTCGTTTTTATACTTTGTTTTTGAACAAAAGGGTTTTTATTGAACAAGTGCATTGAATAAAAAGGGTTTCACGTTCATTCACTCCAATTTAATTTTATATGGATTATCAACTTTACTCCATAATCATAATCTTGAAGATACTTCATTATAGGAGTTTTTGATAGTTATAAGCATCAAATTTTAGAAATCATGTGTGATCTTAAGATGCTTAATCTATCTCGGTTGTGTGAATTCTTTGTGATAAACGTGAGACAACCGATAGACTAAAATTTGGGATTTAATTCTTTCACGTAAGAGATTGCATTCTTACAAGGGTAAATAAATGAATTGTAAAAGATGTGGAAAGAGTTACATCCGAAAGGAGTGTGAAAACTACCACCACATGTTGGAAAGAGCTACCACATGTTATGGATGCTTGGAAAATATTTTATGAGAATTTTTAGTTGAAGCATTCGGAGATTTAAATTCAAAGTTCTTATTTTGAACAATCTCCTGGTTGGTATAAGGTGGGATAGTTAAAAAGATGCTCAAAGAGCCACCCTTAGGTATTTTAGTGCTTATCTCAATTTGAAAGGGTAGAATTCAAGATTGATGTTATTTGGAAATCTCCGTAAGTCATCTTTGTAAATCCGTTACATCTTGATAGAGTTTGGATCTCAAGATTATTTTTGATGACTTGTGTTTGATGAATATAACATGAAAAACTGTTTATACTGTTTTATCTTTGTTTTTCATGATTTAGGAGTAAATCTTTTTAATTTTGTGAAATTAATTGGATTGAATGGCATATGTGTGAATTCGTTGTTTAAAGCACTTAAATTGATTTCTTGATGGAATACAAATCGGTATTTGAAAAGATTTCAAAATTTGGATTTGTTTCAAGAAATTCTTGTCTTTCTGGCTCTGGTGTACCCGTACTTGAATTTTAGTACCGGAACCAAAATTCCGGATCAAAAACCCAATCCGGACCCCGAATCATGAAAATTCCTGTTTTTCACTTGAGTACCGGTACTCCATGTTTAGTACCGGAACTACCTTTGCGAATCCGGATCAAAGGAATTTTCAGTCCGGAACCCGAACGAAGATTTTCAGGATTTTGCACTGTGTATCGGTACGCGATTTATTGGTACCGGTACGCGATCTGGATTTCTTTATATTCCGGAACCCAAGCCTTTTATTCCATCTCTCCCACTTCAAAACACCCCCTCTCTCTCTCTAAAACATCTTAAAAGGGTTTTCTCTTCAAGATCAAGAGATTTGTTGTTCTCATTTGTAAGTTTTTTCATTAATCTTGCTTTCTTTTGCTTCAAAACTCTAGTTTTTAGGTTTTGATGTTTTATTTAGGGATTTTTGAGTAGATTCTTACTTCAAATGAAATCTCTTGCATAAATTACCCTAAATTCATGTTTAGAACATAATTGGTACATCTCTATGCAATTAGATTCAGATTTTTCATGCCCATTTGATTGAATCTAACTTTATACATGTTCTTGACATAGAAAAGATTGAGAATTGGGGCTTTTAATGTAAATGGTTTTTAAATGATGAATCATCAATTGTGACATGTTTAGAATGTTTCTTAGACATGCTTAAACCCTTCTATACGATCAAATCATAGTGCATTGTGTTCTTTGTAGGAAATGGCATTTTCATGGCTACTTGCACTGGTGATTTTGATGGCCACTGGAAGTGGACGTGGTCGCGGTTCTGGAAAGAAAAGGCGACTAAACGATCACGAGATGAAGGGACGACAAGCTCAGATTCTGAACATTCCTCAGAATATGAAGAAGAAACGGTTCAAGGAAAGGGGAAAGCACCTATAGCTCCAAGGAAAAAGAAGGGTGCGGATTCTCCTCCGCGTAGAAGTACCGGTGGACCGGTAATACGCGACCGCTCTCAACGGAGATCTAATGTTGATGAAAGTGAACAGCATGTAAGTGCAAAACGCCGTGCCAGATTTGCAAACCGTACATGCATTGGAGAGCGTCACGTGAATTTCAATGAGCTATGTCGTGAGGTGCCAGACTTTGTGAGGCTTTTGGAACAAAGTCATATTCGGCCACTTGGCAGAGTCCAACCAAAGATGGGTTTTTGTGTTGAGATCATCAGGGAATTTTATATGAGAGCTAACATACTCCAAAAGGACCATGACACAGGGGCTTTCATTATTGAAACAACAGTTAGAGGCATCAAATTTGACATTACTCCAGCAGTAATTGGGGCAAACCTTGGGCTAGCTGTTGATACTTCTGGTCTTTACTACACAGATGGTGATTTCCAGCATGATACCCATTGGGACATTGTTGTGGATTCAATTTGCAAGTTAGGGACACACACAAATAGGTCATATGTTGAATCAAAGGACCTAAAACTAGAGTATCACATTTTGTCCTTAATCGTCTGCTACAACTTATTGCCTACAATGGGGACCAAAAGGATTCGATGGGATCGATTGCTACTTCTCTTTTTTCTTGGTCACCCAGAAAGTGCAAATGGAATTAACATCAACATTCCATTTCTAATTTGGCAGCAAATGGTACATGTCATTGAGGGATCAAGGCAACGTGACCTTCTACCGTTTCCAATCTTGATTACTCGTATTCTGGAAGATCACGGTGTTGACATTTCTTGTACCAAATTTGACTACGGCTTAGGCTCAATCGATGGAATCACGTTAGCCAAGTCAGTTAGCACTTTAAAGACATTTGGACATACAAAGGGCTATGCAAGCGAAGCGACTACGAGCGCACCGCCTCGCCAAGAATCTCCTGAACCAGATGAGATCGTAACTCTTCAAACCTTGCATCGGGATGTTCGTTCATTAAAGCAAAGGATGGAGCAAAGGATGGAGCAAGGCTTCAAGAAACTTGAGGATGGTTTAAAGAAAATCTTCGATATCCTTGGGTGTAAACATGATGATGTGGTCACTGGAGCAACTGCACCGAGTACATCTCATGGACCAACATCACATGATGATGATGATGATGATTCAGATCAGGATGAGTGATTTCTTTGCCTTCTTGTTTTTGCTTTTTAGTTTCTTTTCACTTTGTGATGAACAAGAACTCTAATGGGCATGTAACTAAGTACTTATCCTTCTAGTATGTTTTCTTTTTGTCTATTTTGACTGTTTGACAATTTGTGACAAAAAGGGGGAGAACAGAAAATAATGATCGTATCACAAAGGGGGAGAACACGATCACAAAGGGGGAGAACATAGATGCTCAAGACAGGGGGAGAACATGGAGAACATGTTGGAGATGCTCAAGATAGGGGGATGCTCAAGACGGGGAGAACATGGAGAACATGTTGGAGATGCTCAAGATAGGGGGAGATAAAGAAAAGATTGAAAGAGCCACAAATCAAAAAGCTCGAAAAACAAAAGAACCAAATGGAAGACGAATCAAATGTAGGATTTTAATTTCTAACGACTAACATTTGATTTTGTTTGGAGTTTTGTTTTGCAGGAATTACATCACTTTAAGACTCCAAGTCCTAAGTCATAGAGTATGTTTTAGGACTGTTTGGTTCAAATGTAATTTTGTATTTATTGGATCTTTCACGCAAAGAAAATCAATGTTTTGGTGATAACATTGAATTTCGATTTTTTGGTTTAAGACGAGTGACTTGAGCGTTTTATGTATTTTTGGATTTGTCACGAAATTGCCAAAGGGGGAGATTGTTACGGCATTTTGGTGTTGGGATATTTCGTGAGTCAAGTCAGTGAGTTGAATCGGAGTCTTAAAGGGATCAAATTGTCAAATCAGCCTTCGAAGACTCATTGAAGATTCAACATGAGCCCAAGTCAACTCTCAGGTATGATTAAATATTGATCATGGTGATTAAAGTTCGTTTATAATCATTGGAAACAGGAAATTAATGAAAACCGGTTTAGACTTGGTTTTAGGAACTTGGTTTTAACTTACAACTTAATTTAAGTTTGGATTCCGGTACTTGGTCTGTTTTGGATAAAGTTTATCTTGGAAAAATCAGTTTTTACATTGAGTACCGGAACCACACTTGAAGTTCCTCAAACCCGACACAGAATTTTCTGAAATTTGTATTGCGTACCGGAACACAGACTCGCGTACCGGAACACAATAGAAAAATCTGTGTTTTGCACCATTGAGTACCGGAACACAATATTTGGTACCGGTACACAATGTCATCTCGGGAAAAGTTTCCTAAACCGACTCTAATTTGTTTCCAAGGGTTATAAATAGACACTTAGGGTTTCTCAAGAGGTACCGATTAATTAAGAAAACACTCGTGAGCAACCCTAGAGGCTAGGTTTTTACCGTTCTTCTTTTTAGCCTCTTTTAGGTCAATTCGACGGTTCTTCCAAGATCCATCTTTTGTCGAATTGATCTAAACTTTGCTTAGAAATTCTTTCTACGGTTCTTCAATGATAATCTAAGCAAAGGATCACCATCGAAGCCTATATTTCTTTATCGGCTGAGTTTGCGTCGTGGATTCGACGTAGCACCGTGGATTCGGTGTGTTGAAGGCGTTTCGTGGATTCGAAACGTGTGCTCGTGGATTCGAGTGGCGTTCGTGGATTCGAACGTGTGCAGTGGACGTGCAATCGGTGGAGCGCAAGGTCCGAAGAACTTGAAGGAGGGGTCGAGTCCGTGGAGTCGGTAATCACCTTGTTATTCTTCTTTTTCTTAGTGGATTGTTATTGCGTGTTGGTCCCGTGGTTTTTCTCCTGGATTGGAGTTTCCACGTATATCTCGGTGTGCTATTTTTATTTTCCGCATTGGTTTTTATTTTGCACTGAGATTGAGTTTTTTTTTAAGTATTACACCTATTCACCCCCCCTCTAGTTGTTTGATAGTACCTATTTAGATCCTTGTGGATCCTTAAAAACCAACAACCGGCGGCGTGGGTCGATAGATCTCGGCGTGCGGAACGCCGCGCTTGCTGTCGGGAGTAAAGGCGATGGCCGAGGAGCGCTCTAGGTCAAGCCGAATGCCAAAAATCCAACGTGGTCGGGGGTGGCGCAGCCCGACACGCAAACCGAGGCGATTTCGGGCTCGGCGGTGTCGCTGTTGTGTCAGCGACAAAGAGGGAGCGAGCTCGGACCACCTTATGCTGTTGCCATATGGAGAAGGAATACCCTCTGTCAAGAAAGAAGGCAACAAAAGAAAAAAAAATAGAGAAAACAAAAGATTCGGGCTCACCCAGGGATGAGAGGGCGCTCGAACTCAGGGAGGAGGAGCAGGGCGGTGCGCGGCTCCTACGCGCACAGGCCCGTGCGGCCCGGGCCTCGCGCGACCTGGACCCTGAGCGAACGCGTTGGCCAGCGTCGCAGAGCGCTGCTGCGGGCTGCGGCGGATGCCCGGTTCCAGCACTGGCGGCGCCTGAGGCTGGGCCTGCGCAGTCTGCACGAGCCCTAGGCGGTGGTGGCGGCTCCCACGCGCGGCGGCTACTAGGATGGGGAGCTTGGTTTTGCCTCTGCTCTGCTTCAGCTTTGACGATGGCGCGACGACGTTGATCTATGGGAGGAGGAAGAGGGGATCTAGGGTTTTCTTTTTTTTTTGGTGGCTGTGGAGGAGGAAGGAGGAAGATTAAGGCTTTAATTAGGGTTTACCAAGTCCTAATCCTAATCCAATTAGTATACCCCTCCTAACTCAAACTTTTGGGATAATTCTATCCACATACCTAAGCTATTTAACTCAATCTTTTGACCCCAAAAATCCGTATTTCAAATTTTGAATTTTTGAAAAGCGTGCCCACCGTCTTCAGCTCGACGATTTCAAATTTTATCCACATACCTAAGCTCGGATTTCAAATTTTGAATTTTTGCAAAACGCGCAGATCCGGTAGATCCGGACATCGGATTTGAAATCCGATCGCACCACCGTCTTCAGCTCGACGATTCTGTCCGAGTGACGATTTTCTTTCTTTGAAAATCTCATCGGATTATGAAATTAATCACTCTACATAGAAAATTCCAATTTTTCGCGATTATCCGTCAAGTTTCGTTTCTCACGCTTTTCGGTTCAACCAGCACAACGATTTCAAAAACAGACTTGACCACTCCCTTCAACGCTAAAACACTAATAAACCAGTGGTAAGATTTTCGAGAATTTAATCCTCAAAATGCTAAAATTAATACCCTCTTAGATTCCCGGGATAAATTCTGAATTTTAATTTAAAATTCCGAATTCAAATTTTACGGTTTCCTACACCAAGTTTGTCTCAAAAGGGCCCCTCTGAGCAGTCCAGTTTTTCAAGCCTGCCGCCTCAGCTATGCCAAGCTTCGATTCCCGAGTCGCGCTGCTCTTCCCTAATCCGAGTAGGGCATACTTGTTTCTCTTCTCAGCATTATGCGTGCCCCTAAGCATTAGAACTCCTTCGCCTTTCCTCTTCCCTTTCGCCAATCCGGAGCGAGGACACACTCCCCCAGCACCTTTCTCTACCCTCGCGTTGGGATCTCCGTCAAGGTTCGTATTCAAAGAAAGCTCCGACCCCACATCAACCTCCACCCTAACCAGGTTTCCACAAAACCTTTCTCTTCCTCCCCACCCCGAGCACCCTGATCTCGAGACAGATTTTGAAACTTTACCAGAAAAAACACCCTTGCAGTTTCCGAGGTTTTCCACGAGCTGCTGGATCCCCATACCCTTCCCTCTGCTAGCTCCACCCTGCTGCCTATCACGAGGCGATGCAAGGTCCCGCGGATTGAGGGGAGGCCATTGGTCCTTGCTGCACTGCTCCGCGCCAATGACCAGAATAGTCCGGCCGCCTCTCTCCACCGCCGGTTCCGCCGTCCGCCATCGATCTCTAATCCGGACGAGTTCCAGGAGTCACTTTGATCAGTAGCTTCTCCTAACCCCGCCACGCTGTCGTCCACGGCACCTGCTGCCTGGTTGGTCCACCTAGCTATCTACCGACCCATCGGATCCGTTTGATCACCACCTTCATTGGGATCACCTCCCGCAAAAGGTCTATCCCGGTCGTCTCCACTATGAGGTCCCCCATGGTGAGAAAGAGATTTTCCGGTATGTCTGCCGGGTCGTCAATCGCAACTTGGCACTTGAAGTAATTGATGTCGAGCAAACTCCGGCTGTTGTCGTCTACCCGCAAGTATCTTCCGAATCCGTTGACAATAGAAGCGGTCCTACACTCTGACCAACACTCGTACGACAGAGTAAGTAATTTGATCCACCCCTTATATGTAAGCCGCGCATGTACAGCATCTCTGTAAGGGTTCCATGCGAAGCACCGGAGACGGTAATGGGTCAGGTGAACGCCATCCCTCCAAATCAGATCCTCCGGTTGCACCCATTGTGGCAGGAAAATCACGAAGTCCCTCTCCCGAAAACGGGTTACCAGGAAATCATTCAAAAAACCTCCGAATCGCCCTGCTAGGTTATTTGCGATCGTGCCCTGGGGTTAGTGACCTAGGTTGGCCGAGCCAATGGAGGTTGCAATAACCGCTCTCCGACATTGCTGCTGCCGGGTGTGGTAACCCTCCGTGAGAGGGACGAAGACCTTCATAGAGTGAGGGCGAAATCTTGCCGCTCCTTGCATGTTCCACTTGATCAACACTATATGAGAACGACAGTTGCGGGCGTGGTGGCCAATCTTGAAGCATCTGGCACACTTCAGTGGGTCTCTACATTCTCGTGCCTAGTGGTTTCTAGCAAGACATTTGAAACACCTACCCCCTACTGCCGCTCTACCCCCCACCCGCCTGGTCGTTGATCGGTCCAGGGACCTCCGCTTAGAAGAGAGAAAGGCGTTATTCTGATCGTTTGGCTGCAAGAGCACCTCTTTATAGGATCTCGGCCTCTTAGTTTCCTCCTTCGATTGGGGTTCCCTCTTAGACCCGTGGATCTTCTCCAGCCCCGGGATAAGGGTTTTTCTTTGTGACCTGCCCACGAAATCTTGTTGTTTGTCTTCTTGTCTTTGGCATCCTCTTCACCCTTGGTAATCTTAGATTCCTTAACAGGATCAAAGCCGAAAGCATTTCCCCCTTTGTGAAACTTCGATTTCAGCTTTTGGAATCTTAAATCCGGCTGTAGGTCGAGCTCCGTCAACTGACGGAACCCTTTCACCTTCCTGTGAGTCGTATCCTTGAGAGAGCCCTCCGCTCTCAGTCTCCTCCAATGGACTCCCCTGTGAGCCTCCCTTGGCTTCATCCTGTGCATCGAGAGCACCTCCTCGAGAGATTCCTGCTGCTTCTATAGTGATCTTGTTATCATTTCAACATTTTATGCTCATTTGATGTTATCTATCACATCAAATGCATCCAACTTTTAACTTTGTTTGCGGTGAATGTGTACGCACTGCAGAGCACTATGCATTTGATATTAATAGCTTAAAAAGTGTTTCTATGATCAGATGTCAAATCCTAAATTGTTGAATTGAGCATATTGGAGAAACATTAGCAAAAAACATATTGATAGGCCTCCCGTTGAAGTTACTTGTAGTATATGGATGTGGTTAAGGTTGTTCCTTTACGTGAATTCAATAGTTCATGATTTGATTAAAGACCATTACAGCAGAAGTACGCAAACAAGGGTGGTTAGTTTTCACATTATCATACTTACCATTGCTAGGACGGCATTCTGACAACCCTCTTCATCCTTTCTATCTCCTTTTCTGTTTGTACTTCATGAAGTCTTGGATTTGGAATCTCCATTATGATAGAACCAGCTAGGGGTAACCCGAGCACACCTCAAAACCCTCTCGACACAATAGCGTAGCAGAAAACTAGATCGTATGTATAGAAATTTGACGTAAACTATCGAGAAAACAAGCACCAGAACGACAAAGCAATAAAGAACAAAGAACACAAGAAATTTACGTGGTTCGGTAAACGACATGTTGACCTACATCCACGGGCAAGACATCCTCAATGAGTTCTTCTAGTAATCCACGACACAAAAAGATTACAATGAGTAATTTGGATGCAAGGAACTTTTTTTTTCTGGGCTCTCTCAAGTTTTTCTCTTCCTAGGGTTTTACAATAGAGCTCTATCTTCTAAACAGGGATTATAAGGTATATAAAACCCCCAAAACCCAAAACAAGTAGGAATCAATTATCACCGTCCGTCCAAGTTTTTCGATTCACTTCTAGCGGTCGATCTCTACTTAAAAACCCAAATCTTAAAGAACAAAATTAGACCCAAAACAAGTAGGAATCAATCCTAATCTTAAAGCACAAAATTAGACCGATTACAAATCGAAACCAATTTGACTTGTTTGCATTGGCCTCTGGTTCCGAAACACAAAATAGTAGTTCCGGAACCTGACACTCTTTATAGTGTTATGCTCCGGAACATGATCAGGGCATTCTGGAACATCAGCCATCAGACTAGCTTCCAATACCCTTTGGTTATGTGCAACGTCACTCCAGGTTCCGGAACGTGAGTGGATTCCGGAACACATATTATCTGTTCCGAAACATGGCATCTAGTAGCCTGTTTCTTCGACACTTGACATGGCATCTTCACTTCCTCCTTTTCTTTCTTTTATATTTTTCCTTTTTTCTTTTTTGATTGCTTCTACAAAGATTGACGAGAAGTTTGTGACATTAATATCATGTTCCAAGTACCAAAATTTAAACAATTTCAGAGGCTTTAGATGTCAGCCTTTAATATGATTCACGAACATCATCAAACAATTTCAGAGACTTTGGCAGCCTTTAATATGATTCACGAACATCATCAAACAATTTCAGAGACTTTAGACGACAGTCTTAAATACGTTTCATAAACATTGTCAACAAAATTGAGGCAGAAACATATATGGCATACTAATGTAAGAAATTTGTGCAGCTACAAATCTACATGGAAGGAACTTTTTGAAGAGCTTGGACCTGAAGACAAAACCAAGTACCAACTGACATCGGTGACCATGCGAATTATGCAGGCTCTCCAGAATAACCTCGATGTGAAATCTAGGCAGTATAAAGATACTGCTCTGAGTCATCTATTTCTTATGAATAACATCCACTATATGGTCACAAGCTTAAGCGGGTGCGCCATTATTATCATGCATTATAGAAACTCGCGTGTGGGATAAATACACTGTTTTACTTTCGAATTTAGTCCCTGTTTGACCTATTACTTCAATTCCATGCTTAGGGTTTCAATATCAATAATTTAGTCCCCGAAGTTTCTTCGATTAAAAATTTCTCCTCAAAGATTCATTTTTCCAAGACAACTTAGTCCCTGTAATTTGACTCTGCTTTCAATTTTGTCCTTTACCAAACAAGGTCGAAGCATAGTGCTAACTTGGCGCCATTTTCCTTTCAGATCATAGATTTTACAAAAGGACTTGATTGTTACACGAAACAAACCTTATATATACTGAGATGTTGAAATATGAGGACAAAATTGGCAAATTTCTTGGTCTAAATTTTTTATCGACTCTTTCTTTTTCTTATCAGATCTGAAGCCAAGGACTTATTGGATGATAACTGGATCCCGATACACCGGAGGATTGTGCAACAAAATGCAAATCAATACAAAAGGATCGCTTGGGCGAAGGTTTGCTTGCTAAAGTTAATTTCATGATTGAATCTTATGATCTATGATTGTTGCTTTTGTATGGACATATAATTCCAGTACTAATGTCATTTCCGTATTGTTGCAAATCATATGCTTATTCGTCAAGCTCCGTGGCAAAATTGCCTTCTGTTTGTGTCGTTTATTTTGAAAATTTGTCGGAGAATACCGTGTTCCATTGTTCGTGTTCTGATGCCAAGCTGAAGCCGCAAATTAAGAGCTTTGTTAAAGAAAGTAATCAAAAGACTTTCTATGTCATTCATATGCTTGGTGTAAGAAACTAGAAAAAAAAAAATTCCGCTCTAAGTTACTGTTACTTGTAGCTTTTCTGAGCTAATTAGTTTGTACTTGTGATTGATTAAGAAACAAAACATCATCAAGTTCATCTAAATTCTATTTCTTCAAAATAAATGAATATATGTACAAGTGGCTTAAAAGTTTCCCTACGTGCTAAAATTAACACAGAAAAATTCGACAGATAATTAATTACCTTTCTAAGCTTTCCTCTTTCAACTCGTCAGCTTTACTTTGATTCTTTTGTAATGTCTAATGCAATGGTTTTAGGTCTTCTTAGATATGTACTTCTCTGCCGGATGCTGATGCTTATAATAATATGACGGTTGCTACTTGTAATTTTATCAATATTAATATTAAGGCAGTTTTTGTGATATGATGTGTAGGATATATTGAAAAACTTTATGAATAATTCATTTTATTTTCATCAATTTTGCTATCCCAGGTATTTCAGAGTCTCTCAGGTCAAGATTTGGCTTCATCAAAAAGTTACAGTAGTGGAGCATCAAGATCTGCCATCAAAGAGAGGTTCGAAAGACTTGTTAAGGTGTAGAGGCTTTACATACACAAATTATAACACATTTTGAAATCGTACCTGAAACGTAAAAGTTTCGATTTACTAGCCAAATTTTTCATTACTCATGATTCAGAATTTTAAAAAAAAGAAAAATGAACGCTCCGTCGAAATAGTAGTAATGCTGTCGAGGTCTGGTAGAAAGGTATTCTAATCAAATATGATGTAAGGTTAGGATGCAAAATAAAATTTTCGAGTCTGGCGGCGGCAGAGGTTGAGTTCCTAATTTTTTTATTTTTGTAATTGAGTCCCCTAACGTTTGCGACTCATTTCAATCAAGTCCCTGTTGTCGAAAAGCCGGTTAACTCCTATGGAAATTAACAGTCCTCTTGGCACCGAATGAAATTTTGAAACAAATAATACATGCTACACATTTAACTGTCGAAATTCAAAGGTTAGGGATTAAAATAAAAAAAAAAAAAAAATTAAAAGAAAGGTTTAAGGTTCGGGAGAATGGTGCAATTAACTCGAGTGTTTCGGTAAGGGTTGGTACGTTTTCACTTGTTGCCTATCATGAAAATATAATATCTGAACCTGTTTAAATTGTCTTTTGTATCAGGTTGAAATATTTCAACATGGAGTTTGAGGAGATATATCTGAGGCAATGCGGATGGCAGGTGCAGGATCAAGAGCTGCGCGAGTCGTTGAGGCTTTCTGTTGCAGAAATTCTTTTGCCTGCGTACAGGTCTTTCCTGAAGCGCTTCAGGTACGTTTCGTTTGGTTTCGTTTCGTTTCGTTTCGTTTGTTTGCAATGCTGACATCCCTATGCTATATATGCTGCAGTATTCACTTTGTGCATGGTTGTAAATGCCGGCAATTAGAATGCACAAAATTTAGCTGGTATTTGATTAAGAACCATGTAATGTAACTGCTTGTTTAAATTAAATTTATTATGATTATTTAAAATAGCCCGGCCCCTCAACTTTTAGATTTTCTTTATTCGGGTTAGTCTAGTTAGATGAGTTGAAGAGTTTTAAGTTTAATGATTCTATGTTCTATTAGCTGTTACTTAATTATTAACCATTAGTAAAATTTTCAATTTAACTCGCTAGAAAAATAATTTTTTTTTAAAAAAAAAGTTGTTGAGGGGCCATCAATTAAAAAAAAAAAAGAAAAAAAAAAAAGAGAAATAAAAACAGTTGAGAAAGTCATTTCAAAATGGTTCATAGTTTAGGCGGTCTCTATACATTTTTCTTATTTTATTAAGAGGGGTAATATTATATACAGTAGAAGAACTATTTAGAATTCAAAATTTGTGATTGGCCTCTTAAAAAGAAAGAATATGTATGCAATTAGGACAACAACTCTTAGTTAGTGAGTGTTTGCCTAGATTTTGGAAAGTCATTTAGGGCTAAAAGTGATTTTTTTCTTAGCGTTTGCTCATTTCGTTCTCAAACTCTCATAATGCTTTTAGAATCAATTTTCTAATTTTAGAAGACCAAATCAGAATAAGCTAAAATCTAGTTTTTAAAATTTGATTCTAATTTTAGACTCAAATTTTAAAATTTGAGTTTAATTTTTCGATTCAAATTATAACTTTAAATTCTGATTTTAAATTTCAAAGTTTTAAATTTTAAACTTCAAATTTTAAGTTTTAAATTTTAAATTTCAAGTTATAAATTTTTTAAATTTAGATACTAAATTTTAAAATTTAAAATTTAAATTTCAAATTTTAAATTTCAAATTTAAGAAAAAATTTGAAGTTTGAAATTTGAAATTAAAATTTTAAAATTTTAAAATTTTAAAATTTTAAATTTGAAATTTAAATTTTCAAATTTCAAAATTTAAAATTTTAAATTTTAAAAGTTTGGTTTAAATTTTAAATTCAAAATTTAAAATTTAAAATTAAAATTAAAAATTTGAATTATTTTAAAATAAAATTCAGCAAAAAAATTATTATTTGCAAACAGCAAATTTTTTTTTGCCGAACACGTTTACAAAATTACTTCAAAAAAATTTATTTTTTTATATAAACTTAATTAGCCAAATGCCCTACAACTTTTAACAAAAATTAATTATCGAAACCAAAATTAATTATGCAAAAATCACTTTATTAACAGGCCAAACAAGCTATTAATTTAAGAAGGTGATAGGACTAGGTTATCTACGGAGATCACTTTTTTCTTATAAATTATTTAAAAGTTTCCAAGAATTTAGTTCTGTTGAGACCAGAATTTTCACTACTTGAGGAGATGACACGTGACGTCTACCATCGGTTAAAGACATCATCCGACAGAAAAATGAGTCAATAAAGAGAGACTCACGTCTCGATTAAGACTAGCTCTAGTCGCGTGAGAGTGCAACACACGACATACGCCATTTGGCCAAAGACATCAGTCGATAGAAAAAGCGGTCGAAGCCAGAAGATTATCGCCTCTGTCGGATCGTTGGCGCTAACCATTAATCCCAAAAGCTCGAGCTGTTAGAAATACGCAACCAATTCACTTAAAGCGTACAGACACAGCGCCCACGGGTCTCGACCGGACTCAACCCACCGGGACGTTAGGTCTATAGTTGGGCCTTTTGCCGTTAGGTCTATTATAGACCACAGCCCCACTCAACTTATTAGGCTCATCCAACTCAACTTATTAGTCTCTTGGGTCTATTGTCACGGGACTGGATGTTGGGCCTATTTTAACCCATAAATTGTGACGCCCCACTTCCCAGGGGGTCACCCATCCTAGAACTACTCTAGCTCTAGCACGCTTAACTCTCATAACCTCTTGGATCTTGCTACCATCCAAAATGCTATAGCCGGGTTAAGAGATTTAGTCCTATTATATCATTTATATATAGGACTAATCCAAATTCCGGGGGTGTCACATTCTTCCCCCCTTTAAGCCCTGACGTCCACGTCAGGCTCAAGCACACTCACAAGCACCAGGCGATGTGAGACTCGTCTCGCTAGCCTTAGCCGACCTTGTGGGGAGCTGCACTCCACCCACAACGGTCATTAGCCGGGGAGCCTCGCTCTACCCGCTATATAACCCTGGCTCAGCCGAGACTCATCTCATATTTCCGGCTGATGAATGGCTCTGATACCAACTGTGACGCCCCACTTCCCAGGGGGTCACCCATCCTAGAACTACTTTAGCTCTAGCACGCTTAACTCTCATAACCTCTTGGATCTTGCTACCATCCAAAATGCTATAGCCGGGTTAAGAGATTTAGTCCTATTATATCATTTATATATAGGACTAATCCAAATTCCGGGGGTGTCACATAAATAAATAGCCAACAACCTCATCCAGGATCGACTCAGGATGAAGATGAACACCAGATCATGCCCCAGTCGAGCGGCGAAGAAGGCGTGGTCAGAGTCAACTTTCGGTTGATCGAGCCGAAGAATGAAAGATTATGAAAGGAAGGAGTGCGAGATTTGAGTGCAAATCTCGTAACTAACCCTGGAACGGCAAGCGGCGCACAGCATTGGAAAGCGCCGAAGATTATGTTTCAACACGACGACTGGGGGATGAATCCGGACGGAAAAACGGCTACTATCCTATTCGAGGAAGTTCAACTTTAAAGGAAGTAGTTGAGAAATTTACGATAATTTTCCCAAATCATGCCAAATTTTCAAATCGGCGATTATACGTATGGTTCGGGAGTGTATAAATTAATACCCGAACCATCGAAGAAAAAGGGGTCCTGCAACCTCGTAAGCCAGTGACCACCCATATTTTTTCATATCTATATTTACTATTTTTCTAGATAACTTTTACCGCATTTTTTAGGAGTAGAGTTAATTGTAATTGGTTTCCGGTTACCCTTGTGCCCTTATTTTCAGTCAATACAATTCTTAATCGACTCCTTAGCCTTGTCATTTCTAAGTCTCCATAACTCAGTTCGGCTATGCTAGGCCGAATTCTCTTTGCCTCCACATCCCGATTCGGCTAATTTAGGCTGAACGATCACAAGAGTTGATTGAGAAGAATCCGGTCGAGCAAATTCCTTTTCGGTCCGATCGCTTGATCCATTAGCACGCGGCGCATCACACTCAGAGGATCAACTCCATCGGGGCTGATCGCAAACCGAGTTCGGTCAATGGTCAGCGCAACTTTTCGGCCCCTACAAGCTCGTAATATATTTTGGGGTTAATTGCAAATAGCTCATTATAAACATATCTAACAGTAGATATATTCCTATAAAATTTAATTTTTTATATTTATCATTTTAAAAGTACTAAGTTATTCATATACACGTCTTAATAGTAGTCAAAATGCTTCAAATTGAGGTGAGTTAAGCCAAAGTTTTCGAGCGAAAACCATTGGCCACTAATTTATCATGCTTTACATTCCTCAGCTATTCGATTAAATCTATATTCTGTTGATTCTGAAAAATCCATTCACAACCTCTTCATCATCGATCGTATCGTCTATCTAAATAAACATGGTGATCTTTTATTTCAGGTCTGTGGTCGAAAACAGCAAGAACCCTAAGAAATATGTAAAGTTCACCCCAGAAAAGATGGAGCAAATGCTTGGTGAATTATTTGAGAAGAAGGCGCCGAGTGAACCGACACAGATTTATCCAAGTTAAAATTAATGAGTAGTCTCTAATTTGCTACAAAAACTCTCATTTATTTATGTTATCCTTCTAATCGTGTACATATCATTTTAACTATAAAAGTTGATGAGCAATTTGTTGCTAGCTAGATGTGTACATATAGTTTCATACTCTATGTTCCTGCTACTGTTTTTAACTACCAAGACCTAGTTTCGTAATACGTACGTTATTGGAACGCATCTGTTTTAATTCTTTATAGCTCCAAAAAACTAAACTGCTCATTAATTAAGTTGGCCAATCCTATATTGAAAGATGAACTAGAGGAGGTGCGCGAACTCTAACATACTTTTAAATTGTTTTCACGAGTTTTAAAGCATGAAAGCAGATGTATTTGAAGAATGCAATTCCAAACTATATATAGGTATAATAAATATTTAAAAAGAAATAGAAAGTGTTTTATATATGTTAATTGCGCGCCTCTCTTTCATTACTCGTATTCTTTTTATCTTCTTCCTCTTTCTCTCTTTCTCTTACTTATTCTACTTTATTCCTCTCTCTATCTCTCTCTCTCTCTCTCTCTCTCTAAGTAGCAAGGTTTACCATACCTTTCTCTGCTTTATTCCTTATATATTCTCGATAGTGAGTGCTCTCCCTTTTTGTTAACAACTATATATGTGTATCAACATATATATATGCATCTTCGAAGCTTATTAATGATACTATAGTTCTTGTATGTAGGGCCTTTATGAGGACAAAATAATTAAGGTTATCAGTATCAACATGACCACTTAAAGTAATGTAGCACTTTACATGTGTTTTTATGGGTATGTCTACTTTATATGTTTTTTTTTTTTTTTTTTTTTTCTTTATGGGTATATCCTTCGTCTCTCTCTCTCTCTCTCTCTCTCTCTCTCTCTCTCTCTCTCTCTCTCTCTCTTTTCTCTTTCAAACCAAGATGATGCATCTCTCTTTAGGTTTGGGATATACTTGGATTGGATTCTCTCCAAGCTCCTTTAACTTTTTTCATGGATTGTTCTTTCATTTTCATGGGTGCCGCGATTCATCTATATATTCAAAAAAATACTTGATAAATATTTATTTATTTTCCTGTATTTTATATAGTCCCGTATTTTTAGTGTGTTTAATGGTTTATTCACACATTATATTATATTCATGGTATATTGAAGCTGCATCATATTTAACCCATATAATTAGAAAGTGAAGGGTGGTTACTGGTTAGGTAGTGGAACTTAGTAATTATTAAAGTGTGGCACTTAGTAATTATTAAAGTGTTAGAAAGTGTTTATGCTTTTATTTAAAAGCCCACTAAAATGGAAGGGCCAATGATTCTATGAGTAGCTACCACAGGAAATTGATGAATAAATTATTTCATTATTTGATAACTAATCTACTAATTTGGCATTAATAAAAAGGTTTAACACTCCTATTCTGTGACAGCAAAATGTGTAATGTATCCTTTTATTTATTTTTCACCTTTTTAATTCATTCACACTTCAAAAAAAGAAATGTACGTTCTAAATTCATTTATTAGGGTGATAATTGAGGAAACTTGATGTGTCATGTAGGTAATATATCCATTTTCTGTTGATTGAACCAATTAAGCTCTATATATGGGGACTCTTTTAATTTCTTATTTAATGTTTTGTAGGATTTTTTCTTTTTAAAAAAAAAAATTAGTGGAAGATGTGATCAAACTTTCATATTTGTCTTGCTGAACTTTTCAAATAAAATTTTCTCTGGGAATTAGTTATGTATTTGGATAATAAAGTATCTACAAATTAAATTAAATTAAATTTAAATAAATTTTGAATTTGTATTGTGAATTAAAATAGTTATTGGTGGTATGAGTCTATTTTTTAATTATTTTATTTTTTAAATTTGATTTATTTCTATCTATGTTTCTCACGGTAAATATTTTTCTATGTGCTTTTATATATAGTAAGTATATCTAATATCTTGCAATTTTCTTTCTTTGTACGTCATACCTTTTTCTCATTTGACAAGTACTTTTTTGTGAAATGATTGCGTTAATAAAATCATTAGTTATAATGAAGAATATTCAATTCCTCATTTAATCATTAATGATAATCTCATCACTGAAACTTCATCAGGAAAACAATTTCTTAATTGGAACAATAAAACGTTTTAATTTACTGTTTATATTGTTTTAAAATTCTAGTTGATGAATTATATCATCTGACATATACTATGATTTTTTTTTCACAAGAAATTTGTTAATAATATTGTTTTTGGATTAAAGTTGTTAGCATCTTCTTAAAGATAATTAATATTATTAAAATAATCTAATCTAAAAATCTTCTAGCTAATAGAATATTTAATTATTCTCTATTTGACTCCCAAAAATATACATATATCTCTTAAAAGTAAAACTCAAAAGAGTTGGCATGCAAAATAACTATTCCATTTTGTTTAAATTTATAACAGCTATTTTAAAGACAAAATTATAAATAAAAATAACTGGTATTATAATTTTTTTTTTCTAAAAAAAAAAATAAATTTTAATATTGATAAAGAGTGAAATATTACTTCACCCGACCAATAATTTTATTAATCTTTCTAATTTTAGAGACCGGAATTAAAATAATTCGAAGACCAAGATCTGACATTCAGGAATATTCAATTTTCTTTAACAAAAAGAGAAGCCGCCGCCCCCTCCCCCCCCCCCCCCCCCCCCCCCCCCAAAAAAAAAATAATAATAAAAATAAAATAAAGTGATTAAACAACAGCCGTACGATTCAGACGATTCAACAACACGCTACGCATTGTACGTGCGAAGTGATATTTTTATATCTACTTTTTTTTTTTTTTTTTTTTTTTTCATCTATCGGTGGGTCCCACACGGATAGCTTCTTCTCCTCCGTGGAATTAATTAATTGACTGCTTCGATTGAGACCTTCCATCTAACACTTGTCGCCCTTTTTTTTTTTCTAAACCAATCCTCTGCCGTAGAGATTTGATCCAACAGTTGACGTTGAACGCGACGTTATTTTTGTATTCTCCCTTGACTCCGACTACATTTCTGAGCTTATATTATTGCGGTGCTGTACTGTAAACTTCGGAAAACGACGTCGAAGTCGACATATTTCCTAATCCTAGAGGCGGTGCACACACCGGGATCTCCGTAACTAAGTTTTAAATAATTAAATAAATCGATAGCATTTTAGAAATTTATCAATCTTAAAAATTATACTTAATTATAATCATTTTTCCAAAGAATAAGAATATTAAAGAGTAACTTTTCTTTAACTTGCATTGAGAAAAAATAAATTCTTATCGAAAGGATATAGATAGTATTTCAAACCTGCAATTAAATATATAAAATCTTACCTCGCATTCATACTATGTATATAGAATATAAATTTTTAAATTGTAATTTTGTTTTTACCTAGTTTATGGATATCAAAATTAGTTTAGATATAGTAAAGCTTAATTTTCTCCATAAAAATATTGTCAAGCCAACTCCACTCTGTACATAGAAGAGTTAAAACTAAATTAAACTGATGGATTGGTGTAAGCCAGAAAGTTTTTGATGTAATAAAATGAGATTTTCCATATAGGAATACTTGTTGGATATGGCCCACGTGATTTATGTAAGACGATTTTTAAAAATACAGTTAATCTAATCGATTAGCTAGTATCTAAACATATTCTTGATGAACGGACGTGATTAAAATATCCTTACATTAGGTTATATATATATATATATATATATATATATATATATATATATATATATATATATATATATATATGACATATCGGGAGTCCCAGTCTAATCATAATCTAAATTTTCTGTGACGGCTCCATCTCTAGAGATAAGGGAATAGACAGGAAACATTCCGTTTTTTGCAGATTACGCACGAGAACGAATCGAAAGAAGAACCGTCGTCTACAATCAAGCATAGAAAATTGAAAATCATGGCAGTAATGGAGGATCAAATGATGATACAATTAAGGAATTGATTATGGATAAATCAAATTCTCATAACCAAGAATCTACCAATTATGACAAGTATTCAAATCACGAGAAATTAAGGAAACTCAAGAATGGCAATCTCGCAAGTATGGCAACCACACCAAATAGGAACTATTTGAATTCAAATGTTGTACACTTATAGAATGTAATTGTGTAAATATTATAATCCCAAGAATAATGGGATTATATTTTGTATCCAATAATGCTATATATTAAGTGATGGTTTTGTGCTCTTCATGGTGCACAACAACCATTTTTTCATCAATTACGATTTCCTTTATGGTATCAGAGCTTGTAAGATCGTTGGTGCTAACCATTAATTCCAAAGCTCGAGCTGTTAGAAATACGCAACCAATTCACTTAAAGCGTACAGACACAGCGTCCACGGGTGTATTGTTGGGCCTCTTGCCGTTGAGTCTATTGTGGACCGCAGCCCTACTCAACTTATTGATCTCACCCGACTCAACTTATTAGTCTAACAATCCCCACCAACACCTGTACTGTGTGGGAATCGAACCCGTGCCACTGGCTTTGATACCACTTGTAAGATCGTTGGTGCTAACCATTAATTCCAAAGCTCGAGCTGTTAGAAATACGCAACCAATTCACTTAAAGCGTACAGACACAGCGTCCACGGGTGTATTGTTGGGCCTCTTGCCGTTGAGTCTATTGTGGACCGCAGCCCTACTCAACTTATTGATCTTAATCAATTCCTTAATTGTATCATCATTTGATCCTCCATTAGGCAGAAGGTACGATCTAAAGTTTAATTTGGTTTTATATGTGGTATCGGAGCCAAACCTTTTGCTGTATTTTCGTTTCTTTTAAATTTCGTTTATTTTTCTTTTCATTTAAAATAATAATAATAATAATAATTTTTTTTATCGCCGATTGGCTTACGTAAGTGGTGGCGTTGGCCGGTCCCATCGGAACCGGCATTCGAAGGAAGGCGCCACCGCTGCCGCAACCGCATTAGGCGCCCCACAAGGGGTCGTATAGTGTAGCCTTTTGGGGCTGCACGTGGTAGCCATGTTGGGGTTTCAACCCGAAAAAAATATATTATTATTATTATTATTATTATTATTATTAAAGAAAAAAAAGATTATATATTTTGTATTGTGACTCATTATTGTAAAAAAAAATCTATATCAAAATTATGTATAACGTATAGTTTTTGTTATATATGATTTTTATACTACTCATTTATGCTTTTATTTTTTTTTCATGACTATAAAATAGTGTGTTTAGTTTATTTTTTATTTTAAACACACATACGGTGATCATGAAAATTTAGAGTAGTGTATATATAGATTTCATGCAGTTTATAAATTTTGAGTCACATAAAGTTGTATAATTTTTTTTTTTATTCTTTCCGCTGCGTCTAGGAATAATATGAAATATTGAGTCCCAAATATAATGAAAAATACAAACAACTTTATATGACATTGAATTTAAGGTTAACCCGAAAATTCATACAGATTCCTAATTTATTTTTAATAGTTATTCAATATTATATAAAGTTGTTTGTATTTTTCATTATATTTGGGACTAGCCACAGCATACTGCAAATAGAGAAAAACATATAAGGATTTTTGACATTGAATTAAAGTTTAACTATTTATTGCAGTTAAATAAAATTATAATTTCCTTTTATTTTTATTTTGACTGGAATAGGATAGTGGAATGAATTTCTAGATAATAAGTTTTCTTATACCCACAGGTACAGAAATCTAGTTATTTAGGAATTAGTTTTTCGCTAGTCTTATTATTAAAGTAGATAAATTCTATGGATGCAGCGTCTCTATCCACAGAAAGGTTGAATTTATCTAATTTAAAGATTATTGTCTTATAGCATGCGATAAAGTCCTATATTTATTTCATTGTTGCAGCTTCTTCCTCTATTGTATTTTTTAGTGATATTTCTCATATTCCTATACTTACTGGGGATAACTATTCTGATTGGAAAGAAAGCATTCTTTTTACTTTGGGTTATATGGATCTTGACTTTGCTTTGCGCATTGAGAAACCGCATAAGGTAGTGGGGCTAATAATTCCACAGCAGGAATCCGCGCAGGATAAATGGGAGCGATCTAACCGTTTAAGTTTGACGCTCATAAAGTCTAGAGTGTCAAAAAGCATAAGGGGATCAATTTCAGAATGTGATAAAGCTAAGGATTACCTAAAGGCCATTGAGGAGCAATTTGTTAGCTTCGATAAAGCTTTGGCTAGCACGCTGATGAAGCGACTTTCGAGCATCAAATACGATCGAACCAAGGGTGTGCGTGAGCATATCATGGAGATGTGGAACATAGCAGCTCAACTAAAAGCTTTAAAAGTTGAGATCTCCGACGCCTTTTTAGTTCATCTGATTCTAAACTTATTACCGTCTGAGTTTGACCCCTTTAAGATCTCCTACAACACACATAAAGATGAATGGTCAATAAATGAATTACTGACCATGTGTGTTCAAGAAGATGAGAGACTTAAGCAGGAGAAGCCGGAGATCATGACAAAATCTGTCAATTTGGCGACTCAGTGCAAAAGGGGAAAAAACAGAAGTGCCTCCAATTCCAAGAAGTCAACACAATTGCCAATAAAGAATTCTGGCAAGAATGATCAAATTACTTTTGTAAGAAAAAGAGGCACATGAAAAGGGACTGCTTGAGGTATAAAGCTTGACTAGAGAAAAAAGGTATTGAAACTATCTATATTTATTATGAATCTCATTTAGTTAATGTTCCTAAAAACATATGGTGGATTGACTCTGACACTACTGTACATATCTCAAATACCATGCAGGAGTTTCACAACCTAAAGATGTTGAAGCCAAATGAAAGGATTTTAATTAGCGGAGAAGGAAATAAATCTCAAGTTGAAGCTGTAGGAAATTATATTTTAGAACTTAGCATTGGTTTTGTACTTGAACTTGAGGATACTTTTTATGTTCCTAGATTTTCTAGAAATTTAGTTTTCATTTTTAAATTGAGAAATTAAGGTTTTAAATTTTTATTTGAAAATAAATCTTTTACTATCTTCTCTGATAATGTTATTGTTGGCAATGATTGTTTGGTAGATGATTTGTACAAATTTAATTTGAGTTAATCTTTTGAGAATAACTTTAATATTAATCATAGCATTGGTGTTAAAAGAAACATTCTTAAAGAAAACTCCTCTTTTTGTGGCACAAGCGTTTAGCTCATATGTCACGCCCCGGGGTCGTACTGCAACCCGGGCTCGCCAACAGATATGCCGTCTGTACGGAAACTGCCGCACAGACGAAGCGTCTACCCTACAAAAGATCTATAGCTAAACATGTATCAGAGCTGAAAAAAAAGCTAATAGCTACAGAATCAATTGAACATCTGGATAAATAAAAATCCACAATACAAAGTCTGTCTAGCTATGAAAAATAAATACAATCCTCACAAGTCTCTTAGAATGTTCAGTACAAAAGTGAAATTATAAAAAATACCGGGTACATCTACCTCTGACTCTCAATGCTGGTAAGGAATTACTTGGCCACGTCCTCACCTCGATCAGCTGTCTCCGCGCGAGCTAAGCCGGAACAGCAAACTCAGTAACCTGCCACTGCAGCGGGTGTGAGATCTACTGCAGAAGGTAGATCTCAGTGGGTACCGTCGCCAATATCCACGGTATGCCCACTAAGTCTACTGGAGGCAAACAGATAGGTATGCAGATAGATAGATAGATAAAGGGTAAGCTGAATGAAAACTACAGCTAAAATATCTCAACCATCATGCTCAAAAAGGAAACTCTATCATAAACATGCTATGCATACCCTCGCTACTGCTAAAATACCTCAGTAGCAATGCTCAAAGGAAAGATCCATCTAAGAACATAATATGTAACCACCCGCTCATATCACCCAATCTCAATGACCGCCACATCGGGTCCAGTCAAGCCTGCGCCCCCTAGTGTATCAACTAGGGCCCCTAGTGTATCAACTAGGGTGTCCAATCGGACTATCTCAATCTTATGGCGAACTCTAGTGTATCAACTAGTCGCATCAACAACACGCACCCGGGGCGTAGCTCGAGGGGAGCGACCCCACCGAACTCAAATATCTCATCAGTCTCAACGGTCTCATAAGCAGCACATGCAGGCTATGATCCATGATCAAACAGATCGGAAACTCAAATGCTCAACAGCTCAACTCAGTCGGAAAAAGAAACCACGACTCAATCGGAAAATGCCCAAATCCTCACATAATCTGTCGAAGAACCCTCTACGACTCAATCTGATAATGCACAACCCATGGGTAAGTCGGAAAACCTCCACGACTCGATTAACCAGAACTCCAAAACTCTCAAAGCTAAGTCGGAGAAGCACCTCCACAACTAAATCAAAAAAACCAATCCATGATCTGGAACAATCACCTCAATCCCCATAAGGAAGCTCAACTCACATGACACTAGAACTCAACACACAATGCTCTGAAAACAATCCCCTCGGTCCCCTGGCACGAGTATACATGCACCCTGAACCTATGCCATACCCCTGGCAACTCATAATTTAAAAACCACTTTGAAAAGGCTGATTTTGCTTAAAACGGATTTTCTCGATTTTTAAAACGATCCAGGTGTAAAAATGATGCCAACAAAATACGAAATCTAATGTCAAATAGTATCAGGAGTATACTAAAAATAATCTGGGGTTCTGAATAATTTTCTAAAAATTTTCAGGCAACTATCTGATTTTTATAGCAGTGAAAAAAAGGCATAAATTCATGATCAAATTGCATACAATAGCTTAAAGGGCATTCCACACATTTTGGAGAATTCCAACCCACCTCAAGTGCTTTCCGCAGGCATCGCTGAAGTCGGTGACGCGCCGAAACCTCAAACTGACGAAAATCCGAAAACCGCACTGCGAACCACGAAAAATCCCCAGAAGCTCAATTAATTCCCCCGAGTCCGCTACAAAAATCTGCACACACTCCCCGGCTCACTCCATGGCCAACTACTCCGCAAATCCACCACCAAAGTCTCAAAGCAAACTACAAGTCCACCGCAACATCAACAGCTCACATAAAAGAAATTTAAATCCACACAACCCTCTACAAGCTCCAATGCACCCACACACATCTCACAGCACCAACACAAAAAAAACCACAGTACACTATAAAGGGATTCTCTCTCTCTTTCTCTAAGCTCCAAGCCTCGAGCCAACAGAGATCAGTAAAACTGCCGCGCAGCACACTTCATCGCGGCTCCGTACTCTGATGGTGATCCACGCGCCGCCACCGTCGGCTTTAACTGTTCGCGCGGCACCGAGCTCGCCGCGCGCACGGAAGCTGCTGCACCAAGCATAGGGAAGAAAAGGAAATTGCATCAGCCCACAAGTACAAAATCACAAGCTCAGGCAAAACCGACTTCGGCCAAAGACGACCCCGCGTGTCGACGCGAGTCGCACCCTGCGCCAGGCCAAACAGCGCGCTGCGCTGCCGCAGCCTGCGCAGTTGGCGCGCCTGCTGCCTGCCGTGCGGCGTCCGTGCGCCGCCGCGTGCTGCCCTGGCGCGTGCCGCGCGGTACCAGGTGCCAGCCGCGCGGCATAGGGGCCAGCCACGTGGCGCAAGGGCCTGCCGCGCGGCGCATGGGCCCGCCGCGCGGCGCCCTGGCGCCCGCTGCGCGCCGCCCAGTTGCGCAGCGCGGCGCCTTGGCGCCCGCTGCGCAGCGCCCAGCCGCGCCCTGCTGCGCACGCCCGTGCAGCAACCTGCGCCAGCCGCCCGCGCGCCCATGTGCGCCCGCGTGGCTCCCCTGCTGCGGCCACCACAGCACCTCCACCAACAAAAAAAACTCCAAAGCCCAACTCAAACCACCAACCAAAAACCAAACCCAAGCTCCAAAAAAAAAACTGCACATACCTCGTTGGGGCTCGACGCGCCCGCGCTCTGCTCGCTCCACACGGTCTCTAGCAGCAGGGTCCACACCAACCACTCTTATTTCCTTCTATTTCTTCCTTTCTCTTCTTCTTCCCCTTCATCTTTCTCTTATTTCTTCCTTTCTTTCTTTTCCTCTATTTTCCTCACATTACTCTGCTTTGTAGAGGAGGAAGAAGATGATATGGCTAATTAAGGTTCACTAATTAGAAGTTGGCTGAGGGTGCAGCTTATCAAAGGAAAAAAGACCAAAATGCCCCAAGCAGATATATCTAAACCAAATACATCCACTTCCATTTTCCACTAATTCCCTTTCTTCTCTTTTAAATTCTTTTTCTTTCTTTCCTTCTCTCAGGTTAATTAACCAATTTAATTTATTAATTAAATAATCCATTTTAAGCCAACTCCAACTCCAACTCACTTTTTGCCCTCTGGGCCTCCGCATCAGTCCGGAACCTCCCGAACTCCGCTGTAATCTGAAAATACACATGTCCAAAGTTTTCCCCACTCAAAAAGCTCAACATTAGAGTCGATGTGCTCAATCCAAAAACCGGCTCCCGTAATTGCCAACTCCAACTCACTTTTTGCCTTCGGGGCCTCCGCACCAGTCCGGAACCTTCCGATCTCCGCTGTAAACATAAAATATACCTGTTCCAAGTATTTTCCAATTTTTCTGCGCACAACGGCGGAGTCGGTACACTAACAAAACCAGTCCTCTATCAGCGCACAATGCCCGAAAAACTCCGATTCTAGCCGGGGCTTCCACGTCGATCTGACTCAACCCGAACTCATCTAAACACACATATGGAACATGCTCGAGGCGATTTCTCCGCTCCACGCCATCTTGCTAGGTCTGTGCGCTATACGAAGTCCCGGTATTCTACATCATATCTCTTTAGAGAGAATAAAGTGATTGGTGAAAGAAAAGATCCTAAAAGAACTTGACTTTACCGATTTTGGTACTTGTGTGGAATGCATAGAGGGAAAGCATACCAACACAAATACCACTAAAGGTGCTAGGAGTTCTGAAATTCTTGAGATCATACATACAGATATCTGTGGACCTTTTTCTATTCCTTGTTTCAATGGTCAGAGATATTTTATCTCATTCATTGATGACCACTCTAGATACATGTATCTCTATCTCTTATTTGAAAAAGCTGAAGCACTCAATGCTTTCAAAAGCTTATAAGGTTGAGGTAGAGAAACCATTGGATAGGAAAATCAAATTGTGAGGTCCGACAAAGAGGGTGAGTACTATGGAAGATATACGGATAAAGGTCAAATGACCGGTCCATTTGCTCAATTTCTCGAAAGTGAAGGCATCATTGCTCAATATACGATCTCTGGCACGCCCAAACAAAATGGTGTTGCCGAAAGGAGGAATAGAATACTTATGGACATGGTAAGGAGTATGATTTACAACTCTTGTCTTCCATCATCTCTTTGGAGTGAAGCATTAAAGACAGCAGTGTATGTTTTAAATAGGATTCCATTGAAGGCTGTTTCCAAAACTTCTTTTGAGTTATGGAAATGGTGGAAGCCTAGTTTAAATCACCTGCATGTATGAGAATGTCCAACCGAGGTGAGGGTTTATAATCCACATATAAAGAAGTTGGACTCCCGAACAGTCTGTGGATACTTCATTGGCTATGCGGTAAACTCCAAGGGATTCAGATTTTATTGTCCAAATCACTCATCCAAGATAGTTGAGGCCAGGAATGCCAAGTTTCTTGAGGATTCTGAAGCTAGTGGGAGTGTTGTTCCTCAAAAGATGGATTTTGAGGAAATAAGAGATTCAACTGGTTATTCATGAAGAGATGATGATTTAGTTGCTCATTCAAGAGATCAATATGACCATATTGGAGACCAAACAATCATAGAGCATGAAAATGCTGAACCAGTTGAACCTTCCCATGAAGAGCTTTCCCAAGAGGAACAGACAATAATAGAGCCAGCTGCACAGCATAATGAAAACCTAGAGAGAGTGATTGGCTTAAGAAGATCCTCAAGGCAAAAGAGATCGGCAATTCCTGATGATTATGTAGTCTATCTCCAGGAGTCTAACTATGATGTTGGGCACCATAAGGATCCATGGACGTTTTCAGAGGCCGTGCAGGGAGATAAATCCTCCTTTTGGTATGATGCCATGAAGGAAGAGATGAAATCTATGGCAGAAAATAGAGTTTGGGATCTCGCTGTGTTACCACAAGGAATCAAAGCCGTTGGCTGTAAGTGGGTCTTCAAGACCAAAAGGGACTCTTTAGGTAACATAGAGCGATATAAGGCCAGACTTGTTGCCAAAGGTTTCACTCAGAAAGAAGGCATTGATTATCATGAAACCTTCTCTCCGGTATCTAAGAAGGATTCATTAAGAATTATCATGACTTTGGTAGCTCATTTTGATTTGGATCTACATCAAATGGATGTGAAAACGATATTTCTAAATGGGGATATAGAGGAAATAGTCTACATGCAACAACCCGAAAGTTTTAGCACAGATGAGAACAGTCATCTTGTTTGCAGACTAAAGAAGTCTATATACAGACTAAAACAGGCCTCCCGTCAGTGGTATATCAAATTTCATGATGCAATTACTACATTTGGTTTCGTAGAAAATATCGTTGATCAGTGCATATACCTTAAGGTCAGTGGGAGTAAATATATTTTCTTAGTTCTGTATGTGGATTGTAACGACCCGGCCCACTAGCAATAATAACTCGTTGGGCCCAAATCACAGCCCAAAATGCTTAAGCCCAGTTATTATTACTAGTGTCCATGTATCCTATAAACCCAATGACAATTTCATCCACATCCGATGTGGGACAATTGGGGGCGTCACAGACTCCCCCCGTTTAGGCCTGACGTCCTCGTCAGCCCAAACACACACACACACACACAGCAGCGCAAGATCACCAGGCGATGTGAGACTCATCTCGCTAGCCCTGTCATCTAGACCCAGGCTCAGCCGAGACTCGTAACACACTTCCGGCTGGTTATTGGCTCTGATACCAAATGTAACGACCCGGCCCACTAGCAATAATAACTCGTTGGGCCCAAATCACAGCCCAAAATGCTTAAGCCCAGTTATTATTACTAGTGTCCATGTCTCCTATAAACCCAATGACAATTTCATCCACATCCGATGTGGGACAATTGGGGGCGTCACATGGATGATATTCTGCTTGCAAGTAGTGATTTAAATTTGCTTAAAGAGACCAAAAAATTTTTTTCTAAAATTTTTGAGATGAAGGATATGGGTGAAGTTTCTTATGTCATTGGCATAAAGATTTACAGAAATAGATCTCGAAGAATTTTAGATCTATCTCAGAAAGCCTACATTAAAAGAGTTTTAGAAAGATTTAATATGGCAAATTGTGCACCTACAGCTGCACCTATTGTGAAAGGTGCTAAATTCAATCAGAAATAGTGCCCACAGAATGATTTAGAGCGAGAGCATATGAAGAGCATATCCTATGCCTCTGCAGTAGGGAGCTTCATGTATGCGCAGGTCTGTACCAGGCCTGATATAGCGCATGCAGTAGGGATGCTGGGTAGACACCAGAGCAACCCTGGCCTTGATCACTGGAAAGCTGCGAAAAAGGTTATGAGATATTTACAGGGAACAAAGGGCTATATGCTCACCTACAGACATTCTGACCATCTTGAGGTGGTTGGTTATTCGGACTCCGATTTTGCTGGATGTGTGGATTCTAGAAAATCCACTTCGGAATATATTTTCTTTCTTGCTCACGGTGCTATATCTTGGAGGAGCACCAAGCAGGATACAGTTGCTACATCCACTATGGAGGCAGAGTTCATCGCTTGCTATGAGGCTTCATCACAGGCTTTATGACTGAGAAATTTTATCTCAGATTTAAGAGTTGTCGACTCTATTGCAAGGCCTATTAAAATTCATGTGACAACTCTGCTGCAGTGTTCTTTGCTAAGAATAGTCGAATTATAGATCGCAGCAAGCACATCAATATAAAGTTTCTTACTGTGAAAGAATACGACAAGAAGAATATGGTGGATATCAAACACATTGGGACTGAGATGATGATCGCTGATCCTATGACTAAAGCATTGCCGATAAACAAATTCAAGGATCATGTTGATCGTATGGGTATCTTGGGTTCATTTACAGTTTGAATTTTTCTTCTTGTATAAAGACTTCAGTGACTATTTTTATTTGAATAAGAACATTTTGTTTTGCACATTTTTACGCATAAAGTTATATTTGTATATTAAAGTATTATTGTGCATTAAAATGGGACTCTGAGTTGAACTTATAGTAAGTTCATATAGTTATAACTCATAAAGATATTTAATTAAGGAATACGTACTTTTGATACATAGAAGGAAGTGCTCATTTTGAATATGACCGCTATGATCAAAATATTATTATTTCTTGGTTGAATGAGAAATTTTGACTGTATAATTTGGTGGGTACCTAATAAAGTTTTACATCGCCTATATAGTATTGAATATATCACTAAGCCAAGTGGAGAATGTTGGATGTACCCATGTGATTTATTCAAGGCGATCTTTAAAGATACAGTTAATCTAATCGGTTAGGATGTATCTGGACATATTCTTGATGGACGGACGTGATTAAAACATCCTTACATTAGGTTATATATATATATATATATATATATATATATATATATATATATATATATATATATATATATATATATATATGATATAACGGCAGTCCCGATCTAACCCTAATCTTAATTTTCTGTGACGGCTCCATCTCCGAAGATAAAGGAATAGACAGAAAACATCCCGCTTTTTGCAGATTGCGCACAAGGACGAATCTAAAGAAGAACCGTCATCTACAATCAAGCATAGAAAATTTAAAATCATGACAGAAGGTTTTAATTTGGTTTTACAATACTACCACCTAATCAAATATTAAAATAATATTTATTTTTCTAAAACTATATATGGCAATCATTTAATTTTTTTTCTAATTTCTTAATTTTCTAACACCATAATATTATTATTACTCTCGTTACATTTTTGCAATTATATATATATATATATATATATATATATATATATATATATATATATATATATATATATATATATATATATATGACTTAAATGTGCTTAGACGGATACAACATCTCATATGTATAGTGATTAGAAAGAAAAAATAATTTTACTTTTTAATAATATAAATTTTATTAGTCAAATTTTATTTCTATCTATTTTTGAGAATAAGAAGTATAGTCTTTCAAATGGACTATTCCGCAAAATGCTTCATTCCGACTTATTTATTATTATTATTATTTTTTTCTGATCTAAAATAACAATTCAATCACTTAAAAATTTTATTTAAAATAAAATACATAATTAAAATAATATTTCTAGTAATTATTTAGTTTGTGAGCGGATTAATTCTCTATATATAATCCTTGCAACTTAACCTTTGTTCAGCCTGCTCTGCTATTAAGCCTGCTCTGCTGCTGCTATCCACTGCCGGTAAGCTTCTTCGCCTATACATACATGAAGTGGCGCACCACCATACACCTTCCCCGAATATACACATCGCACCATTCATTCACTCCCTCTCTCTCTCTCTCTCTCTCTCTCTATATATATATATATATTGATCCCCTCTCACTAGTTATTACCTATCTTACTACTCTCTCTCTCTCTAGATCTCTCTCGTTCCCCAACCAACCAAGAGAATTATACTAGCTTGTATTTCTCTCTATAGAGAAGAGAGAAGAGAGAAGAGAGAAGAGAGAAGAAGGGCATATATGTCGGCGAAGGACTGCGATCACCACGGAGGCGGAGGATACTACTGGGGATGGTGCGGCCACAAGTTCTACCGGCGGCTCTTCGCGGTGCTCTTCTTCCTGGTTATTGTCGTCCTCCTCGTCATCCTCATCGTCTGGCTCGTCCTCCGCCCCTCCAAGCCCAAGTACTACCTCCAGGACGTCACCGTCTACTCCCTCAAACTCTCCGACCCCAGCTTTCTCTCCACCTCCCTCCAGGTCATTATTCCTTTTCTATCCGATTCTTTTTTTTTGTTTTTTGTTTTTTTCTCACAATTAATTCAATTCCTACGCCTTATATATCTAATTAATGCGGATAACACCCGGAAATTTAATTGTTAATTAATTAATTAATTAATTGGGATGACTTCTGATTCATTCCAAAGTTAATTTCTTCGCTCGAAGAAAAAGAAAAAGAAAAAGAAAAGAAACATTTTTATTTATTATTATTATTATTTTTTAATCTGATCTTATTATTTATATATAAGATAAAATATTGTTCCTTTGATGCTGTTTAAATATTAATATTTTTGTCCTTATATTTTAATTTATTATAATTTTTAATTTATATTTTTAAAATTTTTATAATTCAATTTAGTTGAATAAATATTTATCTATTACTGATTATTAATATAAAAATAATATAACACATTAATTTTTAGCACATGAATAATCAATTATAATATTATTTTATCACCTCTAGTTTAAAAATTTATTAATATTTAATTAATTAAAATTAAATTATAAAATTTGATTATAAATCTATCTATTTATTTATTTATTACCTCTTTCGTCACAAGCTATGCGTGGCAATAAATATATATATATATATATATATATATATAGAGAGAGAGAGAGAGAGTTTGGTTACTTTGTCTGTATAAGTATCAAATAATTAGTGTAGATTAATTTTTTACGGTTAGATTTAATTTTTTAATTAATTTTATTTTTTAATTATATTATTTAATCAATTACCCACTAAACCCAAGAGACCATCATTATCCAAACCACATATTTCTATATTTAAGGATAAAAAATTTAGAAGCACAAATAATTTGATACTTTTAAGAGCATATTTTTATATCCAAAAATAAAAAATTTACAAATATAAATAAATGAGTGCTTTTACATACTTTTATATATATATATATATATATGATAGATCTGTCTTTAATTTATCTATTTCAAACTCCACCGTCTTAACATGTTGCAATTAATTTTTTAAGATAAATACATGGTCATTGACAATATAAGATATATAGCACGGATCACTGTGTTGCACTGGATGATCTATAGCATATACACAAAATATTGACAACAAATAAGTTCTCCAATTAAAAGAAAAGAAAAAAAAAAAAAAACAAGTTATTTCAGGGGGTCATTCCGTACGTCGTCCTCCTGCAGGTAACGCTCTCCTCCCGGAACCCAAACGACCGGGTGGGCATCTACTACGACAAGCTCGATGTGTACGCTGAGTACAAGAACCAGCAGATCACCGTCCCGACGGCGCTCCCGACCGGTTACCAGGGCCACAACGACGTGTCAGTCTGGTCTCCCTACCTCTACGGGACCGACGTGCCGCTGGCGCCGTACCTCGCGGTGGCACTCGCACAGGACCAGACCGCCGGCTATCTCCTCATCGACATCAAGGTCCGCGGCCAACTCCGCTGGAAGGTCGGCACGTGGATCTCCGGCACCTATCGCATTTCCGTCAGCTGCCCGGCGTTCCTCTCTGTCGTTAACGCTAACGGTAACGGCGGGTACCATTTTCAACAGATCTCTTCCTGCAGCGTTGACGTTTGACTTTTTGACCAGGATCACTTCGTTGATTTCTTGATGTAAAATTTAGTAAAATTATTGTCTTCGGGGCTATATATATATATATATATATATATATATATATATATATATATATATATATATAGATAGGTCGGTTAGAATACTATCAATAGTACCAAATAATTTGTACTGGCAAGTTTTCAGCCATTGGACGAAAAGATATGCGGTTGGGATTATAGTGGTTTTTTAAGATTTTTACTATTCAACCAACCACCTAGTAAACCCTAGGGAACCACTATAATTCCAACCGCATATTTTTTCATCCAATAACTAAAAACTTGTTAGCTCCAATGATTTGATACTTTCGATAGTATTCTAGTCTAATTCTCTCTCTCTCTCTCTATATATATATATATATAATAATAATAATAATAATAATAATAATAATAATAACGGGGGAATACTAGCTAGCTAAGGGTATAGGAGTAAAAACGAAATGAGAAATTGTGGGGCTTAATAATATTTATATATATTGTTGCTCAATTGTTCATATGTTGTTAATTAGTTTGTGTCATCCGTATCAAATGTTTGTTTGCAATTAATTCAGAATTAATAAATGGTTAAAGTATTTTATATTTTCAAGTTTCAAACTCTTAGTTTATCGAATTTTAATAATGAAAAATAAAATTTTCTAATTAGTGGCTCGTGAATTCTTGCGTTTTGAATGTTTTTTTTTTTTTTTTTTTTTTCATTTGATTTTTACCACTATGTAACCTACTATATTCTTTTGATTTTTACCCTGATTTAGCTTGATAAAAATTGCATGTTCTACTTTATTAAATATAAAATATAAAAAATATGTTATTGGATAGCTGTCGAGTTTTGATCAGATTAGATTGTTGATCAAATCAAGTGTGTTTCTGGATGTGGATCGATAGCTGGATTAATTATCGAATGCGCCAGAATCAATCGATTTAGTTAAGAATGAATCAGTTAAGCCGAATGAGCCAAATAGATTGTATGTAGAGAAAATTTAAATTACAAGTTAGATTGCACCTAGGAGAATTAGTAAAACTGATTTTATTTTATTTTATTTTTTTTTTTCTGTAAGTTTTCTATTATAGATTTTAACAATACTATTTATAGTATTTTTATTAGCCTATGTTATCGGTCGGTCCGCGTAGTGGAAGTGTTATAGTCATAATTTTATTGATCGTGAAAATCACGCCCTACATTTTCAACCGTTAAAATTTTTTTATGTTTAGGCGTTCTTTTTTCAGCTTCTACGATATGTGTCATTGGCTCTCACGTACCACGTGTCCTTGTCTTTTTTGCCCATGCGGGCTAATTTACCATCTTGTGTTTTTTTCTTATGCCAAAAATAATTTAAGTCACTAGAGATATAAATAATTATTTTATATTATTTTAATATACTATCAGTGTAGGAGATTTTAGATTTAGAAAATTATTAAATATTTAATAAACTGTTCTCAAACTGCTGAAGGTTTTTTTTTTTTTTTCCATTAATTCTAGCTAACTTCTAAGCCTATCCAAAAAAATTTTAAGAAAATCTTTTAGATCAACCGTTCCTAGTGCAAGTGGCAAAGGACTTGGTGGTTGATACCCGTGACCCGAGTTCGAAGCCTAGTTGCTTCACATTTTCAGCTAAGTTTATTTAAAAAATAAACGAAGCGGATAGCATGCTACCTTTCTCTCAAAAAAAAAAAAAAAAAGAAAAGAAAATCTTCTAGACCAAACTTATGGAAAAATATTGAACCGAAAATATAAGAATACTTTTTCTTAGTAACTTTAGCGAGTTTGAGACAACCGATTACTTCACAATATTCTAGTACACTTATTATCAAAGAAATATGAAATTGCTCGGGTTCGTTATTTTGGAAAGTGCACAAAAGTCTTAACCAATAATGTATTTATATAATATATAGTTTTATATTAAATATGTTTCTCATTTATGACTTGAAGTATACAATAAATTGGAATTCTACATTCAACTAAAATCAATTGATTTATTTACTTGAAATAACTAATATTTTTTTAAAACAATTTTATGCTATATAAAATTGGGTTCGTTTCAAAAGAGAAGTTGGGATGTCATAATAAAACTTTTGTGGGAGATGGAATGGGCTACCTACTGCTTCAACTTTAACTTGAAATTATCAGAAAAAATAAAGTTGAACCGGAAATTTGGTTGGTACTTAATTTGTTTCACTCGAAGCACCTGCTCCGTTGTCTAGAAACTAATTAGGGGAGGAAAAAAAAAAAGAAAAAAAAAGAAAAAAGAGAAAGAGTGGAAAAAATATAAGTCTAAAGTAGTCATTGAGTTTAGGTAATTTGGTTTGGACTTGGAACGGTTGATTAAGTTTCATTTGTTACTCAAGCCCACCTCAATCAAAATAAGTCAGGTACTTTCCTATAAAGAAAGAGTACAATGTGGCATATATTTCTCGAAAGTGGAAAGGGTTGCTATGGGTAGTATTCCACACCAACACAAACATAGGCGCACACACACTGTTATCTATATATATATATATATATATATATATATATATATAGAGAGAGAGAGAGAGAGAGAGAGAGAGAGAGAGAGAGCGCTAAGCTTCTGCATTTTCGAAAATATGGAGACGTTCGTGCTTATAAGTTGTTTTCGATAATGAAACATCCGATTCGTGGATCAGTTCCGTTGGAAATGATCTATAATGTAAAAACTATTTAGAAACTAAATTTCATAATTTTTTTAATTTTGTTTGGCTAGTGAATGAGCAGCCTCAAAATGAATGACAAAATAAAATTTTCATAAAAAATTATAAAAAATTATGATAAAAGATTTAAATGTCAAATCGAAAATATTGATCTTATTATTGATATTAAGTAGAATTTTTTATTAAAGTTTTATCTAATTTGGATTGTTCTACACTGTTAAACTTACAAACATGTCACATCGGCTATTAAAATAGTCGCTTTTGAGACCCTTTGTGTCACGCCCCGGGGTCGTGACTGCGCCCCGGGCTCGCCAACAGATCCGCCGTCCCTACGGGAAGCCCCGTAGAGACGTAGCGACTAACCTGCAAATAAACATCTATACTAGCAGATATCAGAGCTGAAATAGTAAAAGCTGAAATAAAAGATATAAAATACAACTACAGCTCTAAAATAATACAGACCAATCCTCACCTCAATGAATACAAGAGTCTCTCTGCTGCAGTAAAAAAAAGGTACAACTCGATACCTCACTACAAAAGTCACTCAACATAACACTCTCAGCAACTGGTAAGGGGTGCATCTACTCTCTCTCTCAGAGGATGACATGAAGGGATCTATCTCGCGACTCCCTCACCTCGGTCAGATGGAGCAGAATCAACAACTGGAGCAGAAGTCCCTGGGGAAAAAGACACCACGACGGGTGTGAGAACTACCTCCCACAGTAGTTCTCAGTGGGTGCCGCCAACAAGCCCGACGGCCTGCCCACTAAGTCTACTAGAGGCATAAAGTAACATATGCAGTGCTGTAAGAAAAACTGGGAAAAGTAAACTCTACTGCTACTATGCCTCTATCTAAATGCTCAAAGGGTGAAACGGAAGGGATATGATGCCACAACCAACTCTCTCAACTCAAATCACCCAATCCAAACTGACTGCCACATCGGGTCCAGTCAAACCTGCGCCTACCTACTGCCGTACATCCCGGAGGACCGGACTTACGTAGGACGTCCGTGACTGCCAAAACTGGCTCAGCCAGAGGGACGGCGTCCGTGACTGCCAAAACTGGCTCAGCCAGAGGGACGGTGTCCGTGACTGCCAAAACTGGCTCAGCCAGAGGGACACAAGCATCGACAAGCCGCGATAGAAGTATCAGGCCCAACTCCAGAGTGGCACTCGTGGGGAGCGACCCCACCGAGCAAAGTATCAGCGCATCCCTGTCGAGCTCAAAGGTGGCTCCTACAGGCTATGATCCAAACACTGTCTCACTCGCTGGCTAGAAGCAACACTGCTGAGACTCACTGTCACTCTGTCATCTCCCATGAACCCAAACCTAACCTCACTATCACTATCCCAAGAAAAGTGATCTACAGACTGCTATCAACTCCACTCGGTCCCCAGACACGAGTGCAAATGCATCCCACTGCTACTCAACCACCCAACCCACGACTCGGGTAAAACACTATGTCCAGAATGACAAGGGTAGCAAATGATGTGGGACAACTGGAGAAATGAAACCATAAGTACATCTATCCCAGGTTAATTATTTACTATAGTTTGGTTGAGCACGATGTAAAATATAGACCGGAGTGATAAGTCAAGTTCCCAGGTTAAAAAAGTTGACATGTTGCAAGAATTTCCAATGATGTCACTAGATTTAATATTTAGCATCTGAGGATACGAACATGC
Organism: Tillandsia fasciculata; assembly: GCA_029168755.2. Taxonomy (NCBI): domain Eukaryota; kingdom Viridiplantae; phylum Streptophyta; class Magnoliopsida; order Poales; family Bromeliaceae; genus Tillandsia; species Tillandsia fasciculata. The sequence goes on along the minus strand of CM054940.1, from coordinate 15,688,339 downwards.
AGTTTTAATATACCAATTAAGCCAATTATTAACATGCATGTTACTACAGCAATAGAATTAGAGCACAGTCCGTAGATTTTGAAAGCGAGATCACCCACCTGAACAAGCTAACTGTCCGGGGTTGTACCGATAAAAAGTCCAGAAACCGCCAAAACACCGTATCCGCTAAGCAAGAAGCACAATAGAGGTGCTCACCAAGTCCTGGGTACAACAACAATCCACAATTACACTAAATTCCATACAAATTCCAAGTTTCCAAAATCTGCATGAACAGTCCCATTCACACGAAATTTTCACCTGAAAATATTCTTCCAAAAATTTCTATAAAAATACTACGGCGATCCTCGCAAAGTGTAGATGTCGATAGGCTCTTGAATCGTCAAAATCTGATATCCGGATGGGGAGATAAAAATCCGCGAAGTGTATGCTGTCCAGGAACTCAAACAGTCACAAAGGGAGGTTAAAATGTACCCCAAACCCCTGAATAAGCTCATTTCCAGAAAGAACGTCCAGCACGGAAAACGTAGGTTTACCTCTTGTGAATCCGCTGTCGAAGAAATCGTCCAAAAATAGCGTCGGGGTAGCCCGGTAGACCTCCCAGACTAAACTGCGACGAAGATGGGCCTCCAACAGTATAACGTCGCTCCGCACCACGATGCAGGAAACGCTGTCGTCGCGGCCTCCAAAAATTCCAAGATTTCACCAGAAGATGCGCAAGAGGGAGAGGAAGAAATCTTATGAAGGGATTAAGAGCTAAAACTCTCGGGAAAAGGCACAAAAACGCGGCCCAAGTGGCCTATTTATAGGCTCCCAAGGAATTCAGCCCGAAAAAACAAGGCCCATAAATTTCGGGCCCAAGATTCGGGCGCCCGAAATGTTTCGGGCGCCTACAGTGTTGGGCCCGGGCCCAACACTGTTCACGCCCGAAATCGTCCCGTGCCGCCACGTGTCCGCCGAACAGGCAACACCGGTGCAAAGCCGCTCAGCGACTGCCACGTGTCCCGCCGAATAGGAAACACCGACGCGGGACCACTCACCGACCGCCACGCGTCCACCCCGCCAGCACAGTAAGGCGGTTGCGCCCGCCAATGAGCGGGCGCCACGTGTCCCCGGCTGACCCGCCGACCGCGCGACGTGCGCGCCGGTCGTGCGACGTGGGTCGCACGTGCGCACGCTTCCCGAGGCACCTACCGCGCGCCCCGTGCACCGCGCATGCTGCACCCGCCAATCAGGGAGTGACACGCGTCCCCTGCACCCGGTCCACGCCTTCCCCAAGAATTCCGTGGACCGCGCCGCGTGCACCGACCAACCGAAGGCTGCCACGTGTCCCCCGCCTTGGTCCATGCACCGCCGCGCTCACCCAGTAGACCGCGCGCCTTGAGCCCGCTAATCAGGCTGTGCCACGTGTCCCTGCGCCGGGTCTGTGCACCCCGCCGCGCTGCTCTGTGGACCGCGCGCCGTAAACCGTCCAATGACAGGCCGCCGCGTGGCATCCCGGCGGTCTACGGCCCCTCCCATGTACCAAAAACTACTAAAAACTTTCGGGTGTCCGTTTTTGGGCATCCGGGCTCCAAATCAAACAAACAAAAAGTCGTTTTCAAGCATTTTTCCGTGCTGAATCCATTTCCGACCTCTGTTTGGCCTAATTCTTTTCAAAAATTTTGGCAAACCCAGCCGAAGGTCAACTCAGCAAGTAGAAACACACAGGGTCCATCAGTAGCATCCAATTAAGGCACTGTGGGCCAGATACACCAATACTAGGTGTTCTAACAGTGGATTCATCGGAAGAACGCTGCATGGGAACTAGGGCCACTACACTTTGATCACTTGGTAAATGATACCGAAAAATTATAAAATTTAGTTTCTAAATAGTTCTAATAGCGTAGATCATGCCTAATGGAGCCGATTGTCGAATCGAATGTACTATCATCGAAAATAATTTACAAGCACAGAGACCTCTGTACTTTCGAAACCACGGGAGACGTATTATATACATATATATATATATATATATATATATATATATATATATATATATATATATATATATATATATATATATATATATATATATATATATATATATATATATATATATATATATATATATATATATATATATATATATATATATATATATATATAGAGAGAGAGAGAGAGAGAGAGAGAGAGAGAGAGAGAGAGAGAGTGTGTGTGTGTGTGTGTGTGTGTGTCACGCCCCGGGGTCGAAACTGCGACCCGGGCTCGCCAACAGATCCGCCACCTATGCAAAATCCCGCATAGGCGAAGCGTCTAACCTGCAAAAGATAGTACTATAGCTACGCAAATATCAAAGCGGAAATAAAATGCTGTAAAATAAAATCCAATCACTGTACAACATGAAGTAAAGTACAATATCCATCTCCTCAAATACAGATAATCATCATACAAAGTCCTCAGTACAGCATCTCTTAACTATAAAAGGGAAATAAACTAAAACTATAGTATATCAGTCTCAAACATCAGTCTCTCCAAATATAAAAGATCTCTCTCCAAAGTAAACAGTAAAAACCAGCTGACAGCTACAAGGAATCTCCAACCAGGGGATACAGCTACACTCCTCGGGCGGTAAGGATCTAGCTCGTGACTCCCTCGCCTCGAACAACGACCGAAGGTCAGCAACTCCCGCAGAGGACTCTGCAAAATAGGAGGAAGAAAGAGGGAAACAACAATGGGAGTGAGAACCACTAGTAAACCAGTAGCCTCCCCCTGTGGGTAAAGCCTCAAACTCCGGCGTACCCACTAAGTCTACCAGAGGCAAGAAAAGGAATAAGTTGTAAAGCTGTAAACAGAACTGCTGAATAAAGGGAAACCACCACTAGTATGCCTCTAAATACAATACCGAAAGAAATGACTGTATGAATGCATCAGGAAACAGTATCTGACCAAATAAACCCAATCTAGTCACCAGTAAAACTGGTACTGCCTGCTCTGTTGTCGAACTCAAAACTCAGTAGGGGACCAGCACACAAGGCTCGAAATCCCAATCAGATGGACCGGTACCCGTCACGGTCTAAAGCCTACTCCGGAGTGGCACTCGAGGGGATCAACCCACACGAGTAAAGTAACCCTGTCACACATATCTCAATATAGCAGGACTGGATCAAGACTATGATCAAAGTGGGAAACTCGTCCACTAATGAAATCCCGATCTGATGCAATAGTACTCAATAAGTGGGAAACACCATCCATTAGAGAAATCTGGTACCCAATCTGATGCATAGGTAAACATCTGGTCAACCGCCCAATGTCCGCGATCGCCGCAACACCCCACAAGACCCAAAATCTGATAAAGTAATCAACATCTGGCTAACCGCATAATGTCTGCGGTCGCCACAATCACCCACAATCCATAATCGGATGAAATAATCAATATCCGGTCAACCGCCTACTGTCCGCGGTTGCCGCAATAATCTACAAATCCAACATCAAGTACACCCTGTCTCTGACCCTAAGGTCCCGGCTACACTATCCCAAACCTCTGCTCGAACCCGAGCAACATGACTCGAAAGTCTAAATGAAAAGGAGAAAGGAAACAATCATGGTTTCTCCTAAGTCAAATTTCAATATGATAGTGTAGCAATAAATAGTGGCCTATCTAGATGTCCATACAAGCATGCAAAAGTTCTCATCCAAGATAAAAGATAGAATATCAAATAACTGTTCAACATGTGTAGCAAATAATAAATCCACATAGATATACCCATCATGCTAAAATCATCAGTCAACTACACATGTAAATAATCTCTGATCCATAATAAATCCTAAAGTGGTATCTGCACATATATATGTCATCATGTCCCCATAATTAGTCCATTTAACCAACTTTCATAAGATTTATGTGCTAATATGACATGTTAATTATCACTATTAAATATGTCCCCGCAATCATGTTTCCACAATAATATTATACCAATAATATTTCCAACATGCTATATCCATAAAATTAATCTCAAATGATAGGCTCACATTTATATCAGTCAAACATGCATGGTTATCAATCAATATGTCCAATAGAGGGCTTTTCTAATAAACTTAGTGAGTAAGTCAGAAGTTGAGGTATGCAACAACCACCCACCTCGATCGCAGAGCACGAGAAGCACAGCCCAAAAACGCCCTCACATCAGATAATCACGGCACACTGCACGGTAATCCAAACAGCGCATAATTAATCCCAAAAATGCACAAATACCTACTGTCCAAAAATCAGTCCCAAAAATAGCTGAATTTTACCTCTCTGCAGTCCTCTGAAAAATCCATAAAAATAACCACTGCGATCATCGCGTCGAGCCGATCGAAACGAGTACTCGCACGTTCCGATCCCGATACCTGTAGATCAAGTTACAAATAAAACACCGTGGTAAGCCGCAACGCCACATAACCAAAATCCTGTGGTACACAGTCCACGAGAAGCTTAATTATCACCTTCAAATCAATCTCCAAAAATCCCAGAAAAATCACCACTGTGTTCCTCGCGACGAGTAGATCAAAATTGAGTCATTATACGCCTTGATCCGATGCTCCTAGGCCAAGATATAAAATCGACAAGCCTCCGATATCCAAAATCCATCACAGAAAAAGAGGGGTCAAAAATGCCTCGGGAACCGTGCTGAAAGTGCGAAACGGGGCGAAGTGATCAACACAAAAATCGAAGCCTAACCTCTTAGGAACGCGCTGTTGCAGAAATCTCCCAAAAATTCCTCTTGGTTTGTCTACAGTGAATTTTTGACTGAACTGTGACGGTAATGGGCCGAAATGGGGGAAAAATCGAGACGAACTGTAAAATCTATATCGCCGTTGCCGAGCCTCCAAAAATTCCGGGGATCCACCATGAGATCAAGAACATCAAGGGGAACAAATTTCATATAGAGCTCTCCCTCTTATTCCCTCTCTAAAGCTCGAAAAAGGGGAAGAAAGAGGGAGAGGAGGAGGTATTTATAGGCCATTCCAAACAATTGGGAAAATTCCCTCTGTGTCCCAATTTCCGGGCGAGTAGATGTACCCTTGTTATCTTCAGTGTGTGAGTAGATGTACCCCTGTTTTATTTTGGAGTGTGTCCTGTCGAGTGACTTTTGTAGTGAGGTATCGAGTTGTACCTTTATTTCCTGCATTTCTGAGAGACTCTTGTATTTTGTTGTGAGGATAGTTTGTATTTATTATGAGAGGTAGTTGTATTTTATGTCTTTATTTCAGCTTTTACTATTTCAGCTCTGATATCTGCTAGTGTAGATGTTTCTTTGCAGGATAGTCGCTACGTCTATACGGGGTTTCCCGTATGGGCGGCGGATCTGTTGGCGGGCCCGGGGCGCAGTTTCGACCCCGGGGCGTGACAGAGAGAGAGAGAGAGAGAGAGAGAGAGAGAGAGAGAGAGCAGAGCTTATATGCTTTTAAAAGCATAAGCACATCCATACTTATGAATTTTTTACCATTGGATTTGTATTGGGATTTCTGGTTTTGTAAAGTCAACTACAGAGAGAGAAAGATAAAGTAAAAAAGCACAAATCCTAATACAAATCCAATGGTAAAAAATTCACAACTATGAATGTGCTTGTGCTTTTAAAAGCATATAAGCTTTACTATATATATATATATATATATATATATATATATATATATATATATATATATATATATATATATATATATATATATATATATATATATATATATATATATATATATATACTAGACTACTATGTTGTTAATAGCACCAAGTCATTGGAGCTATTAAGGATTTTACCCTTGGATGAAGAGATGTGTGGTTAGACTGAAAGTAGGCCCCTAGGGTTTAGTGGGTGGTTGGGAAAATAGTATGGTCTAAGGGATGAGAATGATCAAAAGGGTAGATCTAACGGTGGAAAACTTGGTAGCACCAAATGTTTTGTACTATTGATAGCATAATAGCCCGACTCTCTCTCTCTCTCTCTCTCTCTCTCACTCACTCTCTCTCTCCTATATCTATATATATATATATATATATATATATATATATATATATATATATATATATATATATATATAATTGAACTCCTATGCTTTTAGAAGTACCAAGTCATTGGTGGTTGTAGGTTTTAGCCTTTGGATGAAATGATGTGTGGTCAAGACGATATTGGCATGGGCCCTTTGGGTTTAGTGGGTGGTTGGTAGAATAGCATGATCTAAGGGGTGAAATTAGTCAAAGGAATAGATCTAACGGTTGAAAACTTACAAGCACCAATTACTTGGTACTTTTACAAACATAGTAGACAAATATATATATATATATATATATATATATATATATATATATATATATATATATATATATATATATATATAATTGAGCTCTTATACCTTTAGAAGTACCAATCATTGGTGCTTGTAAGATTTTAACCCTTAGATGAAAGGATGTGTTGTTAGAACGATAATGGTGCCCTTAGATTTAGTGGGTGGTTTGTTGAATAGTATGATATAAGAGATGAAATTACTCAAAGGAATAGATTTAATGGTAGAAAACTTACAAGTATCAATTGCTTGATACTTTTACAAATATAGTAGCCGAACTATATATATATATATATATATATATATATATATATATATATATATATATATAGAGAGAGAGAGAGAGAGAGAGAGAGAGAGAGAGAGAGAGAGAGAGAGAGAGAGAGAGAGAGAGGGAGAGAGAACTAGGCTACTACTGTCACGCCCCGGAGGTTCTAAATAAGCGGGAATACGTGTATTTCTTTTTTTTTTGAAATTAACCTCGCCACCGGTGCGCGTCAGACCTGCCACATATACAAATCCACTCCACAGACGGATGGAGTCTCCTTTGTATATGTACGGCATTTCAAACACGACTCATACTTTAACCATGCAGTCACAATGATACCATAAGAAGAGATCATAATTAATCACATTCACAATCAAGAGAGAGAGGATAAATCTACAGGTTTGGAAAGCAGTGTCCACACGACACTCGGTTTTAAAAACGTTTTCGCAAATCTCTTTTAGGCGGCAACATAACTTGAAAGGATAAATCCACAGATTTGGAAACCAGTGCCCACATGACACTTAGTTTGAAATCGTTTTCGAAATCATTTTGCTATTTGAAAACATGCCGCATACAAGAATAAGATAAACACGATAAAAGTTGTTACCACTAAGTTAGGATCTCAACTCAATATCCACATTATTCCACTAACAAGTAAACACTAGCTTACTAACCAAAAGCAATAGAAAGATAACCGAAAGTAAATAAGACGTTCGTCAGCCTCAAACGGCTAAGGTCCTCTAAACGCTGTCTCACCGTCGTCCCGGTTCCCACCCCTGTTCAGACCTGTCACAGTGTGGGTAGTCAGTGACATATAAAGTAGATGAAAACAGGTATGATGCTATAAAACTGTAGTAAACAAACCGATGCACTAGAGCATTCCACTTCCCCCTCATGAATCGCCATATTCCCTGTTAAAATCATGCTGGGCACCTACCCCAGAGTTACTTCGCTCACTCATTGGTGCTTTTAACCCCTCTTCTGCCCAAGAAGCAGTCGCCTAACCGTGAGGGGTCCCCATCATCACACATTGTGGGGTACACGGGTCAACATACCATCTTTTCGAAAAAATACACCCTGTGCGGTGGCCAGACCGCCGGTGTGCGTGTAAGCAATTATGATCACAAAAGCCGAAACCGGTGTGTAATAAGGCACCACGACCTTCGTCGCCACAGTTAGAAATAAAAAGCGGGATTCTCATGCAATGGGGTTAGACAGTTCACAAAAAAGATGTCACGCCCCGGGGTGTAACCCAGACCCCGGGTCCGTCTACAGATCCACCGTGCACACGAAACTTCCCGCATACACGAAGCGCTGGTAACCTGCTCAGATATCAGATGTATAATAAAAGAGCATAATACAGAGCTGAAATAGAAGAACCACATAGTATCTCAGACTGGAACTAAAAATAAAGCTGTAATAAGTACAATAATCTCCCAGCTCACCAAAATAGTACAACCAGCTGGCGAAAGCCAGACCCAAAATAAAAAGAGAATACCACAGTCTGAGTGAAGGGTACAGCCTCTATCTAACAGCTCTCAGTCTCCCAGGAGATCTATCTATTCCGCGATCCCTTTACCTCGATCAGCTGCCACTGGCCTAGCAGCTCCCGCAGACGACTCTGCAAAATAAAGGAGAAGAAAGAGACAGGAAAAAACAATGGGGGTGAGAACTACCAGATAAACCAGTAGCCTCCCCTAGTGGGTAAAAACCTCAACTCTGACGCACCCACTAGGACTACTAGAGGCGAAGGGAAAGGTGAAGTGGTAAGGTACATAAGATGCTGAAACAGGAAAACTACCACTACTATGCCTCTAATGCGGTACTGGCTATCAAAACTGTATGCATGCATCAGTAATAGTATCTGTCCAAATAAACCCAATCTAGCCACCAGTAAAAACTGGTACTGCCTGCTGCCGCTCTCATCATCGGGCAATAACCACACCGATGTGATAGCAAAAACTGTCAATAACTGTCTGGCTCCAGCCTCCGGAGGGGAACTCGAGGGGAGCGACCCACACGAGTAAAGCACCACCGGGCAATAACCGCACCGGTATGATAAGTCTCAAAAGCAGGACTGGATCATGACTATGATCAAAGTGGAAAACTCCATCCACTACAGTAAACCCGATCCCCAGCTGATGCAAAAATAAACCAGACTCAACCCCAATCTGATGCAAGGATAAACATTTGGTCGACCACCTGCTCTCCGTGGTCACCTCAATACCCCACAAGTCCACAATCTAATGCAATCCTGACTACACTATCCCAAACCCCTGCTCATACTCGAGCAACAAGCATCTGAATGCAAAGGAGAGCAATGAAACATGTTCAAATTCCAATATGATAGTGTAGCAATAAATAGTGGCTAACTAGATGTCCAAGCGAGCATGCAATTGTACCATTTAAAAGTTGTCAAAAGGTGTCAAATATTTATTTTAAAAAGATTGATTGATATAAAAGTTATTTGCATGCGAGATTATAGCCTTTGTCCCAATCACAGTGTCCCAAGATAAGTTATCATATAATCTGTGGGGTCATATTAAATTTTAGGAGAGTTCGTCCCAGCGGTTCTCATCAATTGTCATATTAGTTCGTCCCAATGGTTCTCATCAATTGTCATGTTAGTTCGTCCCAATGGTTCTCATCAATTGTCATATTAGTTCATCCCAGTGGTTCTCATCAATTGTCACATTTAATTTTAGGAGAGTTCGTCCCAATAGTTCTTATCAATTAAATTTTAGGGGAGTTCTAATAATCCTAGTGAGCTTGTCAAAAATGAGGTAAGCAACAACCGCCCACCTCGAGCAGCTCAAACCACACCCAGATAGTCTCCTGGCTGTCCACAGTCCCCTAAGACTGTTGTCTGTTGAGAACAGTGCCCTACAACAACACACATTGCACAGGGTGTAACTATACTATTCATAAAAACACAGCCTTTGCTGTTTTTCAGATAGCACGAAAAGAGAGGAGTTTTTCACCTCTATATAGTGCTCAGAAAAATCCAGAAAAATTACGGTTGCGTTCCTTGCGACGAGTAGATCGAAATCGACTCTTTAAACGCCTCGATATGATGCTCCTACGCCAAGATAAAAATCGGAGAAGTCGATGCTGTCCAGAAATTTCCACAGCAAAAAGGGGGTCAAAGAGGCCTCGGGAATCGTGCCAAATGTATGGAATGGAGCAAAATGATCAACACAAAAATCGAAGCCTTACCTCTTAGGAACGCGCTGTCGCAAAAATCGTCCAAAAATTCCTCCTGGTTAGCACACAGAGATTTTTCGACTGAACTGCGACGGGAAATGGGCCGAAAAAGGAAATCGTCGCAGTGCACCGCGTCGCAGATAACTCGCTAAGGGGAACTCCAAAAATTCTGAAATTTTTAGGAGAGAGAGAGAAGAGAGAGAGGAAGAATTTTTATAGAGGGCCCAAGCTCTGGTTCTCTCTCTAAAGCTCGGAACCCGAGGTGAGAATGGGAGGGGGTGGGGAATCCTATTTATAATGGGCCAAGGGAATCTTGGGCTCCACACAGGATCCGGACAGAACAGCAAACACCGAAATGGACCAACCAAAACGCGCCACGTGTCCACGAAACAGGAAACAGCTTGTGCAATGCCACTGAGAATCCGCCACGTGTCCACGTGGTGCACATGCCCGGTCCCCGCTCCGGGTTTTCCGGAAAATGTCAGCCAATGGGATCGCGCCACGTGTCACCTCCCCAGCTGCCTTCTAGAAGCCGGCCAACCAATCAGGGGTGCCACGTGGCAAGGGGAATCTTCGGTGCTCCTGGTGCACGCCATGCCGTGGACCGCGCTCCTGTGCGCCTGCACGCGCCTGCCCGCGCTGCCCGCGCCGCGCGCCGCCGCGTTCTGCCAAGCTCCGCCGCGCTCCGCCGCTGCGCCGCCGCCCGCCGACACTCGCCGGTAGCCGGAACAGTAATTCCGGCGGCCGGAGTTACTGTTCCGGCGTGAACAGTACCCATGTGCCGTAAAATTTAAGTGAATACACCATTTTGATCGTTTTCGCGCGCTGAGTCCAAATCCGCCGCCCGTTTCACCAAATTCTCATCCGAAATTTTGCCGAAAGCTCCCGGAAAAGACCACTTGATCCGATTTTCGCCCCGAGTCTATTTCTAAGGTCCTATTTCGATTCTACAAGCTCCGTTTCACCGTATAAGCCCTCTACAGTCACTGTTTAATGTTGCAACAGTTCCTGTGGAAATCCGGATCATCACAAAAGACATCTACTTTATTTTTCACAAGTTACACGGAAATGACTTTACACCAGAATGCCATAAAGTACCCACCTCAAATTGCGTCGACCGAAACTCCGAAGATAGACCCGTACCTTCGGACGACACCCGGACCTAAAAGAAAGTCCCCCAACAGGGCATAACAGGTAAGATACAACTCTCATAAGGAAACACGACTCCGAAAGCGCAAACAAACGAACTAACGACTCGCGGTGGCGGCGACGATGACGGCGGCGACGAAGCGGCCCCCGCGCGGCGACTGCGGCGGCCGCGCGGGCACCAGCCACGCGCGGCGCAAGTGGCGCGACCGCGCGGGCACCAGCCCCGCGCGGCATGCGCACGCCGCGTGCGGTGCGACCGCGCGGGCGCCTGCCCCGTGCGGCGTCGCACGCGGTGTGGCTGCGCGGGAACTTGCCCTGCGCGGCGCATGCGCTGCGTGCTGTGCGGCAGTGCGGGTCCCTGCCCCGCGCGGTTCCCGCGCCGCGTGCGGTGCGGCCGCGCGGGTACCAGCCCCGCACGGCGCTGCACGCGGTGCGGCCGCGCGGGCACCAACCCCGCGCGGTGCTGCTCGCGTTGCAGCCGCGCGGGCACTAACCCCGCGCAGCACCTCACGCGGTGCGGCCGCGCGGTACCCTAGGGTTTCGCGGCCCGCGTGCGGTGCGGCGGCGGCGGCGACGACGATAAAAGCAAACAAGAATCGCGAAAGACTCAAAAACGCCAAACCCTAGAACGACGAATCGTAAGAATAACGGTGCTAACCTCGATCTATCGGGGACGATGATCCGATCTCGTTCTTTGCGGCGCTGAGGATCCGGATCCACTCCCCGTAGATGGTGGCGTCTCGATCTCCGGTCTCCGGCACGTTGATCGGGAACGATCGGGTTCCTCCGCTTTCCCTTCTCTCTTTCTTCTTCCTCCGGTTAGGGTTTTCTTTTCTTTTCTTTTTCTCTTTTCTCTCTTTTCTATCTTTTCTCTCCGGCTAGGGTTTTCTCTTTTCTTTTGGGAAAACAGATTTCTCTCTTGGTACGTACGATAAAACCCACATCCGGATATTTATTATTAAAAATAAATATCTATTTCCATGAGATAATTCTATAATTTTTCGAAAAGCGTGCCAGATCTTTAGAACGGATTCCGATGCACACAACAATTATCGCGACCTTCAAAACCCCATTTCGGAGAATCCGTAAGTCGGATTTTAAATCCGATTGCACCGCCATTCATTATTTTTTAAGCTCTATCACAGAAAAATACCCGCACCGCAAAATAGTCAACTTAAGAAAACTCGATAATTCGATTTTTTCTAACATGTAATTTATTAACAAGAGGGTAAAACGATACACAAAAAGTCGTGATATTACAACTACGCTATCAATAGCACCAAGTCCTTAGTGCTATTTGATTTTTTACCCTTGGATGGAGAGATGTGTGGTTAGGATTATAGTGGGCCCGTTGGGTTTAGTGGGTAGTTGGAGAAACAGTATGATCTAAGGGGTGAAAATGATCCAAGGGGTAGAACAAATGGTGGAAAACTTTGTAGCACCAAGTGCTTTGTGCTATTGATAGTATAGTAGCCGGACTATATATATATATATATATATATATATATATATATATATATATATATATATATATATATATATATATATATATATGAATTATGTTGCTATGCTATTAATAGCACCAAGTTATTGCTGTTATTAGATTTTTTATCCTTGGATGAAGAGATGTGCAGTTAGGATGATAGTGGGCCCTTAGGGCTTAGTGGGTTGTTGGAAAAATAGTATGATCTAAGGGGTGAAAATGATCAAAATAGTAGCTCTAACGACAGAAAACTTGATAGCACCGAGTGCTTGGTGCTATCGATAGCATAATAACCTGACTCTCTCTCTCTCTCTTCTCTCTCTCTATATATATATCTCCTCTCTCTTCTCTCTCTCTCTCTCTCTCTCTATATATATATATATATTTATAGAGAGAGAGAGAGAGAGAGAGAGAGAGAGAGAGAGAGAGAGAGAGAGAGAGTTTGGTTACTATGCTTGTACAAACACCAAGCAATTGGTGCTTGTAAATTTTCTACCGTTAGATCTACCCAATTGACTAATTTCATCCATTAGATTATTCTATTCCACATAGCACTCACTTAACTCATGAGACCCACTATCATAATTACCACACATCTTTTTATTTAAGGGTTAAAAAGTTTCAAGCACCAATGACTTTGTACATTTGAAATATAGGAGCTCAATTATATATATATATATATATATATATATATATATATATATATAGAGAGAGAGAGAGAGAGAGAGAGAGAGAGAGAGAGAGAGAGAGAGAGAGAGAGAGAGAGAGAGAGTCCGGCTACTATGCTATCGATAGCACCAAGCATTTGGTGCTATCAAGTTTTCAACCCTTAGATCAACCCCTTTGATTATTTTCAACCGTTGGATTTTACTATTTCTCGAACTACCCATTAAACCCAAGGGGCCCACTATTATCTCAGCCACACATCTTTTAATTCAAGGATTAAAAATTTAATAGCACCAATGACTTGATGCTATTAATAGCATTCCAGCCTAGCTCTCTCTCTCTCTCTCTCTCTCTTATATATATATATATATATATATATATATATATATATATATATATATATATATATATATATATATATATATATAGTCCGGCTACTATACTATCAATAGTACCAAGCATTTGGTGCTATCAAATTTTTTACCCTTAAATCAACCTCTTTAATTATTTTCATCCTTTAGATTTTACTATTTTCCCAACCATCCATTAAACCCAAGGGGCCCACTATTATGTCAACCATACATCTTTTAATTCAACGGTTAAAAACTTAATAGTATTAATGACTTGGTACTATTAATAGTATTCCAGTCTAGCTATATATATATATATATATATATATATATATATATATAGTAGAGCTTATATACTTTCAAAAATACAATCTCAAATATGCTTGTTATTTTTTTACCATTGGATTTGCATTGAGATCCGTGCTATTGTACTTTCTCTTTCTCTCTTTAGTTGACTTTATAATTGCACAAATCTCAATACAAATCTTATGGTAAAATATTCACAAACATATTTTGGTTTGTACTTTTAAAAATATATAAGCTCTATTATATATATATATATATATATATTAGAAAAATAATCGCACTAAATCTGTTTGTGATTAAATTATCTAACTAGTTTATGTTTAAATTTGAATAACAAAACTTACCTTTAATTGCTATGAAAATTTCAGAAATTATAGATAAAAATAAACCGAAATAAATTGATCCGGAAGCGTGCGAGGCACTGCCCTAAGGCGTATTTTCGTCCTTCGTGCGGATTAATCGGATATACCACCCCAAGGTACGACCGGAACTCCCCTTCCTACGAGCACGACCGCGGAAGAGGTTAACGAAGTTTCTTTCAACACCCGATAGTAAAACAATATAAAAAAATGAAATCGAAATAAGAATCAAATGCTTGTGTATGTGTATGAGTGTGTGTATATTAGCATATACACAATAGTATTTATAGGTGTAAGGTGTAGGTGAATGTTGGAATTCCCAACATCCATATCACCCATAAAGAATAGTTAAGAGTCAATGAATGCAAAAAAACGTTTAAAACTTAATTGAGAATTTAATAATAATTAAATGATAATAAATGAGAATCAATAAAATTAAAATTAATAATAAAATAATAAAAATGATTATTGAGGGTTTTAGAAATTTTGAATAATATTCTAACAATCCCCCACAAAATTCAAAATTTCGAAATAATAATTAAACTCAATAATTAAAATAAACTAAAATAAGATTATCGGGTATTTATACTATGTAATAGGTAAGGTGTCTTTAAAAGACTTAACCTCACTTAGTGTAAGCAATTTTCATCAGAAGGAATCGGAGTGAACCTGTCACGCCCCGGGGTCGGAGCTGCGCCCCGGGCTCGCCAACAGATCCGCCACCTATGCCAAACCCGCATAGGCGAAGCGTCCTACCTGCAAAAAGAGCTATAGCTAAACAGATATCAGAGCTAAAAGATAAGACTGCTATAGAAATAAAATCAACCACTGTACAACTGAAGATAAAACGACAAGGTCCATCTCCCAAAAATGATAATCATACAATAACCTCGAGTACAAAACTCATAGCTCAACAGGGAGATATCTCAAATAACACAACAGTGTACAAGCTCTCAATACATCATATCCTCACTACATCAATCTCTCAAAAGAGGAAATAAATACCAATTTACCGACTATACTGAAGAACTCCTCAAAAGGAGGGGTACCGCTACTCTCCAAAGATGGGTCTGGATCTAGCTCGCTACTCCCTCACCACGCACAGCAAGCACAGAACGGCAACACCCGCCAAGACTCTGCAAAACAAGGGAGAGAAAGGACAAAAAGGGGAAAAAACCCCAACGGGCGTGAGAACTACGCAAAAAGGGAGTTCTCAGTGGGTATCGCCACTAGGCCCGACGATCTGCCCACCAAGACTACTAGAGGCAAAAGATAACCGATGCAGTAAAACTGAAAGGAGAAGCTGGAAACACTCTACAGCTACCATGCCTCTAACAAAAAGCTCACATGGGGAAACTCGGATAAAAAAAATATATGCAACACTCGCACGCGATGTGCTCAAACGACCCAATCGAGCTGACTGCCACATCGGGTCCAGTCAAACCTGCGCCCACCTACAACCACCTCCCGCTGACGGGCAGGAATTACATAGGGCGTCCAAACGGACTCACTCGCTATCGAGTAGTGGCTCATGCAGGCTATAGTCAAAATCCATGCCCTCTCTCTCTCAGAACGGATAGACTCCAGATGCTCAACCTCTCGCACAATGGTCAAAGAGCTCACAACGACCACGGGACCACCGTCAAACCCCAAACGGTTCCCAACGACACTAGCACTGGTCTAAGCATAGCTACAAAACCTCACTCGGTCCCCCCGACACGAGTGCAACAATAAAGTAACTGTCTGCAACAACCCAATCCAATGCCACCAGTAAAACTGGTACTGCCTGCTAAGCGGAATCTGCACACATGGCTCGAAACCGCGGGATCGGCACACATGGCTCGCATCCCAAATAAGTATCAGACCGGCACACATGGCTGGGTCCGAAAAGCCTACCTCCGGAGTGGCACTCGAGGGGAGCGACCCACACGAGTAAAGTATCTCTGTAACAAGTATCTCAGTGTAGCAGGACTTCGATCAAACTATGATCAAGGTGGAAAACTCCGTCCACTAACGAAACCCCAATCCCCAATCAGATACCATAGTACTCAAAAGTGGGAAACACCTTCCACTAGAGAAATCTGATACCCAATCTGATGCATAAGCAACCTCCGGTCAACCGCCCAATGTCCGCGGTTGCCGCAATACCCTGCCTATCACAATCCGGCACAACCTGTCCCCGACACCAGGACCCCAACTACACTATCCCAAAACCCTGCTCGAACCCGAGCAACATGAACCGCACGACTGACAAAAATGGAGAAAAGAAGCAAAGATGGTTTCTCCTAAGTCAAGTCCCAATATGAAGGTGTAGCAGTAAAAGTTGGCCTATCTAGATGTCCATACAAGCATGCAATTGTCCTCAAAGCAAAATAAAGAAAAATAAACCTCATGCCAAAATTATTAATGACCATACCTGTCCATAATCCTCAATCCATAATGGCTCCTTAGGGTAGAGCCTGCAAATAACTACATAGTCCTATCCCATTGCATAAACCAGCCTCATAAAAGGTTATGTGCTAAAAAAGCATAATAATTAATCATATATGGTAACCTTGCCTTAGGTGGGCTTCCACTAATCACCAACATGAATATTTGATTATACCATTGCTATACTATGAGAATTTCACTTGCAATTTCCATAAAATCCTCACTGTTAAACTTACCGATCAATTCCAGCTATTGTACGTACACCTGCATGCAATGCTAACATATAACAATTTAGAGAACCGTCCACCGGTTCCGGGAATAAGGCACCCACCTGAAGTGCTAACTGTCCAAGTCCCAACAGCTGAAAACACCAGATAACTCTAATCCCTTGCTCCAGTATGTTCGGCACACCCGTAACTCTCCTGGCACAATATAAAGTCCACTATTACACATACATTCCAAAATCTGCCCTCACACACACATACAACAACCGTCCCAGAAATGCTTAATTTTCACCTGCAGCAAGATCCCAGAAAATTCCCAGAAAAATATCACAGCAATCCTCGCGTCGATAGCTTCGCAACGGTAGCTTGCACGCCCAAATCTGAGTTCGGTAAGTCAAGATATAAATTCGGCAAGGGGGTACACTCATACAAAAATCTGTGCTAAAAACTGTACACTGTTCACAGAGAAGACAGGGATTTTCACCTCAAAATAAATCTCAGGAAATTCCAAGAAAAATACGAGCACATTCCTTGCGATCTGTAGATGAAAAAGTTGTATAAGCTCGTTTCCGTCTGACGCTCGTGCGCGAAGATATGGCCGAAATACCCTGTCGCTGTCTCACAAATCCACACAGAAAATGGGTCACTGTTTTTGCCTCGGGATCCGTGCCAAACATTCAAAATGGGAATGCGCGATCAAAACGAAAGATGAAGCCCTACCTCTTAGGAGTCTTTCGGCACAAGAATAACAGAAATAGGATTTCGGGGTAGCCCAGAGGAGCCAAAACACTGCTGTTGCGACGAGGGGAACACAGGAAAAGCAACGTCGCGCCGCGCCATAAAATCCAGAACCTCGGGATGCGTGCTCCTAAAATCCTAGAACTTGGCAGGAAGATCAAGAATTAAGAGATGAACAAGTCTTCTTCAAGGTGCTCGGGCAGAAGATGCGCAGGTTGAGAGAAAAGAGCCAAAGAAGAAGGCTCGGGTGCTATTTATAGGCAGCAGAAAACAATTGGGAAAATTCCCATTTTGTCCTATTTTCCGGGCGCCCGAAACTTTTCGGGCGCGCACAGTGCGGCCCGGCCCACAACTTTCGGGCGCGCATAGTGCGGCCCAGCCCAAAATACGCGGTCGGACGGGATCCAGGCTTCGTCCGACCCGCCCCAGCGCTCGCCACGTGTCGCCCGAACAGGCAACAGCAAAACCGGCGTCCCGCGCTCCGCCACGTGGCGTTGACCGTGCCTGCCCCGCGCACGTCGCCCCGGCTGACCCGCGCGTACGGCCACCTGCCCGCCGGTACGGCCACCTGCCCGCCTGCCAGCGCACGTCGCCCCACCTGCCACGCACAGTACCCCGTCCAATGGGGAGGCGCCACATGTCACACCCTTCGCCTGCTGCACCCGGTGTACGTAATTTCAATGCACCGAACCAGTACACAGATGCCACATGTCCCAAGCCGGTCCACCGTGCACCACCGGCCTGCTCCGTGAACCCAGACCACAACACCGACCAGTAAGAACCTGCCACGTGTCCCATCCTCGGGTGCACGACAGCCGCGTGGACCGCGCACCTGACCGCGCCCCCGCGCGCCTGCCCGCGCCACTAAGCGCCTGCCCGCGGCCGCGCGCCGCCGCCTTCCGCCGCTGCCTTCCGTCGCTGCCCGCCGCCGCCGGCTGCCGCCGGCGATCGCCGGAAATACTGTTCCGGCCGTGAACAGTGAAATTACTGTAGCAAGCTCCGAAAAATACAAGTAAATAGCCCATCTTGACCGTTTTCGCGCACTGATTCCAAATCCGGCGTCCGTTTTGCCAAATTCCAATCCTATAAATTGCCAGAGGCTCCCGAAAAGGTATTTTTAATCCGAATTTCGTGCTGAGCTTAAATTTGTCATCCATTCTGCGCGTAAACTCCTCTAAACACCCGACGGGGTCCCCCGATTACCCACGTGATCGATTTTAAGCTCCGAGTCCATCCCTTGTGTCCAACTTGGCGCGCGAACATCGCCGACATGCCCCGTAGGCTTCCAGAAGCTGCTAGTCGCACTGTAGAAGCCAGGCGAAGATCCGGGTCACCACAGAACCAGGTCTTGAACTACGTTCCTTTGACCCTGACTTCAACTGCCACACACACAGTACAGAATTCTCCGTCGCGAGTCTGTGCATTAAAGGCCATGCACAGTACCTTGATTTTTCATAAGAATTTCTATGGACAGCCCACATCTCATAGTCGCGGCCTTATACGAATATTCTTATATAGGTGGTCTCCTCCAGGGATGTGTGTAGAGTCACATCTCGCAAAATTATTTTCTCGGATTCCATTAAGAGCTGTAAGCTCAACCTCAACCACTACACAGAGCACTACTCATCATAGGGATGGAATTGGAACTAAAGTTCCTTTGAATAAACTGTAGAAAGTGCTCTTTGGCCAACCTGACAGCTTGTTTTTATCACATTGAACCTTCTTCAAGGGATCTCCTATCACAAAGGTTGGGTTCCCACTGCAGGAAGGCCCTTTATGGGCAAAGTCCCATCCCCCTCGATGACTCTAGGACCTTAGTCCTATTCAGGCATTTCGTCAAGCAGTCTGCAAGATTCTGTTCAGATCTGATAAAACTTAAAGAAACAATATCATAAGAAGTTAGCCATATAACAATTTTTGTTTCAATTTAATATATCAACTAGTATTCGAATTTATTAATTTCATTTTATAAAAATTAATTGCAGTTCGAAAATAGCACCGAATAGATATAAAATTAAACTAAATTAAATATATGAAAGTATGCTTGGTGCTGGCTGGTTAAATTTTTTTTATGTACAAACTTTGACTGCGGATTCAAATTCAGCTGCAAATAAATTCTTAAACCGAATAATGAAAAAATGTGCATACAACAAATGAGCGTTATAACTACAAACATTTATATTTTTTTTTCTCTATATATTTTTACTGTAGCTAAAACAGCAAATAAAATTTATTTTATATACAATTTTACTGTAGCTAAAAACAGTAAATAAAATTTATTATATATATATATATATATATATTTAAAGTCAAGAAAAGAGAGCAAATAAATTACAATAATCTATATGCAATTAAAATTTTTAAAATACTAATTCCAATATGTTTAAATTTGAATGTTAAACATACTAATAAGTTGACAACAAAACTATATGTAATATGCAATATTTTTTTCGGATTAGCACTAGTTAGATTTAATCAGAAACAAATCAGAATTATGCCTTAGACTGTTAGAAAAACAATCGCACTAAATCTGTTTGTGATTAAATTATCTAACTAGTTTATGTTTAAATTTGAATAACAAAACTTACCTTTAATTGCTATGAACGCCTTAGACTGTTAGAAAAACAATCGCACTAAATCTGTTTGTGATTAAATTATCTAACTAGTTTATGTTTAAATTTGAATAACAAAACTTACCTTTAATTGCTATGAAAATTCCAGAAATTATAGATAAAAATAAACCGAAATAAATTGATCCGGAAGCGTGCGAGGCACTGCCCTAAGGCGTATTTCTGTCATTCGTGCGGATTAATCGGAGATACCACCCCAAGGTACGACCGGAACTCCCCTTCCTACGAGCACGACCGCGGATGAGGTTGACGAAGTTTCTTTCAACACCCGATATAATAAAACAATATAAGAAAATGAAATCGAAATAAGAATCAAATGCTTGTGTATGTGTATGAGTGTGTGTATATTAGCATATACACAATAGTATTTATAGGTGTAAGGTGTAGGTGAATGTTGGAATTCCCAACATTCACATCACCCATAAAGAATAGTTAAGAGTCCATAAATGCAAAAAAATGTTTAAAACTTAATTGAGAATTTAATAATAATTAAATGATAATAAATGAGAATCAATAAAATTAAAATTAACAATAAAATAATAAAAATGATTATTGAGGGTTTTAGAAATTTTGAATATTATTCTAACTATATATATATATATATATATATATATATATATATATATATATATATATATATATATATATATATGAGTTTATTTATACTTTCAAAATTATAAGCCCAATTATACTTGTGAATTTTTTACCATTGAATTTGTATTTGGATCCGTGCTATTGTATTTTTATTTCTCTCTTTAGTTAACTTTACGATAGAATAAATCTCAATACCAGTTGTGCCCATTCCTATCAAAAGGATAAGAGTAAAAGGACAAAAAAATATAGTAGGAAGTTGGTAAGGCGTCATCTTCAATATAGATGCGTGTAGAAAATGACTTTGAATTTGTAAGCATCCCAAGGGTGGGCTCACTGAATAAAAAATTGGTAGGATGGATATGTAGTAGGAAAAATTGGTAGGATATGTAGGATATGATCGACAATATTTAAAATGCATACTTATACAGTTTTACAGTAGGGTTTAAAAATCAATTTTTTATACGTCAAGTAACGTTAAAATCAATGACCTAAAATTTTCGAAAAATTACAATATTAAAAACTAATTAAAGATATAGATTTTTAAAAATTTTAATTTTTTTTTGCATGTAGTTCCTTTTTAGTAAAACACTTTAACGACTGTGATCTTCATTTTAAAACTTGCATGATTAAATTTTAATTTATAAATATGTAATTTGAACCTTAAATACCCATTTGCAAGATTCTAGAGTATTTATTGTTGAGCATTTGAACTGGAAAGTTAGGAGACTACTGGTGCGATTCACCCACCGATCCTTCCTTATAAAGTTGCCTTTGCTGAATCAACAAGTTTGGTTTTGCCATACCAACTCCAACTAGGCTATGCTGGGCCATTTTGAAATGGGCTCAAAATGTGCACCTCTTCGAGCCTACCTAAAAAGCACAAGTGAGGTGTTTAATACTGAAAAATTCAATTCGAGACCATCAACTGCAGTGAAAAAAAGTCCAAGTAAGCTTTTGGATGCGAAACCGACGAACAAGTCAAACACGAGCTTCCCAGCTTCGACTTCTGGTTGGCATCATATTAAGAGATTAAATTTAATGTGTACAGTTTCACTCAAACAATACTTTCGCTTTTAAGAGTTTCCGCATGCAAGTGGGCTAAATTGATCTCTGAGTGCTTTTACTCTTCTTTTAATTACAATCGATCTTAATGTAGCAGACCATTTTGTTAAGCAAAAAATATTTGAAAGTGGTTGTTGCCACAAAAATTAAGATGAGACTCTAAATTCTTGAGAGTAGTAAGTACTATTAGTACATCCAAATGTACATATATTACATTTAAGGTTCTCGTCTTACCTAATTTTGTTTTTAATTCTAGAGAGTAGTAAGTGCATGATTCCCCTAACTTTTGAAACATAATTTTAGATCCAAAAACAAATTTTGACTTACTAAAGTATTTAGTAATATCATTTTTTAAATTTTATTCTAAATTTTAGAATCAGTTTTTTTATTTTTGAGTCTTAAATTCAGAAACAGCTAAAACTGGTTTTTTAAAATCTTATTCCAATTTTGAATACAAATTTTAAAATTTTATTTTAATTTTACATTCAAATTTTAAATTTTAATTTTAAATTTTACATTTCATATTTGAATTTTTAAATTTCAAATTTTAACTTTTAAATTTCAAATATCAAAATTTAGATATTAAATTTTAATTTACAAATTTAAAATTTAAAATTTAATATAAAATTAAATTTTGGAAATTTATAATTTAAAATTATAAAATTTATAATTTATAATTTGAAAATATAAAATATACAATTTTAATTTTTAAATTTAAAAATTTGAAAATTTAAATTTAAATTGAAAATTGAAAATTTAAAATTTAAGTTTTAATTTTGAAATTACAAATTTCAAAATTTAAAATTTTATATTTTAATTTCAAATTTTTAATTTAAAATTTCATATTTTCAAATTTTAAATTTAAATTTTTGATTTTAAATTTGAAATTAAAAATTTAAATTTTTAATTTATATTTTAAATTAAATAACAAAATTTTAAATTTTTTTACAAATTCAAAATTTTAAAATTAAAAATTAAAATTAAAATTAATTATTTTAAAATAAAATTTTGTAAAATAATTATTATTTGTAAATTGTAAAATTTTTTTGCCAAACAATTTTATAAAATCACATCAAAATAATATAATTTCATCTAAACTCCGTTAAACACTCTACAATATTTTATCAAAATTAATTTTTCAAATAAAAAATAATTTTGCAAAAATTATTTTTTTTCAAAAACTAAGACCAAACGGCCAATTAGCCAAAGGATTACAGGTTGGTTATAATATCTACCTACCAAGCTCGATCGCATTCACATTTGCTACAATATTTTCGAATTTGACTTGGTAGAAAAATATTCACACCAACATACTTTTAGGCTGCGTTTGTTTTTAAAATTTGGAGGTATATATGTAATTAATACTTTTTATTCTGCCAAACACTATCCTATTTTGCCAAAAAAAAATATCCCGGTCAAACCGGGTAATTCCCATTGTTAAGAGAATAACCCGTTTAATTATCCCCTCCAACCAGAGGAATTAGGCTTATCCCGATGGTAAACCAAATTTTATATCTCTCCACTTTTCCTTTCTCACTGCCCAAAGCATCCTCGTTAATCCCGCCTGCCTACCCTCGCCCCTTCGCTGAGACGCCATCGTCTTCCTCCTCCAACCCTCTTTACTCCTCTCTACCAGATCTGGCTTCATCTCTCCAACCCTCTTTACTCCTCTCCCTCCAACCCTCTTTACTCCTCTCTCCGAGCTCGGCGATATTTTCTCTTTCATATTAACTCCATTGTTTACCAAAGAGTGGCCATCTACCGCTGCTGATAGAGGAGTTGCTTCGAGATGACTTTCGCGATCTTGAGCGAGTGCACAGAGGCAATCTTTTTCGCTGATAGAGGAGTTGCTTCGAGTTGTCATCTCGCGTACAGCTATTACTTCTTCTTCTGACCCTCGGAATATGAGGGATTTCAACCTACTCTTTGCAACCCGCAACTTTATTGCTCTAGTTGGAGTTCATGCTGCCTCTCCCAACCATCAATAGAGGGCAGATTCTCGGTTCTCTGCAAAGATTTGTCATGAATTGAGTCGATCTATCTCGGCAAAAAGATTGTCCCTGAGATCTTGCATTAGTATCGACTTGTCAACTCACCACATTACTTAGTCTTATCCACTACTATCTAACAGAGGTGTAGTATTCTGGCGTTCCGATGCCTTTGTATACCTTAGTTTTATGATGGGAATGTTGGGGGGGACTTTTCACTGTATTTTCTGCGATGGACTGGCCTGGACCGCGAGTATTTTTCTGCGACTGAGCTCGGAAATTGAAGGACGGCAAAGCGAACGGATTTTGATTCCGATTTACGGATCTTCCGGAATGGGGGTCAAAGCGTTTGCCTTTGGGTGGCGCATTGGAATCCGTGCTAAGTGGCCGGCACGCTTTTCGAGGCGATCGAACGGGATCTTTCTATGATCAGTTTCTTTTATCTTTTTATGCTATTGGTTTATTTTATTTATTTTTGTTTTACCTCGACCTTCCCGTTTTTCGTTTTGGTACTAATTGAGTCCTTTTAATTATTAAAGGGGGGGGGGTTTGAAGTTTGAGAATTTCTGGGCTGATCGTTGGGGTTTGCGGGTATTTTTAGGTGGTAGAGCTCGCAAAACGGTGAACGGTGGCGCGATCGGATTTGATTTCCGACTCCGGGATCTCCCAGAAATATTTTTTGAGGTTTTCTATCAGCTTGGGGTGCATCGGAATGCGTGCCGGCGATCGACACGTTTTCCGAGGTGATCTGGACCCCTCGTTTAATTTTTTAATGGCTAGGTGTGTTAGCTGGGTTTAATATTAAATTCGCTTCGTATCGTTTAAGCCGACCGGGGGTGCGGGGAAAAAACCCAAAACCCTTTTCCCCCTTTTCAAGAAACGGCGTAGGGATCGAGGCGGAGACGGGAAGAGAAAAGAAGGAACTGCTCCTTTTCTGCGGAACCGATCGAACAAGGATGACCGATCCTCTTTCCTCCTCCTCCGCCGGCGGAATTAAGGTGAGTGGTTCGATGTTTTCTTTCCGATTTTCCGTTTTGGGGGTCTCTTGTCGATGTCGCGGGCGATACGAGTTGTCGAACGGGAGGCCGCCGCCGCCGTTGTTAAACGGGAGGCTGCCACCGCCGTTATCGTGTCCACGGGGTCGTCGCCGCAGTCGCCAGGGTGGCGGGGTCGCAACCGGAGCCGTGGGGGGGGGGGGGGGGGTGAAAAAGGGGTTACTGTTCATCCCCGTACGGCACACCACCGCGCGGTCCACCGGGCCGGCGTGCGCCCGGCGCACGTTCCCGCAACCCGAAGGCGCGGACCCGGCGCACGGGCGCGTGCGCCAGCCCGGCCCGCAGGCGCGGTTCATGCCCGGGTGTGCACCCGGCGCTGCCTCCGCGACCGGGGAAGCGTGAGCCCGGTTCACGCTCCGCGCGTGCGCCAGCCCGGCCCGCAGGCGCGGTGCACCCCTGGGCGTGCACCCGGCGTTGCCTCCGCAACCGGGGATGCGTGAGCCCAGCTCGCGCTTTGGCCGTGCACCAGCCCGGCCCAAAGTGCCTGGTGCACGCACCCGAGGTGAGCCGGGTCTGCGCCGCTGCCGCCTGTCTGCGATCTTGAATGACTCATCCCGCGCGGTTCACCTGGGGTTTCCCGCGGGATGGTATTCACGATTCAGATGAGTATTTATATGTGGATGATAGGTGTATGTGGGTATCAGGTATTGCGGATTCATGACTTCCAATAGACGCAAGCATCTATTGTTAATTACCCCCTTGTGATTGGGGCACCTTCGATTAAGAGACCTTTGCTGGGAGGATAGAATAAATCGTATCCCAATACTTGACCAAATCCTAAGTATATATACGTTAGGATTTAGCTGGATTTGAAATTGACTTGATCCTGCTTGCATGTGTTGAGGACTGGTCGATATTAAACTCTAAGTATATGTGTTAGAGTTTAATTGGGTTCAATTGGCTCTAAATATATGTACTAGAGTCCAATTATATTTGATTCCATATTTGGCGTATATCCCAAAGTGGAAATATGACCAAACCCCTAGAATATGTATTGAGGTAGGTCGGATTTGATACTACACGAAAGTAGGAGGTGGCTAAGTCCTATATGTATTAGGATTGGCCGAGTTTGATATGTTTTCTACTCTAGTTATATGTGCTAGAGTAAAAGGTTGACTAATCCTAAGTATATGTCTTAGGATTAGTTGAGTTGATTTGGTTTCTACCCTAGATATATGTGCTAGAGTAAAATGTTAACTATACCCTAAGTATATGTATTAGGGTTAGTTGGGTTGGTTTGGATGAACTCTAAGTATATGTATTAGAACTCGATCGAATTGGATTTTACTAAATTCTAAGTATATGATTTAGAATCTAGTCGATTTGTATGTAGTTTTGCCTTAATTATATATGTTAAGGCGATGAGATTGAATGGGTTTTGGATTTTTTTTTTATTTGTGGATCGAATGGGTTTTGGGTTTTTTTTATTTGTGGATTGGAATGGGTTATCAGTTTTATTTATGGATCGAATAGGTTTTGGATTTTATTTGCGAGTGGACTGGATTTGGGGTAGTATGTGGACTAGGCCTATGTTATATATGGGTTGGATTTGGGACCCGTATGTGGACTGGATTTAAGACCCGTATATGGATTGGGCCTATGTCATATGTGGATTGGATTTGAGATCCGTATGTGGATTGGATTTGGGACCCGTATGTGGACTGGATTTAAGACCCGTATATGGATTGGGCCTATATCATATGTGGATTGGATTTGAGATCCGTATGTGGGCTGGATTTAGGACCCGTATGTAGACTGGATTTAAGACCCGTATATGGATTGGGCATATGTCATATGTGGATTGGATTTGAGATCCGTATGTGGATTGGATTTGGGACCCGTATGTGGGCTGGATTTAAGACCCGTATATGGATTGGGCCTATGTCATATGTGGATTGGATTTGAGATCCGTATGTGGATTGGATTTGGGACCCGTATGCGGACTGGATTTAAGACCCGTATATGGATTGGGCCTATGTCATATGTGGATTGGATTTGAGATCCGTATGTGGATTGGATTTGGGACCCGTATGCGGACTGGATTTAAGACCCGTATATGGATTGGGCCTATGTCATATGTGGATTGGATTTGAGATCCGTATGTGGATTGGATTTGGGACCCGTATGTGGGCTGGATTTAATACCCGTATATGGATTGGGCATATGTCATATGTGGATTGGATTTGAGATCCGTATGTGGATTGGATTTGAGGACCCGTATATGGATTGGGCCTTATGTCATATGGATAAATTTGAGGCCTGCATATGAGGTGAGCCTTATTTAATAAATGATTGAATTCATTTATTAGTCCTTTTTGAATCGGACTTAGGCTCCAAGTTGATTAGATCCAATTGAATCTTGTTTGAAATCGACTCTGGATTCAAAGAAATTTCTGTTTATTTCGATATCCCCTTTTATTTTATTTTATTTGGGGTCCGGATAAAATTCCTTTGTTTTTTTTAATTTATTTGGGATCCGAGTAAGTTTCTATTTTTGAAATTATTTGGGATCCGAAAAGGAAATTATTTGGGATCCGAGTAGTTTCTATTTTTGAAATTATTTGGGATCCGAAAAGGAAATTATTTGGGATCCGAAGAAATCTTTTTTTTATTTGACTTAGGATCTGGAAGAAATCAACTTTGACTTATCTTGGGGTTCAATATAATTTGATTTGGGGTCCAAAGCGATTCCTTTTTGGCTTAACCTAAGTTCGGATGTCCGAAGAAATCATCCGAACCGGTTTTTCTTTTTTCCTTTTTTTTTCTTTTTTTTTTTTCTTTCTTTTCAGCCTGAAGTAAGGGGCGTCCGCAGAGTTCCCAAACCGGCTTTCAAAGAAATTTATTTATTATTTTTTTTCTCTCTTTTTTTCTCTTTTTTTTTTTCCTTTCTTTTCAGCCTGAAGTAAGGGGCGTCCAGGGGCGTCCGCAGAGTTCCCAAACCGGCTTTCAAAGAAATTTATTTTTTATTTTTTTTTCTTTCTTTTTTTTTTCTCTTTTTTTTTCCTCTTTCTTTTCAGCCTGAAATAAGGGGCCGTCCGCAGAGTTCCCAAACGGCTTTCAAAGAAATTTATTTTTTTTTCCTTTCTTTTTTTTCTCTTTTTTTTTTTCTTTTCAGCCTGAAGTAAGGGGCGTCCGCAGAGTTCCCAAACCGGCTTTCAAAGAAATTTATTTATTATTTTCTTTCTCTTTTTTTTTTCTCTTTTTTTTTCTCTTTCTTTTCAACCTGAAGTAAGGGGCGTCCGCAGAGTTCTCAAACCGGCTTTCAAAGAAATTTATTTTCTTTTTCTTTTTTTTTTTTTTTTAGAAAAATACGTCTAAAAAAAAAACCGAGGAAGTCGATTGGGGGTGCCGAGGAAGTCGACCGGAGTTGCCGAGGAAGTTGGTCGGATGGGTTGAGGAAGTTGACCGGAGCTGCTGAGGAAGTCGATCGTTGAGTAAGTTGACCGGAGCTGCTGAGGAAGTCAATCGTTGAGTAAGTTGACCGGAGCCGCTGAGGAAGTCGATCGGAGCTGAGGATGAGGTGGAATATGGAACCGTTTTTTTTTGTGGTGGAATATGGGGATGGGTTTTTTTTTTCTTTGGGTTTCTTTTGTTGTGGAATATGGGATAATATCGGACGTTATCTTTCTTTTTTTTGTGGTGGAAAAAAAAAAAATCCAGTCCCACCGGGCGTGCCATTTTGTCTGCGATCTTGAATGACTCATCCCGCACGGTTCACCTGGGGTTTCCCGCGGGATGGTATTCACGATTCAGATGAGTATTTATATGTGGATGATAGGTGTATGTGGGTATCAGGTATTGCGGATTCATGACTTCCAATAGACGCAAGCATCTATTGTTAATTACCCCCTTGTGATTGGGGCACCTTCGATTAAGAGACCTTTGCTGGGAGGATAGAATAAATCGTATCCCAATACTTGACCAAATCCTAAGTATATATACGTTAGGATTTAGCTGGATTTGAAATTGACTTGATCCTGCTTGCATGTGTTGAGGACTGGTCGATATTAAACTCTAAGTATATGTGTTAGAGTTTAATTGGGTTCAATTGGCTCTAAATATATGTACTAGAGTCCAATTATATTTGATTCAATATTTGGCGTATATCCCAAAGTGGAAATATGACCAAACCCCTAGAATATGTATTGAGGTAGGTCGGATTTGATACTACACGAAAGTAGGAGGTGGCTAAGTCCTATATGTATTAGGATTGGCCGAGTTTGATATGTTTTCTACTCTAGTTATATGTGCTAGAGTAAAAGGTTGACTAATCCTAAGTATATGTCTTAGGATTAGTTGAGTTGATTTGGTTTCTACCCTAGATATATGTGCTAGAGTAAAATGTTAACTATACCCTAAGTATATGTATTAGGGTTAGTTGGGTTGGTTTGGATGAACTCTAAGTATATGTATTAGAGCTCGATCGAATTGGATTTTACTAAATTCTAAGTATATGATTTAGAATCTAGTCGATTTGTATGTAGTTTTGCCTTAATTATATATGTTAAGGCGATGAGATTGAATGGGTTTTGGATTTTTTTTTTATTTGTGGATTGAATGGGTTTTGGGTTTTTTTTATTTGTGGATTGGAATGGGTTATCAGCTTTATTTATGGATCGAATAGGTTTTGGATTTTATTTGCGAGTGGACTGGATTTGGGGTAGTATGTTTGTATTTAAATTTCAAAATTAAACGGTTAACGAACGAGGGAATTTGTTTGGATTCAAAAATTCAAAACAAGATATAGGTGAGTTTGGGTAAGTTGGTTGAGAGATATTTTAAAACGTGGTTGAAGAGTTGGATATGTGTGTTTGAGATAATTGACGTATGAGGAATTTCGATTGGATTCAAAAATTTAAGTTTGAGAATATGTGGCATTTGAGAAATATTTTGAAATTTCGTTGAAAATTTGAAATTCAAAATTCTAAATTTAATTTGAACATAATTTTTGAAATTGAATCTTTAAACAAAAAGTTGACTATAATGTAAGGCCCGCTGGGCAGAAAAAAATAGGATCCGACTTAAAAAATCGACGGAGCTTTGATGAGACCCATAAGCTTGTGTTCACAAATGGCCTAAGCTTGTGTTCTCAAATGGCCTATTAAAGAATTGAATTCGTTAGACCCAAATTATTAGAATGTTAAAAATTTTGGGCTTATACGGGGCTAATACAGACAAATAAATATTACGGACCAACCATAATCTTTCCCCCCCTTTTTTTTAAAAAAACTAATTTTTTTTTTACCTCAAACAAATGCCCCCCATCTTTTCGTTGTACGAGTTACGAGTATGGTGAAAAGATGCACATTCAATTGTTTTTCTCTCTTCATTTATTTTTCCACATTTTTTTTTCATTTTTTTTTTTTACGCATCCAATTTAATTTCTCAGTTTAATGACATGGTGGTCAATTAAACATGGCTTACTTAGTTTAGTGACATGGCGGTCGATATGAGTATGGGTTGATCAGTTTATTGACATGACGGTCGATATAGGTATGGGTTGCTCAGTTTATTGACATGGCGGTTGATATGGGTATGGGTTGCTCAGTTTATTGACATGGCGGTCGAAATGAGTATGAATCGCTCAGTTTATTGACATGGCGGTCGATATGAGTATGAGTCGCTCAGTTTAGTGACATGGCGGTCGATATGGGTATGGGTTGCTCACTTTAGTGACATGGCGGTCGATATGGGTATGGATCGCTCAGTTTATTGACATGGCGGTCGATATGGGTATGGGTCGCTCAGTTTATTGACATGGCGGTCGATATGAGTATGGGTCGCTCAGTTTATTGACATTGCGGTCGATATGAATATGCGTTGCTCAGTTTAGTGACATGGCGGTCGATATGAGTATGAGTCGCTCAGTTTAGTGACATGGCGGTCGATATTGGTATGGGTTGCTCAGTTTAGTGACATGGCGGTCAATTAAACATGGCTTACTCAGTTTAGTGATATGGCGGTCGATATGAGTATGGGTCGCTCAGTTTAGTGACATGGCGGTCTATTTGATATGTGTTGCTCAGTTTATTGACATGGCGGTCGATTTGAATATGGGTTGCTCAGTTTATTGACATGGCGGTCGATATGAATATGAGTTGCTCAGTTTAGTGACATGGCGGTCTATGTGGATTTGAGTTTAGTTTAATGGCTTTCCGGTCGTTTGGATTTGGGTTTAGTTTAATGACTTTTCGGTCGTTTGGATTTGAGTTTAGTTTAATGACTTTTTGGTCGTTTGAAATTGGGTTTAGTTTAATGACTTTTCGGTCGTTTGAAATTAGGTTTAGTTTAATGACTTTTCGGTCGTTTGGATTTGGGTTTAGTTTAATGACTTTTCGGTCGTTTAGAATTGGGTTTAGTTTAATGACTTTTTGGTCGTTTAGAATTGGGTTTAGTTTAATGACTTTTCGGTCGTTTGGAATTGAGTTTAGTTTAATGACTTTTCGGTCGTTTGAAATTGGGTTTAGTTTAATGACTTTTCGGTCGTTTGGATTTGGGTTTAGTTTAATGACTTTTCGGTCGTTTGAAATTGGGTTTAGTTTAATGACTTTTTGTCACGCCCCGGGGTCAAGACTGTACCCCGGGCTCGCCAACAGATCCGCCGTCCCTACAGGAAGCCCTGTAGAGGCGTAGCGTCTAACCTGCAAAAAGGAAGATACTACACTAAACAGATATCAGAGCAAAATAAACTGCTAGAAGTAAAATAAGTACAACTCTCATAATACAATAAGTCCTCACCAACAAATACAAAAGTCTCTCAAAGAAAGAAGAAAAGTACAACTAGATACCTCACTACATAATCTCTCAAACATGACACAACCAAAATATAAGGGTACCTCTATAACACACTGAAGCTGAAGGGGGAAGGGATCTATCTCGCGACTCCCTTACCTCGGTCTGGAAGAGCAGGATCAGCAACTGGCACCGCAGGAACTGGAACTGAAGTCCCTGGGGAAAAGACACCACGACGGGCGTGAGAACTACCTCCCACAGTAGTTCTCAGTGGGTGCCGCCAACAAGCCCGACGGCCTGCCCACTAAGTCTACTAGAGACAAAAATTAACAAAAGAAATGCAGTATGAAAAGCTGGAAAGTAAACATCTACTGCTACTATGCCTCTATCTACAATGCCCAAGGGAAAAGAACAAGAGGACGATATGCCACTACTGACACTCAACTCAGAATACCCAATCCAAACTGACTGCCACAACGAGTCCAGTCAAACCTGCGCCTACCTACTGCTGTAGGTATGTCCGGTACTCCAACCCGGTATCTAGCTCAATCTCAAAGCCGGTACTACAACCCGGTCTCGCCTACTCCGGAGTGGCACTCGAGGGGAGCGACCCGCTCGAGTCACATAACTGCGCAACACTGTCAAGCACAAATGTGGCACATGCAGGCTATGATCCAATCACTATCTCACTCACTGGCTAAAAATCCACACTGTCACTATGACCATGTCCCAAAGATCCCAGATCCACTATCACTATCACTATGCAAACTGGTCTACAGACTGCTACAGACGCCACTCGGTCCCCAGACGCGAGTGCAAATGCAATCCCCAGCTAATAAACCTCTCGGCCCACGACTCGGGGAAAAATCACTATGACCAGAGTGACTAGAGTACTACCACTGTGGAAAAGCTGAGGTGATAAATAAATCTGATGTATGTTCAAGTTACTGTAGTTTAATGGCGCATGATAATTAAATAACAGGCAATTATGCTAAGTTAAATTCCCAAGTTGCAGAGTTTATCAAAAGATCAACAGATTTAGCAATTAGCTACAGTGGTTTTCAACATACAGTTTACACATATTATCCGGCTCATATACTATGCATGCTACTATATTTGTAGAATTAGAGTGCAGTCCATAGAATTTGAAAGCAGGATCACCCACCTGACCGCGCTAACCGTCCGGGGTCGCACAGATAAAAAGCCCAGAAACTGATAAAACTCCGAGTCCACTAAGCACAGAGCACCATAGTGGTGCTTACAAAGTCCTGGGTACAACAACA
The DNA here is from genome assembly GCA_029168755.2 of Tillandsia fasciculata. Taxonomy (NCBI): domain Eukaryota; kingdom Viridiplantae; phylum Streptophyta; class Magnoliopsida; order Poales; family Bromeliaceae; genus Tillandsia; species Tillandsia fasciculata. The sequence continues at coordinate 15,655,515 of CM054940.1, read as the reverse complement.
ATTCCACATTTACATTAAATTCCACACTAATTCCTTATACAAAAATCTGCAAGAACAGTCACTGTTCAAACGTAATTTCCACCTGAAAATAATTTTCCAGAAATTCCAATAAAAATATCACGACGATCCTCGCGAAGTGTAGATGTCGATAGGCTCTTGAATCGTCGAATTCCGATGTCCGGATGAGGAGATAAAAATCCGCGAAGTGAGTGCTGTCCAGGAATCTCACAGCAAAACAGCGGCTCAGTAATGCCTCAAAAACCATGCCAAAAACCCAAATCTAGGCAAAACACTCAACACGAAAGTCGAAGATTTACCTCTCGTGAATCCAACGCCGCAAAAATCGCTGAAAACGGCTGTCGGGGTAGCTCTGTGGAATCTTTAGACCGAAATGCGACGACAACGGGCCTCCAACAGAAATCCGTCGCTCCGCACTACGAGGCAGAAAACACAGTCGTCGCGGCTTCCAGAAATTCTGAAACTTCACCGAAAGATGCACAAGAGGGAGAGGAAGAACTTTTGTAAAAGGCTCAAGAGCCAATTCCCTCGGAAAAAGCCTCAAAATCAAGGCCCAAAGGGCCTATTTATAGCCTCTCCCCGAAATGCAGCCCAAAAAGCCACATAAGTCACTTTCGGGCTGCTACAGTAACGGGCCGGCCCGTTACTGTATGCGCCCGAATCTTCCTCAGGCCGCCACGTGTCCCTTATCCGCCTTCTGCACCCGGCGCACGAACCCCGACGAATCCAGCGGCGCCACGTGTCCCGACCAGGCGTCGTGCACCGCTGCGCCCGACCAACCACGGGGCGCCACGTGGCGCCCCCACGCCGACCCGGTCAACGCGCACGTCGCGCGACGTGCGCGGCCGCGCCGCCGCCGGATCCGGGTCGGGCACGCGCCCCGAGGCACCGCCTCAGCCGCCACCGCCGTGTGGACCGGGTGCACCAGAACCCGCCAACCACACAATGCCACGTGTCCCCGGTCTACCCTGCACCAGAACCAAGATTTCGTGGACCGCGTGCACAACACCGCACCAACCACGAGATGCCACGTGGCCTACCCTCGGTCCACCGTGCACCCCGCCAAGGCCCGTGGACCGCGCCCGCTGCGCCGGCCAACTACAGCGCGCCACGTGGCCCGCGCCCGGTGCACGCGCCCCGCGGTGGACTGCGCGCCTGCGCCGCCCTCCGTCGCCGCGTTCCGCCGCGCTCCGCCGCCGCCGGCGCCTCTCCGGCCGCCGGAACAGTGACCCAAACCTCGATTTCCGTGTTTTTGCGTCCGGGCTCCGAAAAATTCAAGTAAATAGTCCATTTCGCTCGTTTTCGCGCGCTGAATCCAAATCCGAGGTCCGTTCAGCCAAATTCCGCTTCTAAAATTTCCCAAAATTTCCCAGAAAAGTAAACTTAATCCAATTTCCGTTCCGGATCACATTCTTAGCTCCAATAAGCGCGCAAACACCTCACACACCCAAAATGGACTCTCAGCAAAGAAAATAAGCTCCAATTTCACCAGAAATCCAAATCTGGGGCACGACACGCACACACACACGCTCCCTGAAGCCTCCAAACCAACAGTAAACCCTAAAGTGGGGATTCGGGTCCTCACATCCTCCCCCACTAAAAGAAAGTTTCGTCCTCGAAACAAACACGGCTCAAAAGGGAGTCTCCAAGCCCAAAGGTAAGCATCCATCAACACAAACTCCAACTCCCCAGTCGCTACAACTCTCCACAAAGCGCGTCCAACCGCGGATAAAGCTCAGGAATTCCCAAACACTGGGGACGAGGTAGAACAGCCAACTCTACACGTCCAAGCTATTCGAATTACGCCGCAAAGCTTAACAGGAAAGGAAAGAGCCCCACCAGTAGGAAGGTCATCAACCTCCAACTCTCAAATTTAGAAAACAACTGAAATTAGCGAAAAGTTCGAAAGTTCCGAGAGACCAGAGCCCTTGCCCTAATCCAACAAGAACAGGTTAGGGCACCGTCCCCATTTCTGGAGTAGTCTTCGTATCTTTCATTCTGTTCGCGAATTTCAGCACAAGAGTGAGAAAATAAGGGAGAGAAGGGTTGATGCTGTTCCTGCTGCGGCAACAAAAAAAACGGTAGCTACGGTCTATCCGTGCCCCTACAAGAAACACCACTCTAACCCAGACCCCTAGCGACAAACCCTCTAGTCCTAGGCGTCACCTACGCTCGACCAGTCGCACCTAACCCGAAGCCGCTGAAGCCACTGCTGCAGGATGGATGCCTCGGTAACCAGTAGAAATGATCTCCTGTCGTCCAACTCGCGGAAAGGCCACTGTTCTCCGTTCGCAATCAAATGTTGCAGGATACCGCACCAACTGGTCCATCCCAAGTGCTCAATCTGAGTCGGGGAGCTGCAATTGAACCAACACAACAATCGGCGTGCCTTTCAAAGTTCAGTTGTTCTGATCACGCCCAAAATTCGCCTCTGCTGGAAGATACTAGGATGAATCCAAACGCTAATGCAAGTCACAAAATCCCTACCCCTTAATTATGCCAAGATGCACATGCCCTGATACCATGCAGATAGATGCAAAAACTCTACTGATGAATAAATGAGATGCACTGGTAACTAAAGAGCCCGAGCACGGACTGCTGAGAACAGACTAATACCTGCGACGACCTGCTCTGCTGCTGAAGTGTCCTCAACCTGAGCGGCATAAACACGACCGCTCGGTGCCGGGGGACGTCGCTCTGGCTGCCGAGTAGAAGATGAGGCAAAATCTGGCCTGCTGTAGGCCGCAGTAGGGCTGGCTGGCTGGTAAGGAACAAACGGTGCAGATGCTGATGAAGGAGCTGAATGGCTGGCTCTGGGGCACACGCTCGCAAAGTGACCGGCCTGCCCGCAGCGAAAACAATGGCCCTGTCTCTGCGGGCACAGAGTCGGTAGGTGTGGGCCTCCACAGATAACACACCGATCTGGGCGCTGCTGCTGAGAAGTCTGCTGTGAGAACTGCTGCTGTCGCGGGGGTCGACGCTGCTGCTGCTGTATCTGGCGAGACGCCCCCGATCTCTGGTGTCCCTGGTGCCCCCGGCCCTGAGGGTGGTAACGCGGAGGTCCCGGGGGTCCCTGCCTGCTAGACTGCCCCTCCTCCGGAGATGCCGGGCGCTTCGCCCCAGAAGTCGCTACAGGGGCCGGAGATACCTCATCCATCACGGCCTCTCCACTCTCCACATACAAAGCCTGCTCCATCGAGGCCTCCAAGGTCTGCAGTCGGCGGGAGCGGACAAACTGGTAAATGTCTCGGCGAAGTCCTCTCTCAAACATATAAACGCGATGGCTCTCATCTCTAGCCACATGAGGCACACAAGCCAATAACTGGTTAAATTCCGCTATGTACAAGTGCACAGGCCTATCTCCCTGGCGGAGATTCTTCAACTGCTCCTCCAGTCGCTGTCGGACGCTCTCAGGAAAGAATGCTCCCAGCAACATGCTCCGAAACTCAGTCCAGGAAAGAAGCTGCGTCCCAGGTGGTCCAGCTGGTCGCACACGCCGCCACCACGCCTCGGCGTTGCTCTCCAGAAAATGGGTAGCCAGAATAACCCGATACCTCTCATCCACAAATAAGCTCTCAAAGTGGCGCTCCATGGTGGTAATCCAAGTCTCGGCTGCCCAAGGCTCAGCACCCATGCCCGAAAAGCGGGGCGGATCGAACCGCCGAAATCTCATCAGCAAATCAACAACCTCCCGCTGCTCTGTCTCAGTCAACGCTCCCGTCGCCCCGGCCGGTGGCCTACTCGAAACCGGCTCAGCAGGAATCGCTGGCGCCGGCTGCACCACAGGGGGTGCCACAACAGGGGAAGAAGGCACCGGCGAAGCCTCAGGGGGTGCCACTGCCGGCTGTGCTCTCTGCTCCAATAAGAGCGTCAGCCGCGCCACTGCCTCCTCCTGGCGTCTAGCCGCCTCAGCCAACTGTGCCATCTGGGCACGGAGCTCCTGAATCTCAGCCTGAGGTCCTCGCCCCGAGTCCTCCTGCTCGGGCTCTGAGGACGAAGGCTGCGAACGCGTCACCATCGAACGTCGAGGAGGCATCCCCACCTGAGGGACAAACACACAATCAAAACCAAAAGCAACACTCGACCCAATCTAGCGAAAGTCAAAAGGCATGTCCCCCTTCCCGAAGCACTATGTTGTCTGCAGCCAACATAGTCGCCACAGAAGGAAGGCATGTCTATCACTCGTCCCTATCCACTCGGGAGAGTTGGAAACCCAATCCAGACTTTCGCTAAAAATCTCGGCTCTCACGTGGGTCATCCTAGGGTTTAACCATAAGCCTAGGGTTCCTAAGTCCTCAAGACCTACACCCTAAGCTCTGATACCACTCTAATCTGTCACGCCCCGGGGTCAAGACTGTACCCCGGGCTCGCCAACAGATCCGCCGTCCCTACAGGAAGCCCTGTAGAGGCGTAGCGTCTAACCTGCAAAAAGGAAGATACTACACTAAACAGATATCAGAGCAAAATAAACTGCTAGAAATAAAATAAGTACAACTCTCATAATACAATAAGTCCTCACCAACAAATACAAAAGTCTCTCAAAGAAAGAAGAAAAGTACAACTCGATACCTCACTACATAATCTCTCAAACATGACACAACCAAAATATAAGGGTACCTCTATAACACACTGAAGCTGAAGGGGGAAGGGATCTATCTCGCGACTCCCTTACCTCGGTCTGGAAGAGCAGGATCAGCAACTGGCACCGCAGGAACTGGAGCTGAAGTCCCTGGGGAAAAGACACCACGACGGGTGTGAGAACTACCTCCCACAGTAGTTCTCAGTGGGTGCCGCCAACAAGCCCGACGGCCTGCCCACTAAGTCTACTAGAGACAAAAAGTAACAAAAGAAATGCAGTATGAAAAGCTGGAAAGTAAACATCTACTGCTACTATGCCTCTATCTACAATGCCCAAGGGAAAAGAACAAGAGGACGATATGCCACTACTGACACTCAACTCAGAATACCCAATCCAAACTGACTGCCACAACGGGTCCAGTCAAACCTGCGCCTACCTACTGCTGTAGGTATGTCCGGTACTCCAACCCGGTATCTAGCTCAATCTCAAAGCCGGTACTACAACCCGGTCTCGCCTACTCCGGAGTGGCACTCGAGGGGAGCGACCCGCTCGAGTCACATAACTGCGCAACACTGTCAAGCACAAATGTGGCACATGCAGGCTATGATCCAATCACTATCTCACTCACTGGCTAAAAATCCACACTGTCACTATGACCATGTCCCAAAGATCCCAGATCCACTATCACTATCACTATGCAAACTGGTCTACAGACTGCTACAGACGCCACTCGGTCCCCAGACGCGAGTGCAAATGCAATCCCCAGCTAATAAACCTCCCGGCCCACGACTCGGGGAAAAATCACTATGACCAGAGTGACTAGAGTACTACCACTGTGGAAAAGCTGAGGTGATAAATAAATCTGATGTATGTTCAAGTTACTGTAGTTTAATGGCGCATGATAATTAAATAACAGGCAATTATGCTAAGTTAAATTCCCAAGTTGCAGAGTTTATCAAAAGATCAACAGATTTAGCAATTAGCTATAGTGGTTTTCAACATACAGTTTACACATATTATCTGGCTCATATACTATGCATGCTACTATATTTGTAGAATTAGAGTGCAGTCCATAGAATTTGAAAGCAGGATCACCCACCTGACCGCGCTAACCGTCCGGGGTCGCACAGATAAAAAGCCCAGAAACTGATAAAACTCTGAGTCCACTAAGCACAGAGCACCATAGTGGTGCTTACAAAGTCCTGGGTACAACAACAATTCCACATTTACATTAAATTCCACACTAATTCCTTATACAAAAATCTGCAAGAACAGTCACTGTTCAAACGTAATTTCCACCTAAAAATAATTTTCCAGAAATTCCAATAAAAATATCAGGACGATCCTCGCGAAGTGTAGATGTCGATAGGCTCTTGAATCGTCGAATTCCGATGTCCGGATGAGGAGATAAAAATCCGCGAAGTGAGTGCTGTCCAGGAATCTCACAGCAAAACAGCGGCTCAGTAATGCCTCAAAAATCATGCCAAAAACCCAAATCTAGGCAAAACACTCAACACGAAAGTCGAATATTTACCTCTTGTCAATCCAACGCCACAAAAATCGCTGAAAACGGCTGTCGGGGTAGCTTTGTGGAATCTTTAGACCGAAATGCGACGACAACGGGCCTCCAACAGAAATCCGTCGCTCCGCACTACGAGGCAGAAAACACAGTCGTCCCGGCTTCCAGAAATTCTGAAACTTCACCGGAAGATGCACAAGAGGGAGAGGAAGAACTTTTGTAAAAGGCTCAAGAGCCAATTCCCTCGGAAAAAGCCTCAAAATCAAGGCCCAAAGGGCCTATTTATAGCCTCTCCCCGAAATGCAGCCCAAAAAGCCACATAAGTCACTTTCGGGCTGCTACAGTAACGGGCCGGCCCGTTACTGTATGCGCCCGAATCTTCCTCAGGCCGCCACGTGTCCCTTATCCGCCTTCTGCACCCGGCGCACGAACCCCGACGAATCCAGCGGCGCCACGTGTCCCGACCAGGCGTCGTGCACCGCTGCGCCCGACCAACCACGGGGCGCCACGTGGCGCCCCCACGCCGACCCGGTCAACGCGCACGTCGCGCGACGTGCGCGGCCGCGCCGCCGCCGGATCCGGGTCGGGCACGCGCCCCGAGGCACCGCCTCAGCCGCCACCGCCGTGTGGACCGGGTGCACCAGAACCCGCCAACCACACAATGCCACGTGTCCCCGGTCTACCCTGCACCAGAACCAAGATTTCGTGGACCGCGTGCACAACACCGCACCAACCACGAGATGCCACGTGGCCTACCCTCGGTCCACCGTGCACCCCGCCAAGGCCCGTGGACCGCGCCCGCTGCGCCGGCCAACCGCAGCGCGCCACGTGGCCCGCGCCCGGTGCACGCGCCCCGCGGTGGACCGCGCGCCTGCGCTGCCCTCCGTCGCCGCGTTCCGCCGCGCTCCGCCGCCGCCGGCGCCTCTCCGGCCGCCGGAACAGTGACCCAAACCTCGATTTTCGTGTTTTTGCGTCCGGGCTCCGAAAAATTCAAGTAAATAGTCCATTTCGCTCGTTTTCGCGCGCTGAATCCAAATCCGAGGTCCGTTCAGCCAAATTCCGCTTCTAAAATTTCCCAAAATTTCCCAGAAAAGTAAACTTAATCCAATTTTCGTTCCGGGTCACATTCTTAGCTCCAATAAGCGCGCAAACACCTCACACACCCAAAATGGACTCTCAGCAAAGAAAATAAGCTCCAATTTCACCAGAAACCCAAATCTGGGGCCCGACACGCACACACACGCTCCCTGAAGCCTCCAAACCAACAGTAAACCCTAAAGTGGGGATTCGGGTCCTCACACTTTTCGGTCGTTTGAAATTAGGTTTAGTTTAATGACTTTTCGGTCGTTTGGATTTGGGTTTAGTTTAATGACTTTTCTGTCGTTTAGAATTGGGTTTAGTTTAATGACTTTTCGGTCGTTTAGAATTGGGTTTAGTTTAATGACTTTTCGGTCGTTTGGAATTGAGTTTAGTTTAATGACTTTTCGGTCGTTTGAAATTGGGTTTAGTTTAATGACTTTTCGGTCGTTTGGATTTGGGTTTAGTTTAATGACTTTTCGGTCGTTTGGATTTGAGTTTAGTTTAATGACTTTTCGGTCGTTTGAAATTGGGTTTAGTTTAATGACTTTTCGGTCGTTTGAAATTAGGTTTAGTTTAATGACTTTTCGGTCGTTTGGAGTTGGGTTTAGTTTAATGACTTTTCGGTCGTTTGGAATAAGGTTTAGTTTAATGAATTTTCGATCGTTTGAACTTGGGTTTAGTTTAATGACTTTTCGGTCGTTTGGATTTGGGTTTAGTTTAATGACTTTTCGGTCGTTTGGAGTTGGGTTTAGTTTAATGACTTTTCGGTCGTTTGGATTTGGATTTAGTTTAATGACTTTTCGGTCCTTTGGATTTGAGTTTAGTTTAATGACTTTTCGGTCGTTTGAAATTGGGTTTAGTTTAATGACTTTTTGGTCGTTTGAAATTAGGTTTAGTTTAATGACTTTTCGGTCGTTTGAAATTGGGTTTAGTTTAATGACTTTTCGGTCGTTTGAAATTAGGTTTAGTTTAATGACTTTTCGGTCGTTTGGATTTGGGTTTAGTTTAATGACTTTTCGGTCGTTTAGAATTGGGTTTAGTTTAATGACTTTTCGGTCGTTTAGAATTGGGTTTAGTTTAATGACTTTTTGGTCGTTTGGAATTGAGTTTAGTTTAATGACTTTTCGGTCGGTTGGAATTGGGTTTAGTTTAATGACTTTTCGCTCGTTTGAAATTGGGTTTAGTTTAATGACTTTTCGGTCGTTTGGTTTTGAATTTAGTTTAATGACTTTTCTGTCGTTTGAAATTGGGTTTAGTTTAATGACTTTTCGGTCGTTTGGTTTTGGATTTAGTTTAATGACTTTTCGGTCGTTTGGAATTAGGTTTAGTTTAATGACTTTTCGGTCGTTTGAAATTGGGTTTAGTTTAATGACTTTTCGGTCGTTTGAACTTGGGTTTGTGAGTCGATTAAGTTGACTCAGCAGATTTATTTGGAGTTAGCTCGGTTTGAACTCTTGATTTTTTTTTCTGTTCGGATGGAGTTGGTTTGCTTGATTTGGATCATCCCTGATGTTCGATTTGAACCTTTGTTCAGATTGGGTTCAAATTGAATTGGTTTGAACCTTTTGTATTTGATTTGGGCTGAGCCGGTTTAGGCTTTCACTTGATTTGTCCATTTTGAATTTGATTTGAGTCGAACCGTTATACTTTGGTTCAGAACCCTTTGAGACATGGTTTAGGTCGAACCCTTATGACTTAGTTCGAGACCCTTTGAATTCAATTTCGGTCGGGCCCTTATAATTCGGCTCAACTTGGACCCTTCTGCAGTTCGGTTTGGTTCAGCTCGTAACCTTATGGTTAGGTTCGAGATCTTGAATGACTCATCCCGCGCGGTTCACCTGGGGTTTCCCGCGGGATGGTATTCACGATTCAGATGAGTATTTATATGTGGATGATAGGTGTATGTGGGTATCAGGTATTGCGGATTCATGACTTCCAATAGACGCAAGCGTCTATTGTTAATTACCCCCTTGTGATTGGGGCACCTTCGATTAAGAGACCTTTGCTGGGAGGATAGAATAAATCGTATCCCAATACTTGACCAAATCCTAAGTATATATACGTTAGGATTTAGCTGGATTTGAAATTGACTTGATCCTGCTTGCATGTGTTGAGGACTGGTCGATATTAAACTCTAAGTTTATGTGTTAGAGTTTAATTGGGTTCAATTGGCTCTAAATATATGTACTAGAGTCCAATTATATTTGATTCCATATTTGGCGTATATCCCAAAGTGGAAATATGACCAAACCCCTAGAATATGTATTGAGGTAGGTCGGATTTGATGCTACACGAAAGTAGGAGGTGGCTAAGTCCTATATGTATTAGGATTGGCCGAGTTTGATATGTTTTCTACTCTAGTTATATGTGCTAGAGTAAAAGGTTGACTAATCCTAAGTATATGTCTTAGGATTAGTTGAGTGATTTGGTTTCTACCCTAGATATATGTGCTAGAGTAAAATGTTAACTATACCCTAAGTATATGTATTAGGGTTAGTTGGGTTGGTTTGGATGAACTCTAAGTATATGTATTAGAGCTCGATCGAATTGGATTTGACTAAATTCTAAGTATATGATTTAGAATCTAGTCGATTTGTATGTAGTTTTGCCTTAATTATATATGTTAAGGCGATGAGATTGAATGGGTTTTGGATTTTTTTTTTATTTGTGGATCGAATGGGTTTTGGGTTTTTTTTATTTGTGGATTGGAATGGGTTATCAGCTTTATTTATGGATCGAATAGGTTTTGGATTTTATTTGCGAGTGGACTGGATTTGGGGTAGTATGTTTGTATTTAAATTTCAAAATTAAATGGTTAACGAACGAATGAATTTGTTTGGATTCAAAAATTCAAAACAAGATATAGGTGAGTTTGGGTAAGTTGGTTGAGAGATATTTTAAAACGTGGTTAAAGAGTTGGATATGTGTGTTTGAGATAATTGACGTATGAGGAATTTCGATTGGATTCAAAAATTTAAGTTTGAGAATATGTGGCATTTGAGAAATATTTTGAAATTTCGTTGAAAATTTGAAATTCAAAATTCAAATTTTAATTTGAACATAATTTTTGAAATTGAATCTTTAAACAAAAAGTTGACTATAATGTAAGGCCCGCTGGGCAGAAAAAAATAGGATCCGACTTAAAAAATCGACGGAGCTTTGATGAGACCCATAAGCTTGTGTTCACAAATGGCCTAAGCTTGTGTTCTCAAATGGCCTATTAAAGAATTGAATTCGTTAGACCCAAATTATTAGAATGTTAAAAATTTTGGGCTTATACGGGGCTAATACAGACAAATCAATATTACGGACCAACCATAATCTTTCCCCCCCTTTTTTTTTAAAAAAATAATTTTTTTTTTACCTCAAACACCGCCCTGTGTCGTGGACCCGGTCCACGCCTGTACCCGTGCTCCAGCCTTCAACTTATTGGTTCGGAAGCCCCGTTTTTAGCCCGTTTCGCCCCGTTTTTGAGTGTTTTTGACCACGACGATGTTTTTAACAAACATCTCTTGCTGTAGCTTTTTCGGGCACAAGGCGGGAGTATTTTAGCTGGAGTTTCCGCACATCTTTTTCTTTGTATTTGAGGTGGGTACACCCTTAGAACCCCTTTATGCGCAATTTCGTTACTGTTATGATTATCATGTTGTGGGTTTTTCATTCTAAAGCTTAGTGTGGGACTTTTGAAAACTGTAATCAAGCTTTAATAACTCGTCTAATTGTGCTAATATGGGTAATCTCTATTGTTGTTACTATCGGGTTTTTACTACTGTGTACTTGATTACTATGCTCGAGGCTGCAGCACGCGCACCCGCGGTTTGGCCACCGCAAAGAGTGTGTTTTTCCGGAAAAGTGGTCTATGACCCGTGTAAACCGACAAGGTGACGTAGTGGGGGGCACCGTAGGTGTGGGGTTTTGAGGCGCCAAGGTGTGAGCGGTGCGACCCGTCGGGGTAGGTGCTCGACGTGGTCAAGTTTTGCAGGTGTTCGCGTTTTATTTCCCTCTTAGGAGGGTGGTTGCCCCGGATAGTCTTACGGTTGGATTTACTTACTCTTTTCCTGCTTTCCTTTTTATTATTGTGTCGCTGACTTCCCACTCCGTGACAGGTTCCTTCAGGGGTGAGAGCTAGGCGACGGTGAGGCCGAGGCAGGAACTTTTGGGTCCTTCGAGGCCCTAGACTGTATTTACTCCTTTATTTCGCATTTCATTTACTATTAGTAGTCTACTGTGTGGTTCTCGATACCCTCGTGGGGTCGGTGTGGATGTCGACATGTTACTCTCTAGTTATGTGGATGATTGATCTCTGTCCCTTCTTCTGTTTGGCCGTTTTCAAAAGAAAACGAAAATAAAAAGAATTGCGAAAATTGATTTCAAAATCTGGGTGTCGTGTGGGTACCGTTTTCAAAACCTTGTGGATTTATGGATTTCGAAAATGGATTTAAAAACTTGGGTGTCGTGTGGGCACCGTTTTAAAAACTCTGTGGATTTATGGTTTTCGAAACTATTTTAGAAATTTGGGTGCCGGGTGGGCACCGTTTTCAAAACTGTGGATTTATCCTTTCAAGTTGATCGGCCTCGAGAATGGATTAGTCTCGTATGCACATGTGATTGGAAACTGTTGTGATTGAATAAAACTGCTATGACTGGATGTTTGGTTTAGCCGCGACGCCGTGCATATGCAGAGGAGACTCTGCCCGTTTGCGGAGTGAATCTGTGTATGCGGCGGGTCTGGGCACGCACCGGGGAGAAAGGATTTTCAAAAAAAAGAATTATATACGCAAAGTCATATTTTTTGTTGGGTGTTTCCGCTGAATGAAACCCCCAGGGCGTGACAAGAGGTAAGGCTTCTTACATCTCTTTAAATTGGCTTATGTGCGATACTTCCAAACCCTCTTTCTGCATATAGTTGGCGCAGAAGATCCATTTATCCTTATTACTTTACGCCGATCTCTATAGTGCATACTGTCCGTGCACTATTTGAACTTTCAGAAGGTGAGCATTTCTATTATAAGCTTTGTTTACCTTGTTGCCTGCACAGAAGTTCAACAAATTGGTTGCATTTTGAAGGTTTCATGCATTTAGAGCCATGTATGTGTTTAGAACACCAAATTCCATAAAGAGTAGAGCATGGAAAAGGATATGATGCCATCAATTCAGTTTCATGTTGCCTTACATCTGTTTAGTTGTTAGTTGCCTTGAATCAGAAAATGTAGGCGATGATGCACGGGTAAGAGAGTAAATTTTCAAGGTTGGGTGGCAAACTCTACTTACATTTGCAGCCACCTTGAATTGTATTTAACCTTTTATCCCTGAGCCTTGCAAGTGTATAATTTCCGGATGCCTTTAGGCGATGATGCATGGATATGAGACAATTTAGGCGATGATGCATGGATAAGAGAGTAAAATTTTAAGGTTGGGTGGCAATCTATTATTAGCATTGCAGCCACCTTGAAATCCTATGCAACCTCTTATCCCTGAGCCAACTTTACATACTATAATCTTTACTTGCAACATGCCCACTTAATATTATCTTACTTGTATATGTTGGCGATGATGCATGGATATGAGACAATTTAGGCGATGATGCATGGATAAGAGAGTAAAATTTCAAGGTTGGGTGGCAATCTATTATTAGCATTGCAGCCACCTTGAAATCCTATGCAACCTCTTATCCCTGAGCCAACTTACATACTATAATCTTTACTTGCAACATGCCCCTTAATAATATCTTACTTGTATATGTTGGCTCCTTCAGATGGCCCATCAAAGCAAACCGGCCAATCGGTTTGTTAGAAAATATCATAATGTCATTGATATCACATCAACTGATAGCCAAAGTATTGAAAGCTATGGTCAAGAATCGTCCAAAAGCAGAGTACGATCTGGAAACTGGACAGATGTAATGGATTCGGCAATGCTTAACTTGATGACGGAGGAACAAGTGCTTGGAAATTTTGTGAATGGGAGTTTCACTCCGCTTGCTTGGAACAGAATCATTAATGACTTCAATACACGTACAAAATTGAACTTCCTCAAAAGCCATCTTCAAAATCGATTGAAGGTGTTGAAGCGACAGTTTGTAATGTACCAAACTTTGGCTAACAAGAGTGGTTGGGGGTGGGATTATGATCATAACATTCCAACCGCCGGCGATTCGAGTGATTGGGAAGCGGTGATAGCGGTATGTAATTATATTCGCCATTTTCTTTTTTAATATACTACTATGTCAGTCAAAGACCTAATCAAAATGGTTTCTTTGCAGGAAAATCCATCATATGCACGGTGTAGGGACAAACCGTTTCCTGCTTATAAAGATATTGAATTCCTCTCCGGAAAGACCACTGCCACGGGTAGACATGGTTTCACAACAGTGATGCAAGGTGAGGATGTGCGCAGCACATCCTCCTCTTCGCCTACTACAATCGCTATTTTACAACAAATCAAGCAATCCATGGCTGGCCCCTCAGGCGTCGGGCAATCTTCTGTTGCTCCATATGTTCCCGTGCCTATGTCGCCATTGCATGATTGCGTCAATGACGCAACTTCTTGTTCCCCTACTTCAACACCTGCGAAGAGCAGAAATCCAAATGCTAGCAATGCTTCAGGCCATACTTCATCTGCCAAGAGACGTCGAACATCACCTCCCTCACGCAAAACAACTCCGACTTCAAACCACAAGGGATGAAGTGAGTCGAATGCTGATGCAATCCAAGAGCTGGTGGAACTAGGGAAAAAAAGATTGAACATTGCGGAGAAGATGTTGCAGCGTGAGGTCGACGCGCGTCCAAAGGTTCACTCCATAGAGGAGTGTATGGTCAGATTATATGACCTCCCAAATTTGTCTCTGAAGCAATCCTATCCGCATGCGAAGCTTTGAAGGACGAGCGCAACAGATCGATCTTTATGACTTTGATTGGTGATATTCTATACATGTGGATTGACCGACAAATGGTGACGCAAAGGATGTCCACTGGACCAAGGCCCGATGGACCCTCATTCCCTCCTAACTAATTAAGTCTATTTCAGCTCTACAATCAGGTTTTGTTGGTGTTGCATACAAACTTTATCCTATTTTGTCTTTTCCGTATGGTTAGCAACGCCTTACTATATATCCTGTGGTATGTTTTGTGTTGTACTTGACTACTTAACCGTTGGCTATTTGCAAACATACATGTCTTGCAAATTCAGCCAACTGCATCTTGATAACTTCATCATATATTAATGCTAGTTACATTAGTCTTGTTTTTTTAAAAAAAAGAAATATGTGGTGCTTTAGATAGGTAATTACTATTCTCAAATATTCCATTCTCATATTGGGTTGTGTTGGTGGGGCGGTTTGTGTGAGTGCTGGATGGAGCTGCATCGCACAAAATATGATGGTCTTGAAAATAGAGGGAAAATGGGGTGTGATCTTGATAGTTGTGTGATGCATGGTCCCCCCTGAGTGCTCTTCTGGGTCTAAAAGAAAATCAGCCAACATAACTTTATGTATTTGCAAGTTGCTGTCTTCTGGGCCTTCTTGTATTGATTCAAGGTTTATTCTTTTCACTAGTTATTGTCTTGCATATTTGCTGTCTTTGAGACTTGCTTTGAAGTTGATTTACCTGCATTAATTACCTTGCAATATTCCGAAAGCATAATGTACTTTTGCCTTTGCTCGAAGGACCCTCTATTCCAAATTGGGTGATACTTAATAATTTTGCTATGATGCTTACCTCCTCTACAGTATAGGCTATGATGATTAATAAAAGTCTTGCAAATACACCCTCAATGCCCATCTGTACATACTTTGTATCTTTGTGCTTCAATTAGCTATGAGTGGATGCAGTTTACTATTCGTGTGGAATTTATGGCAGCATATACACTTGCTATGCAGTTATTTAACACCATCCAAAGGTCAGACTTCTTTTAAATTTTCTCTGAACTCCTCAAAGGAAAATGTTTGGCTGCTTGTGAATTGGGTGTTACATAACTTTTGTGCATTATAGGCTATGATGCTTAAAAGGGTTGCAAATGTTAATGGTAGGGGGGCAGTGGATAAACTACTGCAGCCACTATTGCAGCATTAACTCTTTTAATCCTGAGCCAACATATTACATCCACCATTTCTTCTTTATATCAAGTAGTTATAAATTTGGTAGTGTGGCATAATTCTATGGAATTGATGGCAGTATAAAAGCTGTGATGTGTTACTTGGGTGTTACTTGCTGTGATGTGGCTGAATTGCATTCATGGATTAACTGGTGTATGCTTGCAGCATTTCCAAGTTTGTGAGCCTTAGCCAGTTACTTTTATTTTGCTAAACCACTGCAGTTTGCCTCAAGTGAGGTTTAGGCTATGATGCTTAAAAGGGTTGCAAATGTTAATGGTAGAGAGGCAGTGGATCAACTACTGCAGCCACCATTTCAACATTAACTCTTTTAATCCTGAGCCAACATATTACATCCACAATTTCTTCTTTATATCAAGTATTTATAAATTTGCACTGTGGCATAATTCAAAGGAAATAATGGCAGTATACTCTGTTTCTCTTTAACTGCTTCTTTCTCTGCACACATATTCGCATGTGTTATGTGGTTGAAAATACACCCCCTATGCCCAGTTATATACAGTTTGTATCTTTTTTTCTTCAAGTATCTGTAAATGGATGTACTTTAGGCATTCTTGTGAAATTGATGGCAGCATATACACTTGCTATGAAGTTACTTTTACTGCATCCAATATCTTGCACTATATCCTACATTTTGCAAGTGCTCGATGGACCCTCTATTGCATATTGGTTATGATGCTTACTTCAATGCTATGATGCAGTTTGCCTCCTGTCCATGATAGTCTATGATGCTTAAAAGGGTTGCAAATGTTAATGGTAGGGAGGCAGTGGATCAACTACTGCAGCCACCATTTCAGCTTTAACTCTTTTAATCCTGAGCCAACATATGCCCTCCACTATTTCTTCACTTTATCATGTATTTACAAAGGCTTACTGCTAGCTCTGATGTGTTCGAATTGCATTCATTACAAATGCTTTTTGCTGGCAGCATTTCCTAGTTTGTTAACTTGATCCATTTACTTCTCTTTTCCTAGTTGAAATTACCTTATCTGTGAATTGCACTTTGATATTTTCATTGTATATGCAGTTATGAGTGGTTTAATCTATCAGCATGTATTTTCATCTCAAAGTATGGCCAACCTTATGACCTTTCTAGATGAGGAGGAAGATTATTGTGAAGAAGTGCAAACAATTCTCCTCGACGAAGACTCCTTTGCATTTCAAAATACTTTGAATAAGAGACCTTGTCGTACTAGACCATATAGCGGGCACGAAATTATTATGGATATACTGAGTGGACATCCCGACCGAGGATATCAACATTTTCGAATGTCAAACACTACGTTCATAAGACTTAGAGATGAATTGGTCGGGAGAGGGTTGATACAGGGCACTCGACATCTTACGGTTGATGAACAACTCGGTATATTTTTATTTGGGGTGGGACATGGGGTAACAAATCGAGTGTTAGCTGAAACATTTAAACACTCGGGGGAGACTATAAGTAGGTATTTCAATAATGTGCTACGTGGTGTGGTCGAGCTTAGGCATGACTATAAACAGATGCCGAGTAGTAACACTGGAATGCACCCAAAAATTAGAGATAACCCTTTATTCCATCCTTTCAAAGTGAGTCCTGAACCCAGTATGCAATATTTACAAAATGATCATTATTTCTAACTTTTATTCTTAATCTTTTTACAAATTGTAGAATGCAATTGGCGCTTTAGATGGGACGCATATACCAGTGGTGGTGAGGAAGAGCAAGCAACCCCGACATCGTTGTCGAAAAGGCTTCACCTCCCAAAATATGATGGTTGTATGTTCATTTGATCACCAATTTTTATTTGTATGCACTGGATGGGAGGGTTCTGCATCTGATATGAGAGTGCTACGTTGGTGTTGCGAGAGCGGGGGCTTAATGGTTCCAGAAGGTACATGTAATTCTAAAATGTTTGATTTTATATTTTACTAAATTTAAATAACTATAACTTGTTCTTGTATAGGAAAATATTATTTGGTGGATTCGGATTATGCCAATACGGATCGGTTCCTCGCACCTTATAGAGGAGAACGATACCACTTGAGCCAATTTGACGGTAATGCAAGGGCGCGCAGACATCGAGGGCCGCGAGATCTGTACAATCATAGACATGCTCAACTTCGCAATGCTGTTGAGAAGTCCTTTGGCATTTTAAAGAAGCGATTCAAAGTGCTCCGCCAAGCAACTCCCTTTCCCTACAAGGTGCAATGTCGCATAGCTCTAGCTTGTTGTATCATTCACAACTTTATAAAGAGGCACCAAGGAAGCGGTATATATTTCAACATGCAACTGGAGACTAATCCCCTGGAGGAGCAAGAAGAGGATCACAGGGGCGGGCGGCGGTGCCCTAAGGCTCCGCGACGGCGATGCTTAGGGTAGCAACGGATACTCCTAGAACAATGAAAAAGACGGAAACGAAAACCGAGCGAAGCTACACGAAAATAAATCTCGCTTACCGCTAATCGTCGGAGACGGAGATCCGTTTACGCTCCCGACTTCGGCACGTTTGTCGGGAGGGTTGGGTCCTTCCGCCTTCTCCTTCTTTCCTCCCGCTTCCTTCCGATTAGGGTTCCGCCTTTTCCTTTCCTTTCGCTTGTTCTTTCTTCTTGTTTCCTTTCGGTTAGGGTTTCGCCCTTTTCCTTTTCTTTCGCTCGTTCTTTCCTCTCGTTTCCTTCCGGTTAGGGTTTTTCTTTTTCTTTTTCTTCCGGGAGAAGTCAAAATTTAATCCTTAATGTACGATAAAAGCCATATCGGATATTTTTAAATCCTAATTAATTAATTCCTTAATTAATTAATTCCTCGGAGATAATACTTCGGGATAATTCTTTAAAGATAATTCTTTAAAGATAATCCCTTATTTCCTCGGAAAGCGTGCAAAATCATTTACACGAATTTCGATGCACCCCCTGGCTATTGCGATCCTTTTCACCCCTTTCTGGGGATTCCGTAAGTCGGAATCCGGATCCGATCGCACCGCCGTTCTCCGTTTTTCGAGCTTTATCGCAGAAAAATACCCGCACGTCAAAGTTATCCACTTAAGTAAACCCGTTACATCAATTACTTCAAATAAAATCTTTATTAGCAGGAGGGTAAGACATTACAAAAATCTGTGATCTTACACTCGCGGAGCGCTGCGTGGCCCGACACCGCGGCGTGGGGCGGCTGCGCCCGGCCAACCGCGGGGCGCCACGTGGCGCCCCCACGTCGCCCCCGACCACCCTGTCTGTACGGCCACCTGCCCCCGCCACTGCGTGGACCGCGCGCACAAGAGCCAGCCAGTCACGAGCCGCCACGTGTCCACCCCTCAGTCCACCGTACACCCGCGCCATTTTCGTGGACCGCGCCTGCTGCGCCGGCCAACAGGAAGCCGCCACGTGGCCAGCGCCCGGGTGCACGCCTTCGTGGTGGACCGAGCGGCTGCGCCTCCACCCGCCGCCGCGCTCCGCCGCCAGCCGCCGCCGCCGGCGCCCCTCCGGCCGCCGGAACAGTGCCCACAAACCTCGAAATCCATGTTTTCGCATCCGGGCTCCGAAAAATACAAGTAAATAGTCCATCTTCATCGTTTTCGCGCGCTAAATCCAAATCCGATGTCCGTTTGGTCCAATTCCACTTCTAAAATTTTCCAAAGGCCTCCGGTTAAGCAAATTTGCTCCCATTTCACACCAGGAATCCATTTCTTGGGCCCGACACGCGCACAAACACTCCCAGAAGCCACTAATCCATCAATAAACCCTTAAGCGGGGATTCGGGTCCTCACACACGTAGTTCTCAGTGGGTACCGCCACCAAGCCCGACGATCTGCCCACTAAGTCTACTAGAGGCATAAGATAACGATGCAGTAAAGACTGAAAGAAAAGCTGGAGATACTCAACAGCTACCATACCTCTATCTAAATGCTCAATGGGGAAAATCGATGAAAGATATGCAAACCCTCGCACACGAGATACTCAATCGACCCAATCGAGCTGACTACCACATCTGGTCCAGTCAAGCCTGCGCCTCCCTAGTATATCAACGTAGGGTGTCCAATCGGACTAACTCGCTATCGAATAATGGCACATGCAGGCTATAATCGAAATCCACGCTCTCTCTCAGAACGGATAGACTCAAGATCCTCAAGCATCTCGCACAATGGTCGAAGTACTCTCAACAACACGGGATCACCGTCAACGCAAACGGCTCCCAACAACACTAGCACTGGTCTAATCACAGCTACTAGACTCCACTCAGCCCCCAGGCACGAGTGCAACAATAAAAGTATCTGCCTGAATAAACCCAATCAATGGACTAGTAAAAACTGACACTGCCTGCTCAAACTATCTCAAGTATCTGCTAACAGATCGGCACTCACTGACCGGCACTCACTGTCCGGTACTCACTGGCCGCTGTGTAAATCGCCTACTCCGGAGTGGCACTCGAGGGGAGCGACCTGCTCGAGTAAATAAGTAACTCGTGTCAAGTATCTCTGTCTAGTATCTCAAAATAGCAGAACTGGATCACGACTCTGATCAAAGTGGAAAAATCCATCCACTAAAGAAACTCGATCCCAATCTGATGCAAAAGTACACAATAAATAGGAAACTCCATCCACTAGAGAGATCTGATCCCTAATCTGATGCACTAGTAAACATCCGGTCAACCGCCCAATGTCCGCGGTTGCCGCAACACCCCACAACCCGCAATCAAATCCAACCTGTCCCAGACACAAAGTCTCAACTATACTATCCCAAACCCCTACTCGAACCCGAGCAACATGAATCACATGTCTGACTAAAAAGGAGAAAAGAAGCAAAGATGGTTTATCCTAAGTCAAGTCTCAACATGATAATGTAGCAGTAAAAGGTGGCATATCTAGATGTCCATACAAACATGCAATTGTCCTCAAGAAAGATAAAAGGGAGTATAACAAATAGTAGCTCCACAAAGGTATAATCACATGCCAAAATCACTAATCAACTACACCTGTCCATAATCCATGGTCCATCGTAAATCATCAGAGTGAAACCCGCACATAGATATATCATCCTACCCCATCGAGTAATCAAATCTCATAAAAGACTATGTGCTAACATGGCATGCTAATACATCACTACTATAGTATGACAATTCACATGATCTAGGCCATTCTCATGCTTACATCTCAATCCTATTGGTTGTACATTAATTATGCATACTATCAATCAAAAGAGCAATATTCCTTTAGGTAAGCTTTCCTTAACCATCATCATGGATATTTAAATCTTGCAAGTTCCCATAAGTCATAACATGAATATTTATCTTGCAATTCCTTATACAATTATCATTCCTAAGCTTACACCTCAACCATATATGGGTACATAAACATGCATGCATTCTATCAAATAGAATTAGAGAACCTTCCACCGGTTCTGGAGTTGAAGGAACCCACCTGAAGCGCTTTCCGCAGGCAAAGCCGAAGTTGGTGAAGTACGTAGCCACGCTTATCAAAATCCGCCAAAACCGTACCCTCGGTACTCGGTCGCACAAGCCTCTGCTCCAACCAACATCAAAGCCAACAATCAAACGACACCACAAACACATCCCAAAAATAGCACTTGCTATTTTTACAAACCAGCACAGAAAAGGGGATTTTTCACCTGCGTGTAGTCCTCCGAAAAATCTAAAAAAATCACGGCTGCGATCCTCGCGACAAGTAGATACAAATTGAGTATTTATACTCCTCGTTCCGACACCTGTAGGCCAAGATACAAATAGAACATCGCGATAAGCGAATCAATCCACAACTCGCAAATCTGCGGAAATCAGTCACGAAGAAGCCTAAATATCACCTTCGAGGAATCCTTCAAAAAATACGATAAAAATATGGTCGTGTTCCTCTCGAAGCCTAGATGTCGATCGAGTCCTCAAACGTCCCGTTCTGATGCCCGTAGGCCGAGAAATCCAAAAAATACTCCATCGCTGTCCTAAACATCGCAGCAGTACAAGGGGTCAAAAGGTACCTCGGGAACACCACTAAAAACTCCAAACGGAGTGAAGTGATCAACACAGAAATCAAAGGCGTACCTCTCGTGAACGCGCTGCCATAAAAATCAGCCAAAAAATCCATCGGAGTGATCCAGGGGGCTCGCGGACTGAAATGCGACGGTCGAAACCACAATCGAAAGAGCGTCGAAGTGCGCTGCGTCGCAAAAAACGCCGATACTGCGGCCTCCAAAAATTCCTGGGATCCCAAAAGTCGAAGAAGACACGTAGAGGAACCTCACTGTCGAAAATGGGCTGAGAAATCGCAGGGAAAAAGCTCAAGAATGAAGCCCAAAGGGGCTATTTATAGCCCAAGTCCACCAAAAGGGTCCCCGGATTCGGGCGCCCGAATCCGGCCCCGGCCCGCTACTGTGTGCGCCCGAAACCACCATGAAGCGCCACGTGTCCAATCCGCGCCCCGCGCGACCTGCGTACAAGTGCCCGCCAATCGCGGCGCGCCGCGTGGCAGCGCGGTCCATGGTGGGGACCGTGGGCCGCGGTTCACGGCGGCCCAGCCGGGTCGCTGCGCCCGCCAATGAGCGGGCGACACGTGGCCTGACGGGGTACACGGTGCGCCACGCCCAGCGCGCTGTCGCACGTGCATTGACCGGCCACTCCCCGCGCGCCACGTGTCCAAGCCGAAGACCACTGGTCTCGGTGCTCGCCCAAGTCCGTGGACCAGCTTGCCCGCCGCCGCGCACGCGCCTGCCCACGCCCGCGCCGCCGTGCTCCGCCGCCTGCCCATCGCCGCCGGTGCTGGCCTGGCCTGCCGGAACAGTAATTCATTCCTCGAAATCCGTGTTTTGGCATCCGGGCTCCAAAAAATACAAGTAAATAATCCATTTTCATCGTTTTAGCGCGCTGAGTCCAAATCCGATGTCCGTTTTGCCAAATTCCACTTCTAAAATTTGTCGAAGGCACCAGATAAGTAATCTTAATCCAAATTTCACGTTGGGTCCAACCTTGAGATCCGATTTTGTAATGACGCTGATTTTTTACTATTTCCGTACTGACGTCTTATGGATTTAAGCTTTTTTTGGTGGATTTTTCTTGGTATTGGTTCGCTTGGATTTTGGGTTGCGGTTACTGTATCACTGTAGAGTTCATTAAACGGAGAACGACGATGCGATCGGATCGGAAATCCGACTTACGGATCATCCGGAACGAGGGTTTCTTTAGTAGCGGGTCCGAAAAGGTAAGTTCGGTAGTTTTCGGGACCCGTTAGGTGTTGTCGGTGCATCGAGATCCATGCTAGCGGGTATGGGGCATTTCTGAGAATCGGCACGCTTATCGAGGAAGTCGTGGAAAAATCCCTTTTGATTTTAAATATCGAATTTTAGGTTTTTGTACGTACAACGAAAATAATAATTAAATAATAAATAACCCTAATTGTTTTGGAAAAAAGATCGCCTCTGTGGGTTATGTTATATATGGATCTGAATAGGAAAAAAAACACCTAGAGGGGGGTGAATAGGTGTAAACAATAAACACTCAAAAATCTTTGCGTAACAAAAACCCGATGCGGAAAAGTAAATAACACGCAGAGATTTTACGTGAAAAACTCCAAACCAGGAGTAAAAACCACGGGACCGATCACACGGTGAAATCCACTAAGATTAAACACGTACAAAGGTGATATAACGTACTCACACACGACTCAACCTTTTTCCATACGCTCCTAGTTAATCTTCTCCGCTCGCTCCGCAACGCGCCTCGAATCCACGATTTGCGTCCAACGCCGAATCCACGGTGTCCAACGTCGAGTCCACGACGTCCAACCGAATCCACGGTCTCCACCAAGTAGTACGTCTCGATCACACGAACGTACCTCGCTCCGAATCCACGAGAGCGGTAGCACCTTGAGTCCACAAGGCCACGCGAATCCACGTGCCGATTTTTGGAAAAATCGTTGTTTTGTTGGTGGTGAAAATTTGCCGAATACTTAGATCAAAGATAGATCGGAAATACCATCTAAGTATTCATTAATTTGATTCTACTCAAAATCTGAGTTTGAAATTCTAGAATCAAATTAATCAATATAGATGAAGAAACAAAGAATAGATCTAGTTTTTCCTTTCTTCTCTATATTTGGATTTTTCTAAGTTTTTCTCCGTTAATTTTTCTCGGTCATTTACGGAATACAAAACTTATTTTGGATTACCCTAAAAGATGAAATTAGGGTTTACTTATAGGTTAGAAACCATTGGAAGAGGATAAGAATCAAAAACTGACTTAACAGACTTTTTCCCGCACGATGGTCCTGACTGGATTTGGCTTGATCCGGACTGTCGTCATTTTTCAGAGAATTCCTGAAAAATCATGTTCGGGGTCCGGACTGAAAGATACACGGTCCGGATTGTTCATGCGATTTCTGCAGAATCCACGTTCGGGGTCCGGACTGAACCAAGGGCGATCCGGACTGAAATTCCGCATGAACTTGCCTACGTTCGGGGTCCGGACTGAAGTATCCTGATCCGGATCCTGAACATATAACAGTCCAGTTTTCTGATTTTTATGCAATTAAAAATCCATCCAAGTGTTTCTACACTATAAGAAGTATTCGGATCACCAAGATTATTTAGTTAAACGTACCTGATCCTTTTGAATTCTTCTTTCTTGAGATTAAGTTATATGATCCAAACATCTTCATCTTCAATCTTCTAGACTTAACCACTTTACGAAATACGCCAAAACAAATTCCTTAACAATCTCCCCCTTTGGCGGTTTCGTGACAAAACAAAAATCCACTTAAAGAAAATTCAAAAAGATATTTTCGTTGTTTTCACCATACAACAAAAATTTACAATTAAGATCCAAATAAAAATGAATACATAAGATAAACTCCTAAAACAGACTCTAAACTTAGACGTTTATACTCTCTGCAAAAGAAATAATTCTTGACAAAAGAAATCGTTAGATACCTCAAGAATTTAACATTCAAAAACCAAACAGAGAGATGGAGTTTATACTCACCATGACATTTACAAAATCAGATATGTATTAAAATACCAATCAGAGATAGACATATCTTCTAAGCATTAAATTCCAAATGTCATAAGTATGTTAGTCATCAAACAACTTGTTAGTAATATTACATGCACAAATTGTTAGTCGAATAGTTAGTCGAGGCATGCATTCATTCACAATGCAAAGCAAAGTTGTGGTCATACTTACCTTCCAAGTTTGAAATTGTCCAAAGTTCTCACAAACCATTGTACAAACCATTGTTCATATCTCTCTCCCCCTTTTTGTCACTGAAGTTAGCCAAAATTTACAAAAATTAAGGGAGAATCTCCTCTGTTCTTGTTGGATGGAGGACATAGATGGATCATTCTCTGTCGTGTCTTTCCTAGAGGTCGAAGGAGGTAGTAATGATGTAGATGGTGCATTTGTACCTTTAACCCATGAAGATTCTCATTATGATTAATGGGAATGGAAGTCTTTCCGTTGGATGAGGATGTTCAACGTACCATGCCATCCTATTCCAAATGATATATGGGATATTGATGTTCAAACCCACTACCTCCGACGAATGTCCTAACAGATATAAGAAAAGCATGCGATCCCATCGTAGGACTTTCGTCTGCATTCGGAAGAATATTGTAGCATATGATGAAATTGAGAAACCGGTACTCAGGTCGAAGCTCTTTAGAGTAAACAGAATTTCCAGTTGACTGAGTCTCCGGCATGCATATTCCATTAACCACTGTTTGCCACAACGAGTTTGTCGAACTTTTTCCTTTCAAGTAATTAGTCCCCGTCATGTTGGATTTCATTCCTAAGACTTCTTCAATTAGTTGAGGAGTTATTTTGAGTTTTGTCCCTCGGACCGTAGTATAGAACTCCATTAGTCCGTCTTCATGTTCTTGAAGCTGTAGTGCATTGGTGTAAAAGGTCCGTACCAGATGCAAGCAATATCCAAGCATCTCAGGAAATTTGCAAATTTGAGAGAGATTAGCTTGTTCAATCAGTTTTCCGAAAGTCGCAGAACGATCTCGAAGAGCTCCAATATTAACGTGTCGTTCGCCAATACACTCTCTGTTCTCAAATGCTTTCAGTCGATCTGTGTTGATAGGCACGTATTCCTCTGGAGATGGTGAATCATGTGCTATCGGTTTTTCAATCTCAATCCCTCGCGCTCGTCCCATTCGTCGAGCTACACTTTTTCTTTTCATTGAAATAGACGTTGGCGGCATTGGACCTTTGCCTTTCTCCACAGTAGTAGGCGCTATCTTCGCCTTTGTTGTACCAGGGGCTTTCCTTTTTGATGTAGCAGGTACTGCGTCGTCTTCCATTAATTCATCCCAGTTAACTAATTCCGTCTCAGAATCCGATTTATCTAAGGAAATATATTCTCCTTTCCCTTGAGTTTTCTTTGCTCTCTTGAGCTTGTTTGTTGCTCGAGTGTGTACCATTGCTACAATGAGCACTAGGATCCATGCAAAAACCATCTTTGCTAGCGCGTTAGTAAATGAAGAACCTGCGAGCAAGAACTCAAGAACACGAAAAATTATTTAATTTTCAAAAATTTGAAAAATTGTACCCAAACAATCATTATCGTGTACAGAGACTAGGAATCAAGTTAGTTTTGCAAAAAAAATTTAAAATATAGATCAATTCCATGATTTTTAAAAATTCTCAAAATATGCCCTAAAATCGAATTTTTAGAAATCGAAGCTTAAAAATTCGTTAATCAAGAGAATACAAGGCATATAAACAAAACTAATCTACTCAGAGTTCTTATTTCAAAAGAAATTTGACCAAAAATCGTTGAAAATCGAAGAAGATTCATGAAATTCCTCACGTTTTGGAAGAACAGGGCAAAAACTGTGAAGAACCCGAGTTTTGACCATAAAAACTTACTTGAATCGGAAGAACTTGAGTTTGAAGGGCTCCAAATCAGTTGTTTTCTAGAGAGAGAGGCTTTGGGATGCTAGAAACAAAAGCTTGAGGTAAAAAGAAATCAAATACCCTTTCGTTTCATATAAACCCTAGCCGCGGTCCGGATCGGCTCAAGAATCCAGTCCAATATGCTACCCGCAGATAATTTCTGCGTTCGGGATCCGAAACAGATTCTCCAGTCCGGATCGGCTTCAACTTTTTCTTTAGAAAAATTTCAGAAATTTCAGAAAAAGTATGTAAGCACTTTTGCATGTCAACTTTAAACAAAAATCATCGTTTCATATCAAAAGAAATAGATTATGCTAAATCTATCGATAATATCCAAGTAATGAAACGAAAATTTATAAAAATTAAATCCTTTAAAGCTGAGCAAGTTCAAAAATATCAATCACGGTCTAATAAGTAATGCGTTTATCAAATCATCAATTTGGTAAAGAAAATGAAGCACAAAGATCGATAGATGTTTGAAATCCCAAATAAGTTAGATAATATATGTGATGATCCGGATTTTTGTAAGGTATTTTGTAGCGTTAACGGCGATTAGAGGAAGCCACTCAGTGTAATGGAGCTTGTAGCGTCGAAAACGGACTTCAGAAATGAATCCGGCGCGAAAATTGGAGCAAGTAGGCCTTCCGGGGGCTTTCGACAAAATTTCGGATGAGAATTTGGCAAAACGGACGGCGGATTTGGACTCAGCGCGCGAAAACGATCAAAACGGTGTATTCACTTATTTTTTTTCGGCAACTTGGTACTGTTCACCGAAACAGTGTTTCCGGCGCCGGAAGTACTGTTCCGGCGACCGGCCGCCGGCGGCAGGCGGCGGCGCACGGCGGAGCAAGGCGGCGCAGGGGCGGAGCAGGGCCGCGGGCAGGCGCGGGCAGGCGCAGGCAGGCGCGGGCAGGCGCGGGCAGGGCGCAGGCGGCGGGGTCCACAGGCAATGCGTGCACCGGGCGCACGGAAAAATAGGAATGCCACGTGGCATGCTCTCATTGGCCGGGCGGCGTCAAGGATGGCGGCCTGTCTCTGACACGTGGCGGCTCCTGATTGGCCGACAGGATTCGGAAGACCCGGCGCGTAGACCGGAGGCGTGGACCACGTGAACCGCGTGGGGACACGTGGCATCACGTGATTGGCGGGTTCACGCAGCCCACGTGCTCGAGGCACGTGGAACACGTGGGCTGCTGGGACACGTGGCACATTTCTATTGGCCCTGCATGGCTGTTTCGTGTTCTGGCACACGCGGCGCGATCTGAGTGGAGGGTTTTGGTGTTTCCTGTTCTGGGCCCGGATTTGGTGAGCAGCCCGAATAGGATTTTGGCCCATTATAAATACCCCCTCTCTCTCTCTCTGCCATTTGCGAATTCTAGAGAGAGAATTTGGCAGTGAGCCCTTAATGAAAGTTTCTTCTCTCTCTATCCTCTATCTATCCTAGCAATTTCAGAATTTCTGGAGTTTTCGACAGTGAGATATCTCCGACGCATTACGCTCCGACGTTTCTCCTTTTTCGGCCCGTTATCGTCAGAGTTCAGTCAGAAAATCCCTGTGCTCTAACCAGGAGGAATTTTTGACCGATTTCTGCGACAGCACGACCGTAAGAGGTAAGGCTTCGTTTTTCGTGTTGATCTCTTCACCTCATTTCACACTTTTGGTACGGTTCCCGAGACACCTTTGACCCCCCTTTTTGCTGTGTCCTTTTCTAGACAGCCCCGACTTCTCCGATTTATATCTTGAGCTAGGAACATCGGATCAAGGCAAATAAGTAGTCGATTTCAAGCTACTCGTCGCAAGGAACGCAACCGTAATTTTTCTGGATTTTTCTGAGTACTGTACAAAGGTGAAAAACTCCTCTTTTTCCGTGCTGTTTGGAAAACAACAAATACTGTATTTCTGGGATTTGTATTTACACCGGGTGCGTTGTTTTGTACTGTAGTACACTGTTTTCGACGGATTGCGCTGTTAGAGGACTGTGGACAGCGAGGAGGCTATCTGGGTGTGGATTTGCGTGTCAGGTGGGTGGTTGTTGCTTACCTCTTACTGCGATTTACTCACTAAGTTTATTTAGAGGATTTTTTCCCCTTTTGGCTTATTGAATGATCATCCTTTGACATCCACACTTGAATTAAATTATATGTGAGACTAATCTTGTGGATACATCATGTTGGGAAGATTATCGGGAAAATATTAACTTTAAGGAACATGAGGATGAGAAGACTATAATGATGATATTTAACATGCTAAAAAGTTATTAAATGGAACAGGATGACATAGTTATATGCGGGTACTACTTTGATGATTTATTATGGATCAGGGATTATCAACATGTGTAGTCGGATAGTGATTTTGGCATAATGGTTATATCAATACTGATCTATCGTTGGTACACATGTCGCACTGTTGTTTGCTACCCTCTATTTCATATTTCATCAGAATCTCTACTTACTCATATGAACATCTGTACAAACCACTATTTAGTGCTACACTATCATATTGGGATTTGATTTAGGAGAAACCATGATTGTTCCTTTTCTCCTTTTCATTTAGACTTTTGATTCATGTTGCTCTGGCTAGAGCAGGGATTTGGGATAGTGTAGTCGGGACTTTTGAGTCTGGGACAGTTGTACTTGATTGTGGTTTATGGGGCATTGTGGTAACCGCGGACATCAGGCGGTTGACCAGATGTTGACTACTTTATCAGATTTTGGACTCATGGGGTATTACGGTAACCGCGGACATTAGGCGGTTGACCGGATGTTTATCTTTGCATCAGATTGAGGCTGAGTCTTGTTTATCTTTGCATCAGATTGGGGATCGGGCTTTTTGCTAGTGGACGGAGTTTTCCCACTTATTGAGTACTATTGCATCATTTGGGTATCAGCTTTTCTTTAGTGGATGATTTTTCCCACTTTGATTATAGTCATGATCCAGTCCTGCTACTTTATGGCACTTATGATACTTGCTACAGAGATACTTGTTACAGAGATACTTGCTACAGAGACGCTTGTTACAGCGATACCTTACTCGTGTGGGTCGCTCCCCTCGAGTGCGACTCCGGAGTGCGCGACAGACTATTCTTGAGTCCTTGAGACTCCTTTTCGCATCGGTGTTATGCGTGGGCTGGCATACCCGATACGACACGGCACGGCATAGCAGGCAGTACCAGTTTTCACTGGTGACTAGATTGGGTTTATTAAGGCAGGCAGGATAGATACTGATGCATACATATAGTCATTTCTTTTGGCATGGCAGTAGAGGCATACTAGTGGTAGTTTTCCTATTCGACAGATTATTTACCTTACCACTTTACCTTTCTTCTTGCCTCTGGTAGATTTAGTGGGTACATCGGGGTTTGAGGCTTTACCCACAGGGGGAGGCTACTGGTTTACTAGTGGTTCTCACCCCCATTGTTGTTCCTCTTTTTCTTCTCCTCTGTTTTGCAGAGTCTGCTGCGGGAGCTACTGGGCCATCTGCGGCTGATCGAGGTAAGGGGATCGTCGAGTAGATAGATCTCCTAGGAGGCTGAGAGTTACTGTTGGATAGATGTTGTACCCTCTACTCAGACTGTAGTATTTCTCCCTTTTATTTTGGGGTCTGGCTTTAGCCAGCTGGTTGTACTATTTTAGTGAGTTGGGAGATTCATTGTATTCATTACAGCTTTGATTTGATTTTCAGTCTGAGATACTATGTGGTTCTTCTATTTCAGCTCTGTATTATGCTCTGTTATTGTACATTTTACATTTGAGCAGGTTACCGACGCTTCATGTACATGGGAAATTCCGTGTGCACGGCGGATCTGTTGGCGAGCCCGGGTTCCGGTTCCACCCGGGGCGTGACAGATTAAGTTGGTATCAGAGCTTAGGGATAGGTCAGTTGGGACTTAGGAAACCCTAGGCTTTCGATTGGATCCTAGGAAGATAGGGCGTGAGAGGCGTGATACTTACTGCGAAAGTCGGTGATTGGGTTATTTGACTCTTCTGAGTGAAGAGGGATCGGCATACCCTGTTTCTGTGGACGGTTATGTTGGCTGCAGACAACATAAAGCGACAGAAATAGAGGGATGTTTTTGACTTTCGCTAAATTGGGTCGAGCGTGGTTGTGTTCTAACTTGTGTTTTCTGGTGGCAAGATGTCTCCTCGTCGTCTTTTCCCTACCAGGAGTACCCCCATCCCTTCTGAGGAGCCCGAGCAGGCAGTATCTGCCGAGCTGGGAGAACTGCGGGCCTTGGTGACCCATTTGGTGGCAAGGAGTTTTCGACAGGTTCAGCGCTTGGAGCAGCTATTGGCACAGAGGAGTGACCCAGCAGTCGGGGAGAGGGCCAGGGCTTCTGAACAGAGAGAAAATGCCCAACACCGGATGTTGATGGACAAACCAGTTCTCGGAGACGGCCACGGCTTTGCAGCAAGTGTATTTTCTGTAAAGGACGGCATCCGGAAGACACCTGTGATTTGAGGAATGGTCGATGTTTCCGTTGTGGGCAGACGGGCCACATCCGAGCTACATGCCCCCTCCCGACCTTTGTAGCACCATCTTCAGTCTCGACTCCTATCATAGCTCAGCCGAGGGCACGATCGAGGCAACAGAGATCGCAGCGGCAATCTCAGCGGCAGCAGCAGTCACGGCAGTCTCAGCCGTCGGTCGGATGTATCTTTTGTGGAGGATTTCATCAGCCGGGCACCTGCGATCAGCAGTGGGATCGCTGTTTCAAGTGTGGACAGCCTGGGCACCTACGAGTTACTTGCCCTTTGGGGATGGCTGTGGCACCTACTTCGGCGTTTGTCCCTTCCATTTCCCAGCTACGATCGGGAGCTTCACCGACAGACCTTCAAGTAGGTCAAGTCTCGTTCCCCCACCCTTCTGGAGAGAGACAACCGTTGTCGAGCAGTCAGGATGACCTAGCACTGGCGGAGGATTCTACTATAGCTGACCGAGTGGAGGCAGGTATGATTTACTTTCTGGCATAAGGACTCGTACCTTGTTTTTATAGGGGCATCTCTTTTATTTGTTAGTAGAGAACGTGCATCATTGCATGGGTTAGGGGTAGGATGATCACCCTGTGTACGAAAGGTTTAGAATCCTGATTGCACTCTGCAGTGGAGAAGTACTGTTAGTCCTGCCCGATTTAGATCGAGTCCTGGATTATGCCAGCAGACCTGTTGGTCTTGAGACAGCTGAGGGATTTTGATGTAGTTCTCGGGATGGACTGGCTGGCTCGGTATTTCGCGACTATTGATTGTGCCGCGAGGACTGTCACCTTTAGAGAGCCAGGCCAAGAGATGTTGGTGTACCGGGAATGTTAGAGTGCCTTCTTTGCCTCTATAGTTTCGACTTCCTAAGCGAAGTAGTTGATCCTCAGTGGATGTGTAGCCTTCTTGGCTAGTGCTGTTGAGGGACCTACGGCGGCGCCGGGACTCGGGGATATTCCTGTTGTTCTCGAGTTCCCGGATGTTTTTCCATCGGAGCTAATTAGCATGCCGCCAGACAAAGAGATTGAGTTCGTGATTGACGTAGTTCCAGGAACTGCGCCAATCTTTAAAGCTCCTTATCGGATGGCACCGGCTGAGCTGCGAGAGCCAAAGGCGCAATTTCAGGATTTGATGGATAAAGATCTTATTAGACCAAATGTGTCGCCTTCGGGAGCGCCGGTGTTATTCGTGAAGAAGAAGGTAGGTCACTTCGATTGTATGGATTATAGAGAATTGAATAAAGTGACCAGTGAGAACAAGTATCCGTTGCCATGCATCAACGATCTCTTTGATCAGCTGCAAGGGTCTTGTGTCTTTCCCTAGATAGATCTGCGGTCCAGTTGAAGGTGAAGGTCGATGATATCCAGAGGACGGCATCCACGACACGGTACGGGCATTATGAGGTTACAGTTATGCCTTTGGATGGACTAATGCCCCTGCCGCATTCATGGATTTAATGAGCTGGATCTTTCGATCATACTCGGATAGATTTGTGGTAGTGTTTATCGTCGGTGTCTTGGTTCACTCCCGGAGTGAGGCTAAGTATGAGTAGCACCTGAGGTTTGTGCTGCAACTTCTACAATAAAAGAAGTTGTATGCCAAGTTGGAATTTTGGCTTCGGGAGGTAGCTTACTTAGGCCATGTGAGTTCTGCCGCTGGTATGGCAGTGGACCCGGCGAAGATTGAGAATAGTTTACGAGCGACCAGATAGGAGACTTTAGAGTAGATACATCCGGAGTACGGTGGTGTAAGGACCACATTGCGATGGATTTCGTGGTCGGATTGCCGAGGGCATCGAGAAGAACAGATGCTATCTGGGTAGTCATGGATCTATGCACACTACTTGGTCACTCGAGTAACTAGCCCAGCTTTTTATGATGAGTTAGTGAGGCTACATGGGGTGCCAGCCTCCATAACGGTAGATAGAGACCCGGGATTTGTTTTGTGTTTCTGGAGGAGCTTGCAGACAGCCTTGGAGACTCAGCTTAGGTTCAGTATAGTTTTTCATCCGCAGACTGATGAACAGTCAGAGCGGGCTATACAAATCCTGGAGGATGTGCTGAGGGCTTGCGTCTGGGATTTCTGCGGAGGGTGGATTCGACACTTATCTTTATCTGAGTTCGCGTACAACAAACAGTTTTCAAGTAAGATGGCTCCGTTTGAGGTGTTGTACGGACACAAGTGTCGATCACCGCTATATTGGAACGACGTGGACGAGAGGCGGACCTTGGGACTAGATGTATTGATAGAGGAAAAAGAGAAGGTCCGAGTGATTCGACAACATCTTCAAACCGCCCAGAGCCGACAAAGGAGTTATGCCGAGGATCGGCGTTGAGACTTAGAATTTCAGGTTGAAGATCGTGTATTTCTGAAAGTCTCGCCGTCCAAAGGAATCAGGAGGATCGGCATCTGCGGGAAACTTAGTCCCCGATATATTGGACCCTTGAGGGATTGGAGCGTATCGGGCCAGTTGTCCACCGACTTACGCTTCTCCCGAGGCGTGCTGTTGTCTACGATGTTTTTGGGGAGATACGGCTTCGATCCGTCGCACGTCATCGACTTTACGACGCTGGAGATCAGCGAGGATTTGCGATATGAGGAGCAC
This sequence comes from Tillandsia fasciculata, assembly GCA_029168755.2. Classification (NCBI taxonomy): domain Eukaryota; kingdom Viridiplantae; phylum Streptophyta; class Magnoliopsida; order Poales; family Bromeliaceae; genus Tillandsia; species Tillandsia fasciculata. Next base: position 15,622,259 of record CM054940.1, on the reverse strand, counting down.
CCACTGCAAATTCTGGATCGAGAGGTGAGAGAATTGCGCAGTCGGACCATTTCCTAGGTGAGGATTCTTTGGAGCAATCATGATGAACGCGAGGTGACGTGGGAGCTCGAGTCAGAGATGATGGACATCTATCCCTACCTGTTTGAGGCTCAGGACTGAGGTATGATTTTCGTTTCGAGGACGAAACTCTTTTTAGTGGGGGAGGATGTGATGATCCGGATTTTTGTAAGGTATTTTGTAGCGTGAACGGCGATTAGAGGAAGCCACTCAGTGTAATGGAGCTTGTAGCGTCGAAAACGGACTTCAGAAATGAATCCGGCGCGAAAATTGGAGCAAGTGGGCCTTCCAGGGGCTTTCGACAAAATTTCGGATGAGAATTTGGCAAAACGGACGGCGGATTTGGACTCAGCGCGCGAAAACGATCAAAACGGTGTATTCACTTATTTTTTTTCGGCAACTTGGTACTGTTCACCGAAACAGTGTTTCCGGCGCCGGAAGTACTGTTCCGGCGACCGGCCGCCGGCGGCAGGCGGCGGCGCACGGCGGAGCAAGGCGGCGTAGGGGCGGAGCAGGGCCGCGGGCAGGCGCGGGCAGGCGCAGGCAGGCGCGGGCAGGCGCAGGCAGGCGCGGGCAGGCGCGGGCAGGGCGCAGGCGGCGGGGTCCACAGGCAATGCGTGCACCGGGCGCACGGAAAAACAGGAATGCCACGTGGCATGCTCTCATTGGCCGGGCGGCGTCAAGGATGGCGGCCTGTCTCTGACACGTGGCGGCTCCTGATTGGCCGACAGGATCTGGAAGACCCGGCGCGTAGACCGGAGGTGTGGACCACGTGAACCGCGTGGGGACACGTGGCATCACGTGATTGGCGGGTTCACGCAGCCCACGTGCTCAAGGCACGTGGAACACGTGGGCTGCTGGGACACGTGGCATATTTCTATTGGCCCTGCATGGCTGTTTCGTGTTCTGGCACACGCGGCGCGATCTGAGTGGAGGGTTTTGGTGTTTCCTGTTCTGGGCCCGGATTTGGTGAGCAGCCCGAATAGGATTTTGGCCCATTATAAATACCCCCTCTCTCTCTCTCTGCCATTTGCGAATTCTAGAGAGAGAATTTGGCAGTGAGCCCTTAATGAAAGTTTCTTCTCTCTCTATCCTCTATCTATCCTAGCAATTTCAGAATTTCTGGAGTTTTCGACAGTGAGATATCTCCGACGCATTACGCTCCGACGTTTCTCCTTTTTCGGCCCGTTATCGTCAGAGTTCAGTCAGAAAATCCCTGTGCTCTAACCAGGAGGAATTTTTGATCGATTTCCACGACAGCACGACCGTAAGAGGTAAGGCTTCATTTTTCGTGTTGATCTCTTCACCTCATTTCGCACTTTTGGTACGGTTCCCGAGACACCTTTGACCCCCCTTTTTGCTGTGTCCTTTTCTAGACAGCCCCGACTTCTCCGATTTATATCTTGAGCTAGGAACATCGGATCAAGGCAAATAAGTAGTCGATTTCAAGATACTCGTCGCAAGGAACGCAACCGTAATTTTTCTGGATTTTTCTGAGTACTGTACAAAGGTGAAAAACTCCTCTTTTTCCGTGCTGTTTGGAAAACAGCAAATACTGTATTTCTGGGATTTGTATTTACACCGGGTGCGTTGTTTTGTACTGTAGTACACTATTTTCGACTGATTGCGCTGTTAGAGGACTGTGGACAGCGAGGAGGCTATCTGGGTGTGGATTTGCGTGTCAGGTGGGTGGTTGTTGCTTACCTCTTACTGCGATTTACTCACTAAGTTTATTTAGAGGATTTTTTCCCCTTTTGGCTTATTGAATGATCATCCTTTGACATCCACACTTGAATTAAATTATATGTGAGACTAATCTTGTGGATACATCATGTTGGGAAGATTATCGGGAAAATATTAACTTTAAGGAACATGAGGATGAGAAGACTATAATGATGATATTTAACATGCTAAAAAGTTATTAAATGGAACAGGATGACATAGTTATATGCGGGTACTACTTTGATGATTTATTATGGATCAGGGATTATCAACATGTGTAGTCGGATAGTGATTTTGGCATAATGGTTATATCAATACTGATCTATCGTTGGTACACATGTCGCACTGTTGTTTGCTACCCTCTATTTCATATTTCATCAGAATCTCTACTTACTCATATGAACATCTGTACAAACCACTATTTAGTGCTACACTATCATATTGGGATTTGATTTAGGAGAAACCATGATTGTTCCTTTTCTCCTTTTCATTTAGACTTTTGATTCATGTTGCTCTGGCTAGAGCAGGGATTTGGGATAGTGTAGTCGGGACTTTTGAGTCTGGGACAGTTGTACTTGATTGTGGTTTATGGGGCATTGTGGTAACCGCGGACATCAGGCGGTTGACCAGATGTTGACTACTTTATCAGATTTTGGACTCATGGGGTATTACGGTAACCGCGGACATTAGGCGGTTGACCGGATGTTTATCTTTGCATCAGATTGAGGCTGAGTCTTGTTTATCTTTGCATCAGATTGGGGATCGGGCTTTTTGCTAGTGGACGGAGTTTTCCCACTTATTGAGTACTATTGCATCATTTGGGTATCAGCTTTTCTTTAGTGGATGATTTTTCCCACTTTGATCATAGTCATGATCCAGTCCTGCTACTTTATGGCACTTATGATACTTGCTACAGAGATACTTGTTACAGAGATACTTGCTACAGAGACGCTTGTTACAGCGATACCTTACTCGTGTGGGTCGCTCCCCTCGAGTGCGACTCCGGAGTGCGCGACAGACTATTCTTGAGTCCTTGAGACTCCTTTTCGCATCGGTGTTATGCGTGGGCTGGCATACCCGATACGACACGGCACGGCATAGCAGGCAGTACCAGTTTTCACTGGTGACTAGATTGGGTTTATTAAGGCAGGCAGGATAGATACTGATGCATACATATAGTCATTTCTTTTGGCATGGCAGTAGAGGCATACTAGTGGTAGTTTTCGTATTCGACAGATTATTTACCTTACCACTTTACCTTTCTCCTTGCCTCTGGTAGATTTAGTGGGTACATCGGGGTTTGAGGCTTTACCCACAGGGGGAGGCTACTGGTTTACTAGTGGTTCTCACCCCCATTGTTGTTCCTCTTTTTCTTCTCCTCTGTTTTGCAGAGTCTGCTGCGGGAGCTACTGGGCCATCTGCGGCTGATCGAGGTAAGGGGATCGTCGAGTAGATAGATCTCCTGGGAGGCTGAGAGTTACTGTTGGATAGATGTTGTACCCTCTACTCAGACTGTAGTATTTCTCCCTTTTATTTTGGGGTCTGGCTTTAGCCAGCTGGTTGTACTATTTTAGTGAGTTGGGAGATTCATTGTATTCATTACAGCTTTGATTTGATTTTCAGTCTGAGATACTATGTGGTTCTTCTATTTCAGCTCTGTATTATGCTCTGTTATTGTACATTTTACATTTGAGCAGGTTACCGACAATTCGTGTACATGGGAAATTCCGTGTGCACGGCGGATCTGTTGGCGAGCCCGGGTTCCGGTTCCACCCGGGGCGTGACAATATATCTAGTCAATTTATTATAGGGAGTGGCTCTTTGAGCATCTTTCGATAAAAATCCCACCTTATACCAACCTTGGAATTTGACAGAGTCAAGTATCCAAAAAGCATTTATCTAATCAACAAGAAAACCATGCTTGGTATACATGTGGTAGCTGCACACAGTACTCGCACGACCGAGGCGGTAGCTCTTTCCTCCATATGGTGGTAGTTTTCACACTCCTCATTGGGATGTAACTCTTTTCACATCTTTTGAGCATAAAATTTTTAATAAACTCCCCCTCAAATGGCTATCAATTATTTAATATATGAAATATTCAACCAAAAATTGATCTCGTGTTCATACTTAACTCAATTTTCAAATATGATAAAAACTATACCAAGAGATCATTTGAGAGAGAAATTGACTTTGATCAATTAAAGATGAACTAATTGATATAAATGATCATTGCATCAAATGAATTATCATGATATCCAAATCATAATAGATTTCTTAAAACATAAAAGGATGCAATTAAAGTTAATAACATATGCTCAGTTAATGTTCTATTTACAAGTATAGATAAAGAACAGAAACACAAAACAAAACCTAACCTAAGTAATGGTTTCAAAAATTGTTATTTCAAAGGAAGTATTCCAATTGCTTTACGCAAATGAATAAACCGTTTTTGATCCAAAGGTTTTGTTAAAATGTCGGCTAATTGATCTTCAGTTGAAATATAAGAAATTTGAAGAATACTTGATTCAACTAGCTCTCTTAGAAAATGATATATAAGTTCAATGTGTTTCGTTCGCGAGTGCAACACAGGATTTTTAGAAATATTTATAGCACTAGTGTTGTCACAAAGAATAGTTACCGAAGTTGCAGGAATTCGGAAGTCGCTCAACATGCTTTTCATCCAAATCAATTGGGTTGAACAACTACCCGCTGAAATATATTCCGCTTCAGCAGTCAAGAGTGCAATGCAATTTTGCTTTTTACTATGCCATGCAACAAGACAATGGCCAAGATAAAAACATGCACCACATATGCTTTTTCGATCATCCACTAATCCAGCTCAATCGGCATCCGAGTATCCTATTATGTCGAGAGTTGTGCCCATAGGATACCAAATTCCGAAATTTAATGTTCCTTTGCCTTTCTTCGACTTTACAAAGGATGAGATTTTACTTCAATTACCCCTTTGAAAGTTTCGGCAAAATTTCCTCGTCAAGAGAGCAAGTTGCTTCTCGAAATCCTCCATTGATAGATTCTCGTCATCGTCTGAGGAGGATGAATCCGCGTCTTCTTCTTTTATTGATTTCAATGCAAAACCTGAAGACTTAGAAGAAGATGGCTTTCCAGAAGAATAGTTAGTAGGGAAAGTCATTTCATACGTTTGAAGTGCACCAACTAATTCTTTTACACGGATTTCGTCCGGGTGTTTAACTGTTTCAATGGCCGCAACCTTAGGGCGAAATCTTTCAGGAAGAGTCCTTAAAATCTTTCTTACAACTTTAGATTCTGGAATTTTCTCTCCCAAATTAGCACATGTATTTACGATATCTTGCAATCGTATATAATAATCTGTGAAAGATTCATTTTTTGCCATAAAAATTGAGTCAAATTTGCTCGTAAGCATTTGCAGTTTTTGAATCTTCACAAGGTTTGTTCCCTCATGTGTAACTTGTAGAACATCCCAGATTTCTTTCGCGGTCTCACATGCCGAGACGCGAGAGAATTCGGTTTGCGACAAAGCATTAAATAAGGCGTTAATCCCTTTGCCATTGTAAGAAGATGCATCAATTTCTTCCTTGGTCCATTTCGACCTAGGTTTGATGGTGCGAACATCAGCAATAATTTCAGTAGGATTAGACCATCCTAATTCAATTGATTGCCACACCCGTTCGTCGATGGAAATTAAAAACGCTTTCATCCGTACTTTCCAGTACGCATAATTTGTTCCATCGAAGAACGGGGGTCTGTTGATGTTTCCACCTTCAACCATTGTTTACAACTCTATTCCCGCTCTGATACCACTTGTGGGTTATGTTATATATGGATCTGAATAGAAAAAAAACTACCTAGAGGGGGGTGAATAGGTGTAAACAATAAACACTCAAAAAATTTTGCGCAATAAAACCCAATGCGGAAAAATAAATAACACGCAAGATTTTTACGTGGAAAACTCCAAACCGGAGTAAAAAACCACGGGACCGATAACACGGCGAAATCCACTAGATTAAACACGTACAAGGTGATATAACGTACTCACAGACGACTCAACCTTTTTCCATACGCTCCTAGTAGATCTTCTCCGCTCGCTCCGCAACGCTTCTCGAATCCACGATTTGCGTCCAACGCCGAATCCACGGCGTCCAACGTCGAGTCCACGACGTCCAACCGAATCCACGGTCTTCACCAAGTAGTACGCTTCGAATCCACGAACGTACCTCGCTCCGAATCCACGAGAGCGGTAGCACCTTGAATCCACAAGGCCACGCGAGTCCACGCGCCGATTTTTGGGAAAATCTTTGTTTTGTTGGTGGTGAAAATCTGCCGAATACTTAGATCAAAGATAGATCGGAAATACCATCTAAGTATTCATTAATTTGATTCTACTCAAAACTGAGTTTGAAATCCTAGAATCAAATTAATCAATATAGATGAAGAAACATAGAATAGATCTAGTTTTTCCTTTCTTCTCTATATGTGGATTTTTCTATGTTTTTCTCCGTTAACTTTTCTCGGTCATTTACGGAATACAAAACTTATTTTGGATTACCCTAAAAGATGAAATTAGAGTTTACTTATAGGTTAGAAACCATTGGAAGAGGATAAAAATCAAAAACTGACTTAACAGACTTTTTCCCGCACGACGGTCCGGACTGGATTTGGCTTGATCCGGACTGTCGTCATTTTTCAGAGAATTCCTGAAAAATCATGTTCGGGGTCCGGACTGAAAGATACACGGTCCGGACTGTTCATGCGATTTCTGCAGAATCCACGTTCGGGGTCCGGACTGAACCAAGGGCGATCCGGACTGAAATTCCGCATGAACTTGCCTACGTTCGGGATCCGGACTGAAGTATCCTGATCCGGATCCTGAACATATAATAGTCCAGTTTTCTGATTTTTATGCAATTAAAAATCCATCCAAGTGTTTCTACACTATAAGAAGTATTCGGATCACCAAGATTATTTAGTTAAACGTACCTAATCCTTTTGAATTCTTCTTTCTTGAGATTGAGGTATATGATCCAAACATCTTCATCTTCAATCTTCAAGACTTAACCACTTCACGAAATACGCCAAAACAAATTCCTTAACAGCCTCTTCTTTTTTCTTCCTCGCCGTGCCTGCCGAAGACCGAGACCGAAAGCGTCGCCAATACCGGGGAGCGGATCCACAAACACCACCGTCTGCGGAGATCGAGATCGCGTTGTCTTTTCCGTTGGAGCAAGGTTAGAGATCGTGAGCTCCTTTTTGTCGTTTTGTTCGTTGGCTTTGGTTCGTCGTTTTGATCGTTCGTTTCGTTCGATGGTTTTCATTCGTCGGTTTTGTTTGTTGGTTTGATCATTGGCTTTCATTCGTGGGGTTGGTCGTTGTTTTCTTTCGCTTGGCGGTTTTGGTTGGCGGTCTTGGGTAGGCGGAGTCGTTTGACGGTATGCTAGCTCGCGCCGCCGTTGCCCTTGTAGCATGGCCGCCGCCGCTATGCCTTGTCGCTTGGCGCCTCGCAGTCGCGCAGTCCCCGCTCGTGTGCTCAGCCCGTGCCGTCGCCGCTCGTGTGCTCAGCACGCGCCGACACCGCAGCGACGCGCACGCAGCCAGGCCGCAGCCACGCGCGTGCAGCAAGGTTGCACCGCCGCGCACGCTGCCAGGACGCAGCCACGCATGCCGCGGGCCGCGCAGGCGCGCACGCCAGCTTGCACAGTCGCCGCCCCGCGTTGCCCTAGCGCAGTCGCCGCTCGCGTGTGCCCTAGCGCAGCCGCCTGCGTGTGCCCTAGCGCAGCCGCCCGCGTGTGCCCTAGCTCAGTCGCCGCCCCGCGTGTGCCCTAGCACAGCAGCCGCCCGCGCGTGCCCTAACGCGGGGCACCCGCTTCGTGCCTTGCCGCCGCGCAGCTTCCCCGCACGCGCCCCTGCAGCCAGCGCCACGAGTCCCTGCAGCCAGCGCCGCGCAACCCTGCAGCCAGCGCCGTGCAACCCTGCAGCCAGCACCGCGCGCGCCCCTGTAGCCAGCGCCGCGCGCCCCTGCTGCTGTTGGGTTATAACTATATGGATCTAAATAGGGGAAAAAACACCTAGAGGGGGGTGAATAGGTGTAAACAATAAACACTCAAAAAATCATTGCGCAATAAAACCCAATGCGGAAAATAAAAGAACACGCAAGATTTTTACGTGGAAAAACTCCAAACCGGAGTAAAAAACCACGGGACCGATAACACGGCGAAATCCACTAGAATTAACACACGTACAAGGTGATATAACGTACTCACAGACGACTCAACCTTTTTCATACGCTCCTAGTAGATCTTCCCGCTCGCTCCACGACGCTTCTCGAATCCACGATCTGCGCCCAACGCTGAATCCACAGCGTCCAACGTCGAGTCCACGACGTCCAACCGAATCCACGGTCTTCACCCAATGGCACGCTTCGAATCCACGAACGTACCTCGCTCCGAATCCACGAGAGCGGTTGCACCTTGAATCCACAAGGCCACGCGAGTCCACGCGCCGATTTGGGGTAAATCGTTGTTTTTTTGGGTGGTGATGATCCGCCGAATACTTAGATTAAAGATAGATCGGAAATACCATCTAAGTATTCATTGATTTGATTCTACTCAAAATGTGAGTATGAAAACCTAGAATCAAATAATCAATATAGATGAAGAAACATAGAATAAATCTATTGATTTCCTTTCTTCTCTATATGTGGATCAACCGTCCTTTTGGAAAATGACGGCTAAAATTCCCATGCCCTAAAAATGAATATAGGGTCTATTTATAGGTTAGAAACCCTTGGAAGAATATACGGATCAAAAACAACCTTTTCTGGAAAGATTTACCGACGGCGATCCGGATTGGATTTGGCGATCCGGATTGCAGAAGCAAAAAGACGGTTTCCAGAAAATAGCATGTTCGGGATCCGGATCGTAGTCCCCGATCCGGATCGTTCATACAGTTTTACCAAAACATCATGTTCGGGATCCGGATTGCAGTTCCTGATCCGGATCGTGTAAGCAAAAGGTAAAACTGTGTTCGGGATCCGGATCATGAAATGCTGCGATCCGGATTGAACCAGTGTATGAACGAACACCCTTCGGGATCCGGATTGCAAGCCTGATCCGGATCCTGAACATGTCCCATGTCCAGTTTTTGATGTTTAAGCAATAAAACATTCTTCCAGGTGTTTCTACACTATAAGAAGTATTCGGATCATCAAAATATTTAGTTAAACATACCTGATCCTTTTGAATTCTTCTTTCTTGAGATTGAGGTATATGATCCAAAGTTTCTTCATCTTCAATCTTCAAGACTTAACACATTCACGAAATACGCCAACTCAAATTCCGTAACAATCTCCCCCTTTGGCGGTTTCGTGACAAAACACAAATCCACAAAAGAAAATTCAAAAAGATATTTTTGTTGCTATCACCATACAACAAAAATTTACAATGAAGATCCAAAATTAAAAACATGAGATAAACTCCTAAAACAGACTCTAGACTTAGACATCTGTACTCTCTGCACAAAGAAATCATTCTTGACAAAAGAAATCGTTAGATACCTCAAGAATTGAAACATACAAAACCAAGTACAGAGAAAGAGTTTATTCTCATCATGACATTTGAAAATTCAGATATGTGAAAGAATCATAGTTAAAAACCAACATATCTTCTAAGCAATCAAAAACCAAATGTCACAAAGTGTTAGTCCAATCATCAACTTGTTAGTCATATTACATGCCCAAATAGTTAGTCGAATAGTTAGTAGGAGCATGCATCAAATCACAAGATAAATGCAAAGTTGAAGTTGGAGAGTCATACTTACCTTAATGATCACCAATTCACATCATTCATCATTGTATCATTGTTCAAAGTTCTCTCTAACTCTCTCCCCCTTTTTGTCACAAAAGAAAGCCAAAGATTACAAAACAAAGGGAGTTAAAAAGATAAACAAAAATTAAATACCTGCAAAAAGCAAAGATCAAATTGAAAAACCTGCAAAGTTAGAGCAAAACGATTAAAACATAAAGTTACTCCTGAGAGTCGGAGTCATCGGATGTTGTGCATCCCATTTTAGCAAACAATTTCTTCACTAGTTTCTTCACTGATGAGACGGACTTATTCAGAGTGATTTGTGAAGCAGTGAGGACTTCCATCTCATTTTTCATAGTGTGAAGGTCTCCTCTCATTTCAGTGAACTCAGCAGATATACGTTCCTGTTCATTTGACAGCCGCTGTTGTTCTTTAAAGATAGAGGTGACAGAGGCATCATCGTCAGAGGTGGATGGAGGTGCCTGCTGTGAAGGAGGAACTGGGGCTGTGGAAGTAGTTGCTTGGGGTCGAGCTCGTTGCCGGATTGGAGGAGAGGGAGGATCATCTTGTTTCGTCGATAGAGACTTTACTATCGTTGTTTCATTGATCGTCCCCAAACTATACATGTAAGAGCTCGCGCTTGTATCCACATTAAACTTCTTAAGGATGCGCATGATAATCATTGGGTATGGTAGTCGCTCTGTGGGGTGAGAGTGTTCGACATACCGCGTCATCCTATGCCAAATGAGATACGGAATATTCATGTTTGCTCCCATCAAAATGGTCGGGTTGCCAAGAAGATAGAGAAAGAGCATTCTATCCCATCGAAGGACTTTCGTGTTCATATTGGGAAGAATGTTGTAACAGACAATGAAGTTTATGTACTTGTACTCTTTCTTAAGTTCTTTGGAGAAAACAGAATTTCCGGAACGCAGATTCCGTTAACTACAACTCTCCACGAGTTGGGGTTGAAGCTCTGAGTCTTGAGGTAGTGGAGTCCATCAGATCTTGCTTTCATATTAAGCACCTCTCCAATCAGTTGGGGAGTGACTTTGATCTTGATACCTTTAACCACGGTATGAAATTCTCGTCGTCCGTCCTCATGATCCATTAGACTCGTAGCATTCTGGTAAAACATGCGAACTGAGTGTGGACAGTACCCAGTTTTTTCAGGAAAGTTGCAAATTGGAGCAAGCCCGACTTGGTCAAACAGAACTCCAAACTCTGCAGATCGATTCTTCATCTGTTGGACATTAACATGTCTTTCCCCAATGCATTCCCTCTTTTCAAAATCTTTGATTCTTGTGGAGCTAATGAATTCCGGAGGAGGGGGCTGGCTAGCAATTGGTTCCTCAATTGAAATTCCCTGAGCACTGCCTCTCTTTCTTGCACCAGTTTTCGTTCTTGTTCTGATGTGGCTTGGTTCCATGGGAGCTTTTCCCTTTTCTGCAGCAGTAGGAGGAGCCTTTTTCGTCTTTGAGGTTTCTGCAGGTGCTTTCCCTTTGGATACAATAGGGACATCTTCCTCAATCTCTAGGTTATCCCAGTCAATCGATTCCGTTTCCGAATCCGTGTCGGAATCATTTTCAGCTCGCTTGGTTCTCTTGGCCCTTTTTGGTTTGGCAGTATCCTTCACATGGACCATGGCAGCAAGTAAGAAAATGATCCAGGTGATCACCATTGCTGACAGTGCTTTGAGTTTTAGAGAAAGTGTCCTGTGAAAAACCAACTCAAGAACATATGAAAAATCGTCAATTTTGAAAAATTTGAAAAATTGTACCTAGACAATCACAATCATGTAGAGAAGCCAAGAATCAAACTCGTTTTCCAAAAAGAATTTTAAAAATAGATCAATTCCATGATTTTCAAAAATTCCTCTTTTATGCCCTAAAACCGAATTTTTAGAAATCGAAACCTAAAAACTCGTTAATCAGGTAAATACCCAGCATAAAAGCAAAACTAATTGACCCAGAGTTCTTATTTCAAAAGAAATTTGATCAAAAACCATTCACAAACGAAAAAGATCCAAGATTTCAACTCACGTTTGATGAAAAACTGTGAAAAACCGAGTTTTGATCAATAAAACTTACTTGAATCCGAAGAACTTTGAGTTTGGAAGCTCCAAAACGCAAGAAATCTAGAGAGAGAAACTCTAGAGACTTAAGAACAAAAGATTAGGGTAAAAGAAATCAAATCCTCTTTGTTCTTATAAAAACCCTAGCCGCGATCCGGATCGGATCGAGATTGTGATCCGGATCGGCTACCCGCAGGAAGAATCCTGCGTTCGGGATCCGGATCACTTACCCCGATCCGGATCGGCTTCAACTTTTTCTTCAGAAAAATTCAGAAAAATTCCATAAAATCCAGAAAAAGTATGTAAGCACTTTACCATGTCAACTTTAAACAAAAGACATCGTTTCATACAACAAGAAATAGATTATACAAAATCTATCAAAAATATCCAAAAATGAAACGAAAATTTACGAAAGTTAAAACACTTAAAGTTGAACAATTTCAATTACATCTATCCTGATCTTATGTGTAATGCCTTTATCAAATCATCAATTTTGGTAAAGAAAATAAAATACCAAGATCAATAGATGTTTGAAATCCCAGATAAGTTAGATAATATATCTAGACAATCTGTTGAAGGAGTGGCTCTTTGAGCATCTTTCAAAAATCCCACCTTATACCAACCATGAAATACGACTGAGTCAAGTATTTCAATATGAATTTCATCAACATTTTTTAAAAACAAGAATTTGCTATTCATTCATGGAGTATCTTTTTCTTTCTTTCATTTTCTCCATGTGGTGGTAGTTTTCACACTCCTCGCTGGGATGTAACTCTTTCCACATCTTTTGAGCATTTTACATTTCAATGACTCCCCCTCAATTGGCTATCAATTATTTAATATATAAGGTATTCAACCAAACCATTGATCTCGAATTCATACTCGACTAAGCAATCAAATATGATAATGACTATACCAAGAGATCATTGAGAGAGAAATTGACTTTGATCACTTAAAAGATGGTTTAATTAACGTAAATGATCATTGCAACATTGAGAAATTATGACATCAAAAGCATAATAAATTTCTAAATGCATAAAAAGATGCAATTAAAGTCAATTATGATTTATGCTCAATTAATATCCTATGTATAAAACATAGATAAAGAACAAAACAAAAACAAAAACAAAACCTAACCTAAGCAAAGGTTTCAAAAGAGTTTATTTCAAGGAAAGCATGCCAATTGCTTTGTCACGCCCCGGGTGTAAACCAGAACCCGGGCCCGTCCACAGATCCGCCGTGCATGCGGTATTTCCCACATACACGAAGCGTCGGTAACCTGCTCAGATAAATAATAATAATAAAAGAGCATAATAATCAGAGCTGAAATAAAACTACTGTATCTCAGACAGATACGGAAGTAAAAGGTACAACAGTAAAATAAAATACAGATGTCTCTCCCAGCTCACAACTATACTACAAACAGCTGGCAGAAGCCAGTCCCCAAAAAGAAATACAAAACACTGTCTGAGAAGTCCAGGTACCCCAAAAACTCCAGCTACGACCCTCGGTGGCCCTCTATCTAGTCCGCAATTCGCTTACCTCGATCAGTTGCTGACGGCCCAGCAACTCCCACCGAGGACTCTGCAAAACAAGGGGAAAGAAAGAAACAAGGAAAACAATGGGGGTCAGTACTACTATAAACAGTAGCCTCCCCTAGTGGGTAAAGCCTCAGCTCAGATATGCCCACCAGGTGCTCAGAGGCGAAAAGGGAAAGGAAAAGAAAGGGGATGCAGATAAATAAAGCAACTGATAAAGTGCTATCCCTAATATGCCTCTAAATGACCAACCAATAAGGATGGGAAAAGTGATGCATCAGAATCAAGTAGCCTGTCATAAAGACCCAATCTGACAGCCAGTGAACACTGGCACTGCCTGCTCTGCTGTCGAACTCAAGAAACCAGCATGGTGCCCGGCGCTCACACCGTGGAACTCAAGAAACCAGCATGGTGCCCGGCGCTCACACCGTGGAACTCAAGAAACCAGCATGGTGCCCGGCGCTCACACCGTGGAAAGCCTACTCCGGAGTGGCACTCGAGGGGAGCGACCCACACGAGTAAAGTATATCACTGTATCAACCATCTCTGTAACCACTGTCTCATAATAGCAGGACTGGATCGAGACTCAAAGAAGTGGGAACAAACCTCCACTAAAGTAAGCCCGATCCCCGAACACCCAATCTGATGCAATAGAAACAATCCGGTCAACCACCCAAGATCCGTGGTCGCCGCAACCCCCTGACAAACTCAACCTGTCCCAAATCCCCAATACCTGCCTACACTGTCCAACATACGCTCGAACCTGAGCGATTAAGCCGCTAGTGCCAACAATGAAAGAAGAAAAGAGAAAAAGCATGGTTTCTCCTAAGTCAAGTCCCAAAATAGTGTAGCAGTAAAAGATGGCAATAATTATGTGACCAATTTAATCATGCAGTGTTCCAATATTTGTCCAATTTCCCAGAATAATCAATTTAGAGAATAAAGGCTAAAGTGACAGTCACATATGATTAATCATCAGTTTTGCAGTCCTCAAATATTATCACATTGTCTCTAAGCATACGGTCCAGAACTTAGGCGATTTAAACAAATGATCAATCTAACAATAATTTTCGCGGATCAGATAACCAATAATTTGCTCCCTAAAGCATGCGAGTCTACCAATCAACACATTTAGCATCATCAAATCAGGGGTACTCTGATATTCCTAGTGGGCATAACAAAGGAGAGGAGTACAACAACCACCCACCTGAAGCGCAACTGTCCAAACTCGTACAGTCAGAAAATACCAAAATTCCAAATCCTCGCTCCCACAATTTTAGCACACCCGCAACATTCCTGGTACATCAAGAAGTCCACTAATTACACTAGACTCCCAAATTCAGCACTAAATACCACATACAATCACGAGTACCAAACTGTGAAATTATCACCTGCAGAAAATGTCCAGAAAATTCCAATAAAAATATCACGGCGATCCTTGCGTCGATAGCTTCGAAACGGTACCTTGCACGTCCAAATCGGAGTTCGGTAAGTCAAGATAAAAATTCGGCAAGAGGGCACTCTCATACACTAATCTGGATTAAGGACTGATTACTGTTCACAGAGAAATCATTAATTTTCACCTCGAAGTAAAATTCACAAAAATCCAATAAAAATACGAGCGCGTTCCTTGCGATCCGTAGATGAAAAAGTTGTATAGGCTCGTTTCCGTCGGACGCTCGTGCGCAAAGATATGGCCGAAACACTCCGCTGCTGTCAAGGAATTCCATACAGAAAAAGGGGTCACTTGTTGCCTCGAAATCCGTGCCAAAACCTCGAAACGGGAAAGCGCGACCAAAACGAAAGATGAAGTCCTACCTCTTAGGAGTCCACTGGTGCAAGAATCACAGGAAAATGATGTCGGGGTAGCCCAGGAGAGCAAAAATACGATCGCTGCGCCGAAGAAGGACACTAGGAAGCAACGTCGCGCCGCACTGTAAAATGGGGAACCTCGGGATCGTGCCTCCAAAACTCTTGAAACTTGGCAGGGAGATCCAGGACTTAGAGATGAAGATTTTTGCTAGAAATGTGCTTGGGCTGAAGAGGCTCGGTTTGGGAGATAAAAGGGAAAGAAGGAGGCTCGGATTGCACTATTTATATAGGCTGAAAAACAAATCAAATAATTCCATCCAAGTCCCCACATTCGGGCGCCTACAGTGCCCAGGCCCACTTTCGGGCGGCTACAGTGCGGCCCGGCCCAAGGATTTCCGGGCGCGCACAGTGCGGCCCGACCCACCGCACAGCCCAGCCCAGCACTCCCCCAGGCCCCGCTGCACCCGGCGCACCTGCACCAGCCAACGGTGGCGCGCCACGTGGCCCCGACAGGCCGTGCACCGCGCACGGTGCGCCGTGCACCGCGCACGTCGCCGGCTGACCCGGGCGTACGGCCACCTGCCCCGGTCACCGTCTCCGCCAGTTGCGTGGACCGGGCGCACCACACCGAACCAATAACCACCTGCCACGTGTCCACTCGGTCACCGTGCACCCGGGCCCAAAACTCCGTGGACCGCGCCTGCTGCGCCGGCCAACCAGAAGCCGCCACGTGGCCCGCCTCCGGTGCACGACCCCCGCGGTGGACCGCGCCCCTGCCCGCGCCCTCAGCGCCTGCCCGCGGCCGCTAGTCGCCTGCCCGCCGCCCTCCGCCGCCTTCCGCCGCTGCCCGCCGCCGCCAAACGCCGCCGGCGATCGCCGGAAACACTGTTCCGGCGTGAACAGTACCCGCAGGCTCCAAATTAACAAGCAAATAGCCCATCTTGACCGTTTTCGCGCGCTGATTCCAAAAACGAGGTCCGTTTTGCCAAATTCTCACTCTAAAATTTGCCGGAGGCTCCCGGAAGAGTATTCTTGGTCCAAATCTCGCGCCGAGCCCAATCTCAATATCCGTTTCACGCGCAAACACCTCTAAACAACCGATGGGGTCCCCAGATCACCCACGTGATCCAATTTAAGTCCAAAGTCCAACACTTGTGTCCAATCGTGCCCCGAACACCTCCAGCACCCCGCGTAGGCCTCCAGTGGCCACCCCAAAGCACCGCAACGGCTCTGCGGAGATCCAGGGCATCACATGCTTTACACAAGTGAATAAAACGTTTTTGATCCAAAGGTTTTGTTAAGATATCAGCTAATTGATCCTCAGTTGAAATATATGACAGTTGAAGAATGTTTGATTCAACTAGCTCTCTAAGAAAATGATATCTAAGTTCAATATGTTTTGTTCTAGAGTGCAACACAGGGTTTTTTGAAATATTAATGGCACTAGTGTTGTCACATAAAATATTTACCGAAGTTGTTGAAATCCGGAAATCGCTCAACACGCTTTTCATCCATATCAATTGGGTTGAACAACTTCCTGCAGAAATGTACTCTGCTTCGGCAGTCGAGAGTGCTATGCAATTCTGCTTTTTACTGTGCCATGCAACAAGGCAATGGCCTAGATAGAAGCATGTGTTACGGAATTTGAGTTGGCGCATTTCGTGAATAGTTCAAGTCTTGAAGATTGAAGATGAAGAAACTCTGGATCATATACCTCAATCTCAAGAAAGAAGAATTCAAAAGGATCAGGTACGTTAAATTAAATAATTTGTGATGATCCGAATACTTCTTATAGTGTAGAAACACCCGGAAGAGGTTTTAACTGCATATTCATCAAAAACTGGACATGGGACATGTTCAGGATCCGGATCATGTCGTTTCGATCCGGATCCCGAAGGGTGCTCGTTCATACACTAGTTCAATCCGGATCATGGCATTTGATGATCCGGATCCCGAACATGAGTTTTACCTGTTGGCTTGAACGATCCGGATCGTGGAATCTCAATCCGGATCCCGAACACATTGTTCTGGTAAAACTGTATGAACGATCCGGATCGTAGATTATGATCCGGATCCCGAACAGGCGGTTTTTCTGGAAATTGCTCTCTACGCGTAAGCGATCCGGATCGTGACTTGCGCAAGTCCGGATCGTCGCCCGTAAAACTTTCCAGAAAAGTTTGTTTTTGATCCGAATATTCTTCCTAGGGTTTCTAACCTATAAATAGCCCTTCTGTTTCATTTCTAGGGCAATCCACACATCGGAAAAAGAGCCGTCATTTTCAAATATCATTTTATACGGCCTTAATCCACATATATAGAGAAGAACGGAAATCATTAGATCTATTTAATGGTTCTTCATCTATATTGATTAGTTTGATTCTAGGATTTCCATACTCATATCTTGAGTTGAATCAAACTAATGAATACTTAGATGGTATTTCCGATCTACTCTTGATCTAAGTATTCGGCGGATCATCACCACCCAAACAAACAACGATTTACCCCAAAATCGGCGCGTGGACTCGCGTGGCCATTGTGGATTCCCAAGGTGTTAATCCGCTTGTCGTGGATTTCGGAGCGAGGTGCGTTCGTGGATTCTAGCGTACCATTGGGTGAGACCGTG